>JARQOD010000003.1:355002416-355137149 GCA_033576555.1 Oophaga sylvatica | reverse complement strand
TCCTGTTCTTTAAAATTTCCCTAGCCCATATTTGGAATCGTGAAGAGTTGCAATACTCTAAATCTGACTTTTCGGAATAAAAGGGCGTTTCCCTGAACCCCAAAACATTCTTAAAGCAACTTAGTCCCTTGGGGGTTTTTTGCAAAAAGGGAATCCGCTGGTTGTTTCCTTGATGCCCTTAAAGTGGTCTTGATTATGAATTCTCCTAGGAATCTAGAGTCAGAAAATTCTTAGGGGGAGAAATTGGACGTGTCTTGCTGGGAAACCCTGAGAGTGCATCAGCCTTTCTTGGGATCCTGGTCTATAAAAAAATGATAAAATTAAATTTGGTTTAAAAAGATTCCACGACCCGGCGGGGAGTCGGCATTAGCCGACCTGATAATAAAGGGGTTACGGGGGTCTTCGGACGACTATTTGCTGTGCAGCCCCCTGAAGGGGTGTTCCATTCTTTGAAGGCGGCAATAATGGCCAACAACTCTCTATTGCCCACATCGTAGTTCCTCTCAGCCGAAGACAAATGCTGGAAAAGAAGGCACAGGGATGCAAGACATTCTTCTACCTGTTCTCTGAGAGAGTATGCTCCAACTGCACAGTCTGAAGCATCCACCTCTATTATGAAGGCAAGCTCGGGGTTGGGATTGTACTAGGATAGGTGCAGTGGTAAATTTATCTTTTAGACGGGAAAATGCTTCCTGGGCTTGGGGAGTCCAGGAGAACCTAGACTCTTTCCGGGTAAGTTGGGTGATAGGTGACACTACCTCAGAGAAATTTCTAATGAAACGTTATAGAAGTTGGCAAACCCGATGAAGCGCTGTACCTCCTTCACATTTCTAGGACTTGGCCAATCCTTGATGGCTTGGGTTTTGCTTCCATCCATACTAATTCCTTGTGTAGACGTACATACCCCAGAAATTTGAATTCGGTCCTATGGAATTCACACTTTTCAAGTTTGATGTAAAGATGATTTTGTCTTAGACGTTCCAAGACCATTCTCACATGTCCATGATGTTCCTCTGTGGAGTTAGAAAAAATTAGAATATCACCAAATAAATTACCACGAATGTATCTAGGAGATCCCTGAAGATGTCATTCACCAAGTGTTGGAAAGTGGCTGGGGCGGTACTCAGACCAAAGGCATAACTAGATATTCAAAGTGTCCTAGCGTGCCCTGAATGCAGTCTTCCATTCATCCCCAGGTCTAATACGGACTAAGTTATAGGCCCCACGAAGATCTAGTTTAGAGAAATTTTGGCATGTCGCACTCTCTCCAATAACTCAGGGATTAAAGGCAATGGATAACGGTTTCTAATAGTAACTTATTGAGTTCCCTATGTCTACGCATGGTCTCAGAGGACCATCTTTCTTCTTTACAAAGAAGATGGGTGCACCTGCAGGAGATGAAGAGGGGCGTATGAAGCCCTTGGCTAGATTTTTGTCTATGTAATCCTTTAAAGCCTTTAGCTCGGGCCCCGCCAGGGGGTAGATCTTACCAAAAGGTATCTCTGCTCCAGGCAATAATTTCAATTGGACAATCATATGGGACGGTGAGGAGGAAGTGGTCAGCGTTCTTCTTGTCACATAAATCCACATAGTCTGGTATACAGCTGGTAGTTCAGGGACTGAAAGGGTTCCTTTAGGAACAGAGCAAGCGAAACTTTTGGACTCATCTGTTTCTCTGGAATGAAATTTCCCTTGGTCTCCCGTTAATGGTAGGATTCTGAGCCTGCAGCCATGGTAGCCCTAGAATAATGGGAAAGTGGGGAGAAGAGATAAGCATAAAAGGACAGTTTCTCTTGATGATCTTTACCCATAAGAACCCTCAAAGGCTCTGTTTCCTGTCCACTGGTCCAGAGGTCAGCAGGGAGCATTCCACAGTTTCCATCTGTATGGAGTAGCCTTCTTCACTGAACGTATCACTGTTTCAGAGCAAAGGAGACATCCATAAAATTTCCACTTGCCCCTGAGTCGATCAAAAGCAAAAGCTAGACACCAAGCTGGACAAACCCAGAGTTTGATGGAAAGAAAGCAATGAGAATTGTTTTTCTTACAACTCAGCTGGGACACGCTGAGGAAACTTGAAAAAATGGCAGCGTTTACACATGTCAACGTCCTCAGAGGTAACGGAGTTTAAGTCCGAGAAATCAAGATCTGTTGCTGCAGATCTCTCTGGAGCCTGAGGCTCGGACCTGACAGATCCCCTCTGCAACACTCACAATGAATGAGTGCTGCAGTAGTCTTACGAGAACGGCTGGGGCAGTTTATAATGAAGTGCCCCGACTTACCACAATAGAAAACATAGATTCTCCTTTAAACGATGTTCCTTGCGTGCATCACTAACCCCTCGTTGTAAAGAGTCTACCTGCATGGGTTCAGGTTCAGGTTCCGTGTAATCCTACTCAAAGGTTCCTTAGCTGGGAGGAAGGTAGGAAAAGTTAGTGCGATTGCTTCGAAACCCTCTCTCTTGCCTGCGTTCAGTCAGCGAGTATCAATACGGATGCAGTAGTTAATAAAGTCACCTAACGCGTGGGAGGGTCGGCACGAGCAAGTTCATCCTTAATCAGTGGAGATAACCCCTTTCGAAAAATAGATTTTTTGGGGGAACTGTCCCAGGTGGTATCAAGGGCCCATCTCCTGAAATCCAAGGCATATTCAGCTACCGAGTGCTTACCTTGGCGCAAAGCTAACATGGTGCTTCAGCTGTTGCACCTCGATTGGGGTCATCAAACACCTGCCCCATGGCTGAAATAAAAGCATCAAGGGATTTAAACAATCATCCTCAGTCTCAATCAGAGGGTTTGCCCCATCAAAAGCCTTGTTGGTAAGCAAATAATTATAGTAAAACCTTGATCGTTCAGTGGGAAATTGTGAAGCATGTGCAGAAAAAAAAAGATTGGGATTGATTATAAATCCCCTGAATTTCTCACGTTCACGCCAAAAACGAAAAGGGGGCAACTTGGGAATCCAGAACTCGGGGCTCGGCAGGAGCCTGGACTCGCTCTTCTAGAACCCCAATCCTGGCTCGCAAATCCTGGGCAGTCTGTCCAAACATTGCAAATTGTGATTAGTGAGGTCCTGTAGGCTTGAAAAAAAAGGGGTCTTTATATTCTGCAAATCTGCAAGGATATTATCAGTCACTCCGCAAAGTTCCTTTATGGGGCCTCCATTTTCCAGATCTTTTAAGACAGGAGTACTGGAAGAAGAGGAGAGGAGAAAAAAAAAAACAATAGTGTTTACCTATGGTAAAACTGCAGAGAGAAAAAAAATTAGGGAACTGCTCAAATGGAATGGTTGTGAGAAGTCACACCACTATCATCACAGAAAGTTCACCCGGACATCTGGAATGGTTGTGAGAAGTCACAACCACTGTCATCACAGGAAGTACAACCCGGACATCCTATATCACAGTTACAGCAGACACAGCCTTTCCAGACCCAGCAGACACTAACGTTTTGGCTCAGAATCTTGTAATGTATGTAGTACAGTTCATATAGCGTCTTGTGCTTGGGTGCGATGAAAATACATGAGACACAGGTTTGATATAGAAAGTCTTGTATTACTTCATACAAGTTGGCAAAAATAGTCACACAGTTTGCAGACACAGAAGCAGGAGACACAGCAGGCCAGAGTAATCTAAGCTCAGCAATCACTCTCCACAACAGGTTCAGGATCTTCTTCTCTGTTACCGTAAGTCCATGCAAACGTGGGTCTTTCAAAGAGCAGGGTTCAGAGTCCACAAGTGCTTCAGAGTTCCTCAGTAGGAATAGCTGGAGTACAAGGTCCAAGGCTTTAGGAGTCAGGTCACAGGTTCACTGCAGGCTAGATTCTGAAGCACTGATTGCTCAGCTGTGGCTGCTTAAGAAGCAAAAGGAGAGAATCAGGGGGGGAACATGCAAGCTGGAAACTCCATTTTGACTGAGGGCAAGATAGCTGCAGCAAGACAGAAAGTAAAATGGCTGACGAACAAACTGAGTTTCAGGAACATGTACACAGAACCTTACAATTACGGCCGTATAACACGGTCCGATTTTTATACGGTGTCTGTGACTCCGGCCATAGACAGATAGATAAATAATAGATAGATAGATAATAAATGAATAGATAATAGATAGATAGATAATGAATAAATGATAGATAGATAGATAGATATTAGATAGATAGAAGATATATAGATAGATAGATAATAGATATATAATAGATAGATAGATAATAGATAGGTAGATAGATAATAGATAGATAGACAGATAGATAAGAGATAGATAGATAGATAGATAGATAGATAGATAGATAGATAATAGATAGATAGATAGATGATAGATAGACAGATAGAAATATAATAGATAGACAGATAGATAGATAGAAAATAGATAGATAGAAAATAGATAATAGATAGATATTACATAGATAATAGATAGATAGAATGGTACATAAATAGTTAAAGACCCACGCGCTGTGACGGCTGGTGGAACGCACAAAATAATATAAACAATAAGAGCGTTCGCAGCCCGGGGTCCACCATGCAGGCGAAGCCCGCTGCTGGCAAAAAGGCGCAAGAAGCAAACTCTGTTATCCCGCAGAGCTGCCTACATAAACGCCGTAATGCGCTGTGGCAATTAGTGCGAACTCTGTTACTCCACAGAGCCACTAGAAGAGGAGCCGCAACGCTATATAGCGATGTGTGCGCACTCACTAGACACAACTGAGTGGCAAAGAAAAACACGCTAGGGCGCTGACTAGCGTTGAAAGCGAACCCTGTTACTTCACAGGGCCGCTGAGAAAAAGCACTGTGTCCTGTAAGGCTCTCAGATACACAGTAAAGTGCTAAGCGTACATAAAGCGTGATCATGTGCTAATGTCCTCGCGGGAGTCACCCGCAATCTATGGCATCTGAATGCCAGACCCTGAATACGGCAATCAAAAACTCCTCACCGGTTATGCCGGTAATCTAGGGCATCTAGGACACCGACCCTGACCAGCTACCATACCAAACTCCTCACCGATTAAGTCGGTATTCTAGTGGCTTATTTTAGTCGGGTCCCTATCCACACATACACATGACCACACTGGCGCATAGCATACAATGATTGATATTAGCGCATGGCGGCCCAGCCATGCTACCCTTTTATAGCAACAGCTACAGGACCTTCCAGGAACAAGGACCAATGAGAAGCTGTTACAAACACACGTAGCTACATGACCTTCCTGGCGGACCAATAGGAGCCGCTGCAGCACCTGAACATGTGACCCCTGATCTCCAATGAGAGATCTCACTCTGGGCATGCTCAGATGGGAAAACGCAGGACTTTGTCCCAAAGACCACTGCTCCAGCACTGGCTATAATAGCAGATCCAGGAAAGGCAGCAACAAGTCACTGCACAGTAGAGGAGTGGGCAAGATGCCTGGACCGATGTCTCTGCTGAGCAGGCTCCACTGCGGCCGGAGATGAATGGGAGACTGCAGCGGGACGGGTTCGAGACTCCCCTTGTGCAGCAGCGGGAAATCGAACCCTAACATTACTCCCCTCCTAGGGCCCCCCTTCTTTGGGCCTCGCTGCGCTCAAAGGCAGCGATGAGCTGCGGAGCGTGAACATGCTCGGCAGGCTCCCAGGATCTATCCTCAGGCCCATAACCCTCCAATCCACCAAATAAAATTTTTTGCCTCGTACCACCTTGCACCCAACAATGGCTTTCACCTCATGTTCGTCGGTAGATGAACCCGACGTCCCGGCAGATGACTCGGATAACCGGGAAATGGCCACGGGTTTCAAGAGGGACACGTGAAAGGTGTCAGTGATACCAAGGCGAGGCGGAAGGGCTAAGCGGTATACCACAGGGTTAACCTGCTCAAGGACCTTGAAAGGACCCAGGTAGCGGGGTGCCAACTTAGTGGACTCCACTCGCAGCCTGATGTTACGGGCGGAGAGCCACACCATGTCCCCAGGAGCAAATGTTGGAGCGGGGCGCCGATGTGCGTCGGCGGAGGACCTCAACCTCTCCTTGGATGCCTGAATGGCATCCTGGGTACGGTCCCAAATGTCCCGTGCCTCCACAGCCCAGTCTGCCACCCTGGAGTCGGCGGAAGACACAGGCATGGGCACCGGAACCCGCGGATGCTGACCGTAGTTTAGGAGGAATGGAGTCTGTCCGGTGGAATCAGCCACAGCATTGTTTAATGCAAACTCAGCCCATGGTAGCAAGGATGCCCAGTCATCCTGCCTGACCGAGACAAAATGTCGTAGATAGGTGACCAAGGTCTGGTTGGCCCTCTCTACCAACCCATTCGTCTCAGGATGGTACGCTGAAGAGAGATTTAACTCAATACTGAGTAGACGACAAAGCTCTCTCCAGAACCGAGACGCAAAATGGGGACCTCGGTCACTGAAAATTTTGTCCGGCATGCCGTGTAGACGAAAGATATGCCTAACGAACAACGCTGCCAGAGCCCGTGCAGAAGGTAACCGTGGAAGCGGCACCATTTTGGAAAAATGGTCGGTGATTACCCAAATGATGGTGCAACCTCGAGACTTGGGCAAGCCCACCACAAAGTCCACCCCAACCATCTCCCAGGGCCTGTCTGCCACCGGCAAAGGGTGAAGTAACCCAGCTGGCCGTTGTCGTGGAGACTTATTCTTGGCGCAGGAGACACACGCCCGAACATAGTCCCCAACGTCACGGACCATATGCGGCCACCAGTATGTCCTTGCCAACAATTCAGATGTCCTCTTTGCCCCAAAGTGTCCACCCACCCTGGATGAATGTGCCCAAAAGAGTACCTCCGGTCACAAATTAGTAGGCATGAAAGTCTTGCCGGGGGCACAGACTCTAGCGAAACCGGGGCCACTGTTCTCAGGCTCTCTGTGGGGATGATTAGCCGAGGCTCCTCCACCTCATCCTCCGAGGACACCACAGAGCGAGAGAGAGCGTCGGCACGAATGTTCTTCTCTCCCGAGAGGAAATGCAGTGTGAAATGAAACCGGGAGAAGAACAAGGACCATCTGGCTTGGCGAGAATTAAGCCGCTGGGCTGTCTGAAGATATACCAGGTTTTTGTGATCCGTGAAGACTTGGAAGGGAAAGCGAGCTCCCTCCAATAGATGTCTCCACTCCGAGAAGGCCAACTTCATTGCTAGCAACTCCCTGTCCCCGATGGAATAATTCCTCTCCGCTGGTGTGAAGGTCTTGGAGAAAAAGAAGCATGGATGCTTCCGACCTTGAGCATCCTTTTAGAAAAGGACTGCTCCAGCTCCAACGGACGAGGCATCCACCTCCAATATAAATGGCTTATCAACATCGGGGCGATGTAGGATGGGAGCTCTAGCGAAATGGGACTTAATAGACGTGAAGGCCTTGGAGACCTCTTCAGACCACAATTTGGGATTAACTCCCTTTTTGGTGAGGGCAACCACGGGAGCTACCAAAGTTGAGAAGTGAGGGATAAACTGGTGGTAGTAATTAATGAACCCCATAAAGCGCTGCACCGCCTTTAGAGAATGGGCTTCTTGCCAGTCCATCACCGCCTGTAGTTTGGCAGGATCCATAGCCAATCCCTGGGCGGAGATGATATAGCCCAGGAAAGGTAAGGACTCCTGCTCAAACACACATTTCTCCAACTTTGCGTAGAGGGAATTTGCCCGTAGGAGGTCGAAGACTCTGCAAACATCTCTCCGGTGGGAGTCAATATCTGGGGAAAAGATGAGAATATCATCCAGATAGACTACGACTGAGGTGGAGAGCATATCCCGGAAGATGTCATTAACAAAGTCTTGGAAGACGGCTGGGGCGTTACAGAGCCCGAAGGGCATCACCAGATATTCATAGTGCCCGTCCCTGGTATTAAAAGCCGTCTTCCATTCGTCCCCCTCACGGATGCGAATCAGGTTATAAGCACCCCGCAGATCTAATTTCGTAAATATCCTTGCCCCTCGTAGCCTATCAAATAGCTCAGAAATCAGTGGCAACGGGTATTTATTCTTAACAGTGATGGCATTAAGACCCCTGTAATCGATGCATGGACGTAATTCTCCGTTTTTCTTCTGCACGAAGAAGAACCCCGCCCCTGCAGGTGACACTGACTTCCTAATGAATCCTCTCGCCAGGTTCTCCTGGATATATTGGGACATAGCCTCCGTCTCCGGGAGAGAAAGGGGATAGACCCGTCCCCGAGGAGGTTCTGCTCCAGGCAAGAGGTCAATAGGACAGTCATAGGGACGGTGAGGTGGAAGGACTTCTGCAGCCTTTTTGGAGAATACGTCTGCATATGACCAATAGTAATTAGGAAGAGAAGTAAGATCTGCGGGCATCTCTGTAGTGGCCACCTGAATGCATTCCCTCATACATCTGCCTTTACATGACTCACCCCAACCCAATATCCTCCCAGAGTTCCACTCAATGTGTGGGGAATGGAAATGGAGCCAGGGCATCCCTAACAAGATCTCGTCTATTCCCTCGGGAATGACTAAAAGTGAGATAATCTCTTGATGGGAAGGTGACATTGACAACGTGAAAGGGATGGTCTGATGTGTGATTGGTGAAGGCAGTGTCGACCCATTCACTACTCGAACAGTCACGGGTTTGGCGAGCATCACCAGAGGTATAGAGTGGCGGAGAGCGAAGGTAGAAGACATGAAATTTCCTTTGGCTCCAGAATCCACACAAAGCGTGACTGTTAAAGTGGATGAGCCAAAATTGATTGTCCCTCTAAAGGACAACTTGGAGGCGTGTACTGCTGTGTCTAGTGAACCCCCTCCAATGGTTACTAGACGTGGTCGTTTCCCAACCGCCGTGGACATTTGTTAGCATAATGCCCTATTTGTTGGCAGGCATTACAGGTCACAGATACTCAAGCAGCCCGAGACTTAGGTCTCACTCGAGAAATCTCCATGGCCTCAGGGGAATCGGACGCCTGAATGGAAGATTCCAGAGGTCTGGCGAAGGTGGGCGCCAGCCGGAACCTCTGCCTACACTGGGCCCGCTCCAACCTCCGCTCGTTAAAACGAAGGTCGATGCGGGTAGATATGGTAATGAGCTCCTCCAGTGTGGCAGGAATCTCCCTGGTGGACAAGGCGTCCTTCACATGGTCTGCCAGTCCCCTCCAGTACACGGGTATAAGGACTTTATCTGGCCAATCCAGCTCAGAGACCAGAGTCCGAAATTGGACGGCAAACTGGCTGACCATGGATGAATCCTGGGTGATAGCCAACAATTGAAGAGCCGTATCGTGGGAGACACGAGGTCCTAAAAAGACCTGTTTAAGAGTGTCCAAGAAGAGAGGAGCACTCTGCACCACACGATCATCGCGCTCCCATAACGGCGTTGCCCACTCCAACGCCCTACTCGACAAAAGGGATATGATAAAACCCACTTTCGCCCGCTCCGTGGGATAACGTGCAGCCAGAAGCTCTAGATGTATGGAGCACTGACTGACGAAACCCCGACATTGTTTACTGTCACCGGTAAACTTGTCTGGAAGTGGGAGGGGGGAAATAGTCGGAGCAGGGGTAGCAGAGGACAAACTGGCGGAGGCCACACTAGCAGCCTGAACCGCAACTGCGGTAACATCCACCGCTGAGGTTGTGCGCTCTAGAGTCGCCAACCTACCCTCCAGCTGCTGGATATACCGCTGCAGACGCTGGTCGTCCACCATTTTACCAGCCAGACCCTGGCGCTAATATTATGTTACGGCTGGCGGAACGCACAAAATAATATAAATAATAAGTGCGTTCGAAGCCCGGGGTCCACCGTGCAGGCGAAGCCCGCTGCTGGCAAAAAGGCGCAAGAAGCAAACTCTGTTATCCCGCAGAGCTGCCTACATAAACGCCGTAATGCGCTGTGGCAATGAGTGCGAACTCTGTTACTCCACAGAGCCGCTAGAAGAGGAGCCGCAATGCTATATGGCGATGTGTGCGCACTCACTAGACACAACTGAGTGGGAAAGAAAACACGCTAGGGCGCTGACTAGCGTTGAAAGCGAACCCTGTTACGTCACAGGGCCGCTGAGAAAAAGCACTGTGTCCTGTAAGGCTCTCAGATACACAGTTAAGTGCTAAGCGTACATAAATCGTGATCATGTGCTGATGTCCTCTCGGGAGTCACCCGCAATCTATGGCGTCTGAACGCCAGACCCTGAATATGGCAATCAAAACTCCTCACCGGTTATGCCGGTAATCTAGGGCATCTAGGACACCGACCCTGACCAGCTACCATACCAAACTCCTCACCGATTAAGTCGGTATTCTAGTGGCTTATTTCAGGCGGGTCCCTATCCACACATACACATGACCACACTGGCAAATAGCATACAATGATTGATATTAGCGCATGGCGGCCCAGCCATGCTACCCTTTTATAGCAACAGCTACAGGACCTTCCAGGAACAAGAACCAATGAGAAGCTGTTACAAACACACGTAGCTACATGACCTTCCTGGCGGACCAATAGGAGCCGCTGCAGCACCTGAACATGTGACCCCTGATCTCCAATGAGAGATCTCACTCTGGGCATGCTCAGATGGGAAAACGCAGGACTTTATCCCAAAGACGACTGCTCCAGCACTGGCTATAATAGCAGATCCAGGAAAGGCAGCAGCAAGTCACTGCACAGTAGAGGAGTGGGCAAGATACCTGGACCGACGTCTCTGCTGAGCAGGCTCCACTGCCGCCGGAGATGAATGGGAGACCGCAGCGGGATGGGTTCGAGACTACCCTTGTGCAGCAGCGGGAAATCGAACCCTAACATGCGCACACACACACACACAAAATCTTCATGCAATAGTGTTAATTTTTAAAAAATGGGAAAAAAAAATGGCAATTTTCTGCGCCAGAGGGGGAAAGCCGACGGCTCAGGCTAATATTTCTAGCCTGGGAAGGGGTTAATACCCATGGAGCTTCCCAAGCTATGAATATCAGCCCCTCAGCTAGCCTTTACTGGCATTTAAAATAGGGGGACCCAAAAAAAAATGACGTGGGGTCCCCCAGTAATTTCAAGCCAGAAAGGCTACGCAGACAGCTGCGGGCTTATATTCATAGCCTAGGAAGGGGCCATGGATATTGGCGCACCCCCCTGGCTAAAAATACCAGCACCCAGCCACCCCAGAATTGGCGCATCTGTGCGATGCGCCAATTTCGGCACTTAGCCCCCCTCTTCCCACTCCCCTGTAGCGGTGGGATATGGGGTAATAAGGGGTTAATATCACCTTGCTATTGTAAGGTGATATTAAGCCCGGTTAATAATAGAGAGGCGTCAATAAGACGCCTATCCATTATTAATCTTATATTAATAAATGGTTAAAAAAACAACACACGCATAGGAAAAAAGTATTTTAATGAAATAAAGCACAACGAGGTTTTCATATCTTTATTATACGCTCAGATCCAAGCGACGCCCTCGATCTCCTGTAATAAAACGTAAAAAAAATAAAACAACCGTATACTCCCTGTCCGACCCAGTCCAATTAATAACGAATGTCCCACGACAGTCTCCCCTATAGAATAGTGACATCAGGTGATGCCACTGCTCTGTAGGACCTCCCAGTGATGCCCTGACAGGAGACAATGGCTCCTGCAGTGCATCATTGAGTTCATTCTCCCACTTTATGGCAATGCTGCGTGGGAATTTTCTCACCCAGCATTGCCGGTGAGAGAATGAACTGTAGTGACGTCATTCTCTCCTGGCGTCTGAGAGATACCCAGGACTGTATCGCAGGGGCGGTGTAGAGCGCTGACATCACCCGATGTCAGCGTTCTATACCGGAGATCATCGTGGGACACTCGTTATTATCTGGACTATCTGTAAACCTCTGAAGGACCCTGCAGCTTGTTGTTCGGGGGACGTTGGAGGCACCAGCAGCTTCGAAAACTTGTCTGCTGCTATGACAAGGCTTTTTTGCCGCTTCTCTTTTAACCTGACGTAATTGCCTGTAGGAAAGAGTTCTCAATTTTCCCTTATCAGCACGCACACGTGTGTACTGTGAATCAACTACATACTTCTTGATTGTGCGATGAACATGATGAAGTGTCTTGGCAATGTTGATTGTAGTCATGCCTTGACCTAAACACTCCACAATTTGTTGCTTCTCAGCAGCCGACACATCCTTTTTCTTTCCCATTTTGGCAGAAAATGTAGGCTGCTTAATAATGTGGGACAGCCTTTTTAAGTAGTCTTGCCTTTCATTGGACACACCAGCCAAACTAATTAGCACAGGTGTCTGCAATTGCTTACAGTGATATAAAGAGCCCTGAAACACATCACCATCAATGAGTTTAACTGACAAACAAAAAAACTCTTACCTTATCACTCCTAAACAATTTTTGCATAATAATTTGGAACACAGTGTATCTCAAATAATTGCTTATTTGATGAAGCAGATCACATGATGTATATTTATGAAATTAGGGAGGGTGCAGCCTTTATCAAGGTGTCCAGAATTATTAGGCAGCTTCTTTTCCTAAGTCAAGACGAGCCAAAAAGGGATTTAACTGACTCTGAAAAGTCAAAAACTGCTAGATGTTTTACACAAGATGCAACACTTTCAAATTGATAAAATATTGGTGCGTGATCACAGAACCATAGAAGTTTTATTACAAATAGACAACAGTGTTGCAAAAAATAAGATAAAAAAGGCACAAAGTAACTGCCAAAGATTTGAGAAGAATCAAATGTGAAGCGACCAGGAAGCAATTATCTTCCAGTGCAATCATATTCCAGAACTGCAACCTCTCTGGATTCCAAGAGGTACAAGATATGAAGCGCTCAGAAACACGGTCAAGGTAAGGGAGTCTGAAACTTGAAACTTAACCACCACTGAACAAGACACAGAAACATCAAGACTGGCCCAAAAAATATTTGAGGACAGATTTTTAAAAGCTGTGATGGACTGAAGAGATGAGAGTGGCTCTTTACTTCCACTTTGACTTAGAAATCAGCAAGGTGGAGATGGGTACTGCTATGGGCTGGGATTATTTGGACATTTTTGGATTAAACATGGACTCAAAATTAACTCCCAAACCTACTGCCAGTTTACAAGGTACATTCTTCAAGCAGCGGTGCAGGAAAAAGTCTGCAACTTTCACGAAAACCATGATTTTTCTGCAGGACAATGCTCCATTGCCCATCAAAATCTCCATTTCTCGGCTGCTAGTTAAAGTCTTAAAAATAAAATAATAATGAAACGAGCCACTTCCTCTCCGGACCTAAACCTTAATGAAAATGTATGGGCTCTTCATAAATGAGAGATTTATGGTGAAGGAAAACAGTCACCTCTCTAATCAGTCTTGGAGGCTGTAGTTGGTGCTGCCCAAAAAGTTGATTGTCATCAGATTAAGAAACTGACAGACTCCATGGATGGAGCTTTTGACTGCTATTGAGAGCTAGGGAGGCTATATTGATCAGTGATATATTTTTAAATGGAAATGTCAGCTATGTATTTTTGCACATTTTGATTTTGGTTATTATTCTCCCATTAACAGATGAAAATGAACAATTGAGATGAAAAAATTTACAATGTTCATTTAGTTGCATAAATATTCTGCACACATAGATATTTTCTTAACCCCTTCCAGACCTATGACGCCTACGTAGGCGTCATGAAAACCTGCGCCTTCCCGACCTACCATATGACACCTACGTAGGCGTCATGGTAAAAATCGCATTCCTGTGCCTGGTCACCCGACCCGCAGGCACAGGAGGCTTTGTGCTTCACCTGGGGGGTGGCTTTGCCCCCGTGGCTACGATCACTCTAATTGACTGTTGAAAGTGAAACAGCCAATCAGAGCGATAGTAATATTTCAGTAATGAAACTTGGTGAAATATTACAATCCAGCCATGGCCGATGCTGAAATAGCATCGACCACGGCTTGAGACACTAATCTGACCCCCCCCACACCGAATGACGGCGACGATCTGCCTCCGCCGTCACCATCTGCTCCCACTCACCTCCCCAGGAACCTTACGACTCCCAGTGTCCCTCCTCGCTCCAGCATAGGCGCCGTAATCTTCTAAAATGGCGGGCGCATGCACAGTGCGCCCACCAAATCTGTCGGCCGGCAGATTCATTCGTTCATTCAGTGACATTTTGATCACTGTGATAAACCCTATCACAGTGATCAAAATAATAAAAATAGTAAATAACCCACCCTGTTGTGAACACTTTTAATCTGACTTCTGAGTTTGGGCTCCCCCTGGTGGTTGCTGATGGTAATGAAGCTGCTTTGGCTAACAGATGTCTATCACCTGAGGGCGATGATTGGCAATCAGGTGTTACTGACTGGGGAGATTTAAGTGAGCAACCTTCCCATGATCCTTGCCGGTGATTTGTTTCTTCCTGAGCCCTTTTGGAAATCTGTTTGCTTCCTGCTGTGTCCTGCAACTTTCAGATAAGTGATTTTGCTGTTTATTTCTGTGGCATTTTTTTCCTTTTGCTTATCTCAGTTTTCTGCCTTTCTGGAGGTAGTACAGCCAGATACCCTGCGGGGGCCTGCGCTGGACTCTGTTTCTCATTTGCCACAGTTTATTTATTTCCAGTTCCCTGTTATTTCAGTATCTGCTGATTTGCTACCAGTTCACACCAGAGTTCAGATCTAGCGGGGGAGAGATCGTGTGGTCTCAGTATTTTTGCATATCAGACGTGTTGGAATTTTCCTTAGGGTTTTTGCTGGATTGCAGACAGTATTCTTTCCTGTCCTGTTCTATCTAGACAGTTTGGGCCCCACATTTCCTTGCTCTATTTTCTGTCTGTGTTTGTATTTAATCTTGTCTCCCTGCCAATATATGTTTGGGGGCTACCTAATCCTTTGGGACTCTACTTCGGGGCAGTTTAGCTTTCACCTTTCTCTATTTAGGCTTAGTCAACTCTTTGGCTGTGTCGAGACGTCTAGGGCACCGTAGTTATGTCCCACGGCTATTTCTAGTTGTGCTGTCAGTTTGGAGGTCTGCAATTCGCTAAGTTACCAACCTCTCTGGGTGTCTGGTTGCCTAGCCTATTTTTGCTACTATCCTCAGCTACCGAATCATAACACCACCCTTTATCACCCCATAGGTAGGGAAAAAATAATAAAATAAAGAAAATATTTTTATTTTTATTTTTCTATTAGGGTTAGGGTTAGAATTAGGGTTAGGGTTAGCATTAGGGTTAGAATTAGGGTTATGGTTAGAATTAGGCTAGGGTTGGAATTAGGATTAGGGCTGGAATTAGGGTTAGGGTTGGAATTAGGGTTAAGGTTGATATTAGGGTTAAGATTAGGGTTAGGGGTGTGTTGGGGTTAGGGTTGGGATTAGGGTTAGGGTTGCAATTAGGGTTGGGGTTGGAATTAGGGTTAGTGTTAGGATTAGGGTTGGGATTAGGGTTAGAGGTGTGTTAGGATTTGGTTTGTGGTTAAGGTTATGGTTGGGATTAGGGTTAGGAGTGTGTTGTTGTTAGAATTGGGGGGTTTCCACTGTTTAGGCACATCAGGGGGTCTCCAAACGAAACATGGCACCACCATTGATTCCAGCCAATTTTGTGTTCAAAAAGTCAAGCGGTGCTCCCTTCCTTCCAAGCCCCGATGTGTGCCCAAACAGTGGTTCCCCTCCACATATGGGGTACCAATGTACTCAGGACAAACTGGACAACAACTTTTGGTGTCCAATTTCTCCTGTTACCCTTGTGAAAATAAAAAATTGGGGGCTAAAAAAAAATCATTTTTTGAGGAAAAAAATTACTTTTTATTTTCACGGCTCTGCGTTATAAACTTCTGTGAAGCACTTGGGGGTTCAAAGTGCTCACTCCACTCCTAGATAAGTTCCTTGGGGTGTCTAGTTTCCAAAATGAGGTCACTTGTGGGGGGTTTCCACTGTTTAGGCACATCAGGGGCTCTGCAAACGTAACATGATGCCGCAGACCATTCCATGAAAGTCTGCATTTCAAAACGTCACTACTAACCTTCTGAGCCACGACGTGTGCACAAACAGCAGTTCCCCTACAAATGGGATTCCAACGTACTCAGGACAAACTGGACAACAATATTTGGGGTATAAGTTCTCCTGTTACCCTTGTGAAAATAAAAAATTGCGGGCTAAAAAAAAAAATTTTTGAGGACAAAAAATTATTTTTTATTTTCACGGCTCTGCGTTATAAACTTCTGTGAAGCACTTGGGGGTTCAAAGTGCTCACCACACATCTAGATAAGTTCCTTTGGGGGTCTAGTTTCCAAAATGGGGTCACTTGTTGTGGGTTTCCATTGTTTAGGCACATCAGGGTCTCTCCAAACGCAACATGACACCCGCAGACCATTCCATGAGAGTCTGCATTACAAAACGTCACTACTTCTCTTGTGAGCCCAGACATGTGATCACACAGCAGTTTTCTCCCACATATGGGGTATCAGCGTACTCAGGACAAATTGTTCAACAACTTTTGAGGTCCAATTTCTCCTGTTACCCTTGGGAAAATAAAACATTGGGGACTTAAAGATCATGTTTGTGGAAAAAATATGATTTTTTATTTTCAAGCTCGGGCGGTATAAACTTAAGTGAAACACCTTGGGGTTCAAAGTTTTCACCACACATCTAGATATGGTAAGTTCCTTGAGGGGTCCAGTTTCCATAATGGTGTCAATTGTGCGAGGTTTCCACTGTTTAGGCACAACAGGGGCTCTCCAAACGCAACATGGCGTCCAGCCAATTCTGCGTTGAAAAAATCAAACGGCGCTCCTTCCCTTCCAAGTTTTGCCATACACCCAAACAGTGGTTTACCCCCACATATGGTTTATCAACGTAATCAGGACAAATTGCACAATAGTTTTTGGGGTTCTGTTACTCTTGGGAAAATAAAAATTGTGGTGAAAAGATAATTTTTGTGGAAAAAATATGATTTTCTAATTTTACTGCTCTACGTTATAAACTTGTATGAAGCACTTGGGGGTTCAAAGTGCTCACCACAGATCTAGTTCCTTAGGGGGTCTAGTTTCTAAAATGGAGTCAATTGTAGGGGGTTTCCACTGTTTAAGCACATCAGGGGCTCTCCAAACGTAACATGGCGTCCAATCTCGATGCCAGCCAATTTTGGTTTAAAAAAGTCAAATGGCACTCCATCCCTTTCGAGCTCTGCCGTGCGCCCCAAAAAGTGGTTCCCCCCACATATGGAGTGTCAGCATACTCAGGACAAATTGGAGAACAACTTTTGTGATCCAATTTCTCCTGTTACCCTTGGGAAAATGAAAAATTGGTGACTAAAATTCTTTTTTGTGGGAGAAAAACAGGATTTTTTATTTTCATGCCCGGGCATTATAAACTTCTGTGAAACACTTGGGGGTTCAAAGTGCTCATCACAGATCTAGATGAGTTCCTTCGGGGGTATAGTTTCAAAATGGGGTCACTTGTGGGGGGTTTCTACTGTTTAGGCACATCAGGGGCTCTGCAACTGAACATGACACCCATCAAAGTCTGCATTCCAAAATGTCATTACTTCCTTTCCGAGCCCTGTCGTGCGCCCAAACAGTTTTCCCCCCACATATGGGGTATCAGAGTACTCTGGACAAATTGGGCAACAATTTTTGGGGTCCAATTTCCTTGGGAAAAATAAAAAATTGGGGACTAAAAAATAATTTTTGTGGATTTTTTTTCACACTCAGGCATTATAAACTTTAGTGAAACACTTGGTGGTTGTTAGGGTTCGAGTTCCCGCTGCTGCACAAGGGGAGTCTCAAACCAGTCCTGCTGCGGTCCCCCATCCATCTCAGTGGAGCCTGCTCAGCAAAGACGTTGGTCCCAGCGTCTCTCCGGTCTAATACTGTGCAGAGACTTGCTGCTGCCTCTCCAGGCTCTAATATTATAGCAAGTACTGGTCAGCGGCGAGCAGACGTCTTTAGCACTAAGTCCTGCGTTTCCCCTTCTGAGCATGCCCAGGGTAAGATCTCTCATTGGAGATCAGGGGTCACATGCTCAGGTACTGCAGCAGCTCCTATGCTTGCCACCTCAGTGGTAGTCTATCTGGATGACATTCTCATCTTTTCTCCAGATATGGACACCCACCGGAGAGATGTCTTCAGGGTCTTCGACCTCTTGCGGGCAAATTCCCTATATGCGAAGTTGGAGAAGTGTGTGCTTGAGCAGGAGTCTCTGCCATTCCCGGGCTATATCATCTCCACTCAGGGATTGGCTATGGATCCTGCCAAACTACAGGCTGTAATGGAGTGGCAAGAACCCCACTCTCTTAAAGCGGTGCAGCGCTTTATGGGGTTCATTAATTACTATCGCCAATTCATTCCCCACTTCTCTACTTTGGTTGCTCCCTTGGTATCCCTCACCAAGAAGGGAGCCAATCCCAAATTGTGGTCAGAGGAGGTCTCCAAGGCCTTTACTTCAATCAAGTCCCATTTTGCTAGCGCTCCTATCCTACATCGTCCCGAGGTTGATAAGCCTTTTATATTGGAGTTAGATGCCTCGTCCGTTGGTGCTGGAGCAGTCGTTTTTCAAAAGGATGCTCAAGGTCGTAAACATCCTTGCTTCTTCTTCTCCAAGACCTTCACACCAGCGGAGAGGAATTATTCCATTGGGGATAAGGAGTTGCTAGCCATGAAGTTGGCCTTTTCCGAGTGGAGACATCTCCTGGGAGGGGCTCGATTTCCCTTTCAAGTGTTCACTGACCACAAAAATTTGGTCTATTTACAGACCGCCCAGCATCTAAATTCCCGTCAGGCCAGATGGTCCCTGTTCTTTTCCCGGTTCCATTTCACCCTCCATTTTCTCTCCGGAGAGAAGAACATTCGTGCCGACGCTCTGTCTCGCTCCGTGGTGTCCTCTGAGGAAGTGGAGGAGGAGCCTCGGCTGATTGTCCCCACAGAGAGCCTAAGAACTGTGGCCCCGGTTTTGCTTGAATCTGTGCCTCCAGGCAAGACTTTTGTGCCCATCAATTTGCTACCGGAGGTACTCTCTTGGGCACATTTGTCCAGGGTGGGTGGACATTTTGGGGCAAAGAGGACATCTGAGTTGCTGGCGAGGACATACTGGTGGCCACATATAGTCCGTGACATCAGGGAATACGTTCAGGCGTGCGTCTCCTGCGCCAAGAATAAGATCCCTCGACAACGGCCAGCTGGGTTACTTTTCCCTTTACCGGTGGCAGACAGGCCCTGGGAGATGGTTGGGATGGATTTTGTGGTGGGCTTACCCAAGTCTAGGGGCTGCACCATCATCTGGGTGATAACCGACCACTTCTCCAAAATGGTACACTTGGTGCAGTTACCACGGTTACCTTCCGCACGGGCCTTAGCAGCATTATTTATAAGGCACATTTTCTGGCTACACGGAATGCCAGACAAAATTGTCAGTGATCGAGGTCCCCAATTTGCGTCTCGGTTCTGGAGAGAGCTGTGTCATCTACTCAGCATTGAGTTAAATCTCTCTTCGGCTTATCATCCCGAGACGAATGGGTTGGTAGAGAGAGCCAACCAGACCTTGGTTACATACTTGCGACATTTTATCTCAGCCAGGCAGGATGACTGGGCATCCTTGCTACCGTGGGCTGAGTTCGCTCTACATAATGCTGTGGCTGACTCCACCGGACAGACACCATTCATCTTAAACTACAGTCAGCATCCGCGGGTACCGGTGCTCATGCCCGTGTCTTCCGACGACTCCAGAGTGGTAGACTGGGCCGTGGAGGCACGGGACATTTGGGACTGCACTCAGGATGCCATTCAGGCCTCCAAGGAGAGGATGAGGTCTTCCGCCTACGCTCATCTTCGCCCCGCTACGACATTTGCTCCTGGCGACTTAGTGTGGCTCTCTGCCTGGAACATCAGGCTGCGAGTAGAGTCTACTAAGTTGACACCTTGCTATTTGGGCCCCTTTAAGATCCTTGAGCAGGTAAACCCTGTAGTCTACAGCTTAGCCCTTCCACCTTGCCTTGGTATCTCTGATACCTTTCACGTGTCCCTTTTGAAACCCGTGTCCATCTTCCGGTTTTCCGAGTCCTCTGTCGGGACGTCGGGTTCATCTACCGACGATCATGAGGTGAACGCCATCGTTGGGTGTAAGGTGGTACGGGGCAAAAAATTTTATTTGGTGTATTGGAGGCCTGAGGATAGGTCCTGGGAGTCTGCCGAGCATGTTCATGCTCCGCAGGTCATTGCTGTCTTTGAGCGCAGGGAGGCCCAAAGAAGGGGGCCTAGGAGGGGGGTAATGTTAGGTTTCAAGTTTCCGCTGTTGCACAAGGGGAGTCTCGAACCAGTCCTGCATCCATCTCCAGCCGCAGTGGAGCCTGCTCAGCAAAGACGTCGGTCCCAGCATCTCTCCTGGTCTAATATTGTGCAGAGACTTGCTGCTGCCTCTCCAGGTTCTGCTATTGTAACCAGTACTGGTCAGCGGCGAGCAGACGTCTTTAGGAATTAGTCCTGTGTTTTCCCTTCTGAGCATGCCCAGGGTAAGATCTCTCATTGGAGATCAGGGGTCACATGCTCAGGTACTGCAGCAGCTCCTATTGGTCCACCAGGAAGGTCCTGAAACTACATGTGTTCTGGAACAGTTTCACATTGTTCCTTTTCTAGTAGGTCCTGTAGTTGCTGCTATAAATGGTGCGCATGGCCGCTCGGCCGTGCGCTAGTATCAATTGCGCTATGTGCTTTGCGCCAGTGTGATCATGCACGCATGTGGTTAGGGCTCAGCTGAAATAAGCCCCTAGAATACCGGCTTCTCCGGTGAGGAGATGCTTGTTTGCGTTGCTGACTGCATGACCACGAACTGCTATCCGCACAGCAGTTATCTGTGTAGCCCTGTGGTGTTAACAGGACACAGTCGCTATCTTGGCGGCTTTACCGCAGTGACTCTGTGGTGTAACAGAGTTCGCTTATACAGCCATATAGTGCCACAGCATCTATGTTTGCGACTCTGTGAAGTAACAGAGTTTGCCTTTACCGCCATCTTACTAGCAGCAGGCTCTGCCTGCACAGTGGACCCCGGGCTGCGAACACACCCAATATTTATATTTACTTGGTGCGTTCCGCAGACCCTAACAGTGGTTCACTGTGCTCACAACAGATCTAGATAAGTTCCTTAGGGGGTCTAGCTTCCAAAATGGTGTCACTTGTGGGGAATTTCCACGGTTTAGGCACATCAGGGGCTCTTCAAACGCAACATGGAGTCCAATCTCAATTCCAGCCAATTTTGGTTTGAAAAAGTCAAATGGCGCTCCTTCCCTTCCGAGCCCTGCCGTGCGCCCAGACAGTGGTTTTCCCCCACATATCAAGTATCAGTGCACTCAGAAGAAATTGCAAAACAACTTTATCTGTCCATTTTCTTCTTTTACCCTTGTAAAAATAAAAAAAATGTTTGTAAAAGATCATTTTTGTGACTAAAAAGTTTTAATGTTCATTTTTTTCTTCCACGTTGCTTCAGCTCCTGTGAAGCATCTGAAGGGTTAATAAACTTCTTGAATGTGGTTTTGATCAGCTTGAGGGGTGCAATTATTAGAATGGTGTCAATTTTGTGTGTATTTTCAGCCATATAGACCCATCAAACTGACTTCAAATGTGAGGTGGTCCCTAAAAAAAATGGTTTTGTAAATTTTGTTGTAAAAATGAGAAATTGCTGGTCAACTTTTAACCCTTATAACTTCCTAACAAAAAAAATTTTGTTCTAAAATTGTGCTGATGTAAAGTAGACATGTGGAAAATGTTATTTATTAACTATCTTTTGTCACTTATTTCTCTGGTTTAACAGAATAAAAATTCAAAATTTGAAAATTGAAAAATTTTCGCCAAATTTCTGATTGTTTCACAAATAAACGCAAAAAATTATTCACCTAAATTTCCCACTAACATGAAGCCCAATATGTCACTAAAAAACAGTCTCAGAATCGCTAGGATCCGTTGAAGCGTTCTTGAGTTATTACCTCATAAAGTGACACTGGTCAGAATTGCAAAATATTTTGGTTAGTCATCCCTATGGTATATGCAAAAAATGTATGTCAACATTCTGAGAGTAAGACCAATGTCTTAAAAATATTTAAGTAAATTTTGCTATTATAGTATGTGATGAACGGCCCACGGTCCGCCACACAGTAGCCCGGGGTACCACGGCTTGTGATCCTCCGTTGCCACAAATGTGACGAAAAGCGGCACACACACGACGGCTGCTGCCGTCCGACCCAATATGTCAGGAATAATCTGCAGGGATTTATAATTATCCCACTTCCACTTAGGAACTTGCAGCTCTCTGTCGCCCCTTACCCTCAGGTCAGTCAGGGAACTGCATCTAGGATAATTAGTCACCAGATGGGCCGCTTGGATGTGTGCTGGCTATTGGGCACGCTGCAGTGAGGGAATTATAAATACTCCAGGCCGCAGCCAGGCAATACACTTATAAAACCAGCTCCGTCACTGCCAACGCCACCCAATAGGTCAACACTTTACACCCCTTCCTTTTAGCTGCCACTAGCTACGATTTACTTAATGTACAATTTATCAAGAGGGTCCGTAGCAACCCCAAATCAGTAGCGTAGTACTTCAGGCACGTGCAAAATCGTTTATAGAGCAGGAGAAACAAACTAATAAATTTATAGGTTTATTCCTAAAAATGCAGGCAGTGTTATACAGTTTAAAAAAGATGTAACAAGCTGAGACAATACAGTTATGTACAATACAGTTAAAAATAAAACAGGATTAAAGGTGAAAACTTACATGGTACTTAGGCAGTTACAGGCAAGACAGGCTGGGGAGGAGCCACACGTCATAGTTCATTTGCAGATCTGTTAGTCACGTCATCACAGCCTGGAATGACTAAGGGGGCTAACTGCAGGACTTATACATGTGGGCTGGTGAACTCACAAAAGGGGATGGTTTTCTGGCCACCTCCCCGGGCTAGAAGTTCTAGCTTTAAGTTCTGGAAGATCATAAGGACCATACCTCATCCTGGGAACCTAGCAGAATAATGGCAGACCTATCAGTGATCTTACTTTGAAATGACTGTTCAAATGAGCCCAAACTTGGGTGAGATAGTTCATGGTGCATCCGAGAATTCCATTTCTCGGGTTCTGTTGGAGTTACGGGTTCACCAGTACCACGGGAACGACGCCTGATGGACGCCTGATTCAAAACAGCAGGTGCCGTGTTTCTATCATAAGCTCACGGCATATTATAGACAGATGATTAGATTACCACTTTATAGAATGGGAGAAGAGAACGCTGAAACTTGAAGACAAAGGAAATTCCTGAGGTGGGGGTTAAAGGGATAGAGTGAGTTGTTCATTCAAACAGTGAATTGCAGGGCACTGCAGGCACAAGGGCTGAAGAGGGGGGTGGCTTTGCTCTGGCTGGCAAAACGATGGGGGTCGTAGTTCTATGTGGAAAGTTCTAGAACAGCACAAGAAATGTAGCTTCCAGTATCATCACACCTCCCCCTCTTAGAGGGCGCTAAGGAGGCATGACCTGTCGGTAATCCGCCATGCGCACCTCAGCGGGTTTGCCACGCCGTGACAACCCATCAGCATTCCCATGATCGCTGCCTTTCTTGTGTTGTATGGCAAAATCATACTGCTGTAGGGCAAGGCTCCAGCGTAGCAACCTACCATTGTTTCCGGACACTGTGTGCAGCCAGCTCAGAGGGTTGTGGTCGGTGACCACCTTGAAGGTGCGCCCGTACAGGTAGGGCTGCAGACGTTGCAGTGCCCAGACCATGGCCAGGCACTCCTTTCGATGGTGGAGTATGCCACTTCCCTCGGCAGAAGTTTCCGGCTCAGGTACAACACGGGGTGCTCCTGGTTCCCCAAATCAACCTGGCTGAGTACAGCACCGAGGCCAAATTCGCTGGCGTCGGTCTGTACCAGGAATGGCCGACTGCTGTCGATGGCTTTCAACACTGGAGAGCTGCACAGGGCTGTTTTCAAAGCTCGGAATGCCACCTCACAGCCATCTGTCCAGCAGACTGTTTGGGGTAGACCGCCCTTGGTGAGGTCCGTCAAGGGTTTTGCAATGGCGCTATAGTTCGGTACGAAATGCCTATAGTACCCTGCAGTGCCCAGTAAGGACTTCACCTGCTTTTTGGTCCTGGGGGTGGGCCAGGACACGATGGCGTCCACTTTCTCAGGCTCTGGACTCATGGAACCCCCGCCTACCCAGTGCCCCAGGTAGTGGACCTCCCTCATGCCCATCTGGCATTTTCCCGGCTTGATGGTCAGACGTGCCTGGTGAATACGCTTGAGCACCTCCTGGAGATGCTGAAGGTGTTTTTCACAGATGGAACTGAAGACGGCAATGTCGTCCAGGTACGCCACAGCGTACTCCTCCAGTCCCTGAAGCAGGTGGTTGACCATCCGCTGAAAAGTGGCAGGGGCATTCTTCATGCCGAAAGGCATGACCGTGGACTCGTACAGTCCAAAAGGGGTGATAAAGGCGGACTTCTCCTGCGCCGCAGGGCTCAGGGGAATCTGCCAGTATCCCCGGCTTAAATCCATGGTGGATATGTACTTGGCTATCGCCAACCGTTCCAGCAGATCCTCGATGCGTGGCATTGGGTGCGCATCAGAGGTAGTGATGGCGTTGAGCCCCCTGTAGTCCACGCAGAACCGGGTGGTCCGATCCTTTTTAGGCACAAGAACTACAGGTGAGGCCCACGCGCTTTTGGACCGTCGGATCACCCCCAGCTGCAACATCTCATTGATCTCCTGGCGCATAATCTGCTGCACCTCCTCAGAGATCCGATAAGGTGTCCACCGTAATGGGCATGATTGCCGGTGTCCACCTCGTGGACTGCCAACTTGGTCCTTCCGGGTCGGTTAGTGAACATGGCCCGGAAGAGTTCCAGTGTGGCCAGCAACTGCAACCGCTGGGAGACGGTTAGCGAGGCATTTACCTCCATGTTCTCAATGGACCCATTAGCCTTGGCTTGGGCCAGCATGTCCAGGAGGGGGTCTTCCTCCCCGTCCTCGGGTAGGTTGCAGACCGGTAGGACGCAGGCTTCACGTTCGTGATGGGCCTTCATCATGTTGACGTGAAAGGCCTTGCGCCTACCCCGAGTGTGGTCAAGCGTGACCACGTAGGTGACTGGGTTGAGCTGTCGGTGCACGACGTACGGGCCTTCCCAGGCTGCCTGAAGCTTATCCGTTGGTACGGGGACCAGCACCCACACCTTTTGACCCACCTAGTAGGTCCGCTCCCGGGCGTTCCGGTCGTACCAGTGCTTCTGGTCAGCCTGAGCCTGCGTCATGTTGTCATGCACCAAATGCGCCAAGGTCTGCATCTTGTCGCGGAAGCGCATGACATAATCCACGATAGACACTTCCGTGGGATTTGGCTCATCTTCCCAGGACTCTCTTATCAACCCAAGGGGTCCCCGGACTCGCCTGCCGTACAGGAGCTCGAAGGAGGAGAACCCCGTCGAGGCCTGTGGGACTTCTCTGTAGCCAAATAGCAGGTGTGGGAGGTACCGCTCCCAATTGCGTCCCTGGGTCTCAACCAGCATGCGGAGCATCTGTTTGAGGGTACCGTTAAAGCGCTCACACAAACCATTGGTCTGTGGGTGATACGCACTCGATACCATACGCGTCACCTGCATTTTGCTGCAGAGAGCCTCCATTAGGCTAGACATAAATTGGGTCCCTCGATCGGTAAGCATCTCCCTGGGAAATCCTACCCGTGAAAAGATGGTCACCAGTGCATCCGCCACCTTATCTGCCTTAGTTGAGGACAGAGTTACTGCCTCCGGGTACCGGGTAGCGTAGTCTACCACAGTAAGAAAGTATCGCTTTCCAGAGCTGCTGGGGACGGCCAGCGGGCCCACAATGTCCACCGCGATCCTCTGGAAAGGCTCCTCTATCACTGGCAACGGGATCAGGGGAGCCTTAAGAGCAGGCCCCGCCTTCCCCACTCTTTGACAGGTGATACAGGAGCGGCAGTAGTTAGTCACATCTGTCCCCATCTTGGGCCAATAGAAGTGTTGAGACAGCCGTGCCTTAGTTTTGCTGATCCCCAAGTGTCCAGCAAGTGGAATCTCATGGGCAATCCTCAACAACTCACCTCGGAACTGGTGCGGGACGACCAGCTGTTTTTCCCTCAACCACTCCTTTTGGGAATCTCCGGGTACTGTCTCCCGGTACAACCTTCCTCATTCCCATAACATCTTCTCCTTATCAGTCACGGAGGTAGGCGTCTCGGCGAGGTGCCTCAAGTTCTCCAGGCTCGCATCTGAGTGCAGAGCGGCCTGGAACTCCTGGCTGGAGGCAGCCAGCAGTGACGTCAGGGTTCCTTCCTCACTGGGACCCTCTGGGACCGGCTCTGGGTCCACCTCTGGTTCAGTCTCTCCTGTAGCGGAGGAGGGTCCAGATGGCAGGGTGCTACCTGTGATCTGGGCACTCTGACTGCGGGTGACAGCAGCTACATATGCAGTCTCCCCGGGGATTTCTATAAGCCCATCAGCCTGCGCTGCTATGGGCTCTACCTCCCCATCCCCCCCCAACACTTCAGGAGCAGTGCTACTTATTGGCCAGTTACCTTCCTCGGTGGCACTGGTCAGTGTCATGGCGTCACCTTCCTCCCAGTTCCCATGCACCTCCCCATTTCCTTGAGCACTGTCACTTGCTCCTGCTAGGGTTCCTCAGCCGTCTCACTCCGCAGAGCGACGTGGCTGAACGCTCCTGTACCTGTGGACACATCTACCACTTCAGAGAAAGGGTTAACAGGTTCAGATGGCACAGATACATCACTATCAGCATCATTCCTAGGGAAAGAAAGGTTATCAGTTACATAATCACTTCGCAAAGCATTGGCAGGTAACACATTCAGTTTCCCATCATCATCAACATCATCATCATGGTTAACGTTAACCTTATTATCAGATTGGGGTGGGGTGTCAGGGACATAGTACGCGACCATCCTCCCCAGATCAGTCCCCAATAAAACATCAGTGGGCAGGTTTTCGGACACCCCCACTTCCTTCAGCCCACTCCCGGCACCCCAGTCAATGAAAACCCGGGCCATCGGCAAGGGGCAGTGGACGCCCCCAATCCAGGTGACAGTTAGGGTTTTCCCAAGAATCAACTCTTCGGGGCCGCCAGTTCGGGTCGGATGAGGGTTCGTTCAGCCCCGGTGTCCTTGAGGCCTGTAGCAAGACGGGCCCCCACGTGGACAGGCTGTACATTGTCATCAACCCTCCCCACCACACCACCCACCAAAAGAACAGAGGCGTTGAGCCCGGAGGCCTTGGCTGGGGGGTTCTTCTGCCTCTCCGGACAGGTGTCGCTGATGTGTCCAGTCCGTTTACAGGAGAAACACTGGCGGGGGTCTGATGTAGGTCTGGCGCTGGCAAAGGGGATAGTGCCTCCAGAGGGATGGCTGGCAGGGGCACTGGGGTTGGTTGCAGGCTTACCCCCTCCCAGCGGGCGTTGACGGGCTTCCGCACCTCGGGTTTCCAGTTGGCCTCATAGCTGTCGGCGATCCGTGCTGTTTTGACCGCGTCCTCAGGTTCTCGGTCCAGGATGAACTGTCGGACCTCAGCTGGGCACAGATGCAGGAACTGGTCTTTGATCATCAGGTCCCTCAGGTTCTCAAAGGTGTTAACTGATAGTCCATGGATCCACTGGTCAAAGTGGGTCCTGAGTCCTTGCACCACATCGCTATAACTGTCGTGTGGGCCACGTTGGAGGTTCCGGAACTTCTTTCGGTATACCTCAGGGGTTAGCAGGTACTTGGCGATCAGGGCCTGCTTGATGGCCACATAGTCACCATCTTGGTCTGGCGTGAGTGAAGCAAACGCCTCCAGAGCTTTGCCCTTTAGCCCAGGGGTCAAGTACCTGGCCCATTGGTCCTCAGGCAGCTGGTACTGTCGGCAGACTTTCTCAAAGGCCCGCAGAAAAGTGTCCAAGTCTCCGTCCTTTTCCATCACGGGAAAGTGCTCTGGCCGGGGCTTCGGACTCTGAGCGCTGCTGGGCGCACCGCTCCGGCCTGTGGAGGGCATTGCCCCTTGTCGAAGCAGCTCCAGTTCATGGGCTCTCTCAGCCTCCCGCTGGGCTCTCTCAGCCTCCCGCTCGGTTTGGCGCTCGGCTCTCTCAGCCTCTCGCTGGGCTTGGGCCTCCTGCTGGTATTGCTGGATCAGCTTCAGGCGCCCATCACGGTCGTCGGCGGAGAGTTCATCCAGGGCCGCCTGCAGGTAAGGGTCCAACCCGCCCTGGGTGTAAGCAGTCAGGGGTTGGGCCTCTGCTCCTGGGCCCTCCTCTCTCTCAGCGTGGTCCCGTGCCATCAGGGCCTGGATCACTTTGGCCTTGGTTTGGTCCATGGGGACAATCTGCCTCCACTCGCACATGGCGAGAAGAGCTTCCTTGCAACACCGATTATACCAGTCGACTCCCCTCGTAGCCATGGTTGCCAAATAAAAGATAGGATGGAAAACAAAGAGAAGGGAGGGGTAACCGCAAGTACACACAATTGTCTCAGGACTAATAAACACTGAGTCTGTTCTCCAAAACTTTAGTTGCAGGGTCCCTGAAGAACCGTGCAAGTTTTTTAGTGAATGGAATGATTGCTCAGACCAGATCACTAATGCTCTATAATCCCACCGCTCTGCCATCAATGTGAGGAACGTGCACACGGTCCGCCACATGGTAGCCCGGGGTACCACAGCTTGTGATCCCTCCGTTGCCACAAATATGACGAAAACGCGGCACACACACGACGGCTGCTGCCGTCCGACCAAACATGTCAGGAATAATCTGCAGGGATTTATAATTATCCCACTTCCACTTAGGAACTTGCAGCTCCCTGGTGCCCCCTTACCCTCAGGTCAGTCAGGGAACTGCACCTAGGATAATTAGTCGCCAGACGGGCCGCTTGGATGTGTGCTGGCTATTGGGCACGCTGCAGTGAGGGAATTATAATTACTCCGGGCCGCAGCCAGGCAATACACTTATAAAACCCGCTCCGTCACTGCCAACGCCACCCAATAGGTCAACACTTTACACCCCTTCCTTTTAGCTGCCACCAGCTACGATTTACTTAATGTACATTTATCAAGAGGGTCCGTAGCAACCCCAAATCAGTAGCGTAGTACTTCAGGATTAAAGGTGAAAACTTACATGGTACTTAGGCAGTTACAGGCAAGACAGGCTGGGGGAGGAGCCACACGTCATAGTTCATTTGCAGATCTGTTAGTCACGTCATCACAGCCTGGAATGACTAAGGGGGCTAACTGCAGGACTTATACATGTGGGCTGATGAACTCACAAAAGGGGATTGTTTTCTGGCCACCTCCCAGGGCTAGAAGTTCTAGCTTTCAGTTCTGGAAGATCATAAGGACCATACCTCATCCTGGGAACCTAGCAGAATAATGGCAGACCTATCAGTGATCTTACTTTGAAATGACTGTTCAAATGAGCCCAAACTTGGGTCAGATAGTTCATGGTGCATCCGAGAATTCCATTTCTCAGGTTCTGTTGGAGTTACGGGTTCACCAGTACCACGGGAACGACGCCTGATGGACGCCTGATTCAAAACAGCAGGTGCCGTGTTTCTATCATAAGCTCACGGCATATTATAGACAGATGATTAGATTACCACTTTACAGAATGGGAGAAGAGAACGCTGAAACTTGAAGACAAAGGAAATTCCTGAGGTGGGGGTTAAAGGGATAGAGTGAGCTGTTCATTCAAACAATGAATTCAAGGGCACTGCAGGCACAAGGGCTGAAGAGGGGGGTGGCTTTGCTCTGGCTGGCAAAATGATGGGGGTCGTAGTTCTATGTGGAAAGTTCTAGAACAGCACAAGAAATGGAGCTTCAAGTATCATCACATAGTACATTTAATGTGTGTATTTTTTTTTAAATGTATTTAAACATTATTTACAGTTCGACAATCTAAACCGTCAATTTTCACACATGCATCTCTTGCCAGGAAACCACACCTTCTTGCATTAATTAGCAAAGTTATCTCCGCTGTAGAAGGAACAGAAGTGGAATCTATGCTCATGAGGTTCGAATCACAGTCATCGGGGTCAACCACTAAGGGTTCATGTCTGCACACAAATTTGTGAAGGCAGATGCATGCCTTCACTACACTGTCCACATTTTCAGGTTGTAGTTGCATGCAAGTTAGTAATATACGCCATTTAGAGGTTAAAATACCAAAGGTACATTTCACATAAAGTCTTGCCCGGCTCAAGTGATAATTAAAAACCGTCTTGTGTTGTTTAGAGTATGGCTTGAGTACGGCTTTACTAGATTTTTTCCCGAGTTGGAACGCCTCATCTCTAACTAAAACATAGGGCAAACTTGGCCCTTGGGTCCCCGGAAGTGGTCGTGCTGAGGGAATGTTGAAGCTGTTGTTTTACAAGCATTTCCCCATGTTAGACTCTTTGAACACTCTGGAATCGTTCGTCCGTCCATATGCACCGATATCCACAGCTATAAACCTGTACCTAGTATCTGCAATAGCCATTAATACAATTGAAAAGTATTTTTTGTAGTTATAGTACAGGGATCCACTATGCGCGGGTTTCTGAATCCGAATGTGTTTCCCGTCCACGGCACCAATGCAATTCGGAAAATTAGCCACATCCTCAAATTTTTTGGAAATAGATAGCCACATTTCTGTTGTCGGGGTTGGTAGCACAAGTGGTTGAAAGTTATTCCAAATGGCATCACATGTTTCCCGAACTAGCTGGCAAATGGTCGATTTTCCAAGATGAAATTGAAAATGCAGTGACGCAAAAGTTTCACCAGTAGCCAGATATCTATCGACAAAGTGAAAAAAAAAACATTTAGCACTATGGACATATTGTACATATTTTTAAAGAACACACAATAAGAAAGGCAATTTTACATTGACTAGGACAATTGGCAACGTGTACAAAATTAAAAGACATGCACCACAATAAATTACAGCCTGTCTTTGTCAATAGAATAATGTTAACAAAAGGATATTTACCTCAGGGTCACCGTTGCTCCGCACAAATACTCTCATGGAAAGTGGTGCGCTGATGATGTATGTCATCCTTCACATGTGAGAGCAGAATATCAAAGGTTTCGATGGACATCCGCAGGTAACGTTGAAATTGAAAGGGATAATCCCGAAGCTGAACATACAGGGTGTGAAAGGCACCATATCTATCCCGTAAAAAAATTCACTTCTTGGATCCAATATCTCCTTTGAGAAATACGCCTTCTCTGCTGATGTCGCAGATACTTCAAGCGAAATCTCACAAGCTCCGACACAAACATCTTGCTAGCAGCAGAAGTTCGATGCTCTCAAAATGGATAATGGGTGTTGACTCCCACACCACGCAGACGAAAGGCAAAAAAAAATAAAAAATTAACAACTTTATTGACAGTGCCTGAAAGCAGACAAACGGATGCTTCAAGAACGGACATCAAAATGACATAACCCAGTCACATGCGTTAACGCAAGCGTTAACGTCAAGCCTTATTTACACTAAATTTGGGTCATTTCAGCACATCCGTTTAACGGATCCGTTAAACGGATTGTACTAAACGCAATGTGAACCTAACCTTAACCTTTTGGATTGATTAACAGCACTAGAGTTTTTCAATAATAATATTAATCATGAAAATGACAAATTGCCTAATAACTGTGTGCACCATATATATATATATAGGAAAGATGGATATATTAGCTACAATGATTGATTGATTATCCCATTGAATCCAATATTCTTATTGACTACTGCCAGTGGAAGGAAAATGGAATCTTATTTTAAGTTTTATATTGGTTTAGTTATTATCTTTAAAGAAGCACTCCCATTATTTTTTTCTCTAAACCTGTGGAATTGTCATTGTAGTGTAGTGTCAGTGTGTTAATTTATTCACGATCATCATCTCCTGTTTTCAGCGCCTCTATGCTCCTCTCCTTATATCCATGATGGTGATTCAGACTCTCAAGATCACACTGGGGTCTATGTGTGAGCAATAGGGATGAGCTTTCCGATATTGCAATATCGGAAATTGGCCCGATATTTGCTATATCGGAATTCCGATTTCCGATTCCGATATTTTTTTCACATCGGAAATCGGAAATTGGAAATCCCATAATCCTTCAGCCTCTGAGCGCTCCGTGGAGCCAATCATTGGGTAAATGTAGTTGAGCCTGGAACTGAAGTAGACAGTGCAAGTGCGCGGGTCCTGCCAACTCCACGGATTGCAGGCCTCTCCTCCGTACAAATTGACTCCTCCTCATACTCCTTGTCAGACTCGTCTGCACCCAGACGTACCACAACAACCGATTTCAGCACTGCATCGGCCAAACATCAACAGGCCGTGTTGAAATTGGTTTATCTGGGTAATGTTAGCCACACCGCAACCGAGCTGTGGAACACGCTCAAGGAGCAGAGCGACATGTGGCTTGCACCGCTCAACCTCCAGCCAGGTATGGTGGTGTGTGACAACGGCCGAAACCTGGTCGCGGCTCTGGGCCTAGGTGGTCTGACTCACATTCCATGCCTTGCCCATGTTCTAAACTTGGTGGTGCAGAGTTTCCTTAGGAATTATCCTGACCTTGAGGAGCTGCTGCACAAAGTCAGATACGAGTGCTCTCATTTGCGGCGTTCAAGCATGGCTGCATTGCGTCCTTCACCCATGCAGCGCATATTGGGCCTGCCCGAGCACCGCATTATTGTTGACCTCCCCACCAGGTGGAATTCGACTTTGCATATGCTGCGGAGGTTGTGTGAGCAGCAACCTGCAATTATGGAGTTGCAGCTGCAGCAGGCGCAAAGTAGGCGACACACATCTCAGCCCTCCCACTTTACAACCACAGAGTGGGCAACCATGAAGGACATATGCACCATTTTGAAGTGCTTCGAGGACTCCACTCTGATGGTGAGCGCGGATGCTGCCCTACTCAGCCTGACTATTCCCTTATATGCCTTATAGAATCATCACTTAAAGGACTAAGGGATGAGGTTTCTCAGGAGGAGGAGGAGTATGATGAGACACTTGCACCAACCAGGCAATCTTCATTGGCCCGGTTGGTACAAAGCTCTGTGGGTGCCTCACAAAGGTCCAGGCAGGACACTGCAAGCAAGGAGGATGATGAGGACTATGAGGATGAGCTAGAGGAGGAAAGTACACAGCGCTCTATTAGTAGTTACCAGATAGAGCGTGGATGGGTTGATGCAGATTAGCCAGAGCACATTCCTCCAGCTGGTGACAGCGATGCATGGCCAGTTGGCAGCCTTCAGCACATGAGTGACTTCATGCTGCAGTGTCTGAGAAAAGACCCACGCATGGCTCGTATTCTCCACACAAATGACTACTGGGTGGCCACCCTCTTAGATCCACGTTACCGGGACAGCCTTGAAAGCCTAATTACACCATTGAACCGGGCACGTAAAATGCAGGAGGACCAGGAAGCACTGGTTAATTCACTCATGTACTCTTCTCCACCGCATAGCAGTGCTGCGCATGCACTAACAGGCACCTCAGTGCATCCTGGGCCCAGCAGAATCCGCTCAGAAGCCGGTAGCAGAAGCAGTACACCTGCTACTGACAAGTTCAGTATACCCAACCTGTTCCAACGGTTTCTGAACACGTAACCAGTTCAGGCACCATCAGCACAGACAGTGCAATGCATTAGGAGGCAACGTTACCGTGACATGGTGGCACAATACCTCTTCACCCCTGTCAATGGACTTCAGGATGGATCTGCCACCTTCAAGTTTTGGGTCTCCAAGTTGGATACATGCCCCGAGCTTAGCCAGTATGCCTTGGAGGCCCTGGCTTGTCCTGGTGCCAGTGTGATTTCTGAACGCGTCTTTAGTGCAGCTGGCAATGTACTAACAGACCAACGTACCAGACTATCCATTGCAAATGTGGACCGGCTTACATTCCTAAAAATGAACCAGGCCTGGATTTCTGGTGACTTTCGCTGCCCTGGGCCACAGTACACAGGTTATATGCATGGTTGGTAGCATTATGCATGCTCTGTCATGTGCTTTTATTGCACACATCGTAATCTGTTATGCCCGTGCTCTGGCCTCTACTTGGTAGCACCTGGTTCTGTGACTGACTCTTTTACCTCATACTGTTTTCCATTGGCTCTAGTACCGCCAGCTAGTGCACATTTCTGTGACTGCCACTTTCACAGCATGCTGTGTTTCTGGGCTCTAGTACTGCCAGCTAGTGCCCATTTCCGTGACTGCCACTTTCACAGCATGCTGTGTTTCTGGGCTCTAGTACCACCAGCTAGTGCCCATTTCCGTGACTGCCACTTTCACAGCATGCTGTGTTTCTGGGCAACAGTACCGCCAGCTGTACCTCGTTAGACCAAAGTGGAAAAAAAGGACGACAGATGCCAAACACCTATAGGCAGAAGCACAAGAGGCGGGATCCAGCCACGCCGGCTGTTTCGTGGCAGTGAAGTGCGGACACAGGTGCCTCCCCCGAAGGGTCAACCGAGTTCCAGCATCGCCAGCTTGTTCTCGGGAGTGCCCAAGGGCAGGGGTACCTCCTGCTCCAAACCGTGTTTCAACAACGCTCGCTCTAACCCTAACCCTTACCCTACTAACCCTAACCCTACCCCAACTAATCCTAATCCAAAGAAAAAACACCACTGTTAAGAATATGGCGACCAGTTTTCCTGCTACAGTTTTCGCGCTGTGCATTTTTCTAGCGATATTTTTTGCTCCTCTGCCTTTGCATACTCCTTCCCCATTATCCTGAGTTGTTTCCCTTTCATTTTATCCATTATATAGCACTGTAGTGGTCATTTTGTAATTCTGATTTTTTTCTCCCATTGACTTGCATTGATATCGGAAATCGGAAATTCCGATATCCGATATTTTTCCAATATTGGAAATCGGAATTCCGATACGATTTCGGGCAATATCGCTCATCCCTAGTGAGCAAGAAGTCACTTTTACAATGTAAGTCTTTGGTGCCTCATTCTTACTATCCATAGACTCACATTGTAAAAGAGACTTCTGGCTCATGCATAGAGCGCAGTGTGATCCGGAAAGTCTCAATGATTCAGAAGAGGATCGAAATGACCAAAGATACCGGAGAAGACGGCAATCGGTGAATATATTAACACATTAATATTTACACAGGTTTTAAAAAAATAATGGAAGTGTTTCTTTAAGAAGTAATAGTAGACAAAAAGTTCAACTGAAATACAATCAATTAAAGCTAGATCATTAACAATGGCTTCTTTGGAAAACGGTGCAGCTTATCAAGACATTTCCATGGTCTTAGATGCAACAGTGGCGTCGAAAAATCCTCTAGAATTGTGGTACACATTTCTATCATGAAGTACGGTAAGCCAATTAATAGTTGGTATACGCTTGGGCTTTATTCAGATGTCCAGTTGCAATCCATTTGTAGAGGATCAAATATTTAAAAAAATGGATCAATTAGAAATAAATCAAAAATGGATCCACATATTGGTTTTCATTTTGCATTCAATTTTGACCTGATTATAATGGATCTGTTTTAGCACCTCTTGAGCTTTGGGCATGTGCTTAAAAATCGGATTAATTTGGACTGCAATCAAACGGAGACATTTTAGGAAATTGTTGTCTAAATTCAAATGAATGGATCCTGTACTGAGTCATATTATTTCCATTTTGTCATCTAAAAAGGGATCTAAAATGGAAACAAGTACTAGACACATAGTCTTAAGACTAGACAGTCTTAAAATTAGACTGATTTATCAAACAGCAAAAGACACTGATAAATTTGGCACATTTTATGGCGCATTTATCTAGTCTGTTTGCACTAAGAATTAGACAGCATTAATACATATGCTCCAATGTGTTGATGTCATCTACTTTTCATTTTACAACTTTACAAGTAAAAAATCAACTTACGGTAATAAAAAGTAATTATATCTTCTCCTTGTATAAGTATGATCCAGGTGTAGATGAAATGACATCAGTAATCTGTTAAAAATTGGGCCCTGTATAATTAATAATAATGATATTAGTAGATTGGTCTTCTCTAAACTAATATTAATAATGCCTAGGAGGATTTCCAATAATCTGTGTTGGAAATATTTACCCATTTAATAGAAATCCTCTGATTATCGGAAAATTACGGAATAATATGTCACAGAAATGAAGCCAAAAGAATAATTACTGTAGACTTATCATGAGACATAAGTGGCAAGTGTCACTATTATTGCTGAGCTCTGCTAAGATTTTATGAGGATAAAATATATTACAACAATAGGCGGATTATATATAGACTATTGCACAGAAACTGTTAAAACATTGCCAACAGTCATTAATTAAATCTCAGATTTTATTTTCCTTTTTCCTGTTATTTAATTTTAATTTTCTTATTTATTTTTATGAACAGATGCAAATAGCATTTTGCAATTTTTCTTTTTAGGAAAAAGTTGCATATTCCAATCAGCTCAGTCAATCAGCGAAGTCTAAGGCCAGCAGGATATTGTTATATATTACAAGAAGTGTGAACTCATGGGACAGTGATGCAAGTTAAATCGTTAGTGCTACCTCATCTGGAATATGCAGCTTAATTTTGGCAAACAATTCATAAAAAGTTGCCTTAGAGCTGAAAAACAGTAGGAAAAGCTACAAAAATGATCAATCTTAATTACGAGGAATATGTATTTAGTCTTGAGAAGAGATGTTTAAGGGGACAAGTGATTACTTGTAGAAGTGCATAAATGGCCCATAGAAAAAGTATGAACAAAAGCTGTTTCATGTAAAACGCCCTCAAAAGACAAGGGGCACGCCCTCTTCCTGGAGAAAGAATAGTCCGGGTCTTCATCATTACCTTAAGAACTATTAATCAGTGGAATAGTCTCTATCAGATGCAGGTCATTGCAGGAACCGTCGATGGCTCTGAAATGGGCTTAAATTCTTTTTTAGACACAAATATCGTAAATACTTATGTCAATGTGTAAAGTTCTTTTGTAAATGTTTGGTCCGGTGGATCGACAACTGGGATCAATAGGGAAAGATTTGCTCTTTTAGAGCGGACTGGATCATGCATTGTGCTTGTGAATGTGCCCTGTTATGTTTTGGTAGCTGAGGAGAGCAGGCAAAAAAGGCAATACACCAGAGAGGTTGGGATCTACTGGATTGCAGTACCCTGACTAACCACCACAACTAAAGGCAGCCGTGGAGCGTTCCTACGTTGGTCCTAGACGCCTCGTCACAGCCTGAGAGGCTAACTACACCTAAAGATAGAAAGAGGAAAGCTATCTGCCCCGAAGCAGATCCCCAAAGAACATAGAAAGCCCCCAAACATGTAATGGTGGTTAGACAAGAGGAAATACAGACACAGACAGAAAATAGTATGAGCAAACGCTGGGGCCCAATCTGCCTGGACAGAAAAGGATAGGAAGGATACTGCAATCCAAAAAAACCCTAAAAAAAGCCAACGCTACTAATTGCAAAAACAATTGAGATCACACAACCTCTACCACCTAAATTAGTTCTCTGGTGTAACAAAACTAAGCCGCAGCCACAGAAAAAACTGGAAAAGGCAAATGAACAAACAACAGTGGCTCCAGAGGAACCGAGAGGCGCCCAAGCCCCCCGAGGAGGGGAACCTGGCCAACCTCACAGAAATGCAGAGAAAATTGCAAATGGCAAGCACAAAAACAAAAAACAGAAAAACTTATCTGAGAGCAGGAGAAGAGGTAAGACTCAGCAAGCTTCCAAGAGAACCAGGAAACAACGTTGAGACAAGAACAATTGATCACCGGCAACCATGATGGGGGGAAACCTCCCTTATATCCAGCCAGTCCGTGATTCCTGATTGCCAATCCTCATTGAATGGTTCAGTATCGTTTGTAACCACCAGAGGGAGCTTCTGCTCAGAATTCATTTCTAAAACATTCATAACAGTACCCCCCCCCCTTGAGGAGGGGTCACCGAACCCTCATTTGTGCAACCAGGTCGGTCAGGATGAGCTCTGTGATACGCACGGGTCAGTCTCCTAGCATGGATGTCCGAAGCAAACACCCAAGAATTGTCCTCCTGACCATAACCTCTCCACTTAACGAAATACTGGAGTTTCCGTCTAGAAAAACGAGAATCCAATATTTTCTCAACCACATACTCCAGATTGCCCTCAACCAAAACAGGGTAAGGGGTCGCAGCCATAGGAACCACTGGCTCAACAAACCTCTTCAATAAGGACTTGTGGAACACGTTATGGATCTTAAATGTCCCTGGAAGAAGTAAATGAAAGGAAACAGGATTAAGAATCTCCATGATCTTATAAGGTCCAATGAACCTAGGCTTAAACTTAGGAGATGCAACTCTCATAGGGATATTTCTTGAGGACAACCAGACCAAGTCCCCCACTTTAAACTGAGGACCATCAATCCTATGCCGGTTGGCAAACCGCTGGGCCTTCTCCTGAGAGAGGGAACAACCTCTCCACTACCTGGTCCCAAATCTGCTACATACGCTCCACAACAGAGTCAACACCCGGACAGACAGAAGCCTCCGTCTGTCCCGAAGGAAATCGAGGGTGAAACCCAAAATTGCAGAAAAATGGAGACATCAAAGTGGCAGAGCTTGCCCTATTATTAAGAGCAAACTCAGCCAAAGGCAAAAAAGAGACCCAGTCATCTTGATCAGCAGACACAAAGCATCTCAGATAAGTCTCCAATGTCTGGTTTGTTCTCTCAGTTTGTCCATTGGTCTGAGGTTGAAAAGCAGAGGAGTAGTGTTGAGCGATACGATAATGCAAATATCGGCTATCGGCCGATATTAGCTCTATCGGCCTTTCGATAATTCGTTTCGATATTTTCGTCTTATCGAATACCGTAATCGGATTTGTCACTGTCACTGTGAGTGTCCGTCGGTCGGGTCTGTCAGGAGTCAGCGGCACTTACCTGGCAGAAGATCTCCGGCGGTCACGTCCTGGACTGCTTGATGGCCGCCATTATCTTCTCCCTGGCGGTCACATGCAGTTTTTCGCGATAACTGCAGTGACTGCAGGGTAATCCCGGCCGTAAACCAGTCCGATGACGTCACCGCCGGGGAAGCAGGTAATCAGCTGTGCTGCGCCGGGATTCTGATGTAGCAGAGCTGGATCATCGTGGGACACTCGTTACTATGGACTGTGTCGGTCAGGTGGTATTCTTTTTTTTTTTTTTCATTTTTTTACAGGAGATCGATGGCGTCGCAGGATGAGACTGTAATAAAAGTAATGAAAACTGTGTTTTTGTTTTTTTTATTAAATTAAAAAACTTTTTTATTAACATTCACCCGTCCGGGTACATAAACAATTTAACTATTTACATACAGGGACCCTGTCCGGGTTATTTATAATTCTTTGGCAGGGGTGTTCCAGGTACCACCTGGTACTCTTCTGATGCTTGCCAAACATCCGAGGCACCAAGGACCACCAGGACCTGATGACGTCGTGTGGCCTGTACAGTCAAGTCGTGACCCGCTATCTGTGTCTGTGTGGCCACCTCTTTCATCTCCCTCCGGGTCTAGAGCCCTATGTCATGGACTGAACGAACCCCAGGGGGCCTAACAGGCGCCGGGTACGGGCCAGCTATACTCATCATGTCCATAGCTGGGGCTGCTGAGGAGACCACTGAGGGAGGCTTGGGAGATTTACGGCGTGGGGTGGGCACTTTTGCAGAGGCCTGGATGTGGGAGGCTGAAGGCTCCGAGGGTCTCACAGGTTCCTGACACACTGGGGAGTAGGGGTCGCACCTGGTAACATTTAGGGCGTACCATCCATTGTAACCCCAGTGTCGGGTGTAAGTCACCAAGTCTCCTGGCAACAGGTCCCTCCCCGGGTGTCCTTCTGGGAGGTGAGCCTCCACGTCCCGCCGGTTCACAAAAACTTCTAAATAAAGTCCAGCCTCCTTGATGAAGCCCCAACCACCTTTCAATTTAAAGCTCCGTACTGCACCCTTACGCCGCGGCTCACACAGGGTTCCTTTATCCTTTCTCATCCGGTCCTTATCTGCCCGGTCCTTCTCCAGCTGATGTTGCCGAAGTTTTAGGGATTCTCGCTGCTCCCTTTGTCGCTCTGCTTCCCGCTCCCAACGTCTCCACTCTTCCTCCTGACGCCGGTTGTAATTCTCCTCCACCAGCTGCTCCATGTCTCCACCACTCCACTGCAGCTTACAGTGTCCGGTTTGCGGCAGCTCTCCTGGCGCCCCCCAGTCCTGGCGGCGCTCACCTGCGGAGGAAGCAGCCAGCTCTGGAACAGATGACAGTCGGGGCTCCGGTACAGGCAGGTAGTGCTCTGGTGCCTGCGCGGCCTCCTCCATGAGGACGGGTGTCGCTTCTTCTGTCTCAGCGACGGGAGCAGACAGCGGGATCTGGGGTGCTGCCGGTGCAGCGTTTTTTGCACGAACGGGTGCCTCCACTGCGACAACGTCAACCGGATCACATTGCAAGGACTCCTCTACTAGAACGGGTGCCTCACCTTCCGGTACAGACACTTCAGGTAAGAGGGATTGGCGCCGCTCCAAGTTTAGTTTTAGGGCACGCCAGCTGGCTTCCATCCTGGCGACCTCCTCCCGGTGCCGGGCCAGGCCTCTTAGGGTATCCGCCGCTTCTTGCAGCGTAGGAGGGTTTCCATGCCGGGTGCCCAACGGTGTTTCCGTGGCGATCGGGTCGCTTCCGGGGGGGGAGAGCTCTGAGTCTGACTGCTCCATCCCTTCACACTTCTGCTCGTGTCCATTAGCCATCTCTGCCAAGTCACATGTGTCATTAGCATCTGGAGAGGGCCTCTCTTTTGTAGGGAGGCGGGACCTTCGTGTTAGTTTCCGCACACTGAGGAGGATGAGGAGGCGGAACTGAAGAGCTGTGGGGCACGATGTTACATTGCAGTACCATTTACAGTGGTCGGCCATCGTTTTTGCGCCACTGAGTGACACCCACGAAGAGCACGCCCTTCTTCTTCACCAGTGCCTCGTCGTGACGCAGATATGGCTGAAAAATGGCAAATACATTCTCTGATGATTTTAGCAATTCTCAAGCACAAAACCAGTTCAATTCAGGCACACAGGACTCGCTTATAGTGAGCTACAGAATCCTGTTCGTGACGCCCAAGTTGAGTCGCACAGAGCCAGAGGTTTTGGGGGTACTCGGCACCGAGCCCGTCGACTTCTATGGGGTATGTCACGGCTTTACCCGGCAATTGAATCAGAGTCTATTTTACTATGTAGAAGTGTATAAACTATAAATATATGTATATATATGTCACAATGACATGTATATATATATATATATATGTATTCTATGTGTGTATATTTTGTGTTTACAACGTAAGAAAGGGTTTTTTTTGTTGCGATATTTTGTTCCCATAGACTTACATGGGACTTCCGCTATCGAAATCGGATATCGACGATATTTAGTGCTATCGGCGATACAATTTCGATACGATATTTTTAGATATCGAGCAATATCGCTCAACACTACAGAGGAGAAAGACAATTGAACACCAAGTTTAGAACAAAAAGTCCTCCAAAATCTGGAAACAAACTGGACTCCTCTGTCAGACACAATGTTCTCAGGAATGCCGTGTAACCAAACCACGTGCTGAAGGAACAAAGGCACCAATTCGAAGGAGGAAGGCAACTTAGGTAATGGCACAAGATGTATCATCTTGGAAAACCTATCACAAATCACCCATATAACGGTCATTCTCTGAGAAACAGGGAGGTCGGAAATAAAATCCATAGAGATATGGGTCCATGGTCTCTTGGGCACAGGCAATGGCATCAACAAACCACTAGAGCGAGAGCAAGGCTTGGAGCGAGAGCAAGTCTTACAGGACTGCACAAACTCCCTGACGTCACGAGACAAAGTAGGCCACCAAAAGGACCGACTCACCAAGTCTCTGGTACCAAAAATTCCGGGATGACCAGCCAACGCGGAACAATGAATCTCAGACATCACACTCTTCTTCCACTGGTCTGGGACAAACAATTTCCCAACAGGGCAGCGCTCGGGTTTATCCTCCTGACACCCCTCCAGAGCCACTCTTCACTCCTCTAATCAAAACTAGCAAATCATTCATTTTGGACACTGGAGCGTTTCTGGACATGATCCGTTCCATTAATCAAGTTCCAGCTAATTCCCTATTAGTCACATTTGACGTAAAAGACCTCTACACTTCCATACCTCATGAGAACGGTATACGGTCTGTCCAACGCTTACTTGAAAAATCGGACTTTAATCCAGCAGAGATCGCTCTCTGTCTGGATCTGTTAACCATCGTACTTAAACAAAACTACTTTATGTTCCAGGATGATTTCTACCTGCAGATACGCGGGACCGCGATGGGCTCGAACGTAGCACCCCCATATGCAAATTGCTACATGGCCCATTTTGAGGAGACATTGATCTACACAAACCCTCTATTCAAGAACAACGCCATTGTCTGGAAACGTTACATAGACGATGTCTTCTGCATATGGGGGGGCACGTTCGAGTCCTTAGCACTCTTTCATCAATTTCTGAATTGCTCTTTGGCCCGGACTCAGCTTTACCATCTCACACGACCACTCCAGGATCAATTTCCTAGACACTGTGATTATAAAGGATTCCAGTGGCTGTTTATCCACTGATCTATATGTCAAATCGACAGATCGTAACAGCTTACTTCATTTTAATAGCTTCCATCCAGTCGCCATGAAGAAATCCATTCCGACATCCCAATTCTATCGGGTCAAAAAGATCGTCTCCGATCATACCACTCAGGAAACCCGCCTCTCAGAAATGAATTCAAAATTTAGAGAGAGGGGCTATCCACAAGGGGTCCTGGATCGTTCCAGAACTACGGTCACTCGCAATAAACAAGATATGGGGGGCAGAATTGCTTTCGTACACCATTACCACCCCTATGCGTATATATTGCACAAATCCATTCGCCAACATTGGCCGCTCCTCCAGACTGCGCACCCGGACATTAAAGAATTCTCTAGACCTTTTCTCCCATGCTTCCGCCGTGCACCCAACCTAAGGGATGCATTGATCAGAGCTGACTTAGGCCCTAAAAAATCAGGAACTACACAACAATTCCTGAAAAAAACAAGAACGGGCACTTTCCCATGTCTGGGATGCACTCAATGTAATAACGTACTCAGAGGAGAAACCATCCATCACCCATATACGGGAAAAACATTTAGAGTCCGTGGTTTCTTTACTTGCGACACGGCCTTCGTGATATACGTGATTAAGTGTCCTTGTGGGTTATTATATGTTGGGGAAACTAGTCAACCTGTAAAACAACGCATTTCAAAACACAAATCAACCATAAGATGTAAGAATACCTTACTCCCCATCCCACACCACTTCATCACAATGGGACATACCATAGCCCAATTAAAATACCAAGTTTTGGAACAAATACCACATTCACGATGAGGAGGCGACCGCATACGTCAATTAAAAAGGAGAGAGGCCTATTGGATACACACCCTAGACACTCTATCACCTAAGGGTCTTAATCGTGAATACGATTTACTCTCCTTCATGTAATTCTGCATATGACCACTGAGGCTATAATTCCCCACCCCCCCTTTTTTATACATCACTTGCCATATACCACATGATATGTTGATCTCAGCCAGGTGTTTATTTATTTAATAATCCGTGCTCCCATTTTCCCATACTGTCTTCTGATAACGCACTATACCAATATGAATTTTGCTGTGACACCCTTTTACTTTATAAATGATGCATACAGATGTTTACACATCACCTGTCATTTACCACATGCTGCTTTGATCTCTGTTAGGTGGTTATTAATTATTCCTTGTTGCCTGCAGATTTGTCTTCCATACTGTCTTATGATAATGTACTAAATCAGTACTCATATTACTGTTATGCCCCTTTTGACGCATACTGATGCTGCAAGCCTGTTATGTATTCCTATCGCTTTAAGCTAATGTATAAGATCGCAATGTTTAGTGCTGTAAACTCCTTTATGCTTGTACTAACATGCCTCTCTTTCATTCACTTTAGAGCCGCTTGTATTAAATACTATAATGCTGCCACGTCATCCTGTTGGGCACATCTCCATCAGCACGCCGCTCCTTTACTCCTCCCACCTGTAGGACGGCCTCTGGTTACCTAGTATTCACTTGGAACGCATGTCCATTAACTTCCTGCCACCTCACTTCCTGTCTGATGCTCTGTTTGACTGACACTATAGTCCCGCCTCTTCCTCTCATATACATGCTGCTTTCTAGCTTTCTCTGCACTCAGACTAGCGGTGGACACCGCGTCCAATGCAGAGACCTATCCTCACTACCGGACTCCTTCACAACAGGTCAGTCACAGACAAGTATAGCGGCTCCACCGCTTCACCATCACATTGATAGTTGTGATATTTATGGTATCTATGTTTTGCGCTGTTCTTACAGGTTACTAGTGCAATAGAGGCATTGTCCTCTTCCTCATTTCACCCCACCAACACAGGGTATGTCACATCTACAGGCATAGGCACAAAATCTACTTATACATAAAAGTATATCGGCACTTACGTTTATCTTATTTTCACCTACAGCTATATCCAGCCCTTTTTTTCTTCCCTATGTGGATCAACCCCCTTCCCAGTAGTATCTGGTATGTCCTCACCATTTATATTCTTTCTGCCTTTGTGATACCTCTGATACAACTCTGACCTATGATTGCTCCCTAAATCTCCTGAAGCATTGTATACAACTACTCTCTACCTTTACTATTGACCAAATTTTGATTGTACATACTTTATTTTGTTAATATAATTTTTTCTTCTGTTTTTTTATAAATGTAGTGACTGATGAAGGTCCATGATATAGGACCGAAACGTTTCGTGTTACTACTGTGAATAAAAATCTTTATTCTCACTATACTAAAGTTGAGTGCCGAGTTCATTTTCTCTATTAGATACGGTGTGGGAACCTACTCTGGCACTTCTTGGTTGTGCACATGGTTATTTTTCATGTTTCACCCCTCCAGAGCCAGTCTCAAATTGGGCGAGATGGCGGAAAGAACTACACCCTCTTTAAAAATAACAGCAGGATCAGATAACTCAGGAGAGTCCGCAAGGAAACTCCTCGAGAGGGCATCCGCCTTAACATTCTTAGTGCCAGGAAGAAAGGAAACCACAAAATTAAAACGTGTGAAAAACAAGGCCCACCTGGCCTGTCTAGGATTAAGTCGCTTGGCTGATTCCAGATAAACCAGATTCTTATGGTCCGTGAGGACCACCACCTGGTGTTTGGCTCCCTCCAGCCAATGTTTCCACTCTTCAAAAGCCCACTTCATGGCCAATAACTCCCGATTACCCACGTCATAATTACGTTCAGTTGGAGAAAATTTTCGAGAGAAAAAAGCACAAGGGTTACTTTTAGAGGTCTCAGGATCTCTTTGGGACAAAACGGCACCTGCCCCAATTTCAGAGGCATCAACCTCCACCTGACATGGCAGAGAAACATCAGGCTGCCGTAGAACAGGAGCAGAAGTGAATCTCTGTTTAAGTTCCTGAAACGCAGAGACTGCCTCAGGACGCCAATTCACCACATCAGAACCCTTTTTGGTCAAATCGGTGAATGGTTTAACAATAACAGAGAAATTACCAATAAATTTACGATAAAAATTGGCAAAACTCAAGAATCTCTGAAGAGCTTTTAATGAAGTAGGTTGGACCCAATCACAGATGGCCTGAACCTTGACCGGGTCCATTTCAATAACAGATGGAGACAAAATGAATCCCAGAAATGAGATCCTCTGTACGCCAAAAAGACACTTTGATCTCTTCACATACAGAGCATTCTCTCTCAAAATCTGGAACACAGTCCGAACATGTTTCACATGAGAGTCCCAGTCATTGGAAAAAATCAAGATATCATCCAAATAAACAATCAGAAATTTATCCTCAAAATCCCTGAAAATGTCATTCATGAAGGACTGGAAGACGGAAGGAGCATTAGTGAGCCCAAAGGGCATCACTAGGTACTCAAAATGCCCTTCTGGGGTATTAAACGCCGTCTTCCATTCATCCCCGTGCTTAATGCGAATAAGGTTATACGCCCCCCTGAGGTCAAGCTTGGTAAACCAAGTAACACTTTTCACCCTGGAAAACAGGTCAGAAATCAAGGGTAACGGATATTGATATTTCACAGTGATATTGTTCAAGAGACGATAATCAATACACGGCCTTAATGAACCATCCTTTTTGGCCACAAAGAAAAAAACGGCACCCAAGGGTGAAGAGGATGGTCTGATATGACCCTTCTCCAATGACTCCTTGATATAAGACCGCATAGCGTCATGTTCAGGTACAGACAAGTTAAAAAGACGACCTTTAGGGAATTTACTACCAGGCACTAATTCAATAGCGCAGTCATAGCTCCTATGAGGGGGCAAGGATGCTGATTTACTTTCACTAAACATATCAGAAAAATCAGTCAAAAAGTCAGGCACATCTTGTGCCTGGGGAGAGGCAGAAAAAACAGGAGTGTTGGCATTAACACATTGGCAGCCCCAACTGGTTACAGACACAGATTTCCAATCCAAAAGAGGATTATGAGACTGCAACCAAGGGAAACCTAGTACTATAATGTCATGCAGATTATACAGCACCAAAAATTTGCAACTCTCCTGATGATCAGATTCAACCCTCATTATCACCTGAGTAGAGAACTGGGGTTTATTCTCAGCCAAAGGGGTAGAATCAATCCCCAGTAGGGGAACAGACTTCCGTAGGGGTATCATGGGAAACCCACAACATTTAGCAAAATCAAAATCCATCATGTTAATAGCTGCTCCAGAATCAACAAAAGCCTGAGCAGAAAATGTGGACAGGGAGCAAATCAGGGTAACAGTCAACAGAAATTTAGTCTGAACACTACCCAAGACAACTGAGCGTGCAAAACGTCTTCCCCGCTTAGGGCAGACTGAAATAGCATGAGAGGCATCACCACAGTAGAAACATCACCCATTGCGTTTTCGAAACTCATGACGCTGTGCCCCAGAAGCCACTCCATCACACTGCATGGGTTCAGAAGCTGGTTCACAAGGCAACACCATTCCACGCATACCTCTACGCTCACGCAAACGTCTGTCAATTTGAATCGCCAATGACATAGAATCATTGAGACCAGAGGGAGCAGGGAAACCCACCATAACATCTTTTACATTCTCTGACAGACCCTTCCGAAAAAGGGCTGCCAAAGCACCATCATTCCATTTTGTCAGAACTGCCCACTTTCGGAATTTCTGACAGTACAACTCAGCGTCCTCAAGCCTCTGATTTAATGCCAACAAGGTTTTTTCAGCTTGATCAGTGACATTAGGTTCATCGTACAATAACCCCAGAGCCAGAAAAAATGCATCAACATTACTCAAAACAGGGTCCCCAGGTGTCAGGGAAAAAGCCCAATCCTGAGGATCGCCGCGCAGGAGAGAGATGACAATTTGAACCTGCTGTGCTGCGTTCCCTGAGGACTTAGGTTTTAAGACAAAAAACAACTTACAGTTATTTTTGAAATTCAGAAATTTAGCTCGATCCTCCAAAAACAAATCTGGCATGGGGATCCTAGGTTCCACAACCGGCAACCCTGCAAGATAGGTAGCAATACTCCGAACTTCAGTGGCAAGCTGATCCACACGGCCAGACAACTGTGCAAACTCCATTGAGAGAAAAAAAAATCCTCCTCAGCACCCAGAGAAAAAGAGGGAAAAAAATGCAATAAACAGAAGAAAAAAAAAAAATCTCTGACAACTTTTTTCTTTCCACACTATTTTTTCCTTCTGTGAGTACCATATAATTTTCAGTTTGGCCGGTGATACTGTTATGTTTTGGTAGCTGAGGAGAGCAGGCAAAAAAGGCAATACACCAGAGAGGTTGGGATCTACTGGATTGCAGTACCCTGACTAACCACCACAACTAAAGGCAGCCGTGGAACGTTCCTACGTTGGTCCTAGACGCCTCGTCACAGCCTGAGAGGCTAACTACACCTAAAGATAGAAAGAGGAAAGCTATCTGCCCCGGAGCAGATCCCCAAAGAACATAGGAAGCCCCCAAACATGTAATGGCGGTTAGACAAGAGGAAATACAGACACAGACAGAAAATAGTATGAGCAAATGCTGGGGCCCAATCTGCCTGGACAGAAAAGGATAGGAAGGATACTTACCGCAATCCAAAAAAAACCTAAAAAAAGCCAACGCTACTAATTGCAAAAACACCTGAGATCACACGACCTCCAGCACCTAAATTAGTTCTCTGGTGTAACAAAACTAAGCCGCAGCCACAGAAAAAACTGGAAAAGGCAAATGAACAAACAACGGTGGCTCAAGAGGAACCGAGAGGCGCCCAAGCCCCCCGAGGAGGGGAACCTGGCCAACCTCACAGAAATGCAGAGAAAATTGCAAATGGCAAGCACAAAAACAAAAAACAGAAAAACTTATCTGACAGCAGGAGAAGAGGCAAGACTCGCAAGCTTCCAAGAGAACCAGGAAACAACGTTGAGACAAGAACAATTGATCACCAGCAACCATGATGGAGGGAAACCTCCCTTATATCCAGCCAGTCCGTGATTCCTGATTGCCAATCCTCATTGAATGGTTCAGTACCATTTGTAACCACCAGAGGGAGCTTCTGCTCAGAATTCATTTCTAAAACATTCATAACAGTGCCCCTTTTCTTTGTCCTTTCCCATTCTTAGGTTGAGCATGATGTACATTTGTCTTGTTTTCCACCGTATTAACTATTCAACTATATAATCCTCCCATAGTGCATCTCAGCTAATTATAACATGGGGATTTAGACTTTATACTATTATCTTTTAATATACAAGAACTTCATGAATACTAGAAAACAAATACTGATGTCACTCATTCACTCATTCCAGCTGCCATAGGATACAATTTAGTCAATGTCATCATTTAAGGAATTGCTGTGTAAACCAATCCAATTTGTAAACTGTGGATGCATCAAAACCATAAGATTGTTTATTAAATAGGACATTTCACCAGTTTTAGCATGTTAAACTGGAGACATCATAGCTGCATAGATAAGTAAAACATAGTTTTTTTTATTTCTCCTCTCCATTGCAGAGATTTTAGCTTGTAAAGTTTATTTTATAATTTATGATTGTCCCAAAGGGACGTTAGCAATGATTCTTCTTTGGGGGTGTTTAATTTTTCCCCTGCATGATGTTAACCAATCAAAAACAGGAGGTGTCTTTCAGGGGAAAAACTAACACATCCCCTGAAAGTCAGATGAATATGCTTTCTCCTTAGAGAAGTAATGCAGGTCAAAAAGTACACTCCCCCGAGGAGAATCTGGTAACGTCCCCCTGGACCCATCATGAATTATATCCTAAACTTGGCAAGCTAATATCTATTTTTTATTCAGCTCTTCAGCCACCACTCCATGATGAAGTCAGTTTAATGTGCTAGAACCGGAGAAAGGTCCTCTTTAAAGATGTTAGCAGCAATGAGCTTGCAGAATAAAATAAAAAGTATTTTGTAATGTATACATCAGCTTTGGTCTAAACATAATAGAGACACGGAATTACCTGTGCCTCAGAGATGGTAAGTGTGTAAGTATAATACCAGGATATAAAGGTCATCTTTTTCTTTCCTTTCGGATCTCTACTTTTTTTTTTTTTGTTAAATACTAAATGAATCATTTGTAGGTTATAATGACTTTCTTTGCCCTACTTAGCGTAGACTATAATTTTATGCAGATTAAGCCTATTAGGGTTTCTATATTTGGACCATTAGATTCATTTCTATTTTTACTATGCAATCCCATGTCAAGAAAAGTGATCTCATATTGTGCTCATGAACGGCTCTGAATACCACTATTATTCTTTCCTTACTAAGTCCAGATACTTTCTCATTATTAAAGGTGGAATGAGGGGATTCAAAAGTCCTTTATAGGTATATATATTATCCTAGGTAGAGTAAGCAGGATGGCAGAAAGACTTGAGGCAAGGTTCTCTGGGAAGCAAAATAGATCTTCTCCCAGAAAGAAGAAAGTCGTCTGTGAATTTATAAGGTGATTGCTACTTAAACAAGCCTTCTTCTCACAAATAGTCTCATGGTGCAGCTGGGTCATACCATCAGAGGGACTCACCTATGGAGTTACTGCCCAATTTATGCTCTCAATAATCCCCACTCACAAGTGTGATCTCTGACTAAATCTGGCAAGTGTACTATTAAAACTCATACTTGCTCGAGTTACTAGAGACTGAAGATTAGCGAATCAATCTGTAACTAAACAAATTTGTTATGATTTTCCCCAAATTTCTGATTTTGATGACTTTGCATGAATTAGTGTGCATGAGTCCAGCAAAGTGACAATCAGCCCTGATGTCAAACACATGTATCGCCCCCGTATGACTTTGTAGGTCTCAATGCCAAAAGAACCAAAGATGGTGGCATAAGTATTCAGGTTAGTGCATTGTTTTTTTTGTTTGATATTTGTATACAATCCCTTGAAATTAGTTCCAAATGGGTATTTGAAAATGTTACCAAAATGTTACAGCCCAAACCATAATTTCAGAGTTTAGGATCACTGATAATTTTTTCATATGTAAGAGTTTATATTAGTGGTAACTACTGTAATAATAATAATAATCTTTATGTATATAGCGCCAACATATTCCGCAGCGCTTTACAGTTTAACAGTTTCAAAACACAAGTCATAGGTAACAACGTTAACAATACAATAATTAAAGCAAAATAAGCCGACCCTGCTCGTGAGAGCTTACAATCTACAATGAGGTGGGGGAGATACAAAGTACAGGTGTGTATATACAATGGTGCATTTACAATGATGGTCCAGCCATCTTGAGGGAGTGAGGGATGGATGGAGATAGTGAATGGGCTACACATACACACTTAAACATAGAACGACTTTGGTTAGTGAATGTGATAGGCCACTCTGAACAAATGTGTTTTGAGGGAGCGCCTGAAACCATGCAAATTGTGGATAGTCCTAATTTCTTGGGGTAGAGCATTCCAGAGGATTAGCGCAGCGCGGGAGAAGTCTTGGAGTCGGGAGTGGGAGGTACGGATTAGTGCAGAGGTTAGTCGAAAGTCGTTTGCAGAGCGCAGCAGTCGGTTAGGCCGATAGATAGAAATGAGGGAGGAGATGTAGGGGGGTGCTGCACTGTGGAGAGCTTTGTGGGTGAGAACCAGTACTTTGAATTGGATCCTATAATGAATGGGCAGCCAGTGTAAGGACTGGCGAAGAGCGGACGCGTCCGAGTACCGATTAGCCAGATGGATGACCCTAGCTGCTGCATTAAGGATGGACTGGAGAGGGGATAGTCGAGTAATGGGGAGGCCAAGTTATAGAGCGTTGCAGTAGATTCAGGCGGGAGTGGATCAATGCTACAGTGAGGGTTTTTGTTGTTTACATGGTGAGAAAAGGGCGGATTCTAGAGATGTTCTTTAGGTGTAGACGGCAAGAGCGGGCAAGAGATTGTATATGGGAGGTGAAGGAGAGATTGGTGTCAAACATAACACACCAGACAGCGAGCCTGCTGCCGGGGTGTTATTATGGTGCCGCCCACAGAGAGGGAAATGTCAGATTTAGGGAGGTTAGTAGACGGCGGGAGCAGAAGGAGTTCAGTCTTGGAGAGGTTAAGTTTCAGATAGAGAGCGGACATGATGTTGGAGACTGCGGACAGACAGTCGGTGGTGTTCTGTAGAACAGCGGGGGTAAGGTCGGGGGATGACGTGTATAGTTGTGTGTCATCGGCATAAAGATGGTACTGAAAGCCAAATCTGCTGATGGTCTGTCCAATTGGGGCCGTGTAGAGAGAGAAGAGAAGGGGGCCAAGGACTGAGCCCTGGGGTACACCGACAGTGAGAGGAAGAGGAGATGACGTGGAGCCAGAGAACGAAACACTGAAGGAGCGGTCAGAAAGATAGGAGGACAACCAGGAGAGAACAGTGTCCTTAATACCTAGTGACTGGAGCCTAGACAGTAGGAGACAGTGGTCAACAGTGTCGAAAGCTGCAGAAAGGTCGAGTAGAATGAGCAGAGAGTGGTCGCCGTTACGTTTTGCTGTAAGAAGGTCATTGGTCACTTTGATGAGTGCAGTTTCAGTCGAATGTAGGGGGCGGAAGCCGGACTGTGAAGGGTCTAGGAGGGAGTAAGTGGAGAGGTAACGGGTGAGGCGGGAGTAGACTAGGCGCTCCAAAGTTTAGAGATGAAGGGGAGATTGGAGACCGGTCTGTAGTTGTTTGTGCAGGAAGGGTCAAGAGCGGGTTTCTTTAGTAATGGAGTAATGATGGAGTGTTTGAAGGAGGATGGGAAAATGCCAGAGGAGAGTGAGAGATTAAAGATTGTAGTTAGGTGAGTTGTGACAACTGGAGAGAGAGACTGGAGGAGATGTGAGGGGATGGGGTCGGTAGTGCATGTAGTCGGACGAGAGGAAGAGAGGAGTCTGGAGACTTCTTCTTCTGTGATGGGATCAAATGTGGAAAGTGAGCCAGGGGAAATGCAGGGTGGGATGGGAGTCACAGCACTTGGTGGTTGAGAGCAGATTTCCTGACGGATAGTATCTATTTTTTCTATAAAGTGGGAGGCCAGGTCATCAGCACAAATGTCTGTGATAGGGGCTTGTGCTTTTGGCCTGAGGAGGGAGTGAAAAGTGTCAAAAAGTTTCTTGGGGTTGTTGGCTAGTGAGGAGATCAGTGTGGTGAAGTAGGTCTGTTTGGCGAGGTGAAGGGCAGCATTATAAGTTCTTAACATGAATTTAAAGTGGATGAAGTCTTCTGGTGTGCGGGTTTTTCTCCAGAGGCGTTCAGCACTCCTAGAGCATCGCTGAAGAAGTCGAGTTTGCAATGTGAGCCAGGGCTGTTTTACTGTGTGTTTGGAGGTTCTGAGGGTGAGCGGTGCTACTTGGTCAAGGGTGCTTTTAAGAATGTCATTGTAGTGATGAACAGCCAGATCAGGACAGGAAAAAGAGGAGATTGGGGACAGCGATGAGTGTAGGGAGTCTGAAAGTGTCTGAGGGTTAATGTCTTGTAGATTTCTGAATGTGTGGTAGGTAGGAGTGCGCTGGGGTGGTGGAGGATTTGTGAGCGTGAAGGAGAGAATGTTGTGGTCAGAGAGAGGAAGCGGTGAGTTATTTAGGTGGGAGATTGAACAGAGGCGGACAAAGACCAGGTCAAGGGTGTTGCCATCCTTGTGTGTCTCAGAGGTTGAAAGCTGTGAGAGGCCTAGAGAAGTGGTTAGTGATAGAAGCTGAGATGCAGATGTGGAAGTAGGGCTGTTAATGGGAATGTTGAAGTCTCCAAGGATAAGGGTTGGTAGTTCTGAGGACATGAAGTGCGGCAGCCAGGCTGAGAAGTGGTCAAGGAACTGGGTGGGTGAGCCTGGGGGCCGATATATGACCGCTACTCTGAGGGAGAGGGGATGGAAGAGCCTGATGGTGTGGACCTCAAAAGAAGGGAATGAGAGTGATGGAATTGGGGGGATGACCTGGAAAGTGCATTGTGGGGACAGGAGTATGCCAACTCTACCACCATGTCTGTTTGTGGGTCTCGGGGAATGGGAGAACTGTAAACCACCATAGGAAATGGCAGCAGGGGAGACAGTGTCAGAATCCTGAATCCAGGTTTCAGTGAGGGCCAACAGATTAAGAGAGTGGTTCAGAAAGTAGTTGTGCAGGAAGGATAGCTTGTTGCATGCAGACCGTGGATTCCAGAGGGCACAATTGAAAGAAGGAGATGAGGGAGTGCAAGTAATATTAATAAGATTATTATGGTTTCGGTATGAGGTAGGGTAGGGATTGAGGTTGGGGAATGGTGGACCAGGGTTGGGGGAGATGTCCCCTGAAATCAGTAGGAGTAGGAAGATAAAGAGCAGGTAGTTGTTGGAATTGTAAGTAGGTTTTTTCTGTGATGTGTTTGGGCAAGATGGGCTGAGGTTTTTCAGGAAGGTGAGGAGTGCATGGGAGCTGTACATGGGAGAGGAAGGATAGAGGGGCTGATGTGTATGAGTCGTGATGGAGGGGGGATGGGGCGGTGAATGTGGATGGCAAGGGAACACAGGAGGAAATAGATAAAGTACATAATGAAAAATAAGGCAAAGTGTGGGGTACCTGATTCCAGCCCTGATTAACTGCCATGAATAACTGCTGTTTTCAAGATGCTTTTCTTCTGTGATGCTTAACTTCTGGGATGCATGCGCCCCCACAATGCATGCGCCCCTTAGACTACTCCTAAATATATAGTCCACACTACAGGGTCAGGAAAGTGGGATTGTGGGAGCTGCTTTGGGATAATTTGCCAGCTGGGGCCAGCACACCAGGGGGTGGTTAGATCATCAAAGGCACTAGACCTGGCAACATCTATATGTTATAGCACTTTCCACCTGATAGCATCTACAGAGGCCCAGTCACAGGAATACACAGCAGTAAGTATTAAGCACAGTGCAAAAAATGAATTATACTAAAGTTTTACCAGGCACATTAAACTATGTTGCAAGATGGTACAGCAGTGGTTGGCAGCAATCAGAAGTATGGAGTGCATACTATTGCTATATATTTCCACATGCAAGACAGAAGGGGCTTGTGTCATTCAGCTCTTGCTGACAATGAATGGAGTGCATACATGCAGAGAGGATCAATTCAGAGGATGAATGATTTGGTTACCATTGCTATATATTTCCACATGCAAGACAGAAGGGGCTTGTGTCATTCAGCTGCTTGCTGACAATGAATGGAGTGCATACATGCAGAGAGGATCAATTCAGAGGATGAATGATTTGGTTACCTGAGAGTCAGGTGTCACACTGTGACAACTGAAGTTACTTTTTATGTTCTTTTAAACCGGGATAAAAAACTTCCTTCTAGTCCAAGTTTAACATTGTCAAAATGTGCCTCTCCCAAGGGCTACAAAAACCTATAGGGACATTCTGATTTTAGAAATTTATGACATTGTGACATAATATAATATAAATGTCTGATTGTGGGGTAGGAAAGATGTGTATCTTCGTACCGTGTTAGCCAGTAGATAGAAAAATATTTAGACTTGAGAGTCCTCAGTGGTTGATACCTTTTAATGGCTAACTGAAAAGATGGTAACAAATTGCAAGCTTTCGAGACTACTCAGGTCTCTTCATCAGGCAAAGACTAATACAACATCTGAAGAGTCACATATTTATACACAACACAGCACAGAAATAATGCAATAAGATAAGACAAGTGACGTGAAGCAGAACTGTCATTATGGCAGAGGGATGAACATAAATATTGGAACAGTTCATAGATAAGGAGCGAAAGTTTTATTGCCCTCTGATTGGAGTCTGCTATTGTGTTTTGATGCCCTAGAAGGTCAGAGAAGCAGATTCCTTAATTGATGAAGAAAGACATGAAACCTTGGGATATATTCATTCCAGCACTAAGAGTGTCAAAGGTCATCATGAGCTTATATTCCCAAACCTTTCTATCTCTCTCAGATTTAAAGTTAGATTTTAATACAAGTAATTCCATGTCCATCATGCTATGACCGGGCATACAAAAGTGTTTTGCCACAGGTAGATCCATTCTTTTTTTCTTATTGTGTGGCGATGGGAATTCATCCTTGTTCTCAGTTTTTGCCCTGGTTCCCCCACATACAGACCCCCAGTTGGACATTTAGTACATATAATTAGGCACACCATATTAGATGTGATGCAGCTGAAAGTACCTGGCATCTTATAGTCCTGATGTGAGTTGGGGATCTTTATCTTGTCCGTGGTCATTATAAATGGACAGGTTTTGCATTTCTTCTGGTTGCAAGGAAAGGTTCCTGCAGCTGTTGGAGAGGACAGGGAGCTTCTGACAATGATGAGTCTTAGATTTGGGGGTTGCCTAAAACACAGTAGTGGGGGGTCTGGAAATATGGATTGTAATCGGGCATCTTTTTGTAGTAAAGGTTGTAGTTTCAGTGCAGCTCCCCTTAGCATCTCCAGATTTGGATTGTAGGTGACCACTAGAGGCATCCAGTTATTTTCCTCTTTAGCTTTGTAATGTAGCAGGTGATTCCTTGATATTCTGGTGGCTCTTTTAATTTGGTTTTCAATTGTTCTTGGATGGTAGCCCTGGTTCAAAAAGGTCTTTCTGAGGCGAATAAGGTGTTCATCTCTATCCATGGGGTTGGAACATATACGGTTGTATCTGATGGCTTGGCTGTAGACAATAGAGTTTTTTATGTGTTTTGGATGGAAACTGTCCCATTTAAGGTATGTTGGACGGTCGATTGGCTTCTGATACAGGGATGTCTCTATTTCATTGTTCTTTAGCTTAATGGTGGTGTCTAAAAAGTTAATTTCAGTGCTGGAGTAGTTGAGTGTTAAATTGATGGTGGGATGAAATTGATTGAACTGTTCATGGAACGTCTTTAGCTGTTGCTCAGACTCCGTCCAGATGATTAAAATGTCATCAATGTAGCGGTAGTAGGTCCGAGGCCTGATGGAACATGAGGACAAAAAGTCGCTTTCAAGCTTGGCCATGAAAAGATTTGCATACTGAGGAGCCATTTTACTTCCCATAGCTGTGCCAGTCTCCTGAAGATAGATCTTGTTGTCAAATTCAAAGTAATTGTGGGTGAGGATGAATTTTGTGAGTTTCACCACAGAGTCAGTCTCATTCCCGGTGTTTTCCATGAAGACTTTGCAGGCATTTAATCCATCCTGGTGTGGGATATTAGAGTACAAAGATTCCACATCCATAGTTTCATTTCTGTGCTGTGTTGTGTATAAATATGTGATTCTTCAGATGTTGTATTAGTCTTTGCCTGATGAAGAGACCTGAGTAGTCTCGAAAGCTTGCAATTTGTTACCATCTTTTCAATAAGCCATTAAAAGGTATCAACCACTGAGGACTCTCAAGTCTAAATATGATTGTGGGGTTTCACTTTCAGGACTCTTAACTCTCAGAATAGGCGCTTTCCAGTTTGGCTTTAAAGAATTGAGATCTCAATGACCCCTTCCTCAGGAAATGCCACACAAAAACGCGTTGAATAAACCACCATTATCATTCCACTATTTCTGGAACTTTATTATTGCGGCAGCGCAGAAGTAATCCACAATCTTCAAGCACATTGTTTTATATGGTCTGTAACCGTCCCGTGGATCTGCAGCAGCCAACATTTGAGCCTTTACCAAGCACCATCAGGTGAGCAGTTTAACTGGAGTTTTTCCCACTAAATCTGTGAGATAAGACCCTATTTGCGCTTTTTCCATCCCTTCTCTAAAAATTCTACTTTATGATTTATGTCATTCCATTATCTTTATTGATTTACTCTACATCTTTTACAATATAGACTGTAATTTACTCACATAGTGTTTTTTTTTTCTGGTGCTGTTTGATATATGTTCCTGCTTTGGATTATGATGTTGTCCATTTTTTTCTCCTCCTTATACCTGCATGTTTATCTTTATTGGTGATGATTTTTTTATCTTAATATTAATAAAAAGTGATTTTATTATACATTCTTGTTTGGTGGTTTTTGGTTACCATAATTATTTTGTTTTTTGTCAGTTCAATTTTATAAAGATGACAAGAAAACACATATTCCGGCGACATTGCCCCTCTGGGCAGGACACAGATAGAAGATGATCCTGTGCATGAACAATATATGGGCCCTGTGCAGTCCAAGAGCTCATTGTGATGCACAATTCTACCTACCTTGGAAGTGGATGTGGGCTTCCTTTCCTCCTGAGCCCATGTGCAGCTGCATAGGTTGTCCCAATGGTATGTCTGCCCCTGTTGCCCCTACCAGTAATGTCAGAAATTCAGAACAGGTGTAAACATGCCAGTCATAGAGTGAATTCCATCACAGTGCCAGACAAAATATTTCATCAGTGCTTTGGCAAAATGGCTTCCATTTGTGCTAGCAGGGATGATACTAATGTGGATTTATGAACAGAACTCGCAACTGGGCTCTGGAGCCTTTGCGCCCGTTGGCCCATGTGACCAATGACTAAAATACTAATTCTAATAAAGTCTTCTTGTAGTTGGGTTCCCTATTGGAAATCTTGCAAAGCTTCAAGTTATGCCACAAGGTGCCAACCACACACTGGCTCCCTTTTCTACCACATAGTGCATAATTAGTTGTTATCTGTCTCTGCCTCATGCTTTCTGGCATGAAAGATACTTTTCCAACCTGTTTGGCATTGTAAAGAATTTCTGTGTTTATGCCCATTGAATTTAGCATTTCCGAAGATTACAGTATATAACTTTGATGATAAAATAACAATAAAGGAAAATGAATACTCTGAAAATTTCATTAACAAAAATAGTAAAATTGAAAGTGCCAAGAAAAAGATTCATTTGTAGATGCCGAAGTGTTTTATGTTTTCAGAAAATTGTGTCCTTGCCATTATAGTTAAAGTACAAAGCTTTTACATTGCACTGTTTTCCACTATTCAGTTGTGGAATTCCACTATTTCCACTACTAAATTGTCCAGAACAAGAACCATTTATTTGTTATTTTATCTCTAAAAAGGACAGAAAACAGAGAAGTGGTTCAGAGTTCAAAAACTAAATAAGAGCACTTTTCAGCATTACCTCTTTACCAAGACCACCCAAAATGGCAGTGAAAAATGGTCTGAACAGAAGAAGGCCAGTGCACATAGTGTGGTAAGACGACTCGCTCGGCTCTCCTGAAGGCAGACTCAGGACACACATTCTCTGGGTTTTCTTTCTGCTGGTTTATTATCAGCCATAAACTCATGCAGGTTTCGCAGGAAAAGTAAACATGACCCCTCTGGGTTAAACGGGAAAAACATAAAAAAAACAAACAATAACTCAGTCCATAGATGAGTGGGTTCCGCCTGCTCTCGGTAGCATAAACTGCACTGCTAAAGTCCTTGTGGAAAGCTCTGCAGCTTCCACTATCCTGTCTGGAGACTTTCCTCTCCAGACCACACCAGAGAAAAAAAAACAGGACTGAGCTTTTATACATTGCTCAGCCACACCCTTTAACAGAGTAAACCTACCAGCATATAACATGCTGGCAGATAAATAAAGCAGGTCTTAGTTCACACAGGAGAGCATCCTGTGTGACACATAACTCCCTTCACATATAAAACCAGTGACACTGTCACATATTCCCCCCCTCTGCCCAAAGCCGGGGGTTTGGGCACCTTCTGGCATCAGACAGGGAATCCTAGAGAGGGCATCTGCATTCCCATGTAACTTCCCTGGCCTATGCTCCACGTGAAAGTTAAATTCTTGAAGCTCTAGGAACCATCTAGTTACCCTAGCATTTTTTCCCCTCTTTTCCCTCAACCATCTCAACGGGGCATGGTCTGATACTAATTTAAACTTCCGGCCTAGTAGGTAATATTTCAGTGTATCCACGGCCCATTTTTTGGCTAAACACTCTTTCTCTACTATGGCGTAGTTCTTCTCGCAGGAGGACAGCTTTCGGCTTAGATAGAGAATGGGATGTTCTTCTCCATTTATTTCTTGGGAGAGTACGGCCCCTAGACCAACCTCTGATACATCAGTCTGGACCACAAATTCTTTCTTAAAGTCTGGCACGACCAGGACAGGCTGCTTGCACAGTGTTAGCTTCAGCTTTTGAAACGCGGTCTCCGTTTCTTCCGTCCATTTCACCATGGTTGATTTGGTGCCTTTTACAAGATCTGTTAGTGGGGCGGCAATCGTGGCGAAATTCGGGATAAACCGCCTGTAGTGTCCAACCATTCCCAGGAATGCTTTCACCTGCTTCTTTGAGAGCGGTTGCGGCCAGGTTTGAATTGCCTCCACTTTCTTGATCTGCGGCTTTATTTCGCCTCTCCCAACAACATAGCCCAGGTACTTGGCCTCCTCTTTTCCGATGGCACACTTTCTCGGATTTATGGTAAATCCTGCTTTCCTTAGCGCGTCCAAAACGGCCTGTAGTTTAGGTAGGTGACTAGCCCAGTCTGAGCTAAAGACCACAATGTCGTCAAGGTAGGCTGCGGCATACTTCTTATGTGGGACTAGGATCCGATCCATAGCCCTCTGGAAAGTGGCTGGGGCCCCCTGTAGTCCGAACGGCATCCGCGTGTATTGAAAACAGCCATCCCGTGTTGAGAAAGCCGTCTTCTCTTTAGCCATCTGGGACATGGGGATCTGCCAGTAGCCCTTCGTCAGGTCAAGAGTAGTGTTGAGCGATACGATACCGGCCTTTCGATACTTAGTTCCGATATTTTCGTCTTATCGGATACCGGAATCGGGATTGTCACTGTCACTGTCAGTGTCCGTCGGTCGGGTCTGTCAGGAGTCAGCGGCACTTACCTGGCAGAAGATCTCCGGCGGTCATGGGCTGGACTGCTTCATGGCCGCCATCATCTTTCCCCGGCGGTCACATGCAGTTTCTCGCGATAACTGCAGTGACTGCTGGGTAATCCCGGCCGTAAAGCAGTCAGTCCGATGACGTCACCGCCGGGGAAGCAGGTAATCAGCTGTGCTGCGTCGCGATGACAGGCTCTGCCTGTCATTGCGATGTAGCAGAGCTGGATCGTCGTGGGACTGTCGTTACTATGGACTGCGTCGGACAGGTGGTATACTGTTGGTTTGTTTTTTTTCTTTTTTTACAGGAGATCGATGGCGTCGCAGGAATGAGTGTATAATAAAATTAATGAAAACTCTGTTGTCTCTTTTATTTCATTAAAATACTTTTTTCTTGCTTTGTCTTTTTTTTATACATTTAATAACTTTGGGATTAATAATGGATCGGTGTCTTATTGACACCTCTCCATTATTAACCGGGCTTATTGTCACCGTGCAATCAACGGTGACATTAACCCCTTATTACCCCACTTGCCACCGCTACAGGGCAGTGGGAAGAGCCGGGTAAAGTGCCACAATTGGCACATCTTTTGATGCGCCAAATGTGGGGCTGCTGTAGCCTGGTATTATCAGGCTGTTGAGGGCCAAAATCCATGGGCCTTGACAGTCTTTTAATACCAGGCCGCAGCAGTCTGCATTTTACTTGGCTGGTTAACAAAAATAGGGGGACCCCTACGCCGTTTTTTTTTTCGAGGGGATCCCCTATTTTTGTTAACCAGCCAAGCTAAGCAGACTGCTGTGGCCTGGTATTATCAGGCTTGCAAGGTCCATGGATATTGGATCCTTACCAGCCTGAAAAACCAGGCCGCAGCAGTCTGCATTTTACTTGGCTGGTTAACAAAAATAGGGGGACCCCTACGCCGTTTTTTTTTCGAGGGGATCCCCTATTTTTGTTAACCAGCCAAGCTAAGCAGACTGCTGTGGCCTGGTATTATCAGGCTGGCAAGATCCATGGATCTTGGCTCCTTAACAGCCTGAAAATCCAGGCCTCAGCGGTCTGCTTCATCTGGCTGGTTAACAAAAATAGGGGGGACCCCACGCCAATTTTTTTCGAGGGGATCCCCTATTTTTGTTAATCAGCCAAGATATGCAGACTGCTGTGGCCTGGTATTATCAGGCTGGCAAGGTCCATGGATCTTGGCTCCTTAACAGCCTGAAAATCCAGGCCTCACGGTCTGCTTCATCTGGCTGGTTAACAAAAATAGGGGGGACCCCACGCCAATTTTTTTCGAGGGGATCCCCTATTTTTGTTAACCAGCAAAGATAAGCAGACTGCTGTGGCCTGGTATTATCAGGCTGGCAAGCAGGGTCGGACTGAGCCACCGGGACACCGGAGAAACCTCCGGTGGGCCCCAGCTCCTGCGTGGTGGGCCCTGATTTGAAAGGATAGGTCGCGGGGCAGAGGGGGCGGTGGCCCCGGGCCCCGTGCTCTGAGGGGGCCCACCCGGAGCTACGCTACAGTAACTGTATCGGCGTGCACAGCACGCCGATACAGTTACATTCTGCGGCAGAGCAGGTAGAATCGATCTTCCTGCTCTGCCGCCCAGAAGCTATGGGGCCTGAACTGGCGTTGGGGGGGCCCGGTGCCAGCAGTGGGCCCCCCAACCGTCATCGGAGGGTCAGCTGTATCGGCATGGGTACGGTTGGGGCGAGGATATGGGTGTGATTAGCGGTGAAATGGGTGTGGTCGGGGCGTGGCTTAAAATTTGCAGCTGCGCGCTATGCGCGCCGCAGCCTTTAACCCTCTTTCCTGTCTTCAAAATTTGGGAGATATGCTGTATGACCTCCCTACAACTTCTGGGCATGCTCCTGATGAGCGCGACGGATGGTCTCCTGAGGGATCTCCTCCCACACCTGGACTAAAGCATCCACCAACTCCTGGACAGTCTGTGGTGCAACGTGGCATGGCCTAAAATTTGCTGCAGCAGGCACAGCGTGCCACAGCCTTTGTCCCTCTTTCCCTTCTTCAAAGGTTGGGAAGTATGATGGTGGGCCCCAAGAATATATTTTCTCTGGTGGGCCCAAGGTACTCCAGTCCGACTCTGCTGGCAAGGTCCATGTCTGTTGGCTCCTTAACAGCCTTAAATACCATGCCTCAGCAGCAGGGGCGTACATAGAAATCATGGGGCCCCATAGCAAAAGTCTGAATGGGCCCCCCCCCCAAAAAAAAAACCCAGAGCCATTGTAAATGTAAAGTGCCAGCACAGTGAGGGGACACATTAAACAAAAAAATGTATTATGCCCCCATAGATGCTCCATAGTATAGGCCCTTATGCTGCCGCAGCTGCTGCAACCAAAAAAAAAAAAAGACATACTCACCTTTCGTCGCTGGGGGCCAGGTGCCGGTGTCCTGAGCAGGGGGTGACACCAGGTGCCGATGTCACCGCTCGCTCAGGGCCCCGGCACCTGAGATATTTACCTGTCCTCTCTCCACTGCTGAGTGCCGCTGTCTTCGGGGTCCTCCAGCAGTGAATGATGAGGCAGAGGGCGCGGCGCGCACTAACGACGTCATCGCGCCCTCTGACCTGAACATTGCAGCAAGAGGACGCGAGCAACGGTGGAACGGGACAGGTAAATATCCCTTATACTCACCCTTCTGCCGGCGCGGTCTGTGCAGCCCCTGCTCTTCTCTCACGGTCTCCGCCGCCAGTGTTCAGCGGTCACACGGGACAGCTCATTAAAGTCATGAATATGTGCGTATTCATGACTGTAATGAGCGGTACCACCTGACCGCTGAACACAGGCGTCGGAGACCGTGGGAGAAGAGCAGGGGCTGCAGAGACCGCACAGGAGGGGTAAGTATATAGAAGAGCTGCGCTCCCCCTCCCCCGCCGACCCCCTGGTAGTACTGTGTCAGCACAGCTACCCGACCGTCGAGGGCCCCCTCACCTGTCCGGGCCCCATAGCAGCTGCTTGGTCTGCTTCATTCACGGTACGCCACTGCTCAGCAGTCTGCTTCATCTGGCTGGTTAACAAAAATAGGGGGGACCCGACGCCATTTTTTATTCGAAGGGAACCCCTATTTTTGTTAATCAGTTCCCTCTGACGTCACTGATTGTGTCCCTGGCTGACCTGAAGTGAAAGTGGAAAGCAATCAATTAAGCTTTCCACTTCCTCTCCTGTCAGCAAGGAGAGGAACTCATTCATTTGGGGGTTTACTGTGAGGCTGCAGCATTAGCTGCGGTCCCTGCAGTAAACATTAACCCTTTCTGAAGGATTACACCGTGGGACCTGACTGTGCATGGGATAGGTAAGAATAATTTTGCTTTTTTATTTTATTTTTATTACAGGAAATGGTTTTTGCAGTAAAATAAAAGATGGTCAAAAACATGTGTCTTTATTTCATTAAAATGATTTTTAATTAAAGTGTGTGTGTTTTATTTTTATTTCATGCAATAGGATTAATAATTGATAGTTGTCTAATTGACAGCTCTCAATTATTAACCTGGCTTAAAGTGACCTTTCAATTGCAAGGTCAATTTAACCCCTTATTAACCCATTCGCCACCGCTACAGGGCAATGGGAATAGACGGGCAAAGTGCCAGAAAGGGCGAATCTAATTATAGATTTGTCTTTTCTGGGGTGTCTGGGGGCAGATGTTAGTAGCCAGGGGGGGCCAAAAATAATGGTCCCTCTCTGGGCTATTATTATCTGCCCCCATTCGCTGGCTTTCTCTGTCTGGTTGCGAAAATAGGGCGGGAGCCCACGCATTTTTTTTAAACAATTTTACACCTCATATATATATATATATATACATGTCATTGAATTTGTGACACACATATATATATATTTATATTTATAGTTCATATACTTCTACATAGTATAATAGCCGCTAATTCAATTGACGGCTTTTGTGAAAATGCAGAACCCGACATGAAATGACACTTGGTGTACATAGGGTTAACCATGTCTTTTCATGTCCTTTGCTATCTGATTTGCACAAACAATTACATCAGTCTATGTGTGCAAAATTTCACACCTGTAGGGGTTAATTAAAGGTGTAAATTCGTAGCAAAAAAGTCTGTTTTTTTTACAACGAATTTACACCTTTAATTAACCCCTACAGGTGTGAAATTTTGCACACATAGACTGATGTAATTGTTTGTGCAAATCAGATTGCAAAGGACATGAAAAGACATGGTTAACCCTATGTACACCAAGTGTCATTTCATGTCGGGTGCTTCTGTCTTTTCACAGAAGCCGGCTTTACCCGGCAATTGAATCAGAGGATATTTTACTATGTAGAAGTGTATAAACTATACATATATGTATATATATATATGTCACAATGACATGTATATATATATATATGTATTCTATGTGTGTATATTTAGTGTTTACAAGGAAATAAAGTTTTTTTTAGTTGCGATATTTTGTTCCCATAGACTTACATGGGACTTCCGGTATCGGAATCGGATATCGCCGATATTTAGTGATATCGGCGATACCATTCCGATCCGATATTTTTAGATATCGAGCAGTATCGCTCAACACTAGTCAAGAGTGGTGATGTACCTCGCCGGTCCAAGCCTCTCGATGAGTTCGTCGACGCGGGGCATCGGGTACGCGTCACACTTGGATACCTCATTTAGCCGACGGTAGTCATTACAAAACCTCCACTCTCCATTGAGTTTCGGCACGAGGACGATTGGGCTCGACCACCCACTCTTCGACTCCTCTATTACCCCGAGGTCTAACATCCTCTTCACCTCAGCCGAGATCACCTCCCGGCGTGCTTCCGGAATCCGATACGGCTTCAAATTCACTCGTACATGCGGTTCTGTCAGCACGTCATGCTCTATCACTTGTGTATGCCCTGGCAACTCTGAGAACAGGTCCCGATTCTGCTGTAGTAATTCTCGACACTGTTGCTTCTGGACCGGTGATAGAGTCTCTGCAATAGTGACCTCCTCCACCTTGCCTTCTGGTGCGGCTCCCAGGCAAGGAGTTTCCACAGGTTCACGGTCCCGCCACGGCTTAAGCAAGTTTATATGATATATTTGATGTGCCTTCCTTCGGCCAGGCTGGTGGACTTTATAATTAACCTCGCTGACTTTCTCCACCACCTCGTATGGACCTTGCCATTTGGCGAGGAACTTGCTCTCGACGGTAGGGATCAGCACCAAAACACAGTCTCCGGGCTGGAACTGTCTTAGTCTCGCCGACCGGTTATAGACTCTCACCTGGGCTTCCTGCGCCTGGAGGAGATGTTCCTTTACGATGGGCATCACCTTTGACATTCTCTCCTGTAACTGGGCAACATGTTCGATGATACTCCGGTGTGGCGTGACTTCAGCCTCCCAAGTTTCCTTGGCGATGTCTAGGAGACCTCTTGGATGCCGCCCATATAGGAGCTTAAATGGAGAGAAGCCCGTGGAGGCTTGAGGAACTTCTCTGACCGAGAAAAGCAAAAATGGGAGCAGGTAGTCCCAGTCTCTCCCATCCTTTTCAACGACCTTCTTGAGCATCGCCTTTAAGGTCTTGTTGAAGCGTTCCACTAGGCCGTCCGTTTGTGGATGATAAACCGAGGTCCGCAGCTGAGTTATCTGAAGGACTCTGCAAAGCTCCTTCATCACCTTGCTCATGAAGGGGGTTCCTTGGTCTGTTAGAATCTCTTTTGGTAGACCTGACGAGCAAAAATATGGACCAACTCTCGGGCTATGCTTTTACTGGACATGTTCCTTAGGGAACCGCTTCTGGATACCGAGTCGCATAGTCCATGACGACCAGGATATATTGGTGGCCTGAGCTGATTTGACTATGGGGCCCATGAGGTCCATGGCAATCTTCTCAAAGGGAACCTCTATCACAGGTAGTGGAACTAAGGGGCTACAGAAGTGGGAGGAGGGAGCGGTTATTTGGCAGGTGGGGCAGGACCTACAAAAGTTTTGAATTTCTCTATAACACCCTGGCCAATAAAACCTCCTCAGTATCCTCTCCTGAGTTTTCTCGACCCCTAGGTGTCCCCCCAGAACATGTGAATGGGCCATGTCTAGCACCCGCCATCTGTATGGCCCCGGCACTAACAGCTGTTCCACTATCTCACCGCCCCTCAGTTTGGCCATCCGATATAGCAACTCCCCCTGTACTGCAAAGTGGGGGAATCTGGTGTCGGCCCCGGCTCTTGGGCAACCCCATTACATACAGTAACCTGGTCGAATGCCCCTTTTAAGGTCAGGTCTCGAACTTGAGCAGTCCCAAAGTTCTCTCTGGATATATCTAACGCAGGTAGGTCGGCCTCCTCGGTCACCGTCTCACCCTCATCACCGACAAGGACGCACAGTGGGAACTCCCTCTCTGAGACTCTGTCGGGGGTTCTTCTTCAAGGATCTCGCTTTTCCCCATGCTACTTAGTCCAGTTCCCTTCCCCCACAAGTCCCAGAATAAGGAAAAATCACGGCCCAATATGACGGGATGTATCAGGTCCTTTACCACCCCGACTTCATGGGACTGGGCACCACAGTCTGTCCCCACTGTTACTGTGGCCACGGGATAGTCCTTGGCGTCACCATGGATGCACCGAACACCCAGGGTTTTGGAAGGGATCAATTGGTGAGGAAGGGATGCTCTATCAAGGTCACCAGACTCCCGGAGTCCAACAGCCCAAGCACTTTTATTCCATTAATGGATACTGCACACGCCTGCGGTCCCTTACCGGATCGACAGTCCACGCTACAGGCTGGATAGGCATAATAGGAGACCCGTCTGCCTAGGCTGCAGTCCATGGGCTCAGGGGATATTTGACACTTGGCGGCTACATATCCAGGGTTGTGACATCGCCAGCAAACTATATCTTTCCCACTTGTTCTAAAGGCCCCTTCAATAGGAGTGGGACGCCCCCCAGTGGTGGCTCTAGACCCCTTCCGTGGTGAACCCACCCCCTTTTGGGTATCCCAGTAGGAAGAAATGACTGCATCCGGTTTCACAAGAGATCTCTCAACTACCTGGTACCTCTCTACCAGGCCGATAAAGTCATCTGCGTTCTGGGATCACCCTGGGCAACCCAGGTCTGTACTGACTTGGGAAGGGAATGCATGAATCTATCAATCACCACCCGCTCAACCATCTGGGCCGGAGTGGAGGACTCCGGTTGTAGCCACTTCTGAACAAGATGCAATAGGTCAAACATCTGCGAACGAGGGGGTTTGTTGCTAGCATACGCCCAGTGATGAACTCGCTGGGCTCTTACTGCCATATTTACTCCCAGACGTGCTAAGATCTCTGTCTTTAGTTTGGGATACTCCTTAGCATCTTGCAGCGCCAAGTCAAAATACGCTTTTTGGGGTTCACCCGATAAATATGGCGCCAGAACCTCTGTCCACTGTGTTGGTGGAAGTCTCTCCCGATCAGCCACCCTCTCAAAAACAGTCAGAAATGCTTCTACATTATCCCCAGGGGTCATCTTCTGCATGGCCCGCCTTACCGCCTTCCTGACGTGAGAATCATCAGTTGGCCCTGGGGTGGGGTGGCCGCCCGGCTCTGGATGGCTTCTGCCAAAAGCTGTATCTGCTGTTGCGCCTCCTGCTGGTGCTGCTGCTGCGACTTTTGCTGCAACTGGATCTGTTGAAGCAACAGTTTGGTCGTCTCCTGGTGCTGCTGCTGCATGCTCTGCTGGGCCTGCTGTATGCTCTGCTGGCTCTGTAGGTGTTGCTGCTGTATGCTCTGCTGGGCCTGGACCAGGTGCTTAACGAGCTCCTCCATGCTGCCGGACTTCTCTAGCTGTCTGGCAGCCTTCACCCAGGACATCCACCGGTCTTTGTGGCAGGTACACGTGTTCCTGGAATCCTGCATGCACTCTCACACCAACTGTGGTAAGACGACTCGCTCGGCTCTCCTGAAGGCAGACTCAGGACACACGTTCTCTGGGTTTTCTTTCTGCTGATTTATTATCAGCCATAAACTCATGCAGGTTTCGCAGGAAAAGTAAACATGACCCCTCTGGGTTAAACGGGAAAAACATAAAAAAAAAAACCTATAACTCAGTCCATAGATGAGTGGGTTCCGCCCGCTCTCGGTAGCATAAACTGCACTGCTAAAGTCCTTGTGGAAAGCTCTGCAGCTTCCACTATCCTGTCTGGAGACTTTCCTCTCCAGACCACACCAGAGAAAAAAAAACAGGACTGAGCTTTTATACATTGCTCAGCCACACCCTTTAACAGAGTAAACCTACCAGCATATAACATGCTGGCAGATAAATAAAGCAGGTCTTAGTTCACACAGGAGAGCATCCTGTGTGACACATACCTCCCTTCACATATAAAACCAGTGACACTGTCACAATAGATATAAGGGAAATTAAACTTTATTACAGCAAATTCTGGTCCAGAGCAGGGGTTAACTTTTAAGAGATTACAACATTTTTCACAAAATGTTTACATATAGAGCTTCATTTATAAAAAGTAGCTGGTCATGCACGTGAGATAGTGGTCGGCTAAAAGTTTGTTTGACCGATTGTTATCTTTTCTAACTCCTCCAAATACAGCTCTGGCAAAAATTAAGAGACCACTTTTAAAAGTTCAGTTTGTCTGATTTTTCTCTTTATAGGTATATTTTTTGAGTAAAATGTAAATTGTTCTTTTAGTCTATAAACTTCTGACAACATGTCACCGAAATTCCAAGCAATACATTTTTTATTTTTTTTCTGACAAAGAAAAATGGTCAAAATTTAAAAAAAAAAAAAAACAGTGCTTTCAGACCTCAAATAATGCTGAGAAAACAAGTTCATAATTATTTAGAAACAACAATACTAATGTTTTAACTCATGATGGGAATTATAGGGAGAAAAATGGGAAGCGCAAGCTTCTAAGTGTAGTAGTTAGTTTCCAAAGGTATACACTGTGTTCCAAATTATTATGCAAAAATTGTTTAGGACTGATAAGGTAAGAATTTTTTTGTTTGTCAGTTAAACTCATTGATGGTGATTAGAGTTGAGCGATACTTTCCGATATCCAAAAGTATCGGAATCGGAATGGTATCGCCGATACCCAAAAAATATCGGCGATACCCGATACCGATACCGGAAATACAATGTAAGTCTATGGGAACAAAATATCGGAATTAAAAAAACCCCATTCTTGCCTTGTTGGTTAATTGTACATGAAGGAAAACAACAAAGAGTAATGTAGAATTTATTGGGGGAGGTTGAGGAGACATTAAAGGCATAGATGTTTAACACAATGCAATGGAATAGCATTAATATTTCTTTTTTTGAAATACGTTTGGATTGACGAAGAAATTGACAATGTTGTTAACCTTTTTTCTATTTTGTCAAATATGTCTGTTTCACAACTTCCATGCTCTTCACCTTTTTAACTTTTCACACACTTTCTCCTTCATAATCTTCAGCAGCATCATCTTTCTCATCAAATTATTCTTCATCTTCACCTTCTTAATCTTCTAAAACTTCTTGCTATTCATCTTTTTGTTAACATTACTTATATTGTTCTTATTAAACAGTTATTATTCTTCATATTCTACTTCTTCATCTTCTTCCTATTCATCCTTTTCATCATATTCTTATTTGTGACAGACATTCCTGTACTTGTAATCTGTAAAACTCTGAATTTTCATCCTTCCGTTCTTGCTGTCACGAAAGATTTTAATTACAACAGTATTTGTCCGCGTTCAGTTTAGCCTGCAGCAGCATCAGGCATTTTCCAGGGGCACCACGAGGAGGAACGGACTCACCCCCATACACTGCTTAGTCTTCTTCTGCTTAGAATTTAGAGCATATATTTTGCTCTTCATTTTGGTCTTATACTTAATGTTCTTCTGCTTTTTGATCTTCTGCTTATTGTTCTTCTGTCTCTTGTTCTGTATCTTGTAGTTTGTCTTAACCTTCTTTGTCCTGTTGGTGATGGTACAAAAGCCAATGGAAGTAACGAGGACCAGCTGACTGTGCTGGAACCCGGAGGGTCAGCAGAAGGAAAAGAGCCAATGGCACAACCGAGGACCAGCTGACGTTACTGGGACACGGTTACTAAGCAGGAGGTACCTGTGCTCCAAAGCACTACCAAGGACCAGCAGACGTTGCTGGAACTCGGATACCGACATAGAGGCACCTAGGCCAAAGGCACTGCGGAGAACCAGCTGACGGTACTGGAACCCGGATGGGTAGCAGAAGGTACAAGAGCCAATGAAAGTAACGAGGACCAGCTGACTGTGCTGGAACCCGGAGGGTCAGCAGAAGGAAAAGAGCCAATGGCACTACCGAGGACCAGCTGACGTTGCTGGACACCGGTTACGAAGCAGAGGACCTAGGCCAAAGGCACACCAGACAGCGACGTTGCTGGACTCGGATACCGACTAGCAGAGGACCTGGCCAAAGCACTGCAGGACCAGCTGACGTGCTGGAACCCGGAGGTAGCAGAAGGACAAGAGCCAAGGCAACTGCGGACCAGCTGACGGACTGGAACCCAGGAGGAGTCAAGCAAGAAGGACAGCAGACGTTGGAACCGGAGCCGAATGGGACAAGGACACGAGGACCAGCTGACGTTACTGGGACACGGTTACTAAGCAGGAGGTACCTGTGCTCCAAAGCAACAGGACACTTGCTACTGAACCACATGAGCACAGGCAAGGCAATCGGAACAGCTGAGAACTGGCGGATGGTAGCCAAGGTACCATGGAAATAAAGGTGAGGCAGCAGGACTTTTTGCCGTTCACACAGCAGGGGAACAGCTGACATTACTGAACCCAGTAACACGGAGCAAGTGTGACTGTGCTAACAGCACTTCCGAGAACAACTGGCGGTGTTGTACCCAGGGATGAGAAGAGAACATGGTGGAGGCAGCAGGACTTTTTGCCGTTCACACAGCAGGGGAACAGCTGACATTACTGAACCCCAGTAACACAGGAGCAAGTGTTGACTGTGCTAACAGCACTTCCGAGAAACAACTGGCGGTGTTGTAACCCAGGGATGAGAAGAGAACAGGTGGAGGCAGCAGGACTTTTTGCCGTTCACACAGCAGGGGAACAGCTGACATTACTGAACCCCAGTAACACAGGAGCAAGTGTAGACTGTGCTAACAGCACTTCCGAGAAACAACTGGCGGTGTTGTAGCCCAGGGATGAGAAGAGAACATGGTGGAGGCAGCAGGACTTTTTGCCGTTCACACAGCAGGGGAACAGCTGACATTACTGAACCCCAGTAACACGGGAGCAAGTGTTAACTGTGCTAACAGCACTTCCGAGAAACAACTGGCGGTGTTGTAGCCCAGGGATGAGAAGAGAACATGGTGGAGGCAGCAGGACTTTTTGCCGTTCACACAGCAGGGGAACAGCTGACATTACTGAACCCCAGTAACACAGGAGCAAGTGTAGACTGTGCTAACAGCACTTCCGAGAAACAACTGGCGGTGTTGTAGCCCAGGGATGAGAAGAGAACATGGTGGAGGCAGCAGGACTTTTTGCCGTTCACACAGCAGGGGAACAGCTGACATTACTGAACCCCAGTAACACGGGAGCAAGTGTTAACTGTGCTAACAGCACTTCCGAGAAACAACTGGCGGTGTTGTAGCCCAGGGATGAGAAGAGAACATGGTGGAGGCAGCAGGACTTTTTGCCGTTCACACAGCAGGGGAACAGCTGACATTACTGAACCCCAGTAACACAGGAGCAAGTGTAGACTGTGCTAACAGCACTTCCGAGAAACAACTGGCGGTGTTGTAGCCCAGGGATGAGAAGAGAACAGGGTGGAGGCAGCAGGACTTTTTGCCGTTCACACAGCAGGGGAACAGCTGACATTACTGAACCCCAGTAACACAGGAGCAAGTGTAACTGTGCTAACAGCACTTCCGAGAAACAACTGGCGGTGTTGTAGCCCAGGGATGAGAAGAGAAACATGGTGGAGGCAGCAGGACTTTTTGCCGTTCACACAGCAGGGGAACAGCTGACATTACTGAACCCCAGTAACACAGGAGCAAGTGTTAACTGTGCTAACAGCACTTCCGAGAAACAACTGGCGTGTGTAACCCAGGGATGAGAAGAGAACAGGGTGGAGGCAGCAGGACTGTTTGCCGTTCACACAGCAGGGGAACAGCTGACATTACTGAACCCCAGTAACACAGGAGCAAGTGTAGACTGTGCTAAAGCACTTCCGAGAAACAACTGGCGTGTTGTAGCCAGGGATGAGAAGTAGAACATGGTGGAGGCAGCAGGACTTTTGCCGTTCACACAGCAGGGGAACAGCTGACATTACTGAACCCCAGTAACACAGGAGCAAGTGTAGACTGTGCTAACAGCACTTCCGAGAAACAACTGGCGCTGTTGAAGCCCAGGGTCAAGGAGGGTGTAGGCAGAGGCCTAGTATGAGACGTTTGAAGTAGAAGTTGTAGTTAGCAGCAGTAATTTTTGCCAGACACACAGCAGGGGAACAGCAGGCGTTACTGAACCCCAGAAACACATCAGCGATTGTTTTCATCTGTGCATCTAACACTTCTGAGCAGCAACTGGCGTGTTGAAGCCCAGGGTCAAGGAGGGTGTAGGCATAAAATATTGAGTTATTGCCTTGTTACGTGGCCATTGCAAATGTATGTACTTCAAACAAGAATAAATGAAGTTTTACTACGACAATAAAATGATGAATTTCAATTACAAGAATAGAAAAATATTTATACTTGACAGTCCTCTGTGGTTGATAACGTTTAATGGCTAACTGAAAATATGGTAACAAATTCAAAGCTTTCGAGACTACTCAGGTGTCTTCATCAGGCTAAGAGTAAAGCCAAAAATGAAGAATCACATATTTCTACACACAACAGGACACAGGAATAGCTAAGACAAGTGAGGGAGGGACAAGTGAGGGGAGACCGGCAACAAAAAGGAGAACAAGGATGAATTATCAGCGCCACACAATCACAGATAAATTAATGAATTTACCTGTGGCAAAAGACTTTTGTATGCCCGGTCATAGCATGATGGATATGGAATTACTGGTATTAAAATATAACTTCAAATATGAGAAACGTACAAAGGTTTCAGAATATAAGCTCATCATGACCTTTGACACTGTTAGTGATGGAATGAATAGATCACATGGATTTATGTCATTCTATATCAATTAAGGAATCTGCGTCTATGCCCTTCCAGGGTCATGAAAACCCAAAAAAAGACGCCAATGAGAGGGCAATCAAACTTTCTATCCTTATCTAGGAACTGTTCCAATATTTATGTTCATCCCTGTGAGATAATGACAGTTCTGATACACGTCACTTACTTGTCTTACCTATTGCACTATTCCTGTGTCCTGTTGTGTATAGAAATATGTGATGCTTAATTTTTTTATTTAGTCTTTGCCTGATGAAGAGACGTGAGTAGCCTTGAAAGCTTGCAATTTGTTTCCATCTTTTCAGTTATCCATTAAAAGGTATCAACCACTGCTGACTCTGAAGTCTAAATATTTTTCTATCTACTGGCTAACACGGTACAAAGATACACATGTTTTCTAATTTCAAGAAGGAAAAATAAAGAAAATACAAATATAAACGCATATATGCACATGCCAAAAATAAATGGAACAACACAACACCCAAAAAATTGGTAACAAATATAGTGTTGTAAATTTAAGAATAAAAGTCCATTTTTTTTTTTTATGAATAATGCTTAAGGAACGCTATGTTAAACCATAACATAGTGAAGACAATGGATTTTGTAATAGTCACTCATCATCATCATCGCAAATTTTATGTGACAGTCACAGACATTTCAATTATTTAAGTTCATAAAATCGTAACTTTCTATAGCATGTATGACATGTCCAGCATGGACTCATCAATGTGATGATTGATGACACAATAATGTACGATAAAAAATAACCATTTAAAAAACATTAGGCATTGTTTGTCACAATTTAAGTGTGTGCCTGCAAGTGTAGGTGAAACAAAGGCTACGGATAGCAAAGGTATATTCTATGTCTGTATCAGACAGTGGACAGCCTCTGATGGGTAATGCCGATGTTATACTGTACGTCAATAAAGTCTGCGGCTGAAATCATGCATTTTTTGCTTGTAGAGTGTTGAAGAGGGTAAAAGAATGTCTGGTTGCGCAAAGCTTTATCCGTCAACACTACCTTCCTACTGTCACGCGTAGGGTAGGGTAGCGTGTGGCAATTAGCTGACTATAAAATGTGAGGTTAGGCTGCGTTATTGCGCACTAGGGACGCAAAAAAAAATACAGCAGTAATAATTTAATGTGTAATACTCCACCTATGACAAACAAAAAAATTACGTTCCCTCTTTAACAATGTACAAGACTAACAAGCCTAATGGTTGACGCTGACTTAATTGAGATACAGTATTACATCAACATTGTCCATGAGTAACTATGCACTGTGATACCTATATACCAGTATTAATTTATATCTCTTGTGGTTGTTTCAACAGCACTTGCAGGTATAACTACCTATTGTCAGTATGCATGATGCACTTTCTAGATGTAATAATTTATTATTGGACATTATTACCATGTTTACATGCTGGCCATTTCATATATGGTGTTTGAAGTTACAGTTGGCATCAGTATGTGTATTTTATAATGTCTGTCATAAATAAAACTCGTGATGATGATGATGAGGATTTAATGATTCGTACATCCATTGACTGCATTATCTTACAGGTACAGATAAAGTTCCTTAAAAAGCATTAATTCATAAGTATGAAATGTACTTTTATGCATTAATTTCAAAATGTGAAGAGTAGACTATGTTTTATTTTTTGTTACCATTTCTAATAGACATGTGCAGATATGCGCTGTGATGACAAATTATTATTTGTCCATATTTGTCATAAAAATTTATCATTCTAGGCCTGCAAAACTTCACAATTTCATGTTTTCAGCATAACAAGCAGGGTGACGGCTCTTCCCTATTTGGAGCATGTTGGTCATGTGTTTTTCTGTCCATGTGTCGGGAACAGGAGACTTCTTGCCGTTCACACAGCAGGGGAACAGCTGGCGTTACTGAACCCCACTAACAGTAGAGCTTGTGTTTTGTTCTGTGGACACGACACTTCTGAGCAGCAACTGGCAGTGTTGGAGCCCAGGGAGTAGATTCAGGTGGTAGAAAGATGAACATAACAGGAGACATGGATAACGTTGCGAACCAGTATTAATCTGAAAACGGACAGACAAATTCTGGCGAGATCCATGCCTTGTTCATTTTCAGAAAAGTAAGCCGGTCTACATTATCGGAGGATAGTCGCATGCGACGGTCTGTTAGTACACCACCTGCAGCACTAAAGACGCGCTCCGATAATACACTGGCAGCAGGGCAAGCCAGCACCTCCAATGCATACTGGCTAAGCTCTGGCCATGTATCCAGCTTAGAGACCCAAAACTTGAATGGGGAAGAGCCATCTGGGAGTACACTGAGAGGCAAAGCCAAGTAGTCTGTCACCATCTGACGGATACGTTGCCTCCCGCTGACTGGAGCCCTCTCGGATGGTGTAGACATTTGTGGCGCTGCCACAAAACTTTGCCACATTTTTAACATACTGGTCTTTCCCTGTGCAGAGGCACTGCGTGTGCTCCCTCTTGTTGCAGAGCTCTCTACACTGCCTCGACGCACAGAGCTGCTTTGTAAAGCAGTAGCAGCAGCAGTGCTCTCGGCAGTAAGGTAGAACATTAGGGATTGCACCAGTGTGTCTTGGTACTCCCGCATTTTACGCTACCGGTTCAACGGTGTGATGAGGCTTTTGACGTTGTCCCGGTAGCGAGGGTCTAGGAGGGTGTACACCCAATAATCAGACGTCGTGAGAATGTGGGCGATGCGGCGGTCGTTTCTTAGGCACTGCAGCATGAAATCAACCATGTGCTGCAGACTCCCAACTGGCAAAGAAACGCTGTCCTCTGCAAGAGGCGTCATCTCTGCCTGCTCTGCATCACCCCACCCTCGCTCTACATACTGACTAGAGCGTTGTGTACCTCCCTCTGGAGCGATGTCTTCCTCCTCCATTGACTCCTCCTCCTCATCCTCCTCATAAAGTGAGCCCTGCCCAGCCCTTTGTGAGGAACCACGTTGCGCTGACTTTCCAGAAGGTGATGGAATTTGTGACTCCTCATCCTCCACCTCTTCCAAAACCTCATCCCTTATTGCTTGCAGTGTTTTTTGAAGCAGGCAGATAAGGGGGACAGTCAGGCTGACTAGTGCATCATCTGCACTCGCCATCCGCGTTGACTCATCAAACGCACGCAAAACGTGGCACATGTCCTTCATATTGGCCCACTCATTAATGGTGAAGTGTGGACGGCGCAAATTGCGTGTTGATTGCGCCTGATGCAGCTGATACTCCATTACTGCTGGCTGCTGCTCACACAACCGCTCCAACATATGTAACGTTGAATTCCACCTGGTGGATACGTCACATATGATGCGATGTTCAGGAAGGCGCAATCTGCGTTGCAGAGCTGCAATGCGCGATCTGGCCATGCTGGAACGTCGCAAGTGAGCGCACTCTAGGCGGACCTTGTGCAGCAGTGCATCAAGATCCGGATAGTCCCTCAAAAAACTCTGCACGACCAAGTTGAGCACATGTGCCAGACATGGTATGTGAGTGAGTTTGCCAAGGCCCAGAGCTGCCACCAGATTTCGGCCATTGTCACACACTACCAAGCCTGGCTGGAGATTCGCTGGCAAAAACCACACGTCGCTCTCCTGCTTGATGGCATTCCAGACCTCCTGCGCTGTGTGGCTTCGATTCCCCATGGGAATTAATTTCAGAACGGCCTGTTGCCGTTTGGCCACGGCTGTGCTCATATCGGTCGCATCAGGTAAGCGTCCACGGGTCCATGTGGAGGTAGACCGTGACGGCTCCTGCAGCGATGATTCTGAGGAACTGGAGTAGGAGGAGGAGTCAATGTGGACAGACTTGATTCCGGCAATCCTTGGAGTTGGCAGAACACGTACAGCGCCACTCGCAAGATCTGTACCCGGCTCCACAACATTCACCCAATGGGCAGTGAGTGAAAGGTATCGTCCCTGGCCATGGGTACTGGTCCACGCATCGGTGGTCAGGTGGACCTTGCTACTGACGGCGTTTAGTAGCGCATGTTTAATTTTTGCCTCAACATGCTTTTGCAGACCAGGGACGGCTTGCCTGCTGAAATAAAATCGGCTGGGCACATTGTATTGTGGGACTGCCAATGCCATTAATTCACGGAAACTGTCAGTCTCCACCAGCCTGAATGACAGCATTTCAAGGGACAGGAGTTTTGCAATGCCAGCATTCAGAGCCTGTGCTCGTGGATGGTTTGCCGAGTATGGCCGTCTTTTATCCCATGCCTGTGCTACCGATGGCTGTTTTGTGGCCTGGGTGTGTGAGGATGACAGGGAACTTGCAGCTGTGGGTGGAATAACACTGTGTCTCTGGACAACAGTGACAGAGGTTCTTCCATGGCGATCCTGTGAGGAAGCCGAACCAGCTGTGTGTGAACTGGAGGAAGAGGCTCCAACACGAGCTGAAGATGTAGGTGCTGCTGTAGGTTGGCCTACATCTCCAGTGTGTCTTTGTAACTCAACAAAGTGCTTTGACCGCACATGTTTCCACATATTTGTTGTATTAAGGTTACTGACACTTTTACCTCTTTTAATTTTTTGATTACACAGCTTGCATTTGACATAGCAAATATCATCTGCAACTGTATCAAAAAAGGACCACGCAGAGCAAGTCCTGGGAGCGCCCGGTTTGGCTGTTGGAAGAGAACTGCTCCGAACGGGTGCCAAACTGGAGGCTACAGGCAAGCGAGTCTGCAGCCTACCTCTCCCTACTGTTTGGACCGTTGGGGCAATCTCTTCCTCAGAGCTGCTCCCACCACCTTCCTGTTCCTCACGCCATGTTGGGTCTTGGACCTCATCATCTCCACCACTACCCTCTTCCAACACCTGCTGTTGTTGGGTGGTCTGGCCAGCACCATGCTCAACAGAAACTGGCAACTGAGTCTCATCATCATCAGATGCGTTCTGCGGTGTGCTGACCATCGGCACTGGCTCACCCGCCTCTTCAGATTCAGAGAGACACAGCTGTTGCGCATCACTGCATACTGCCTCTTCTTCACATTCCAGAATGCTGCTTGGCTGGGCCCCTGTTTGCAAGCCAACAGATTCTGAGAACAGAAGCAGAGACTCAGCTGGCTCCTGTACAGAGCTCTCTGACTGCCTGGGCAATTTGGCAGGCGGTGAAGAGACTGATGGTTGTTCAACAGTGCTGTGGTCCTGAGAGGAGGTGGAAGCTATTGAAGTCGATGCATTGGCTGCCATCCAACCAACAACGGCTTCAATTTGTTCTTCACGCAGCAGGGGGGTACGCTGAGCTCCTACAAAAGTGCGCATAAAGGAACGCTCACGGGGAAAACTGGTGGATGCTGTGTCACTGGGTGCGGCAGCAGCCACAGAATCCCCACGTCCTCTCCCTGCTGCAAATCCACGGCCACGACCACGACCACGTGCCTTACTCACTGACTTCTTCATCTTGGTAGATTGATAAAGAAAGTCAGAAAAGTTATAAGGCCTAAGTGTGGTTATTCCTCACAGACTACAGTGAACCCTGCAGACAACTGTTCAGTATCTGTGAAAGGCCCCTTTGTGTACTTCTATAGTGTTTGCAACCAATGTATTGTATACGGATGGAAGCGCGTCACACTAATAGATTAGATTTTTTTCCACTAAAATGGAGCAGCACCAATTAGAGAAAAATGTGAAGGATGAGGCAGTGACACACGCTCAGCAGACTACAACCGGCAGTGGTTGAAGAACAAACTGGAGCGTAATCTGCACTCAAAAAATGAAAAGCTCACAGACTACAGTGAACACTGAAACACAACTGTTCAGTAGCTGTTAAAGGCCCCTTTGTCTACTTCTATAGTGTTTGCAACCAATGTATTGTATACGGATGGAAGCGCGTCACACTAATAGATTAGATTTTTTTCCACTAAAATGGAGCAGCACCAATTAGAGAAAAATGTGAAGGATGAGGCAGTGACACACGCTCAGCAGACTACAACCGGCAGTGGTTGAAGAACAAACTGGAGCGTAATCTGCACTCAAAAAATGAAAAGCTCACAGACTACAGTGAACACTGAAACACAACTGTTCAGTAGCTGTTAAAGGCCCCTTTGTCTACTTCTATAGTGTTTGCAACCAATGTATTGTATACGGATGGAAGCGCGTCACACTAATAGATTAGATTTTTTTCCACTAAAATGGAGCAGCACCAATTAGAGAAAAATGTGAAGGATGAGGCAGTGACACACGCTCAGCAGACTACAACCGGCAGTGGTTGAAGAACAAACTGGAGCGTAATCTGCACTCACAAAATGAAAAGCTCACAGACTACAGTGAACACTGAAACACAACTGTTCAGTAGCTGTTAAAGGCCCCTTTGTCTACTTCTATAGTGTTTGCAACCAATGTATTGTATACGGATGGAAGCGCGTCACACTAATAGATTAGATTTTTTTTCACTAAAATGGAGCAGCACCAATTAGAGAAAAATGTGAAGGATGAGGCAGTGACACACGCTCAGCAGACTACAACCGGCAGTGGTTGAAGAACAAACTGGAGCGTAATCTGCACTCAAAAAATGAAAAGCTCACAGACTACAGTGAACACTGAAACACAACTGTTCAGTAGCTGTTAAAGGCCCCTTTGTCTACTTCTATAGTGTTTGCAACCAATGTATTGTATACGGATGGAAGCGCGTCACACTAATAGATTAAATTTTTTTCCACTAAAATGGAGCAGCACCAATTAGAGAAAAATGTGAAGGATGAGGCAGTGACACACGCTCAGCAGACTACAACCGGCAGTGGTTGAAGAACAAACTGGAGCGTAATCTGCACTCAAAAAATGAAAAGCTCACAGACTACAGTGAACACTGAAACACAACTGTTCAGTAGCTGTTAAAGGCCCCTTTGTCTACTTCTATAGTGTTCGCAACCAATGTATTGTATACGGATGGAAGCGCGTCACACTAATAGATTAGATTTTTTTCCACTAAAATGGAGCAGCACCAATTAGAGAAAAATGTGAAGGATGAGGCAGTGACACACGCTCAGCAGACTACAACCGGCAGTGGTTGAAGAACTAACTGGAGCGTAATCTGCACTCACAAAATTAAAATCTCACAGACTACAGTAAACCCTGCAGACAACTGTTCAGTAGCTGTGAAAGGCTCCTTTCTGTACTTCTATAGTGTTTGCAACCAATGTATTGTATACGGATGGAAGCACGTCACACTAATAGATTTGATTTTTTTCTAATATAATGGAGCTGCACCAATTCCACAAAATAAAATAAAAAAAAAAAAGAGTCAGTGACACGTGCAGATGCCTACAAACAGCGGTGGATGCAGAGCAAACTGCAGCGTCACCTGCACTGTCACACACACACCTTGCACAGAGCTGTTAAAACAACACTGGCAAAATGAAGCTTTACACAGCGGTTGGTAAACTAGCCTGCCTCAAGCACAGTAGTACACAAAATCGCAATATCTAACTGTCCCTCAGAGTGAGCAGAGTAGCGTTCTGTCCCTAACTGAGTTCACAGCACAGTGACGCTAAAATGGCTGCGGCAGCCTTTTATAGTGCATTCTGACATCATTTCAGCAGCCAATCACAGCCATGCCATTAGTTAAGATGACCGCAGCATTACAGGATGTGCCCACACTTCATAAGATTCATCATTGGCTGACTAACATCACATTGCCTCTCAAAGAATTATGGGAACTTCCGATTCCGGTATACGATATTGAAAAAGTATCGGAATTAAGTATCGGAATTCCGATAACGCGAATATCGGCCGATACCCGATACTTGCGGTATCGGAATGCTCAACACTAATGGTGATGTGTGTCAGGGCTCTTTATATCACTGTAAGCAATTGCAGACACCTGTGCTAATTAGTTTGGCAGGTGTGTCCAATGAAAGGCAAGACTACTTAAGAAGGCTGTCCCACATTATTAAGCAGCCTACATTTTCTGCCAAAATGGGAAAGAAAAAGGATGTGTCGGCTGCTGAGAAGCAACAAATTGTGGAGTGTTTAGGTCAATTCATGACTACAATCAACATTGCCAAGACACTTCATCGTGATCATCGCACAATCAAGAAGTATGTAGCTGATTCACAGCACACACGTGTGCATGCTGATAAGGGAAAATTGAGGACTCTTTCCTACAGGCAATTACGTCAGGTTAAAAGAGCAGCGGCAAAAAAGCCTTGTCATAGCAGCAGACAAGTTTTTGAAGCTGCTTGTGCCTCCAACATCCCCCGAACAACAAGATGCAGGGTCCTTCAGAGGTTTTCAGCTGTGCTGTCGACCTCCTCTATCCACTGCACACAAGCAGAAACGGCTCCAGTGGGCCAAACTATCTATGAAGACTGACTTCAAAACTGTTTTGTTCACCAATGAGTGCCGTGCAACGCTCGATGGTCCAGATGGATGGAGGATGGCTGGTTGATGGACACTCCATGCAAACACGGCTACGGCGCCAACAAGGAGGAGGTGGAGTAATGTTTTGGGCTGGAATCATGGGAAGAGAGATTGTCGGCCCCTTTAGGATCCCTGAAGGGGTAAAGATGAACTCCATAGTGTATGTTGAGTTTCTCAAACAGCACTTCCTGTCATGGTTCAAGAAGAAGAACCGTGCATTCCGCAGCAAGATCATTTACATGCATGATAATGCACCGTCTCATGCTGCACATAACACATCTGCATCTCTGGCTGCTATGGTCATAAAAGGGGACAAACTTATGGTGTGGCCCCCATGCTCCCCTGACCTCAACCCCATTGAGAACCTCTGGAGCATCATCAAAAAGAGTGTCTATGATGGCGGGAGGCAGTTCACATCTAAGCAACAGCTCTGGGAGGGTATTCTGTCCTCATGCAAAACAATTGAAGCAGAAACCATCCAAAACCTGACAAATTTAATGTACGAGAGAGTTCAGAAGCTCCTTTCGAACAAGGGGTCCTATGTGCAAATGTAACATCACCTAGAATAAAGTTTTGAGTTGAAAACTGTTTGATTTCAGTTTGTAATAACCTGCTAATGCTTATAATTTCAAAAATAACCATTGTTTTGTTCTTTATTAAAATGAAAAGGTTGAAAACTCTGCTGTGCATAATAATTTGGAACATGCATTTTGAGTGCAGTTTGAGTGTTTGATTTTTTAAAAAATATACTGTTATCATAGGCAGTTTGTACACAAACCTTTCAATTGTACTCTAATTGTTATTTGACTGGAAAAATACAATGACTGCAATTCATATAGGTAATTTGGGAAAATCTGAGAAAATATTATTTGCATAATAATTTGGAACACAGTGTATACTCAGTGTGAATACACTCACCTATTTGGTGTCTTGAGATACTGAATGTAGATCCTATCCCTGGATCACTCCATTCCGATTTCCATTCAGTTTGCTGCAAAGATCTGGGAACTAGTGAGAGCACTGGACAGTGCTTTCTTAGGCTATAACATTTGATGAATGTTTTTCCCAGCAATATACGCTCCTGAAGGATGATGATGGAACTTGATATTTAGATTGAAGGATGATTTTTATTTTTAATTCAAACTAGAACACTAGTTTGAATTAAAAATAAAAATCATTCTTGAATCAAAATATCAAGTTCCATCATCATCCTTCAGGAGCTAATACTGCTGGGAAAAACATTCACCAAACGTTTTAACTCAGGAAGAGTTCAGAATCAATATTTTGTGGAATAACCATGATTTTCAAAAACAGCTTTCATGCGTCTTGGCATGCTTGCCACCAGTCTTTCACACTGCTTCTGGTGCAAAAATTTAAGCAGTTCTTTATTTGATGGCTTGTGATGATCCATCATCCTCTTGATCACATTCCAGAGGTTTTCAATGGGGTTCAGGTCTGGAGAATGGACTGCCCATGACAGGGATTTGATGTGGTGGTCTCTTAATTTTTGCCAGAGCTGTATATTCATGAATTTCCAACTATATGAGAGGAGAAAGTTTCTTCCAATCCTCACAGCTCTGACACTGGCTTATCTCACCTGAAATAAACATATCAGGTGCTAAATTCCATCTGCCCGATCCTTCACTCCCCTGACCTCATCAGTCAGGGAAAAGTTTGGAGACTCCAAGGAAAGCAAAGGATCTGGCAGATCCACCAAATTTTCGCTATGTATTAGGATAATCTGATTGGTTCCTGGATGTAACAAATGCAGACTTACTTTCAGTCATTTTTTTTATAAATAAGTCTCTGTTTGCCATGTACAATTATTTAACCTCTGAAGAGATTAACAAATTTGATTCAATTACAACAGACACCAACACAACCAGTAAACTAAAGTTGGGATTAAACATTAAATCGGGAACAAATATAACAAGGTAGCACGGGGTGGTAGTCCTGAGCGAGTTCACTAAGCAACAACCGGTGAGCACCCCGGCACCTTGTACATGAAAAGATAAATGAAGTCCTGGTACTGCTATACAGTTGGTTATCTCTATTCCATGTTCTCTTCTCCTTCCTAGGGTGACGAAGAGACAGACAATGACACATCCAATACTTTTTATAACGAAAACATTTACTTGCAGAATAGATGTCTTCAGGTACAGGTTACAAGCAGCAGGCAGTCCTTCACATTCAGCACACACTCTTTCCCAGTTGCTGAACCTCCAGACTTGTCCTAGGAAGCTGTGCTAATCGGATATGAATTCTATCCCTTCTCCACAGCCTCTAATCAGTCCTCAGCCTCAGCTGCTGACTCTCCTCTTGTGCACCAGTCTGCGTACTGTTTTGACCCTGTCTTGGTCTCAGGCTACTGGACTCTTGTACTCATGTGGACCCTTGACTCAACATGTACTGGCCTCTTATCTGAGCTCACTTACACCGTCACTGGTCCACAATGTTCTGAAGTGTTGCTTTGTCTCTACTAGGCAGCCTCAGGATGATACTCTCAACCACTGACTCTGTTCCAAAAGGCCTAGAATCTTCCTATTCTTGCCCTGTCTTTGCAACACAGCTTCTATTTACTCCTTGCTCTGGGCATGGCTGCCCAGGCTCTGCACTTTATTGACTTCTTGCCCAGGGCATGGCTGAGGGGCTCTGCTCCCTGACTTCCTGCTGCTGTTCCCTTATCTGCATGCTCCTCCCTAAAAGTTAACCCATGCCTGCTTGTAGTCTACCACTGCTCCCCTTCTAGTGCCTTCTGCTGCTGCCACATAGTGATCGTCCTGCCACAGCCTTCACTCACATGCACAATACATTTGCAGTATATTAGAACACACATGTGGGGATGAGTAGCAGGAGAAGAAGAGGTACCATACCACCCCCCCTACTCAAGCAAGGCTAAAAGAAAATCTGTCATCAGGTTTTTGCTACCCCATCTAAAGATGGTAAGGAGTGAACGGAAAGGGGTAAAATCTCTGTGCATAGGGAAAAGATACTAACGTAAAAAAAAAACAACAAAATGGAGAATACATGAAATACAGCAATAAAATAAATAATGGGCCCCAGTAAGAGTGACCTCTCTCTAGCATGTCAATAAAACTTAGTTTATATTGTGGGGTCAGGCACGCACATGCAGCAGAAGTACCACTGCAGCAAAAGTACAGTGAAGCTGCAGTTATTTCAACGGCTGACAATTAACATCCATCTCCTCTCTTCACACAGGTACAATCTCTACAATCTCTGCTTGCTGTGATCTGACTTTTACTACTGTGCAACCTTTTCCTTTAAATGGTATATAACAGTGGCTGCTGAATGTTTGCTAAATTAATTTGTTGCATTGTATTCAATACTTACTGCTGTATAGCCATGCTGGGGCCAGTAGAGATGCTATCAGGTGCAAGGTGTTACCAGCATATGGATGCAGCCAGGCCCTGTGCTTCTGATTGTCTAAGTTTCCCTGGTGTGCTGACCAGCTGCTAATTTATCCCAAAGCAGCTCCCACAACTCCTCCCACCTGATCCTCTACTCAGTCCTATATATTAAGTAGCAGTCTAAGGGGGGCACGCGTGTGGGGTCAGGCACGCACATGCAGCAGAAGTACCACTGCAGCAAAAGTACAATGAAGCTGCAGTTATTTCAACGGCTGACAATTAACATCCATCTCCTCTCTTCACACAGGTACAATCTCTACAATCTCTGCTTGCTGTGATCTGACTTTTACTACTGTGCAACCTTTTCCTTTAAATGGTACAATCTCTACAATCTCTGCTTGCTGTGATCTGACTTTTACTACTGTGCAACCTTTTCCTTTAAATGGTATATAACAGTGGCTGCTGAATGTTTGCTAAATTAATTTGTTGCATTGTATTCAATACTTACTGCTGTATAGCCATGCTGGGGCCAGTAGAGATGCTATCAGGTGCAAGGTGTTACCAGCATATGGATGCAGCCAGGCCCTGTGCTTCTGATTGTCTAAGCTTCCCTGGTGTGCTGACCAGCTGCTAATTTATCCCAAAGCAGCTCCCACAACTCCTCCCACCTGATCCTCTACTCAGTCCTATATATTCAGTAGCAGTCTAAGGGGGGCACGCGTGTGGGGTCAGGCACGCACATGCAGCAGAAGTACCACTGCAGCAAAAGTACAATGAAGCTGCAGTTATTTCAACGGCAGTTAGTCACGGCAGGAGTCAGGACCCCACACTATGTCTCTTTTGGGTATGTCTGCTGAGTAAGCACTTCTAATTAATTGTACCTGGCTTTTCTAATTACCCATCTTAAGGCTGGGTCTCACATAGTGATACACCAGCGATCCCGACAACGATCAGGATCGCTGGTGTATCGCTACATTATCGCTGCTGAGCTGCCAAACAGGCAGCTCAGGCAGCGATCAGTACAAGCGACACTGCGGGTAACATCGCTTAGTTACCCGCAGTGTACCTTGGATACCAGCACCCTGATGCAGGGAGCTGGTAACCAAGGTACACATCGGGTTGCCAGGCGCTGCGCGGTGCCTGGAAACCCGCTGTGTACCTTGGTTACCAGCTCCCTGCTTCAGGGAGCTGGTATCCAAGGTACACAGCGGGTTTCTAGGCACAGCCCTGCGCCTGGAAACCCACTGTGTACCTTGGTTACCAGCGGATCGCTGGTCTCCCGCCTGTCACACGCAGCGATGCGTGCCGGTCAGCGGGAGACCAGTGATCAAAAAAATGTCCTGGCCTTTCAGCGACGATCAGCGATACCCCCCTGCTCCCTCTCTCTGGAGCACTCTGGAATGCCCGCTCCATCTGCAATAAGCTTCATGTGATTCATGACCTCTTTCTCACAATCTTGCTTTCCTCGCCCTCACAGAAACATGGCTGACACCCTCTGACACCGCCTCCCCTGCTGCGCTGTGTTACAGTGGCCTCCAATTCACCCACACTCCTCGCCCTGGAAACAGACATGGTGGAGGAGTGGTGTTCTCCTTTCCTCTAACTACAACTTTAACCCAATCCCACCTCTTCCCTCCCTAATCCTCCCCTCCTTTGAAGTCCACTCTGTCCGCATCTACTCTCCCTCCAACCTCCAAGTGGCCGTCATATACCGAGCTCCAGGCCCGACCACTGCCTTCATCGACCAATTCACTACCTGGCTTCTTCACTTTCTCTCCACTGACATCCCCACCATCATCATGGGTGACTTCAACATCCCCACTGATACCCTTCAGTCAGCAGCCTCCAAACTTCTGTCCCTTACTTCATCCTTTGGACTTACTCAGTGGTCCTCCTCAGCCATCCACACGGATGGTCATACATTAGACTTGGTCTTCACCCGCCTCTGCTCTTTATCTAACTTCACCACCTCCCCTCTCCCTCTATCCGACCACCATCTACTCACTTTCTCATCCCTGTCCTCCTCTCCTGTCACCCATGTCCAGCAACACGTGCACCCCCGCAGACACCTTGCACACCTAGACATCCACACACTCTCTGACTCTATTCTTTCACTGGCATCAATATCCTCACTCCACGATACAGACAGTGCCACTGCTTTCTACAATGCCACTCTCACACCGGCTATTGACACGGTCGCCCCTCTCGTTCATGGCAGAGTGCGACGTACCAACAGACAACCCTGGCACAATAACACCGGCAAGTGTCCAGGATTACAGAGCGGCGTTGGAAAAAAACAAATTTGCAAGACGACTTCACTGCATTCAAACAAGCAACACTCTTTCAAATCTGCCCTCACCTCTGCTAAACAGGCCTACTTCACAACCCTCGTATCTTCCCTATCCTACAACCCCAAACAGTTATTTAAAACTTTTATCTCCCTCCTCCGCCCACCACTGCCCCCTCCTACCTCCCTCATCTCTGCTGAGGACTTTGCCACACACTTCAAAAATAAGATCGACCAAACAAGGCAAGTCTTCATTGTTCAACCACCACAACCCCTTTGTATACCAGACCAATGCCCTAACCCCATAACCTCCCTCTCCAACATAACTGATGGGGAGCTTAATTGTCTTATCTCCAAATCGCACCTCACAACCTGTGCACTTGACCCCATCCCAACCCACCTCCTCCCCAACCTCACCACCACTATTATTCCATCCCTAACCCACCTCTTCAACCTATCACTAACTTCCGGTACCTTCCCTTCTGCTTTCAAGCATGCCATAATCACGCCTATCCTTAAAAAGCCAACCCTCGACCCAACCGCTATGTCCAGCTATCGCCCAATATCGCTGCTCCCATTCGCTTCCAAACTCCTGGAGCTGCAAGTCCACGCTGAGCTTTCCTACCACTTCTCTTCTAACTTGCTCTTTGACACTCTACAATCTGGTTTCCGCCCCCATCTCACCACTGAGACAGCCCTGACCAAAATTACTAATGACCTACTTACAGCCAAAGCGAACGGACAATACTCTATACTCCTGCTTCTTGACCTGTCCTCTGCTTTTGACACAGTTGACCAATGCCTTCTACTACAGATTCTTTCCTCCTTTGGCGTCAAGGACCTTGCCCTGTCCTGGATCTCCTCATACCTTTTCAACCGCACATTCAGCATCTCCCACTCCCACACTACCTCCTCGTCCCACCCTCTCTCTGTTGGAGTCCACCAAGGCTCTGTTCTAGGACCCCTACTCTTCTCAATCTATACACTTGGCCTGGGGCAACTCATAAAGTCCCACGGATTCCAGTACCACCTTTACGCTGATGACACTCAGATCTACCTCTCTGGCCCAGACATCACCTCTCTGCTATCAAGAATCCCGGAGTGTCTATCAACCATATCCTCCTTCTTCTCCTCCCGCTTCCTCAAACTCAATGTGGACAAATCTGAACTCATAATCTTTCCCCCATCCCACAGATCTTCCTTACCTGACCTATCTATCACAATTAACGACATCACGCTTTCCCCCGTACCAGAAGTCCGCTGCCTCGGAGTAACCCTTGACTCTGCCCTGTCCTTCAAACCGCACATCCAAGCTCTTTCTACCTCCTGTCGCCTTCAGCTCAAAAATATTTCAAGAATCCGTCCTTTCCTCAACCCTCAATCTACTAAAATGATTGTGCACGCCCTCATCATCTCCCGCCTCGACTACTGCAACACCCTTTTCTCTGGCCTCCCTGCTAACACCCTCGCACCTCTCCAGTCCATCCTTAACTCTGCTGCACGACTAATTCACCTCTATCCTCGCTACTCCTCCGCTTCTCCCCTCTGCAAATCTCTTCACTGGCTCCCATTCCCTCAGCGTATCCAGTTCAAATTACTAATACTGACCTACAAGGCCATCTATAATCTGTCTCCTCCTTATATCTCTGAACTAATCTCCCGATATCTTCCCTCACGTAATCTCCGATCCTCCCAAGACCTCCTTCTCTCCTCCACACTTATTCGCTCCTCACCTAACCGCCTCCAAGACTTCTCCCGAATATCCCCCATCCTCTGGAATTCTCTGCCCCAACACGTCCGACTATCAAACACATTCGGATCCTTCAGACGGAACCTGAAAACCCATCTCTTCAGGAAAGCCTACAGCCTGCAATGACCCTGCTACCTCTTCACCACTACCAGAGATATAGCCTCAACCAACACCGGAACTGCTGCAACCACCCGACCTACTGTCTCCTGCCTCACAATCCTGTAGAATGTAAGCCCGAAAGGGCAGGGTCCTCTCCCCTCTGTATCAGTCTGTCATTGTTAGTTTGTTTACTGTAAGTGATACCTGTAACTTGTATGTAACCCCTTCTTATGTACAGCACCATGGAATCAATGGTGCTATAGAAATAAATAATAATAATAATTATACTATATTAAAATACTTATTGTGAGGAGCTGGCCATGGACTAAAGACTATTGGACCAATGCCGATAGAGTGGAGTCCACGGATCTACGGGATGCAGACCTTTCCAGCACAGAGCACCCGTTGTATCGATATTGTTGTGTTTTATTAGAAATTTGTTTGCTGTGTTTTATTAGTGATTTGCTTGCACTTCAGTTCATTCACAGGAATCAATGTTTCCATTCAGTGACCGTAAGCAGAGGAAGGTGTGCAGGCTGGATCTTAAGGCCAGACAGGAGATTGCTAAAGGTAAATGTAAAGCAATAACTCTAATAATCTCATGTGTATCTCAAGGTCTTAAGTCATTGTACTTTTGTCCATTGTATGGATGGGGATAGTAGACCCAGAGGAGCTGTCACCACAAGGGGTCTCACATGCAAACCCAAGTGATGGGCTTATGGAATATTATTCATTCTGTGAGCTAAAGGCAAATGTTTAAGGGGGAAGGAGAAAAAGATGCCAAAGGTTTAGTCAGGCAGTTGTTGGAGTGACTTTGAAGGGAGAGGATCCAAGCTGAGATGGATGGATCCCAGTACTATGGTTCAGGGATCTGTCTTCTGGATTTCACAAACTTTCTGTTGGTGTTGTTGGTCCTGGATATATGGATGTCGGTTGTGTTCTTTGTCGTCTGGAGCAGCTTGGACTGTGACTACAGACTACAGACTAATATGGCAGAAGATACAAAATTTGTGGGCCAACTAAAAGTTGGGACAGTGAATATTGCCTGGTACAGGGGCAGTGGGACTATCGGCACCGGGGAGGGGATTTTATGGACTGGAGACATTGTGTTTTGGCCACCTACCTGCATTTGTTGTAAAACCATGGACATATGTAATAAAAATTAGCTGAATCGATAACCTGCCTAGGAGATTATTACAACCCGCATCTTCAGATCTTCACAGTTATTTCATGGGCAATGAATTAAAAAGACAATCCTAATTTGCCATAAATAGATTAGATTATTCAATATATTTCTTATTTATTTTACTCAATTATATATCGCAATTAATTCCACAGCACATTACAGACATTATCATAATTGTCCTCATAATCTAGATTCCCTATCAGTATGTCTTTGGAGAGTGGGAAGAAACCTGACTGCCTGGAGGAAACCCACGCAAACATGGGGAGAACATACAAACTCCTTGCAGATTTTGTCTTTGGTGGAATTTGAACCCAGAGCTGTAAAGCAACAGTGCTAACCACTGAGCCACCGTGCTACCAATGGATATATGCCAAATATAATTACACTGAGGGCCAGATTTGACCCGTGGGCCTGAGCTTGACATGTATGTAACAAAGTAAATTGGACTAACTCTTCCTAGACAATTTGCTCCGTATTGTGTGGATGGACTAGGATGACACTTGTAGACTGTAATTAAATTGTGGCACGTTATCCATTGAAATGAGATTGGGATGTTGGTGTGGTTATTGTAGAATTTTCACCTTCTTGTTGCCCACCAGATGATGTAGCTGTCCCCAACTTTTACTTTTAGAATGGTGTTTGTTTAGTCATGAATGGGGAGTTGCATTCTTACACTATCCAGACAGTAAAGCTGATACGTCATCCCAATATTTTATAGGGAAATTATTTTCTCTTTGACTACAAAACGTACAGTATATGCTTAATAGTCAATTAAGCCAATTGATTTGGAAATCTGTGTTTCCTAGCAAAGATGAAGTCTTAAGAATTCAATAAATAGGAAAGTGCTTAGTATAAAAGTTACAAATAAAGGGATGATGATTGTGTTGCCCCTCATCAGTGAAAAACACAAGATCTGATTTAGCTGTATATTCTGATAAACAAGCCATGAGGCTTTTACACATGCTGAAAACAAAGACTGGTGCACCGTTTAAGCAAAATAAAACAATTTTCAGTTTTCAAGGTTTGCTGCCATCTAAATTCCAAACATGTCAAAACATCTGGTTTCTGCCAGGACATCTTTTCTAGAAAACAGCATCTTACAGTACTTTCCAAGAATGCCGGCAGGCCTAACTGGTTTCTTTAGCTGAAATTAGCAAAGCATAATTTTATAAAGCTGGTATTGAACTGTCAAATAACATGTAGGATAATATATCATCAAATTATAGATTACGTGACTTTTATTTCAGACAGTTTTAGTGAGTAACATGGACAAAGCTATAGATAGTACAAAAAGTCACTAGTCACACAGGAGGTCTGATGGCCATGGAGGCCAATGGCAAACTTCTCTGTGAGAATACACCTGTAGATGTCGCAAAGCAAGTAGGCGATCTGATACAAATTTTGCATTGGGGCCCATGAGCTTCAAGTTATCCCTCTGTATGTTACTGGTACTCATCTGCTTACCTGTATAAGTTTAACAACTCTCCACTCAGCTCCATTATCTAAAAGCACTTTATCAGAATAAGTTTTGAGTCCAGCCCCTGCTTTTTGCTTTATGCTCCATTCTCCGTCAATTTTAACATTTGCATCTCTTCAATAATTCACAAATGGAAAAAAATTACTACTACTGGAAGCACTTTTGCTTCACTTGCAAGCATCCTACTTCCAAAGCTAAATTCCCTAGAAATTGTTAAAGGGGTTGTTCACTGCTTACAGAACCCCTTCTCAATTGCTATACTCCTGTTACACACAGTGTAGGGAGACTAAGTGCAACACGAAGGGAAGAGGGGAAGGAAGCCCAAATGCAGGAGAAAGGGGAAGTGGAGACCCCTAGGCAGATCTAAGAGCACCCTGCCTCCCCTATCCCCTACCGTCCCTATATTGGTTCCACACTAATTGTCGAGCAGGAAAACTAAACCCTGTATTTCCCTAGAGCTAGGCCCTGAATAGGGAATGGGGGGTGAGCAATGGTCAGTCCCCAATGTACACTAAGGACAAGAAGGGAAACAAACAAGGGGAAAGAAACTTAGCTTGAACAGACTGAAGAAATGTAACACCAAACGTCCTCCAAAAGCATCAGAAAGGAAGTAAGCCAACTGCAATAGCTCCAAGCCTTCACAAGGCAAAATGTGAACATCATCAGCGGCTCCCTGAAGCAGACTGAGAGTCTATAAACACCCAGGTCTAGGTGTGTCAATTAGAGCCAGAAGGAGGTTGCAACTGGGTCCAAAAGTCTGAAGGATTAAGAAGGCGTCTGCAATGCCAAACGCAGAGACCTTCTGCAGCCAGATGCAGAGTGACTGTCTGTAGCATCTGACACACCCGTGATAATTACCCTATGTAAAATAGAGACACTCTATTCTTACCATTTGTGCCAGTGCCACTCCAGTAACGCGTCTCCTAGAGATTGTGTGATGTTATTCTGTCATGTGAACCCTGCTGCCAGTAAGTGGCTTCTTCTGGACTGCTTCACTGTCACTTCCTGCAGACATAACTGACATTCAGGGGAAATCAGACAGCAGCAGATTTTACTTCTTCCAGATGTCAATTTCTTCTGAAAGAAATGAGAGAGTAGCGGGTGGTGTTTGGGTGCAGAGATCATAGAGAATCATAGAATCATAGAATGTTAGAATTGGAAGGGACTACTAGGGTCATCATGTCCAACCCCTGCTCAATGCAGGAGTCACTAAGCCATCTCAGACAGATGTCTGTCCAGTCTCTGTTTGAAGACTTCAATTGAAGAAGAACTCACCACCTCCCTTGGCAGTCTGTTCCACTCACTGATCACCCTCACCATCAAAATGTTTTTTCTAGTATCTATTCTTTATCTTCTTCCTTTCAATTTCATTCCATTGCTTCTCATGTTTCCATGTGCAAATGAGTATAAGGATGATCCCTCTACACTGACAGCCCTTCAGATATTTGTAGACAGCTATTAAGTCTCCTCTTAGCCTTTTTTTTTTGCAAGCTAAACATTCACAGATCCTTTAACCATTCCTTGTAGGACATACTCTGTAGTCCGCTCACCATCCTGACAGCTCTTCTCTGAACTTGCTTCACTTGGCAAAACAACATCAAGTCATCCCTAGGAGACCTAGCACCTATGTTAATGGAATGACCCAGCACCAGAATTGAGTTTAAAGTGTTTTTATTTTACATCAGAGAAAATAGCAATTAAGAAATGGTTGTCTGACTAGTGGACAACCCCTATGAGGGTCACATGGCAGTAATCAGTCAACTAGGAAATAAATGTTTGACAATTGTTCATCCATATACACTTTACATTGGCTGGGTAGAAGGACATTTAAATGAGCACTCGTAAACTTTTTATATCAATGGTCATCACGTGTTTGGAAAGAATATTTGTGTAAATTAGCCTTTTATGTAACACAAGTAATCCGACATCAGCAATATCGATTTTAAAATGACCCTGCATAAAATATCCCAGAAATCATAATAAACTGGACAATAAAGTTACATTTTTCATCATAGTTTGATGCTTTATTTCATTTACATAAAATGTAAATACACAAATATATAAAACTGCATCAAACTGAGTCATTTGTTAAACATTTACTTATCCTTTAATTATCTTAATAGCTAAACTGCATTAATCACTACAATGGTTTTCTTTACAGTCATGGCCAAAAGTTTTGAGAACGACACAAATATTATATTTTCACATGATCTGCTGCCCTCTGGTCTTTATGTGTGTTTGACAGATGTTTTTATCACAGACTCAAAAAATGGACAGTATAGTCCTCCATACAGTATAATGGCCACCGCATAGTATGCCATACAGAATAATGAGCCACATATATTGCTCCTTACAGAATAATTGGTCACATATAATGTTCCATACAGTATTTGATGAGCTCCACATAATGCAACGGTATATGATGATTACCATATAATGTGCCATACAGTATAGGACGGTCCCCATAGAGTATAATGAGCCCCACATATTGCTCCATACAGTACAGTCATGGCCAAAAGTTTTGAGAATGACACAAATATTATATTTTCACATGATCTGCTGCCCTCTGGTTTTTATGTGTGTTTGACAGATGTTTTTATCACAGACAGAAATATAATTGCAAACATATGAGTAACAAAAGCTTATATTGACAGTTAGAATGAGTTAATGCAGCAAGTCAATATTTGCAGTGTTGACCCTTCTTCTTCAGGACCTCTGCAATTCTCCCTGGCATGCTCTCAATCAACTTCTGGACCAAATCCTGACTGATAGCGGTCCATTCTTGCACAATCAATGCTTTCATTTTGTCAGAATTTTTAGGTTTTTGTTTGTCCACCCGTCTCTTGATGATTGACCACAAGTTCTCAATGGGATTAAGATCTGGGGAGTTTCCAGGCCATGGACCCAAAATCTCTATGTTTTGTTCCCTGAGCCATTTAGTTATCACCTTTGCTTTATGGCAAGGTGCTCCATCATGCTGGAAAAGGCATTGTTGATCGCCAAACTGCTCTTGGAGGGTTGGGAGAAGTTGCTCTTGGAGGACATTCTGGTACCATTCTTTATTTATGGCTGTGTTTTTAGGCAAGACTGTGAGAGAGCCGATTCCCTTGGCTGAGAAGCAACCCCACACATGAATGGTTTCAGGATGCTTTACAGTTGGCATGAGACAAGACTGGTGGTAGCGCTCACCTTGTCTTCTCCAAATAAGGCGTTTTTCTGATGTCCCAAACAATCGAAAAGGGGATTCATCAGAGAAAATAACTTTACCCCAGTCCTCAGCAGTCCACTGCCTGTACCTTTTGCAGAATATCAGTCTGTCCATGATGTTTTTTCTGGAGAGAAGTGGCTTCTTTGCTGCCCTCCTTGAGACCAGGCCTTGCTCCAAGAGTCTCCGCCTCACAGTGCGTGCAGATGCACTCACACCTGCCTGCTGCCATTCCTGAGCAAGCTCTGCACTGCTGGTAGCCCGATCCAGCAGCTGAAACACTTTTAAGAGACGGTCCTGGCACTTGCTGGTCTTTCTTGGGCGCCCTAGAGCCTTTTTTGCAACAATGGAACCTCTCTCCTTGAAGTTCTTGATGATGCGATAGATTGTTGACTGAGGTGCAATCTTTCTAGCTGCGATACTCTTCCCGGTTAGGCCATTTTTGTGCATTGCAATGATGACTGCACGTGTTTCTTTAGAGATAACCATGGTTAACAGAAGAGAAACAATGATGCCCAGCACCAGCCTCCTTTTCAAGTGTCCAGTGGTGTCATTCTTACTTAATCATGACAGATTGATCTCCAGCCATGTCCTCATCAACACCCACACCTGTGTTAATGGAGCAATCACTGAAAAGAGGTTAGCTGGTCCTTTTAAGGCAGGGCTACAATGATGTTGAAATGTGTTTTGGGGGATAAAGTTCATTTTCTAGCCAAATATTGACTTTGCAAGTAATTGCTGTTAAGCTGATCACTCTTTATAACATTCTGGAGTATATGCAAATTGCCATTAGAAAAAGTGAAGCAGTAGACTTTGTAAAAATTAATATTTGTGTCATTCTCAAAACTTTTGTCCATGACTGTATATTTTGCCTGCGGCCGCCTCGCAAACACTCCAACCGGCAGCATAAAACTGTAGAAAAAAATATACAGTAAATTGCGGCAAAGACGTTCTTAGTTTCTGACAGATGAATCATATGTGAACATGCTGCTCTCTTTTGGAAGCCTCTCTGGGGATCACATTTTATTTCTTGTTGTTAACACGCTATGAAAAAGACAGCATATCGTGAATGAATCCACTGTGATATCCTTACTAGATTGACCTTTGAACTCTTCCCAGATTATGGAGCTTCAAAAAAGCATTGAAGATGAAAGAAGTATGAGAAAAAAATTAAAATGAAAAAGCTTTAAATCTTTTTATTTATTTTATTTTATTTTTAAATATGAGAATGACATTGTTAATAAATGGAATTAGAATACAGGTTTTACCAACTAACAGATTTTTTGTGTTCAATTACATAAACCAAAGAGATGTTATAAGTAGAGTTGAGCGAAACAGGTCGGTCAGATTCATTAGTCGCCGACTTTCGCTAAAGTCAAGTTTCGCCGAGCGAAACCCGACCATAGCGTGAAGTCGGCCATGCGGTCATCGACCCGAGCGCCAAAGTCGGTTTTCCCATAATGCTTGCAGGCGCCGTTTTTCAGCCAATGAGCAAGGACGTACACTGTGGGCAATGAGATGACATGGGCAGCGGTCACCACCATCTTAGAGAAGGGCATTGCAGTGATTGGCTTGCTTTGGGGGGCGTCATAGTGTCTATAAAAGCCCTGATCGCCGACCGCCATTTTACTTCTGCCGATCTGAACAGTAGGGAGAGGTTGCTGATGCTGTTTATCAGAAGGGAGAAAGTTAGGGCTGGAAATAGAAGTTCTTCTGTGCTTGTGCTGATAGCAATTGTGCCTAATTGTACAGTTAGTGTGCAGTAATATGGGAGGATTTCCTTGTGTGCAGCAGCGATGGTTATTAGGCTGCCTGACAGTCACAGGGGAGGATTTTCTTGTGTGCAGCAGCGCTGGTTAATAGGCTGCCTGCTAGCTGTATTGCTGTGTGTACACCGCGTCAGACAGGAGAGACAAGCGCTTCTATCCTAACCTGCCCTGACTGTTTGAGAGCCTCCCTGGCCTTTATTTCTTACATTGGACTAAATTAAGGACAAAAGCCCCAACTAGGGATAATTACTCAGGAACACTAATAATAAAACCATAAGAGGAATTTTCTCCCTTTAACCCCTTAACGACCAAGCCATTTTGTAGGTTAAAGACCAGGCCAATTTTTACAATTCTGACCACTGTCTCTTTATGAGGTTATAACTCTGGAACGCTTCAACGGATCTTGGCGATTCTGAGAATGTTTTCTCGAGACATATTGTACTTCCTTATAGTGGTAAAATTTCTTCAATATAACTTGCGTTTATTTATGAAAAAAATGGAAATATGGCAAAAATTTTAAAAATTTTGCAATTTTCAAACTTTTAATTTTTATGCCATTAAATCAGAGAGATATGTCACAAAAATTAGTTAATAAATAACATTTCCCACATGTCTACTTTACATCAGCACAATTTTGGAACCAAAATTTTTTTTTTGTTAGGAAGTTATAAGTGTTAAAAGTTGACCAGCAATTTCTCATTTTTCCAACAAAATTTACAAAATCATTTTTTTTAGGGGCCACCTCACGTTTGAAGTGAATTTGAGGGGTCAATATGACAGAAAATACCCAAAAGTGACACCATTCTAAAAACTGCACCCCTCAACGTGTTCAAAGCCACATTCAAGAAGTTTATTAACCCTTTAGGTACTTCACAAGAATTGAAGCAATGTGGAAGGAAAAAATTAACATTTAACTTTTTTTCCCAAAATTTTTCTTTCGACACAATTTTTTAAAATTTTGTCAAGGGTATCAGTAGAAAATGAACACAATATTTGTTGTACAATTTCTCCTGAGTACAGCGATACCCCATGTGTGGGGGTAAACCACTATTTGGGCGCATGGCAGAGCTCGGAAGGGAAGCAGCGCCATTTGACTTTTTTGGCTGGAATTGAGATTGGACGCCATGTCGCATTTGGAGAGTCCCTGTGTGCCTAAACAGTGGAAACCCCCCCCAAGTGACCCCATTTTGGAAACTAGACCCCCCAAGTAACTTATCTAAATGTGTAGTGAGAGCTTTGAACCCCCAAGGGCTTCACAGAAGGTTATAACGTAGAGCCGTAAAATTAAAAAATCATATTTTTTCCACAAAAATTATCTTTTCATCCCAATTTTTATTTTCCAAAGGATAAAAGGACCCCAAAAGTTATTGTGCAATTAGTCCTGAGTACGCTGATACCCCATATGTGGGGGTAAACCACTATTTGGGTGCATGGCAGAGCTCGGAAGGGAAGCAGCGCCATTTGACTTTTTTGGCTGGAATTGAGATTGGACGCCATGTCGCATTTGGAGAGCCCCTGTGTGCCTAAACAGTGGAAACCCCCCACAAGTAACCCCATTTTGGAAACTAGACCCCCCAAGGAACTTATCTAGATGTGTAGTGAGAGCTTTGAACCCCCAAGGGCTTCACAGAAGGTTATAACGTAGAGCCGTAAAATTAAAAAATCATATTTTTTCCACAAAAATGATCTTTTCATCCCAATTTTTATTTTCCAAAGGATAAAAGGACCCCAAAAGTTATTGTGCAATTAGTCCTGAGTACGCTGATACCCCATATGTGGGGGTAAACCACTATTTGGGTGCATGGCAGAGCTCGGAAGGGAAGCAGCGCCATTTGACTTTTTTGGCTGGAATTGAGATTGGACGCCATGTCGTATTTGGAGAGCCCCTGTGTGCCTAAACAGTGGAAACCCCCCACAAGTAACCCCATTTTGGAAACTAGACCCCCCAAGAAACTTATCTAGATGTGTGGTGAAAGCTTTGAACCCCAAGGGCTTCACAGAAGGTTATAACGTAGAGCAGTAAAATTAAAAAATCATATCTTTTCCACAAAAATGATCTTTCCACCCCCAATTGTTATTTTCCAAAGGGTAACAGGACCCCAAAAGTTATTGTGCAATTTGTCCTGAGTACGCTGATACCCCATATGTGGGGGTAAACCACTATTTTGACGCATGGAAGAGCTGGAAAGGGAAGGAGCGCCTTTTTCAAATGCAGATTTTGATGGAATGGTCTGCGGGTGTCATGTCACGTTTGGAAAGCCCCTGATGTGCTTAAACAGTAGAAACCCCCCACAAGTGACTCCATTTTGGAAACTAGACCCCCAAGGAACTTATCTAGATGTGTGGTGAGCACTTTGAACCCCCAAGTGCTTCACAGAAGTTTATAACGTAGAGCCGTGAAAATAAAAATATCATATTTTTTTCCACAAAAATAATTTTTTGCCCCCAAATTTTTATTTTTACAAGGGTAACAGGAGAAATAGGACCCCAAAAGCTATTGTGCAATTTGTCCTGAGTACGCTGATATCCCATATGTGGGGGGGAACCACTATTTTGACGCATGGCAGAGCTCGGAAGGGAAGGAGCACCGTTTTTAAATGCAGATTTTGATGGAATGGTCTGCGGGTGTCATGTCACGTTTGGAAAGCCCTGATGTGCCTAAACAGTAGAAACCCCCAAGTGACTCCATTTTGGAAACTAGACCCCCCAAGGAACTTATCTAGATGTGTGGTGAGCACTTTGAACCCCCAAGGGCTTCACAGAAGTTTATAACATAGAGCCGTGAAAATAAAAATATCATATTTTTTTCCACAAAAATAATCTTTTTGCCCCAAATTTTTATTTTTCTAAGGGTAACAGGAGAAATAGGACCCCAAAAGCTATTGTGCATTTTGTCCTGAGTACGCTGATACCCCATATGTGGGGGGGAACCACTGTGATCGCCTTACTGCGATCTTTGGGAGGCACAATGAACAAATCCACAAAAGGTGAAGAATTGGTTTTCTTTTTTGCGCCGTTCCTCGTGCGGTATTAGTGATTAGGCGACTTTATTCCTCGGATCGGTGCGATTACAGCGATACCAGATTTATACTCTTTTTTCATGTTTAGCTTCTGTCACACACTAAAAGATGCTTTTTTTTGTAATAATTTTTTGTAAGAAATTTTTGCATCGCCGTATTTTGAGAGCTATAATTTTTCCATATTTCGGCCGACAGAGTTATCTATGGGCTTATTTTTTGCGGGATGAGCTGACATTTTTATTGGTACCATATTCAGGCACATAACGTTTTTTGATCGTTTCCTATTCCGATTTTTGTGGAATCAGAATGAACAAAAACCAGCAATTCAGGAATTGTTTTTTTTTTTTTTTTTTCCTCCGTTCCGTGTGTGGTAAAATTGATAAACCAGCTTTATTCTTCGGGTCACTATGGTTACGGCGATTCCTCATTTATATTTTTTTTATGTTTTGGCGTTTTTTACACAATAAAAAATTTTATAGAAAAAATAATTATTTTTGCATCAGTTTATTCCGCGAGCTATAACTTTTTTATTTTTTCGCTGATGATGCTGTATAGCAGCTTGTTTTTTGCGGGACAAGATGACGTTTTCAGCGGTACCATGATTATTTATATCTGACTTTTTGATCGCGTGTTATTGCACTTTTTCCAAGCGGTATAATGATACCGCTTGGAAAAAGTATAATTTACTACTTTTTTGTGTTTTTTTTTTACGGCTTTCACTGAAGGGGTTAACTAGGGTTACGCTTTTATAGATGGGATTTTTACGGACGTGGCGATACCTAACATGTGTATGTTTTTTGTTTTTTATTTTTTTTATTACATAAAAATGTGTATTTTTTAGGGGATTTTTTTTAAATTATTTTTTAATATTTTTTTAAAAAAATGATTTTTTTTAACTTGTCCCTTTATGGGACTTTCACTTTTTTTACTTTTTATTGCAGTTACAATGCATTGCAATGCTCTGGCATTGCAATGCATTGTACCTATGGGGAAAGCTGCTGTGACATGATCACAGCAGCTTCCCGTAGCTAGATGACCCGGAGGTTGTCATGACAACCCCCGGGTCATCAAGGCAGAGATCAGGCCCTGCAAATACATTGCGGTGGCGCTGATCAGAGGCAGAGGGAGCTCCCGACCCTCTGCCTCCCCCCCTGAGCTCTGCGATCGCGCTCGATCGCAGCAGTCAGGGGGTTAACAGCCAGGAGCGGTGGGGGCTCCGCTCCTGGCTGTCAGTGCAGGAAGCCTGGCCACTGCAGCGCCTGCTCCTGCACTGATCGCGCTGGGGAAGCTGAAATTTCAGCTTCTCCTGCACGATCGCTGCTGTGTTTGGTCAGTCAGATTGACTGACCAATCACAGCGCTGTGGGTGCGGGGACCGACGGCAAAGGTCCCCGCACCGCTTGCCGTGCCTGTCAGCTGTCTATGACAGCTGTCGGCACTGATCTACCACTGCGTGTTTACACGCAGTGGTAGATCAAAGGTATGACGTGCAGAGTCCGTCCTGGTGCCGGAACTGGCACCTTGCCATGACGGACTCTGCACGTCAGTGGACATTAAGGGGTTAAGGCAAGCTGCCTTTTCATTCATACTATTCACTCATCACAAGCAGTCAGATTGACGAAGGTCCCTGTTGGACCGAAACGTTTCCATCTGTGCTTTGACTGCAATAAATCTGGAATTTATCTTCTAAAGTTGAGTGCCAAGTTTATCTATTCACGATATTTTGGTTGGGAAACCTACTTGTGCACCGATACTATTGTGCTACGATATACTTTCACTACACTGCTGTGCAGACTGCTTTTTACACAGCACTAATACTTTTATTCTTTTTTTCTGCATAGTTACCGAGCGTTCATTTTTTCCCATACCGCATAGAGCTGTACGCTCCTCACACACTACTGTGTACCGGCTGGTATCACTGACAAATACATGCTGACTATCTGTGTGTGACTTCGGAAATATATGAGGAGATTGAAATTCTCCCCACACTATATACAGCTGTACGCTTCTCATACAGTACCGTTTTTCTGCTTTTTATATTCTGGTCTAATCCATACTGAGCCTGAGAGCGTCTATGTGTTACTCGAAAATATATACGGTGTGACGGTGTGGTGAAGTGACCCATGATGCAGCTAGGGGGCGCTGTATATGCTCCTCAAGTTATGGATGGAGGAGTGTTTTGGATGAAAAGACAGTCCCCGGCATGGTTGTAAATGGCAGATATGTGTCGCAGAGCTCCTCTGCGCTGTAAGCCAGGAATGTTGTTCTGGGACTTGTAGTCACATAAGAGTTCTGTTTATGTTACAAGGGAGGCTTACAGGGTTAGCTTGTGAGCTGGGTGGGACTGGCTAACCACACATACATCGCCCATTGATGGATGTGAGTTTGTGAAGGACCTTTGATGAGGTCATGAACATGTGACCAGACCATGTGCTTCATACCTTAGCTGGGGGAGTGGCTACAGGTATGTAAGGGAGTGTTTGGCACATGGTGAGAGAGAGTAGACTGTCTGATACTGTGGAGAGTCTCTGATGTGTTGAGACTGAGTCTGTGTGGACTGTTGGGAGTCTATCAGGCTGGACAGAGCTCCCTGACATCCAGGCGGGTCGTGGCACAGACTGGGAAGCTGTCCTGGCGAGCTTGAGCCAGAGAGAAGAAGACGGTCTTGAAAATCGTAAGAGAGACGGATCGGGGTCCGTGAGTGATGTGAACTAGATGCCTCTAAGGTGAAGAGGTGTCTGAGAACCTGAGACACCAGCAGGTAATGAACTGGGGTCCGTGTGGATAATGACCGGGTCATGGGACTGTGTTTTTGTGTGAGACGCCTCTGAGGTGAAGAGGTGTCTGAGAACCTGCGACATCAGCAGGTAATGGACAGGGGTCCGTGTGGATAATGACCGGGGTCATGAAGATTGTGTTTTTGTGTAATGTCTGCTACATTCTGGTGGAAGAATAAACCAAAATAACTGTTGTTTTTACCCTGAGCGTGCTAGTATTTGCCTCTACGACCAGCTAAGCGAGTGATCCCCATCCACACGCAGTGTGGATCGTCACAGTTGGTGGATGGAATGCTAGCAGTGGTCCAGGGAGCACGTGTGCAGGTTTTTTTTTTCTGTGGATCAGCAAGTCCATGAATTTTTTTTTTCTTTTTGCTGTGGCTCGGCGGGGCTGAAGACGTCTGGCTGTAACTCGGCGGGGTTACGAAGATTTTGCTGTGGATCGGTGAAGTCAGCGGTGCAGAGCCGTGCAGAGACTTGTGGTACCGGGAGCTACAGTGACTGTTGCAGCAAGAGGTTCTGCAGCAGCAGGAGGTGCAGTAACAGCCACAGCGACTTGTGAGCAGCATCTGGAGGTGCCGGTGGTTTGTGCCAGCAGGAGCTGGTGTTGTGTCAAAGGAGGACAGTGTGACCAAGGTCACACAAACTCTTAAAGGGCCAGTACAAGCCCAAAAGACATAAAACTGTGCTGTGGGACTGGTGCCTAAGAAAGCCATGGGGAAGTCCACGGGGTGTATCCCAGTGCGGCGTGGTGTCCCTAAAAGGGGCGGTAACCCAAGCAGGGATGGTTGCAAAAAAAGGGGGCGGGGCATCCCGACATTAAAGGGGTGGTGCAGACGAACTGTTGCTAGGGGCAAATGTATTATGTGTGTCCAGTCTGCCTTATGAACTATCCACCTGGCACAATGCTACGGGAGTGTGCCCTGTAGATAAACAATGAAGATATGGTGGGTCTGGTCAACTCGTGGAGCCCGGTGACTCTAGTGAGGGTTGCACCTGAGGGATTTCAAATACCCGGTAGAAAGGTCGGAGTCACCTGCATCCATGGGGACACTAAGGATTATCCAGTGGCCAGGGTAATCTTTAAGACAGGCTGGGACATTGCGGGACAGGATATTGCTATAGTCCCAAATTTGTCTTGTCCAGTGGTCATAGGTCGGGACTTTAAACTGTTCTCTGACTTGTGGGAGAGGGGAGTGCCTCTACAGCAGGAGGAGGGAGGCCTCTCTACTGTTGGGGTGGCAGACATTGGGACAGTGACGCCTCCCAAAACTGAACGGGTCAGACGGTGACACAAGAGGAAAGGGTGCGTCTGTCCAACTTACTGACATGATGTCCCCTGAAGTGTATGACAGAAGGACCGATAACGATGTGGTAGGTAAGATGTCTGGAACAGACACCCAGTTAGAGGGTAACAGGAGGGTTCACCATACTGTGGGATGTGACTCAGACTCCGAGGGTGACTGTGACTCTAAGTTAGAAAGGGAGAACAGTAAGGAAGGCCACCACAAGGAAGGAAAGTCCTCCCGTCGTCGGAGACGTAAAGGACACAAAGAGCCTGAATACAATGTACGCACTGAGAATGTCAAGAAAGAAGAACCTGTTGCTGAAGAGCTGGAGAGTGTGGAGCTCTCTAAAGGTATAAAGGGTCGAGAGGTACCTGAGGATGACCGGGCAGAGCCTCAAGAAAGGTTGAAGGGGTCGGATACGGAAGTCGCCAACGCCGTGCAGTTGGAGCGGGTGCACCACCTGAAGTCCGATGTTGCGGCCGTCAAGGCTCAGTTTGGAGAGAAAGCACAGCAGTGCCAGGACCTTGCTAAAAAGTTGTCTGGTGAGAAGCAAAAGTATGCTGATTTACGGGCCGAACTAAAGACCATTAAAGAGCAGGTCAAACAAAAAAGGCCTGGAGACAAACTGCTGAGCACAGAGTGGATGAGCTGAAGAAGGAAGTCTCTGAACTCTGAGGTCACCTGTCAACATGGCAAAGTGTGAATAAGACCTTAAGGGAACATGTGGAAGTGCTCAGAGAAGCAGTAAGAGGTATTCTGCAGGAGAAGAAGTTGGTGGTCGAAGACTTACGGCGGCCGTGCCCGTGTGTTAACAAGACGGAGGTGCCAGTGCCCATCTTGGCAAGGGGTCTTGAAGAATGTAAGTCTCAGGAAGATTGTTAGCTAAGAGCTGAACAACACAATCATCCGGTCGTGGCAGATGTCTTGCAGGAAGAGTCTGAAGTAAACCAGGAAGAGGATGAGGCTTCACTCTTTAAGTCTGTGATGGAGGTACCCGAAGACATGCGAGAAGCATGTGCCAGCGAGGGTGTGCATGAGGCCTTTAAAAAGGCAATAAAAGCCTATAGTGTGAACTGGGCACCAGAAACGAACCAGTTGGTGATACTGGCGGATAGAGAAGTGACAGAGAAGCGGGTGGCTGTCCTGAAGAATATGCATCTTCAATGTCTCCACGCAAAACAGATGATCATGATGGGTAATATGAAAGCCGCTCGACGCCTGGAGCTGGCAAGGGAAGCTCAAAGTCGGCTGGGCTTTGTAGAAGACATAATTCCGGTACCCAGAAATCTGGTGGGGAAAGTCGTTGGAAGACTCGGAAAGGTGATGCAAGAACTAGTGAATCGTTCCGGTGTGGTGAGAGTGAGGATTCCATCTGATAGCGAGATCAAGGTGGCTGGTGAAGAAGAGATGGTTCCATTCATGATTGTTGGCTCCGTGGAGAACCTTAAGAACATCCGAATGCTCTTAGAATATCGAGTGACGTACTTACGAGAGGTAGAGCAGCTGATCGGGAAAAGAAAGCAGATTAAGAAACAGCTACAGGAGTTGGAACGAAGAGGGAGACTGCTTACAGCCCGAGATATGGAGAGACAATAGGCTTCTCTGGTGAATGACAGTACACGGTCCGAAACAATGAGGGTTAGAGGAGATGACTCCTCTGTTGGCTCTGGACTGAGTGAACTAAGTGGGAGACCCTGTAGCAGATTAAAGGACAGAGGGTCAGCCTCAGATCAACCAGTAAGCTCCACTGGACGATGGACTAATGACCGTAGGAGGCAGCCATGGAAAGAAAGGTCGTGTGAAGGGGCACACATGGAAAGTGGGTCGATTAAAATGGGTCTGGTGACACAGACAGAAAGACAAGGCCGACATTCTGACCGCTGGGGGCGGGGGAGGCCTAACAAAGAGGTGATGTAGCTTGTTGCCCAAAATCGACTGAGACGGTCCCCTCGACTTGTAGGGTAAGGTGATATAGGTGCCCTGTCTCGAGGCCCTCGGTTTGGAATAAGTGTTCAACCCCACAAGTTTGAACAGAGGGGAGGTATGTGGTGTAGTGACCCATGATGCAGCTAGGGGGTGCTGTATATGCTCCTCAAGTTATGGATGGAGGAGTGTTTTGGATGAAAAGACAGTCCCCTGCATGATTGTAAATGGCAGGTATGTGTCGCAGAGCTCCTCTGCGCTGTAAGCCAGGAATGTTGTTCTGGGACTTGTAGTCACATAAGAGTTCTGTTTATGTTACAAACGAGACTTACAGGGTTAGCTTGTGAGCTGGGTGGGACTGGCTAACCACAAATACATCGCCCATTGATGGATGTGAGTTTGTGAAGGACCTTTGATGAGGTCATGAACATGTGACCAGACCATGTGCTCCGTACCTTAGCTGGGGGAGTGGCTACAGGTATGTAAGGGATTGTTTGACACATGGTGAGAGAGAGTAGTCTGTCTGAGACTGTGGAGAGTCTCTGATGTGTTGAGACTGAGTCTGTGTGGACTGTTGGGAGTCTGTCAGGCTGGACAGAGCTCCCTGAGGTCCAGGCGGGACGTGGCACAGACTGGGAAGCTGTCCTGGCGAGCTTGAGCCAGAGAGGTAGAAGACGGTCTTGAAAACTGTAAGAGAAACGGATCGGGGTCCGTGAGTGATGTGAACTAGGTGCCTCTAAGGTGAAGAGGTGTCTGAGAACCTCAGACACCAGCAGGTAACGAACAGGGGTCCGTGTGGATAATGACCGGGGTCATGAAGATTGTGTTTTTGTGTAATGTCTGCTACATACTGGTGGAAGAATAAACCAAAAGAACTGTTGTTTTTACCCTGAGCATGCTAGTATTTGCCTCTACGACCAGCTAAGCGAGTGATCCCCATCCACACGCAGTGTGGATCGTCACAATGGAGATTTACAATTTTCCCCTATACTATACACACCCGGTATTTTCTGATACAGTACCCTTTTATGCTTTTTATTTTCTGGTCTAATCCATACTGAGCCTGAGGGCGTCTGTGTGTTACTCCAGAAATATATGCGGAGTTTTAAAATTACCCCAACACTATATATACCTGGTATCTTCTTATACAGTACCCTTTTTCTGCTTTTTATATTCAGGTCTAATCCATACTGAGCCTGTAAGCGTCTGTGTGTTACTCCCGAAATATATACGGAGATTTAAAATTACCTCAACATTATATGCACCTGGTATCTTCTGATACAGTACCCTTTTTCTGCTTTTTATATTCAGGTCTAATCCATACTTAGCCTGTGAGCGTCTGTGTGTTACTCCGGAAATATATACGGAGATTTAAAATTACCCCAACACTGTATACAGCTGTACGCTTCTGATACAGTACCGTATTTCTGCTTTTTATATTCTGGTCAAATCCATACTGAGTGAGCGTCTGTGTGTGACTCCGGAAATATATACGGAGATTTACATTTTTCCCTACAACGTATACAGCTGTCCGCTTCTGATACAGTACCGTTTTTCTGCTTTTTGTATTCTGGTCAAATCCATACTGAGTGAGCGTCTGTGTGTGACTCCGGAAATATATACAGAGATTTAAATTTTCCCCTACACAATATACAGTTGTACGCTCCTCATACAGTACCGTTTTTCCGCTTTTTGTATTCTTGTCAAATCCATACTGAGTGAGCGTCTGTGTGTGACTCCGGAAACATATACGGATATTTACATTTTCCCTACACCGTATACAGCTGTACGCTCCTCATAAAGTACCCTATATCTGCTGGTATTTTTGGTATATTTTCCCAAACATGAGGTAGTATGGTGGAAGAGGCCGTGGACGTGGTTGTGGGGGGCCAGTTGGTACTGATGGTGGTGGTGGTGCATCTGCTGATAGTGCCAAAAACACAATAGCATCTAAGTCAGGAGGTGTTGAGCCTGCGTAATCGTCTGGCTCCAGAAGGCCTGGAAGGCTCCCTTTTCTGGGAGTAGGTAAACCGCTTTTAAAGCCGGAGCATCAGGAACAGGTTTTGGCTTACATTGCCGAAACAGCCTCCAGCTCTATTGCCTTCCCTTCTGAAGTTTCAAAAAATGCAAGCACTGAGTCATCAGTGTAGGCTCCTGGTCAGGAACAACACCTTTCCTTGTGTCCTTCACCCCCACCAAAAGCGATGGATGCGGCAGGTCACACTTCAGATTACTCCATGGAGCTCTTTTCACATAAAATGCCTGGGTTATCAAGTCAAATCCTGAATTCCCCAATCCAAGATGAATCTGACATGGAGTGCACTGATGCACAGCCACTGCTATATGATTCTGCTGGTACATTCACCCAGAGCACTACATTGCCCTCGCAGTCTACTGAGCCAGAATCAGACCCTGACAAAACTCAGGTGCCCCTTCCCACATACTATACCACCTTACACGGTGACACAGAGGAATGTGTAGATGAAATTGAAGAGGAGGTGATGGATGATTCAGTTGTTGACCCGGATTGGCATCCATTGGGGGAAGGGGGTGCCGCTGGCAATAGCTCAGAAGAGGAGAAGGATCCGCAGCAGGCATCGACATTGCAGCAGCGGTTATCTGGCAGGCCCGTAGCAGTCCAAAAACGTGTTAAAAAAACAAAAGGAGTTGCAGGACAGCTTGGCCAGACGGTCAAATTAGCACAACGTGCAAGCCCTGAAAATTTATCCCATAGTAGGAAGAGTGCAGTGTGGCACTTTTTTGACCAAAATCCTATTGATGAGGCAAAGGTTATCTGAAAGAAGTGCGGAAAGACCTTTAGCCGAGGGAAAAATCTCCGAAATTTGAATACCAGTTGCATGCTTAAACATTTAAACAACATGCACTTTCAAGTGGACGGACTACAAAACCTCAGGTAGCACATGTGCACTTCCTCCGACAGAAGGGAGCCAGCAACGCTACATCGCTTCCCCCACTGTAAGCCCACCGGTTAGCACACCACCAGCAAAAAATGTTGAGGTGTCGTCGCAAGGCCAAAGCAGACAGGGAATCACAATGTTTTTGCAACGAAAGACTGAATCTAGGCCATCACCACCACCACCATCATCATCATCACCAACCCCCTCTCAGTCCATCATGTCCACCGCTAGTTCCCCATATGCAGCGCTCAAGTCCAGCTCACCCTAGCAGACACTGTGAATAGGACAAGAAAGTACTCATCCTCTCATCCGCTTACACTGACTTTGAATGCCTACATTGCCAAACTGATCTCATTAGAGATGATGCCCTTCCGTTTGGTTGAAAGTGCAGCGTTCTGCGAGCTCACGGCCTATGCTGTCCCACGTTATGACCTACCCAGTCGGCACTTCTTTTCTAGAAAAGCCATCCCTGCCCTCCACCTGCATGTGACAGACCGCATTGTCCATGCACTCAAACAATCAGTGAGTGGAAAGGTGCACCTCACAACAGATGCATGGGCCAGTAGGCATGGCCAGGGCAGTTACGTGTCCATCACTGCGCACTGGGTTAATGTGGTGGATGCAGGGTCCACAGGGGACAGAGGCAGTGGGACAGTGCTGCCTAGCCCACGGTAGAGGCAACAGTTGGCTGTAGGCGTCCGACTCTCCTCCTCCTCCTCCAGAAGCGAAAGCTCGTCGACAGAGCGCAGTCACACGAGCACTCCATCCGCTGCTGCCAGTGTTGCACACAAGGTGTCCCACTATCGAACAGCTAGTGGTAAGCGTCAGCAAGCTGTTTTAAAGATAATGTCTTTGGGCGATAACAGACACACTGCGGAGGTACTGGCCGACTACTTGCAGCCAGAAACTGAGTCATGGCTGGGCAGTCTACATCTTGAGCCAGGCAAGGTAGTCAGTGACAACGGCCGTAATTTTGTGGCTGCCATAGCCCTGGCAAAACTCAGACACATACCTAGCCTGACTCACACCTTGAACCTGGTGGTGCAGTGCTTCTTAAATAATTATCCGGAGTTAACAGCCCTGCTGCATAAGGTGCGAAGACTGTGCTTGCACATCCGTTGCTCGCCCGTAGACTCCAGTTATATGCAGAGGCTGCAGCAATCGCTCCACCTCCCCAAGCACCGCCTATTCATAGACATTGTGTTATGAGCTCGGTTGCAACAACTTTATTAAATAATGGATTGCAACCGAACCCGGGGTCCGCGATACAGTTAGAGACACTGCTGCCAAACACCCCTTGGGTATTAGGGTAAAACTGACAACTAAAGAATAGTATTAGATCTCGCCTGTGTTACTTCACACCAGGAGAGAGAGTGATTTTCACTATCTCCGTTAACGTCACGGGAGATGTGCTGCAGGCTGGTATAGACGTAGCCCTGTTGACTGCACAGAAGCTACGTGCCAGCCGCTAGGAAGTGCGTGCGACTAACGCCAGGCGTACGTTCTACCAGCCGGCGTGAGACCGGACTGAGCAACTCTCCGTTCAGCTTGGCAGGCAATGCCCAGGTTACGCGCCCCACAGTCTGCTCAGGGTGTATAGCTACCCTATATTCGTAGCAAGACTGCACCACATTAGCTACCTGCCTGGCATAAGCTAAACCTGCCTGAAGGACCTGTGCTAATTAGCCGAGCATACTCTGGCATCCGCAGGTCCCGGAGAGCAAAGCTAAAGAGCACGTGGAGCCCAGATTCTGGTACGTCCACACATGAGCACTGCCTATTTTAGTATGATCTGACAGCGCCGCGGACAGACAAGCTATTTAAGGGCTAAGCTCCGCCCCCAGCCATCTCGTTAATGCATCACTGATGACGTCACTCATGACCAATCAGGTGGTGCCCGGTCACCGGATCAGCTGACATCAAATCACCAATCACAGTCCGCCACGTCACTGGCATGCTCAGTGCAGGAAATCCTGGACTTAGGCTGTGGCAGCCCTGTTCCTTTCTGCAACCTATGCTTAAAGCTACTAGGAACAAAGACCCTTGCAACAGCATGTACTCTCTTGTACTGGCTAGGCGTTGGGATCGACGGCTAAGCAGCATCTGCCCCAGCTGAGGCCTGGATGGGAGACCACTGCTGCCTCAGACCCAGGTTCAGATCCAGCTGTCGCCCGACGCCTAACATTATCCCCCCCACCTTACGCTCACATTTTTCAATGTATCGGGGGGCATTGCGAGTCGCGAGACAGACCTTGTCGCCCTGGAATAATACGGGGCCTGGACAGAGATAATTGTCAACCGACTGTCTCTAATGGAACGATTTCTCTCTAGCACAAGAGGTACAAGATTGGACGTATTTTTTAACGTACTGAGGCAACCGAGGCCACCTGTCACGGGTGCGTCGCTGCGAAGATCGTCGCGATTGCACACCCTGACTTCGCACAGCTGAGTTTCTGGTGCTGGGTGTTTTTCGGCACTGAGGGAGTTAATTCTTTCTCTCTCTGTGCTGGACTGACCAGCCTCGCTCAGCTGCAATTAATGTTTTGTTAATTGATTTCCTTCTTATACCTGCCTGTCTGCTGGGGAAGTGTCGGTGAAAGCATTCATGCAGACCAGCAGAGCGGATCGTATTGAGAAGTCTAAGCTAAGAATACCTGTTGTGGTTTTCTCCTCTCCTCGCTTTATTAGTTATCTCCCTACCCGTTTGTGTTACCTCTGTATTGGTAGTTTTGTATGCAAGGTGTTCTTTTATTTTACCCCTTGTACTGTCTCGTTTGTCTTATACTGTGTGTGAAGGCAGAGACCTTCCTGATCCCTGTGGTGGTAATCAGGGTCCTTCTCAGGACTAGATTACAGTGGTAAGGGATTCACAGGAGATAGGGTTTACGCTGGCGGCCTGGACCTCTGTACCATCAACAGTACCTCCAGGTAGAGGGATTAGCCAGGACCCCAGCTTAGGGTCAGCATAGACCCCGGTTCTCCTGTATGCAGAGACAGCGTGACATTTTCACCGACCATATTTAAGATTCTCCCCAGCCACCATGGATCCAGTAGCCAGTCTAGCTCAGCAGTTGCAGAGTTTGTCCATGGAGCTGAGGGATGTTAAGTCCAAGGTTTTGTACCCCCCGGAGCAAGCCAGAACTGAACCTAAAGTAGCTCTCCCGGACAGGTTCACTGGTGGGCGGGACAAGTTTTTTGCTTTCCGGGAGGCATGTAAATTGTACTTTCGGTTGCGACCTCGGTCATCTGGGAGTGAAGATCAAAGAGTGGGAATTGTCATCTCGCTCCTACAAGGGGACCCCCAATCCTGGGCGTTCTCTCTTCCCCCGGGCTCCCCGGCTCTCCAGTCAGTGGATAGATTTTTTGCAGCTCTGGGTCTTGTATATGATGACCCGGATCGGGTCTCCCTTGCTGAATCTAAGTTACGTATGATACAGCAGGGAGATCGTCCGGCAGAGGAATTTTCTTCGGAGTTCCGTAGGTGGGCCACGGACACCCAGTGGAATGACCCAGCTCTTAGGAGCCAGTTTTTTAAAATTTTATCTGACAAATTAAAAGATGTGTTGGCGCAGTATGACCCTCCCACGTCACTGGAGGCCGCTATGGCCCTTGCTATTCGCATTGATAGACGGTTGCGGGAGAGGCGCGGGGTAACTCCGCCCCCTGTGATGACTCCACCTTCCTCAAGGGTCCCTTACACGGAGGTTCCCCTGGTCAGTCCAGAGGAGCCTATGCAATTACGAGGGACATCATTCCGGGGGAGGGGATCGGTGGGGCGCCACAAAACAAGAAGTTGTTTCTTCTGTGGAAAAAAGGGACATTTTATTAGGGGGTGTCCATCCCGTCCTTTGCAGAGTGAGAAGTCGCCGGAAAACTATTGATCCCAGATTGTGTGGTGGACGGCAATCTGGGAGTAAGTATTTCGTCCCTAAGTTCGTCTCAGTTTCTCGTACCGGCGGAGGTGGTGGTGGGTGCGAGAACTGAGAGGATATCTGTTCTTCTGGATAGTGGGGCCGGGGCTAATCTGGTGGATGCTCGCTTTGCCCGGGTTCAAGGTATGCGATTGTGTGGGTTGGCTAAACCCGTCCCCATATTCTCGATCGACGCCAGACCTCTCGGTCAGGGAAGTTTTGTGCAAGCAGTGCATAACATTGATCTTCAAGTGGGGGCGCTACATAAAGAACTGTTGTCTTGTTATGTGTTGGAGGGTCTTCCCACTCCTATAGTGCTGGGCCTGCCTTGGCTAACTAAGCATAACCCGGTTATTGATTGGCAATCCAGAGAGATAAGCCAATGGAGCGATTTCTGTAATAAAAACTGCATGAATACGGTCATTGGTGCGGTCGCTCCTAGGGCCTTACCTCCATTTCTGGTGGACTTTGAGGATGTATTCTCGGAGGAAGGGTGTCAAGAACTACCTCCTCATCGCGAGTATGACTGTGCTGTTAACTTGATCCCTGGGGCCAAGTTACCGAAATCTAGGTTATACAACCTTTCTGGTCCTGAGAGACAGGCCATGAAGGATTATATTTCAGAGAGTCTGGCTAAGGGGCATATTAGACCTTCATCTTCCCCGGTGGCCGCGGGGTTCTTCTTTGTGAAGAAAAAAGATGGAGGCCTACGCCCTTGCTTGGATTTCCGTGAGCTTAATCGGATTACGGTCCGAGATCCGTATCCGCTCCCACTTATTCCCGATCTCTTCAATCAGATCGTGGGTGCCAAATGGTTCTCTAAGTTGGATCTCAGGGGGGCGTACAATCTTATTAGGATGAAGGAGGGGGATGAGTGGAAGACGGCGTTTAACACTCCGGAGGGGCATTATGAGAACCTTGTCATGCCATTTGGTCTGAGTATTGCCCCGGCGGTGTTTCAACACTTTGTAAATGACATCTTTCGCCACCTAATGGGACAGTTTGTGGTCATATATCTGGATGATATTTTAATTTACTCGCCAGATCTTGTGTCTCATCAGGAGCATGTTAGGCAGGTGTTACAGATCTTGCGGGATAATAAACTGTACGCCAAATGGGAGAAGTGTGTGTTCGCCGTACAGGAACTTCAGTTTTTAGGATTCCTGGTCTCAGCATCCGGTTTTCGTATGGACCCTGGGAAAGTGCGGGCAGTTCTTGAGTGGGATCTGCCAGAGGATCTTAAGGCATTACAACGTTTCCTGGGGTTTGCTAACTACTACCGGAAATTCATTCGTAATTTCTCCTCCATAGTTAAACCTCTCACTGACATGACTAAAAAAGGGACTGATTTTTCAAAGTGGTCTGGCAAGGCTTGTCAAGCGTTTTCCTCTTTGAAAAAATGTTTTGCTTCTGCACCCATACTTGTTCAGCCTGATGCGTCTCAGCCATTCATTGTTGAGGTGGACGCTTCCGAGGTAGGGGTGGGAGCGGTATTTTCACAAGGTTCGTCCCTGGTAAATGGCATCCGTGCGCCTTCTTCTCTAAAAAATTGTCGTCCGCTGAGAGGAATTATGATGTCGGCAATAGGGAGCTCTTGGCCATTAAGTTGGCTTTTGAGGAGTGGCATCATTTTTTGGAGGGGGCAGTCCACCCGGTCACTGTCATTACCGATCACAAAAACCTGCTATATTTAGAGTCCGCTAAACGTCTGAATCCCAGACAAGCTAGGTGGTCGTTGTTTTTTACCAGGTTTAATTTTGTCGTCACATATCGTCCTGGGTCAAAGAATGTTAAGGCGGATGCCTTATCTCGCTGTTTCCCTGGGGCTGGGAATACGGAGGACCCGGTTCCAGTCCTTCAGGAGGGGGTGGTGGTGTCGGCAGTATGCTCTGAGCTTGAGGAGGAGGTATTGGAGGCTCAGGGGGACGCCCCTGTAGGACCTCCAGGGAGACTGTTTGTTCCAAATCAGTTGCGACAAAGGGTGATCGAGGCACATCATAATTCAGCTTTGGCAAGACACCCAGGGAGTAAAGCTACTGAGGATCTTCTCTCGCGCCGGTTTTGGTGGCCTAACTTACATAGGGAGGTGGTAACTTTTGTCGCGTCCTGCGAGGTTTTGCGCGCTCTAAGACCCCACATACCCGTCCGTCGGGGACCCTCTTACCTTTGAAGATCCCGGAGCGTCCGTGGACTCATCTGTCTATGGACTTCATTACGGATCTCCCGCCATCTTCGGGTAAAACAGTCATACTCGTTGTGGTGGACAGGTTCAGCAAGATGGCACATTTTATCGCTCTTCCTGCTCTTCCTAATGCTAAGACTCTTGCGCAGGTGTTTATTGGGGAGATTGTAAGGCTTCACGGGGTACCCTCCGATGTGGTGTCGGATCGGGGGTCTCAGTTCGTGTCCAAGTTCTGGAAAGCATTTTGTACACGGCGGGGGATGCAGTTGTCATTTTCATCGGCTTTTCACCCGCAGACCAATGGTCAGACAGAGCGTCTGAACCAGAGCTTGGAGACATATCTCCGGTGTTTTGTGTCAGAGAACCAGGAGGACTGGGCTTCTTTCTTGCCTCTGGCGGAGTTTGCTCTAAATAATAGGAGGAGCGAGTCCACTGGTAAGTCCCCGTTTTTTGGGGCATATGGTTTTCACCCCCAGTTTTGTACTTTCAATAGGGGGGCTCTTCTGGGGTTCCTGAGGAGGAACGGTTTTCGTCGTCACTCGCTTCAGTGTGGAGAGGAGTGCTGAGTAATCTGAGTTCTATGGGGAACCGATACAAACGTATGGCTGATAGGAGGAGAGTGTCTGGTCCGGACCTAAGTGTGAACGATCTGGTATGGTTGTCTACCAAGAATATTAAACTTAAGATTCCCTCCTGGAAACTGGGTCCCAGGTTCATCGGGCCATACAAGATCAGTGCTATAATTAATCCGGTTGCATTCCGTCTTGACCTCCCTCCTACATTTAAAATTCATAATGTGTTCCACAGATCGTTACTTAAGAAGTATGTGGCGCCGGTGATACCTTCACCTTTACCTCCTCCTCCTGTGGTGGTCAATGGTAACTTGGAGTTCCAGGTGTCGAGAGTCATCGATTCACGTCTGAATCGCCGGTCCCTTCAGTACCTTGTTCATTGGAGGGGGTATGGTCCTGAGGAGAGGACGTGGGTTTCTGCGTCGGATATTAACGCAGACCGATTGGTTCGGGCCTTCCACACTACTCACCCAGATAAACCCGGCCCTGAGGGTCCAGAGGCCCCTCGTAGAAGGGGGGTTCTGTCACGGGTGCGTCGCTGCGAAGATCGTCGCGATTGCACACCCTGACTTCGCACAGCTGAGTTTCTGGTGCTGGGTGTTTTTCGGCACTGAGGGAGTTAATTCTTTCTCTCTCTGTGCTGGACTGACCAGCCTCGCTCAGCTGCAATTAATGTTTTGTTAATTGGTTTCCTTCTTATACCTGCCTGTCTGCTGGGGAAGTGTCGGTGAAAGCATTCATGCAGACCAGCAGAGCGGATCGTATTGAGAAGTCTAAGCTAAGAATACCTGTTGTGGTTTTCTCCTCTCCTCGCTTTATTAGTTATCTCCCTACCCGTTTGTGTTACCTCTGTATTGGTAGTTTTGTATGCAAGGTGTTCTTTTATTTTACCCCTTGTACTGTCTCGTTTGTCTTATACTGTGTGTGAAGGCAGAGACCTTCCTGATCCCTGTGGTGGTAATCAGGGTCCTTCTCAGGACTAGATTACAGTGGTAAGGGATTCACAGGAGATAGGGTTTACGCTGGCGGCCTGGACCTCTGTACCATCAACAGTACCTCCAGGTAGAGGGATTAGCCAGGACCCCAGCTTAGGGTCAGCATAGACCCCGGTTCTCCTGTATGCAGAGACAGCTTGACACCACCAATACGACCGTTGGAGAATCTTAGTAGTACATTTGACTCCAAAATGACCTCCGGTTTTAGGGGCATGTGCCCAAGACAGCACTTTATTTTGTAATTTAGGAGGAATGAACATCTTCCCGGGAGGAACCTGGTCTAAGGTCATTGGTGCCTCCGTCCGCATATCCCCAGAAGGCATGACATTTTTGGGCTCGTTACTGTCCTCGATCGTATCTACAGGCAAGGAAAAAACCCTACCGCGACGAGGCTCTGAGCCAGGGACCAAATCAATTGGACGGTCATACGGTTAGTGGGAAGGCAAAGTCTCAGCAGCCTTTTTGGAACGCTCAGGACAAGCGGCCAAGTCAACAGACGACTCTGAGACTATCCTCTGGGTCGAGGCAATCATACACTGAGAAACACCATTCTCACCCCCAAAATTCATTTCCCCCGTGTTCCAGTTAACATGTGAATTGTGACAACATAGCCATGGAAGGCCTAATAGCACCTCATCCGATCCACCGGGAATAATGAGAAAAGAAATATCCTCCAGGTGACCCTGAGGAAGTGACATGGTGAGGGGAATCGACTGGTGGGTGATTTGTGTGTCTAACAGTGAACCATTGACTACCTTAATGTTCATTGGTTTGGGGAGTAACTCCATAGGAATGGCATGTCTCTGGGCAAAGGTTAACGACAAAAAATTGCCATCTGCGCCAGAGTCCACACATATCTTGGCAGAAACCACAGTTGCTTTGAAGAGCAACGTCACCTCATATCTTAGTTTGGAGGTAGAGGTCCCTGAATCTAACCCCCCTAATGGTGGTTAGACACTCTCGTTCCTCTGCCTGCTTGGAACCCTTATTACTGGGGTACTTCAAGAGATGTGTAGGATGGGAACGAGGGGACCATTTCCTAGTCAGGGATATATCCATAGGCTCAGGTTCCGTGTCAGGAACCGCGGGTTCGGAAATAGGTCTAGAAAATGACGGTGCCAACGGAAACCGAGGTTTAGGGACCTCTGGCTCCAACTTGCTTTCTGCATGACATAAATCTATTCGGTTGGCAAGGGTCATTAACTCTTCCAGAGAGGTTGCAATCTCCCTGGTAGCTAGAGCATCTTTTAAATGCCCAGCCAGACCCTTCCAGAACACCGGGATTAGCGATGGTTCAGACCAATCCAGTTCTGCCGCTAATGTCCTGAACTGGACAGCATAGTGACTGATGGTGGACGAACCCTGCACTAAGGCAAGAAGCTTAAGAGCCGTATCAGGTGTAACCTGAGGACCGAGGAACACACTTTTTAGTGTTCTAAGAAAAAGACCCGCATTAGCCACTACCGGATCATTCCACTCCCACAGAGGAGTAGCCCACTCCAAGGCTTTGCAGGAAAGTAATGATATGACAAAACCCACTTTAGCCCTTTCAGAGGGGAACCGTGCTTCCATCATTTCTAATTGAATGGATCATAAATTAATAAATCCTCTGCAGGATCTGCAGTCACCAGAAAATTTTTACGGGAGGTCAAAACGGGGTAATGAAATTTTAGCAGCATTATTTACGAGACTTGATGCTTGTGCGGCTGCCTGAGTAGCTACTGTAGTGAGATCAGCAACCAGAGCGGCCTGCTCCAGAGATTTAAGTCTGGCCTCTAGTTGCTGAACATAGCGCTGCAGCTGCTGGTTGTTAGCCATGGTCGGCTAGACCCTGGCAGTCAGATACTGTTATGAGCTCGGTTGCAACAACTTAAATAATGGATTGCAACCGAACCCGGGGTCCGCGATGCAGTTAGAGACACTGCTGCCGAACATCCCTTGGGTATTAGGGTAAAACTGACAACTAAAGAATAATATTAGATTTTGCCTGTTTCTTCACACAAGGAGAGAGTGATTTGCACTATCTCCGTTAACGTCACAGGAGATGTGCTGCAGGCTGGTATAGACGTAGCCCTGTTGACTGCACAGAAGCTACGTGCCAGCCGCTAGGAAGTGCGTGCGACTAACGCCAGGCGTACATGCTACCAGCCGGCGTGAGACCGGACTGAGCAACTCTCCGTTCAGCTTGGCAGGCGATGCCCAGATTACGCGCCCCGCAGTCTGCTCAGGGTGTATAGCTACCCTATATTCATAGCAAGACTGCGCCACATTGGCTACCTGCCTGGCATAAGCTAAACCTGCCTGAAGAACCTGTGCTAATTAGCCTAGCGTACTCTGGCATCAGCAGGTCCCGGAGAGCAAAGCTAAAGAGCACGTGGAGCCCAGATTCTGGTACGTCCACACATGAGCATTGCCTATTTTAGTATGATCTGACTGCGCCGCGCCGCGAACAGACAAGCTATTTAAGGGCTAAGCTCCGCCCCCAGCCATCTCGTTAATCGCATCACTGAAGACGTCACTCGTGACCAATCAGGCGGTGCCCGGTCACCGGATCAGCTGACATCAAATCACCAATCACTGTAAGTCACGTCACGGGCATGCTCAGTCCAGGAAATCCTGGACTTAGGCTGTGGCAGCCCTGTTCCTTTCTGCAACCTATGCTTAAAGCTACTAGGAACAAAGACTCTTGCAACAGCTTGTACTCTCTTGTACTGGCTAGATGTTGGGATCGATGGTGAAGCTAAGCAGCATCTGCTGAGGCCTTGATGGGGGACCACTGCTGCTTCAGATCCAGCTGTTGTATAACACATTGCAACAAGGTGAAAATCCACCATGCACATGGTTGGAGAGGCTGTGCGAATAGAAGCAGGCTGTAATGCATTTTTGGGAGGATACACGGGCAGGCAATTTGAAGTCAGGTGTGCAGTGGTCAAAGCTGGAAAACCTCTGTAAAATCCTTCAGTGTTTTGAGGAATGCACACAGCTGGTAAGCGCAGACGCCACCATCATAAGCATGAGCATGCCACTTATGTGTCTGCTCATGCAAACTTTGACGCACATTAAGGATCAGGCATCTGCGGAGGAGGAGGGAAGCCTTGATGACAGTCAGCCATTGTCTGCTCAGGGAACTGTCATGGAAGAGGAGGGGGGGTGATTATTTTGGGGAGGAGGATGCTTCTCAGGGGGCAAGAGAAAGTATTGACATGCCAAGGTCAGGTATAGAGTTTGTGCGTGACTGGAGGGATGTGGATTTGGCAGAAAGTGCTCCTCCATCCACCACTGGCACTGCATCATTGACACCTGGAACATTGGCCCACATGTGTGATTATGTGTTGAGGATCCTAAAAAGGGAACCCAGCATTGCCAAAATTATGAAGGATGACGACTACTGGTTGGCCAGCGTCCTCGATCCACGCTATAAAGGCAAATTACAAAACATCATGCCACAGGAGAACCTAGAGCTGATATTGGCGAGCAAACAAGCAACTCTGGTAAACCGTTTGTTAGAGGCATTCCCAGCACACAGTAACGGTGCAGGTTCTACCACGAGCCGTACTGGGCCAAATGGAAAAGGTGTTTGTGGTGCACACAACCGAAGTGGCTTTGGAGACAGGGGTTTCATGACCATGTTGTGGACTGATTTCTCGAGTACCGCTCACACGACTGTTAATACTGAATCGATTGCAACAGACAGGAGACAGCAGCTGTCAACTATGGTTCAAAATTACCTCTCCTCCCGTATCGATGTTCTCCCTCACAGTTCATTCCCCTTTGACTACTGGGCCTGTAAACTGGACACCTGGCTTGAATTGGCACAATATGCTTTACAGGAGCTCGCATGCCCTGCTGGTAGTGTGCTATCAGAAAGAGTCTTCAGTGCTGCTGGATCAATCCTGACAGAAAGAAGGGCCTGGCTGTCGACCAAAAATGTTGGTGATCTCACCTTCATTAAAATGAACCATGCCTGGGTTTCAAAGGATTTTGTACCACCTTCCCCTGATGACACATAGGTTGCCAGCAAAACCGCTCGCTTTGTCCTCCTCTTCCTCCGACTTCTCCAATTCCTCCATTTGCAGCTGCTGAACGTCCAGCCTGCACCTGTCACGTCGCCGTTGGATTCAGTGGTTGGTGTTCCTGCCTCGGCCGCTGGGAGGTGCCAGACAACTGATGGTGCCTGTGATAGGAGAGCGGTATCCTCTTATGGTTCCGCTCCTTTGACGCCGGCCTCTGTCGCTGCGCATCACCATGTTTCGCCTGTTGGTAATGTTGGCGACAGAGAAGGGGTCCCTACACAGGCGTCTGGTGGGCGTAGGCTTCGCTCTTCTGTCAGAGGTGAAGTGGTTGGTGTCAGTCATGCATCACCATCTGGCCTGGTTCTGGGGGTGGTCCAGATGAGGTCATCAGACTGTGAGCCTGTGAGAGGTAACCATGCCCTTCAAATGCCTTGGAGCCTGGCTTGCAAGCCGCCAGATATAGTCTTGGTTTCCCCAGTGTGCTAGTTTGTTTTACTATTGTATTTCTGACCTTTGCCTGGATTTCTGACTGTTCTACTGCCTGATGATTTTGTACCTCTGCTGCCCGTCTGGTTTTGACTTTAACTTCAACCTGAATTTCTGACCCTTCTACTGCCAGCCGATTTTGTACCTTTGCTTCCTCCTGGTTTTGACCCTTGGATTTCTGACTATGCATTTGGTCTCGCTTTTTATTCCCTTCCTAGCGTCCTTCCTACTCCGGTCCACTGCTTTCTTAGGCAGCTACCCCTTGGGCTACGCTGTAATTCCAGATCCCTGTATAGGGGTAAAGGGTCTCGGGTTTCTCGGGTGCTCTCTTACTTGCAGTTCAGACCTGCAGTGGGCGGACATCACAGCACCTCAACATATGTCAGTTTTTTCCACCTCCCTAACTGGGCTCCCCCCCAGGGCCGGCATCAGCAGCTGGCACACTCGGGCAAGTGCCGGGGCCCTGAGCAGGTGGGGGGGCACACTCGCCATCAGAGACACCGGCGTACTATGAGGGGCCCTGTGCCAGTGCCGTCACCCACGAGTGGGCTCCCCCCTCTTACTCAGGGCCCCAGCACTTGCAATACTTACCTCTCCCTGCTCCACCGCTGTGACGTCTTCCACGTTTCCTGACAGTGACATTCAGGTCAGAGAGAGCGATGATGTCACGTCTGTACGCCCTCTGCCTGAACAGTCCAAGTGCAGAGTGCTGAAAGATGGCGACGCTGAGGAGTCCAGAGCAGAGCAGTGGCCAGCTAGGAGAGGTATTTCATTTTTTTTCATGTTTGGAACAATATATGGGGAGCATTATACACTAGAGAATCATAGAAAGGGCCCATTATACACTGGAGCATTAAAAATGGGGCCCATTATATATGGAGCATTATATTATATTTTCTGTTAACCATGGTTATCTCTAAAGAAACACGTGCAGTCATCATTGCAATGCACAAAAATGGCCTAACAGGGAAGAGTATCGCAGCTAGAAAGATTGCACCTCAGTCAACAATCTATTGCATCATTAAGAACTTCAAGGAGAGAGGTTCCATTGTTGCCAAAAAGGCTTCAGGGTGCCCAAGAAAGACCAGCAAGCGCCAGGACCGTCTCTTAAAAGTGTTTCAGCTGCGGGATCGGGCTACCAGCAGTGCAGAGCTTGCTCAGGAATGGCAGCAGGCAGGTGTGAGTGTATCTGCATGCACTGTGAGGCGGAGACTCTTGGAGCAAGGCCTGGTCTCAAGGAGGGCAGCAAAGAAGCCACTTCTCTCCAGAAAAAACACCATGGACAGACTGATATTCTGCAAAAGGCACAGGCAGTGGACTGCTGAGGACTGGGGTAAAGTTATTTTCTCTGATGAATCCCCTTTTCGCTTGTTTGGGACATCAGGAAAACGCCTCATTCGGAGAAGACAAGGTGAGCGCTACCACCAGTCTTGTCTCATGCCAACTGTTAAGCATCCTGAAACCATTCATGTGTGGAGTTGCTTCTCAGCCAAGGGAATCGGCTCTCACAGTCTTGCCTAAAAACACAGCCATGAATAAAGAATGGTACCAGAATGTCCTCCAAGAGCAACTTCCCAACCCTCCAAGAGCAGTTTGGCGATCAACAATGCCTTTTCCAGCATGATGGAGCACCTTGCCATAAAGCAAAGGTGATAACTAAATGGCTCAGGGAACAAAACATAGAGATTTTGGGTCCATGGCCTGGAAACTCCCCAGATCTTAATCCCATTGAGAACTTGTGGTCAATCATCAAGAGACGGGTGGACAAACAAAAACCTAAAAATTCTGACAAAATGAAAGCATTGATTGTGCAAGAATGGACTGCTATCAGTCAGGATTTGGTCCAGAAGTTTATTGAGAGCATGCCAGGGAGAATTGCAGAGGTCCTGAAGAAGAAGGGTCAACACTGCAAATATTGACTTGCTGCATTAACTCATTCTAACTGTCAATATAAGCTTTTGTTACTCATATGTTTGCAATTATATTTCTGTCTGTGATAAAAACATCTGTCAAACACACATAAAAACCAGAGGGCAGCAGATCATGTGAAAATATAATATTTGTGTCATTCTCAAAACTTTTGGCCATGACTGTACTGTATGGAGCAATATGTGGGGCTCATTATACTCTATGGGGACCGTCCTATACTGTATGGCACATTATATGGGAATCATCATATACCGTTGCATTATGTGGAGCTCATCAAATACTGTATGGAACATTATATGTGACCAATTATTCTGTAAGGAGCAATATATGTGGCTCATTATTCTGTATGGCATACTATGCGGTGGCCATTATACTGTATGGAGGACTATACTGTCCATTTTTTGAGCTTTTGTAGAATTTAAACTAGATATCAGTCATGTAATGTAAGAAGTGAAGTATTTGGCATTGTACTATACCTATATTTCTCTTCCGTATAGGAGCATCATGAATTGTGGTATGTGTTAAAGGGGCCTACTGACACTCTTTCACCCGGGGCACACGAAAACCAGGATCCAGCCATGCCCCACCCACAACTTTAGCCAAATAACCCCCAGTTTTCAATGCGTAACTATTATTATAAAGTAAATTAAGGTTGACAAGCTTAAACAATAAGAATTGATGTCGTTGGCATTGAAATGGGCGCTGTAGGTGTGTTTACTGTCCTCCACTCCCTGCCGACTTTGCTTCCCCATTGACTTGCATTGGGTTTCGTGTTTCAGTCGGACCTTCGACTTTTCCCTATAGTCAGCTGATTTCTTTCGACTCGACTTTTGTGAAAGTTGGGTGACCCGAAACCCGACTCGACCCTTCCAGAGGCAAAGTAGCTCATCTCTAGTTATAAGGACCCATGGAGGCAAAATATGCACATACGTCTCTTTCAGATTAAAATCTGTAATTCATTACATGAGAGGTGCAAGTGATGAGTGACTCAAACTCAGAACCAGTGTTGAAATAGGAGATGCATTCAGATCAAGAAATGCCTATTGAAGGGTGTCACTGGGTAGAAGTTAAACGAAAAAAGATTGGTTTGGTACCGTGTTAGCCAGTAGAAAAAAACATATAGAGTGCTTTCAGTGGGAGAAGCAAAATAGGAATCTTGTGAGTATGATACCTTTTAATGGCTAACAAAATATAGTTTAAGATATTAGAGGGCGAGCTTTCGAGACTGCTTACGTCTCTTCATCAGGCTGGTATAACAAAATAGTTTGAAGAAACCAAATTATATACAGTGAAAAGCACAGGCATGGTGTGATACATGGACATTTAAATAAACAAACACTGAAATAAACAAACACTGAGCTTAAAGAGAGAATCCTTAATTAGGTAAGATTAGATAAGTGGTGTGAAAGTTTCATGGACCCCATATGCATGTGAGATCAAAGGACTGGTGGTGTCTCCATTGTTTTTGGAGGAAGTTGCTCAGATTTGGTAATGGGACATGAATCCTCCTGACAAATTGAGTCCTGTGTGAATAGAATCAAAGATGTTAATGAATTTGCTTTCCCAAACTCTGCGATGTTTTTGCGATTGGAAATTTCCTCTTAGAATGACAATTTTCATATTGTCTATGTTGTGTCCTGGACCACAGAAATGTTTAGCCACTGGTAGATGGTTTTTTTTGTCTGTAATCGTATGACGATGAGACCTCATCCTTGCTCTCAGTCTCTGTCCTGTTTCTCCAACATAGAGGCCACCCACAGGACATAGATTTGAATAGAATTAAATATACCACATTAGCGGAAGAACATGTGAATGTCCCGGGGATCTTATAGTTTTGCTGTGTGTTGGGGATTTGGATCTTGTCGCTGGTTTCTATGTGACTGCAAGTTTTGCATCTTCTCCCATTGCAAGGATAGGTCCCTCTTGGTGAATCTGAGGGCATTGAACTTCGGATCATGATGTTTCTTAAATTTGGAGGTTGCCTGTAACACAGCAAGGGGGGGGTCTTTGAATAATATTTTTAACCGGTCGTCCTTGTGTAGTATATGGTGAAGTTTTTTAGCCGTTTTTCTCAGTATTTCAAGCTGTGGGTTGTAGGTCACTACCAGAGGTACACTGTGATTTTCCTCTCTTTTCCGGTAGAAAACATCCTTAAACCGCTGGTAAGGAAGACAGCCAGCTATATACAGGACACTACAGACCTGCTAAATAAGCTATCCACGATAGGTTCCCTCCCCGACAGCACCATCTTAGCCACGATGGATGTCGAATCCTTATATTCTAACATCCCACACGAAGATGGACTAACTGCCTGCCGAATGTTTCTTGAGGCCAATGGGATCCCGTCCGAGTCTGTAATAACACTCACCAGATTCATCCTCACACACAACTTTTTCTCTTTCGGTGAGGAGCTATATCTACAACGCACCGGCACCGCTATGGGAAGTAAAATGGCACCCCAGTATGCCAACCTCTTCATGACTAAACTGGAAAATGACTTCTTAACATCCTGCTCCATCAAACCATTTGCCTATTTCCGTTACATTGATGACATCTTAATAGTCTGGACTGAGTCTGAACAAGAACTTCTAGATTTCCATGACAAATTCAACAAATTTCATCCTACCATAAACTTGACATTGGACCACTCAAAAACAAAAATCAACTTCCTAGACACCACCATAAAAATCCAAAATGGATTGTTCCAAACATCAGTGTATCGGAAACCAATTGACCGTCCCACATACCTCAGATGGGACAGCTTCCATCCTAAACACATTAAAAAGTCCATTGTCTACAGCCAGGCCCTCAGATACAACCGTATCTGTTCCAGTCCTAAGGACAGGGATAAACACCTAACTCAACTTAAAATGTCATTTTTAATTCAAGGTTACCATCCCACCTCCATTGAGGACCAGATCACTAGGGCCACAAGGATCCCTAGAAGCCAATTACTTCAATACAGGAAAAGAGAGGAAAATCACCGTGTACCTCTGGTAGTGACCTACAACCCACAGCTTGAAATACTGAGAAAAACGGCTAAAAAACTTCACCATATACTACACAATGATAAATTGAACAGGAAAAATGGAGCAATGTACACTTGAATGATCACCTCAAATATAAAGAATATATGTATTTAATTAATAAGTGATACCACAAATCCTGAAAGATATAGATGGCAGACCATCCGGAGAATGAAAATTACCCCATACACCAGAAGTGGACAAAGGCAGGAGACCCCAGACAAAGGACTTAATAAGTTAAAAATAGATATGTATATGCATTCACTGATAGAATGAATATGGACAACAATGTGCAGAAAGTGTATACAATCATTATTAAGCAGTGTTGTACAAGGTATAAATGACAATAAAAAACTAAAAATGTATATAAAACGGCTAGCAGCGTACAATAATAAGCCCTATAGTTTAGGCTCAATGTTATTTCAACCAGGAGCTGAATGGGTAATATGTGAATATTCAAAATAAAAATAAATATAAACAGTCCACAAAGAAGGTCATTAACCCAATATAAAATAATGATAAGATAGCATATAACGCGCGTCCTTTCCAGGCTGTCAGCGTCACCCTCAGGCTCCCAGGTAGCGTTAAGGTACTGCCACACTAAACAATCCCGCTAGCGATCACGATAACGACGCATACTAATGCGATCGCTAGCGGGATTGTTTCTATATCGCTAAGTGCGGCCACATTTAGCGATATAGTTAACGACGCTATCGCCGTTAGCGATCTTCTTAACGACTTTAGCGGTACAAAAGTACCGCTAAATTGCTAAGAAAAGGTGCCACACTAGCGATATATACTTACCCAGCGGGAGCGCCGACGAGAAAATAGGGTCCGGAACGATTCCAGCGACGAGCGAGCTCACAGCAGGAAGCTCGTCGCTGGCAGATGCCGCACTGAACAACATCGCTAACGGGATCGCTAAATAGTGACGTTTTTTAGCGATCCCGTTAGCAATATTGTTAAGTGTGGCATACCCTTTAGTCCTCTTTAGGTCATTTTTGCCTTTTATCACTCACTTTATCATTAGGACTCATTGTATTCAGGAGTCCATTTTACACTGCATGCTGGTTGTTTATCTGTATTTGCACTGAGTATGTGTTAACACTTACAGCACTTTTGTGAGCAGTGGAGCTCAGTCTCTGACACTGGCTTAAGCGTATGCCACACTGAACAATATCGCTAACGGGATCGCTAAAAAACGTCACTATTTAGCGATCCCGTTAGCGATGTTGTTCAGTGCGGCATCTGCCAGCGACGAGCTTCCTGCTGTGATCTCGCTCGTCGCTGGAATCGTTCCGGACCCTATTTTCTCGTCGGCGCTCCCGCTGGGTAAGTATATATCGCTAGTGTGGCACCTTTTCTTAGCGATTTAGCGGTACTTTTGTACCGCTAAAGTCGTTAAGAAGATCGCTAACGGCGATAGCGTCGTTAACTATATCGCTAAATGTGGCCGCACTTAGCGATATAGAAACAATCCCGCTAGCGATCGCATTAGTATGCGTCGTTATCGTGATCGCTAGCGGGATTGTTTAGTGTGGCAGTACCTTTAGTCTCTGATACTGGCTTATACACATTTGTTTTCAGCACATATGCTATCTTATCATTATTTTATATTGGGTTAATGACCTTCTTTGTGGACTGTTTATATTTATTTTTATTTTAAATATTCACATATTACCCATTCAGCTCCTGGTTGAAATAACATTGAGCCTAAACTATAGGGCTTATTATTTTACGCTGCTAGCCGTTTTATATACATTTTTAGTTTTTTATTGTCATTTATACCTTGTACAACACTGCTTAATAAAGATTGTATACACTTTCTGCACATTGTTGTCCGTATTCATTCTATCAGTGAATGCATATACATATCTATTTTTAACTTATTAAGTCCTTTGTCTGGGGTCTCCTGCCTTGTCCACTTCTGGTGTATGGGGTAATTTTCATATACTACACAAGGACGACCGGTTAAAAATATTATTCAAAGACCCCCCCTTGCTGTGTTACAGGCAACCTCCAAATTTAAGAAACATCATGATCCGAAGTTCAATGCCCTCAGATTCACCAAGAGGGACCTATCCTTGCAATGGGAGAAGATGCAAAACTTGCAGTCATATAGAAACCAGCGACAAGATCCAAATCCCCAACACACAGCAAAACTATAAGATCCCCGGGACATTCACATGTTCCTCCTCTAATGTGGTATATTTAATTCTATGCAATATATGTCCTGTGGGTGGCCTCTATGTTGGAGAAACAGGACAGAGACTGAGAGCAAGGATGAGGTCTCATCGTCATACGATTACAGACAAAAAAAACCATCTACCAGTGGCTAAACATTTCTGTGGTCCAGGACACAACATAGACAATATGAAAATTGTCTTTCTAAGAGGCAATTTCCAATCGCAAAAACATCGCAGAGTTTGGGAAAGCAAATTCATTAACATCTTTGATTCTATTCACACAGGACTCAATTTGTCAGGAGGATTCATGTCCCATTACCAAATCTGAGCAACTTCCTCCAAAAACAATGGAGACACCACCAGTTCTTTGATCTCACATGCATATGGGGTCCATGAAACTTTCACACCACTTATCTAATCTTACCTAATTAAGGATTCCTCTTTAAGCTCAGTGTTTGTTTATTTCAGTGTTTGTTTATTTAAATGTCCATGTATCACACCATGCCTGTGCTTTTCACTGTATATAATTTGGTTTCTTCAAATATTTTGCTATACCAGCCTGATGAAGAGACGTAAGCAGTCTCGAAAGCTCGCCCTCTAATATCTTAAACTATATTTTGTTAGCCATTAAAAGGTATCATACTCACAAGATTCCTATTTTGCTTCTCCCACTGAAAGCACTCTATATGGGTAGAAGTTGTATTGTCTGAGATAACAATTGTAGGTGCAAGGACCGGGCATCGTCCTTAGATAATTAGTGTCCAGGTGTTATTGTTAGTAACATGGGTCAATGTGTTGTCAATGTCAGAAGAATCCTAAATATATATTTTTTCCCACCTGCCTAGGTCAGACTAATACACATGGCGCTGCATGCCAAGGAGCAGAAAGCAGTGCTGCAAATAGAAATGCCTGCAACATAGGTAGGTAGCAAATGGGGGTGAGTAAAGGGTGCATCATAGGGTTTAGTAAGAAAAGGGAAGCATTAAAAGCTCCAACCTCAGACCATACTTACTGAGTACACCTTGTCACGGTGAAATGCTCTTTTGATTAAAATAATGTTAGCTAAGTACCTTATATTTTTACATGCATAACTATTATTCATTTACTTACTGCAAGCTATCTATTTATTGTTTTTATTCTAGGTTTTGTACGTAAAAGTAAGTGCCTGCACCATAGTTATGTAGAAATGGGGGTGAGTAAGCACTCACTGCTAAAGTGTGTCAGTATAGAGATTAGTACAGAGAGATGACCATGAAAAGCACCAGCCTGAGCTGCATTTGGTGAATTTAGTGCAGTACATGATAGTAATGCCATTAGATGGGCTAGGTATATAAGAATGAAAATATGTAAAAATATATTTGCCAGTGAAAATAAAAGAAATAACTGAAAGATACAGAAAAGAGACTGATGATGAGCATCATGCCAGAGACAGCTAAATGACAGATCCCTCTGTGTAACTAACAGTAACTCATAACTGTGAAAGGTAGGAAACTATTATGTGCGAAGTTCTAAACAATCTACCTGTCATGACTCAGTTGTCGGGTGACCTGGGACCAGGGGCTCCTTCCCTAGCTCTCCCCGGGTTACTTCTGAAACTGAAGATGCCGGTGCCACATACCTTGCCTCATCTCCTGTATCTGCCCTCCGTCTGTACCCTTCCTCCATCCAGGAAAGAGGGGAGCAGCTGTGCACCATAGTAAACCAACCAGATGAACAAGGCAACAAGAAAAAGGGCTGCCAAAAATACCAGGCATACAAATATTCACTAACATATACAGAGGAATGCACTGAGGAGTGGAGAATGGGGAAAATGAAAGGAAGAGAAGGAAAGGGAATTATCACACTTTCAAACCCAAGTAACAATCACAGATAAATCCAATAAACTCCTTCCCATATAACCACCAAACTACTATAATCCTAGCCATGCATAAGCTAGCTCTGACGATGTGAGTCACTCATGACACAGATTATATAGTGGATAGGAGTGGCTAATCATACTCAGCTGAGAGCCTTAGCTCCCGGAGCTCCGAACTTGGTAGATTAGCCCCTGTACTGCCAAAAGAAATTAACACCATTTAAAAAGAAGGTGAAGTGCTTCTTTTCAGTGCAGGAGTAGGAGCAATCTGATTCTGTGGCCTTCTGGGTCCTCTCTGTTGTGGTAACCCTGTGACACTACCATAGAACATTGGCCTGCAGAACTGGTGTGTGTTGAACTGCTATATGCAACATTTCATCTTTTATAAGGTTGTTTGTGTCCCTCAATACCAAAACTTAACTAACCTCTCTTAATACTAGCTACCAAAATATACACATAGCTATTTCCCCTTAGTGGTGCATCCATCCAGAAATTAATAATTTAAAGAGTAACTGAATTTTTTAAAGACACATTGTTAGTAGTGTTGAGCGATATGATACCGCAAGTATCGGGTATCGGCCGATATTAGCTGTATCGGACTTTCGATACTTAGTTCCGATATTTTCCATATATCGTATACCGGAATCGGAAGTTCCCATAATTCTTTGAGAGGCAATGTGATTTTAGTCAGCCAATGAGGAATCCTAAGAAGTGTGGGCACATCCTGTACTGCTGCGATCATGTTAACTAATGGCATGGCTGTGATTGGATGCTGAAATTATGTCAGAATGCACTATAAAAGGCGCCGCCGCCATTTTAGCGTCACTGTGCTGTGAATTCAGTAAGGGACAGAACGCTGCTGTGCTGACTCTGAGGGACAGTTAGAGATTGCGATTTAGTGTACTGTGCTTTAGGCAGGCTAGCACCAACCGCTGTGTAAAGCTTCCTTTTGCCTGCAGTGTTGTTTTAACAGCTCTGCAAGGTGTGTGTGAGTGCAGGTGACGCTGCAGTTTGCTCTGCATGCAACGCTGTCTGTAGGCATCTGCACGTGTCACTCACAGACTCTTTTTTTTTTTTTTTCTTTAGTGTAATTCTTGCTGCTCCATGCAATTTAAATTTTAGTGTGACGCGCTTCCATCCGTATCCAATACATTGGTTGCAAACACTATAGAAGTAGACAAAGGAGTAGCCTTTCACAGATTGTGAACAGTTGTGTTTCAGTGTTCACTTCAGTCTGTGTTTTTTATTTTCTGAGTGCACATCACGCTCCAGTTACTTGTTCAAGCACTGCTGCTTGTACTCTGCTGAGCGTGTCTCAGTGCCTCATCCTTGTCATTTCTCTCCAATTGGTTCTGCTCCATTCCATTTAAAATAAATATAATCTATTAGTGTGACGCGCTTCCATCCGTATCCAATACATTGGTTGCAAACACTATAGAAGTAGACAAAGGAGTAGCCTTTCACAGATTGTGAACAGTTGTGTTTCAGTGTTCACTTCAGTCTGTGTTTTTTATTTTTTGAGTGCACATCACGCTCCAGTTACTTGTTCAAGCACTGCTGCTTGTACTCTGCTGAGCGTGTCTCAGTGCCTCATCCTTGTCATTTCTCTCCAATTGGTTCTGCTCCATTTAATTTAAAATAAATATAATCTATTAGTGTGACGCGCTTCCATCCGTATCCAATACATTGGTTGCAAACACTATAGAAGTAGACAAAGGAGTAGCCTTTCACAGATTGTGAACAGTTGTGTTTCAGTGTTCACTTCAGTCTCTGCGTAATAACCACACTTAGGCCTTATAACTTTTCTGACTTTCTTTATCAATCTACCAAGATGAAGAAGTCAGTGAGTAAGGCACGTGGTCGTGGCCGTGGAGTTTCAGCAGGGAGAGGACGTGGGGATTCTGTGGCTGCTGCCGCCCTCAGTGACACAGCAACCACCAGTTTTCCCCATGAGCGTTCCTTTATGCGCACTTTGGTAGGAGCTCGGCATGCCCCCCTGCTGCGGGAAGAACAAATTGAAGCCGTTGTTGGTTGGATGGCAGCCAATGCATCGACTTCAATTCCTTCCACCTCCTCTCAGGAACACAACACTGTTGAGCAACCATCTGTCTGTTCACCGCCTGTCAAATTGCCCAGGCAGTCAGAGAGTTCTGTACAGGAGCCAGCTGAGTCTCTGCTTCTGTTCTCAGAATCTGTTGGCTCGCAAACACGGGCACAGGCAAGCAGCATTCTGCAATTTGAAGAAGAGGGAGTATGCAGTGATGCGCAACAGCTGTGTCTCTCTCAATCTGAAGAGGCGGGTGAGCCAGTGCAAATGGACAGCACACCGCAGAACGCATCTCATGATGATGATGAGACTCAGGTGCCAGGTTTTGTGGAGCATGGTGCTGCCCAGACCATCCAACAGCAGCAGGTGTTGGAAGAGGGTAGTGGAGATGATGAAGTCCGAGACCCAACATGGCGTGAGCAACAGGAAGTGTGGGGAGCAGCTCTGAGGAAGAGATTGGCCCAACGGTACAAAGAGAGGGAGACGTAGCTGCAGACTCGATTGCCTGTAGCTTCCAGTTTGGCACCTGTTGGGAGCAGTTCTCTTACAAATGTCAAAATTGGCGCTCCCATGACTTGCACTGCGTGGTCCTTTTTTGACAGACTTGTAGATGATTATTTGCTATGTTCAATGCAAGCTGTGTAAGCAAAAAGTTAAAAGAGGTAAAAATATCAGTAACCTGAATACCACAAATATGTGGAAACATGTACGGACAAAGCACGTAGCTGAGTTACAAAGACACGCTGGAGATGTAGGCCAACCTACAGCAGCACCTACATCTTCAGGTCGTGTTGGAGCCTCTACCTCCAGCTCACACACACCTGGTTCGGCTTCCTCACAGGATCTCCATGGAAGAACCTCGGTCACTGTTGTCCATAGACAAACTGTTATTCCACCCACACAGCAAGTTCACAGTCATCGTCACACTCCCAAGCCACAAAACAGCCATCGGTAGCACAGGCATGGGATAAAAGACGGCCATACAACGGCAAACCATCCATGAGCACAGGCTCTGAATGCTGGCATTGCAAAACTCCTGTCCCTTGAAATGCTGTCATTCAGGCTGGTGGAGACTGACAGTTTCAGGAACTTAATGGCATTGGCAGTCCCACAATATAATGTGCCAAGCGATTTTATTTCAGCAGGCAAGCCGTCCCTGCTCTGCAAAAACATGTCGAGGGAAACATTAAACATGCGCTACTAAACGCCGTCAGTAGCAAGGTCCACCTGACCACCGATGCGTGGACCAGTACCCATGGCCAGGGACTATACTTTCCCTCACTGCCCATTGGGTCAATGTTGTGGAGCCGGGTACAGATCTTGCCAGTGGCGCTGTACGTGTTCTGCCAACTCCAAGGATTGCAGGAATCCAGTCTGTACACATTGATTCCTCCTCCTACTCCAGTTCCTCAGAATCATCGCTGCACGAGCCGTCACAGTATACCTCCACATGGACCCGTGAACGCTTACCTGTTGCGACCGATATGAGCACAGCCGTGGCCAAACGTCAAAGGCCGTCCTGAAAATGATTTCAATGGGGAATCTAAGCCACACAGCGCAGGAGGTCTGGAATGCCATCAAGCAGGAGAGCGACGTGTGGTTTTTGCCTGCGAATCTCCAGCCAGGCTTGGTATGTGTTGACAATGGCCGAAATCTGGTGGCAGCTCTGGCCTTGGCAACCTTACTCACAATACCATGTCTGGCACATGTGCTCAACTTGGTCGTGCAGAGTTTTTGAGGGGCTATCCGGATCTTGCTGGACTGCTGCAGAAGGTCCGCCTAGAGTGCGCTCACTTGCGACGTTCCAGCATAGCCAGATTGCGCATTGCAGCTCTGCAACGCCGATTCCGCCTTCCTGAACATCGCATCATATGTGACGTACCCACCAGGTGGAATTCCACATTACATATGTTGGAGCGGTTGTGTGAGCAGCAGACAGCATTAATGGAGTATCAGCTGCATCATGCGCAATCAAGTCGCTCTTTGCGCCTTCCACACTTCACCACTACTGAGTGGGCCTCTATGAAGGACATCTGCGACGTTTTGCGTGCGTTTGATGTCTCAACGCGGATGGCGAGTGCAGATGATGCACTAGTCAGCATGACTGTCCCCCTTATCTGCCTGCTTCAGAAATCACTGAAAGCACTAAAGGAAGAGGTTTTGGAAGAGGGAGGATGAGGAGTCACAAATTCAATTACCTTCAGGACAGTCAGCGCAATGTGGTTTCCTCACAAAGGGCTGGGCAGGGCTCACTTTTGTGAGGAGATGAGGAGGATCAATGGAGGAGGAAGAAAATCCTTACAGAGGGAGGTAACAACGCTCTAGTCAGTATGTAAGCGAGGGTGGGGTGATGCAGAGGAGCAGAGATGACGCCTCTTCCAGAGGACACTTTTGTTGGCCAGTTGGGAGTCCCGCAGCACATGGTTGATTTCATGCTTCAGTGCCTGAGAAACGACCGCCGCATCGCCCACATTCTCACCACGTCAGATTATTGGGTGTACACCCTCCTAGACCCTCCTACCGGGACAACTTACAAACCCTCATCACACTGGGGAACTGGGACCGTAAAAAAAGCGGGAGTACCAAGACACACTGGTGCAATCCATACTGTATGTACATTCCAGCCGAGAGAGCTTTGCTGCTGCTACTGCTTTACAAAGCAGCACTGTCTCGAGGCATGTAGACACCTCTACAACAAGAGGGGCACAAGCAGCGCCCTGCACAGGCAAGAGCTGTATGTTACAAAGTGGCGAAGTTTTGGAACAGCGCCAGCAAAGGTCCTACACCCATCCGAGACGGCCCCATCCCAGGAAGCAACGTTTCCGTAAGATGGGACAGACTACTTGTC
>JARQOD010000003.1:354974814-355002316 GCA_033576555.1 Oophaga sylvatica | reverse complement strand
AAGGCAAGAAACACGGCTGCCGAATAACAGGCCAAAGTGAACCCGCTTAATTCCTGAAATGCAGAGACTGCCTCAGGAGGCCAATTCCCACATCAAACCCTTTCTGGTCAAATCAGTTAATGGTTTAACAATAACCAGAAATTACCAATAAATTTACGATAAAAATTGGCAAAACCCAAAAATCTCTGAAACCTTTAATGAATAGTTGGACCCAATCACAGATGGCCTGAACCTTGACCGGGTCCATTTCAATAACAGATGGGGACAAAATGAATCCCAGAAATAGATCCCGTACGCCAAAAAGACACTTTGATCCCTACAACAAGCATTCTCTCTCAAATCTGGAATACAGTTCGAACATGTTTTCTGGGCCCGTTGAAAAAATCAAGAATCACCAAAAACAATCAGAAATTTCCACAAAACCCGAAAATGCATTCATAAGGCTGGAAACGGAAGGAGCATTATGAGCCCAAAGGGCATCACTAGGTACCAAAATGCCCTTCAGGGTATTGAATGCCCCCATTCAACCCCTGCTTAATGCGAATAATTATACGCCCCCCTAGGTCAAGCTGGTAAACCAAGTCGTTTTTCACCCGGAAAACAGGTCAGAAATCAAGGGTAACAGGTATTGATATTTCAAGAATAGTTCAAGAACGATATCAAACACGGCCTTAAAAACCACCTTTTTTTTTGGCCACAAAAAAAACCGGCACCTAAGGGTGAAGAAAAGGTCTGAATACCCTTCTCCAATATTCCTTGATATAAGACCCATAGCGCATGTTCAGGTACAGACAAGTTAAAAAGGCGACCTTTAGGGAATTTACTAACCCCACTAATTCAAAAAGCGCAGTCATACTCCTATGGGGAGGAAATGCCGATTTACTTTTCGCAAACCAATCAAAAAAATCAATCAAAAAGTCAGGAACATCCGAGCCTGGGGAGGCAGAAAAAACAGGAGTGTTATATTAACACATTGGCAGCCCCAAAGGTTTTTACGACACAGTTTTCCAATCCAAAACAGGATTATGAGACGTACCAAGAAAACCCAGCACGAAAAATGTCATGGATTATAAAACCAAAAATTTGCAGCACTCCGGTGATCGGTTCAACCCCAATCACCTAGTAAAAATGGGTTTTTTCCCCCAAAGGGTAAAATCGATCCCCAGTAGGGAATAGATTTTCTGTAGGGGTATCAAGGAAAATCCACAACTTTAGCAAAATCATAACCATCAATTAATGCTCTCCAGAATCAACGAAAGCCGGCAGAAAATAGGACAGAGAGCAAAATAAGTGCAGTTAATAAAAAATTAGTCCTGAACCTCCCAAACAACTGACGGAAAAACGTCTTCCCCCCTTGACAGACTGAAATAGCTGAGACATCACCACATAAAAAACATAACCCAGCCTTTCGAAACTCATGAACGGTGCCCCAGAACCCCCACTATCACACGCAAGGGTTCAAAGCTGGTTCACAAGGCAACACCATTCCACGCATACTTCTCCGCTCACCAAACTCTGTCATTTGGTCGCTAATGACTAGAATCATTGAGACCAGAGGGGACAGGGAATCCCACCATAACATCCTTTACATATCAGACAACCCTTCCGGAAAAGGCTGCAAAGCTCGTCCATTCCATTTGGTCAGGACTGCCCACCTACGGAATCTCTGACAGTATAACTCACGTCATCAACCCCTGATTTAATGCCAACAAAGGCTTTTTCAGCTTGATCAGTGACATTAGGCTCATAGTATAATAACCCCAAGCCTGAAAAAATGCATCACAATCACTCAAAACAGGATCCCCCAGGTATCAGGGAAAAAGCCCAATCCTGAGGATCGCCGCCAGGAGAGAGATGAATAATTGAACCTTGCGCTGCGTTCCCTGAGGACTTTAATTTTAAGGCAAAAAACAATTTACAATTATTTTTGAAATTCTGAAACTTAGCTCGATCCCCTAAAACAAATCTGGCATGGGAATCCTAGGTTCCACAACAGGCAACCCAGCAAGATAGATAGCAATACTCCGAACCTCAGTGGCAAGCTGATCCACACGGCCAGACAACTGTGCAAACTCCATTGAGAGAAAAGATCCTCCCCAGCACCCAGAGATACAGAGGGAAAAAAAAAAATGCAACAAACAGAAAAAATATTCTGACAACTCTGACAACCTTTTTTTTCTTTCACAATATTTTTTCCCTCTGTGAATACCATAACAATTTTTCAATTTTTGGGCCGGTGATACTGTTATGTTTCGGTAGCTGAGGAGTGCAGTAAAAAATGCAATACACCAGAGCAGTTGGAATCTATGAGATTGCAGTACCCTGACTAACCACCACAACTAAGGCAGCCGTGGAGCGTTCCTACGTTGGTCCTAGACGCCTCGTCACAGCCTGAGAAACTAACTACACCTAAAGATAGAAATAGGAAAGCTATCTGCCCCGGAGCAAAACCCCAAAGATAATAGAAAGCCCCCAAACATGTAATGGAGGTTAGACAAGATGAAATACGACACAGAAAGAAAATAGTATGAGCAAACGCTGGGGCCCAAACAACTAAATAGAAAAGGATAGGAAGGGTACTTACGCAATCCCAAAAACCCTGAAGGGCACCAACTCTCTAAATTTCAAAAACACCTGAGATCACACGACCTCTTCCACCTAAATTAGTTTCTCTAGTGTAACAAAATCAAAACAGCAGCCACTGAAAAAACTGGAAAAAGCAAAAGTACAAACATCAGTGGCTGAACAAAACTGAGAGGGCAGAAGCCCCCGGAGGGACCCTGAAGGCCCCCCAGAAGTGCAGGAAAAAATGCAAAAACACAGCACAAACACAAAAGAAGAAAATGTCTTATCTGTTAGAAGGAGATGTAACACGACACAGCAGGCTACAAGGGAAACTGGAATAAAGGATTCAGACCAGAACAATTGATCACCGGCAACCCTGATGGGAAGGAGACTCCCTTATTAAAACCATCAGTAACACCTGATTCCCATCCTCACAATCTTCACTGGACAGACCAGCACCACTTGAAACCACCAGAGGGAGCCTCTGCTCAGAACTCATCTCAAACCCATCACAACATGGGACCCTAACTTTCCCTGTCACGCGGGTGCTCTTGATGCAGAGAGGCTTGAGTCCCGACCTTACTATGCTCCTGTTAAACCCTGATCTGTCAACTCCTCCACCCCATGAGGCATTGACATAAATGTAATGTAAACAAGACACAAACACAGAACAGGAATAACTGAAAACCTCTATCATACAAAAGAACTAACACAATAGGGAGGAGGAATGGGACAGGGAGGAATAAACTAAATAGGTACAGGGACCACAAGATAAACACACATGTACCTCAGCAAACCACAGAACACTTCTACAACAACTCTACTTCAAAACCACTTAGCTTTATCACATAGCACAGGAAGATCAGTCTTTCACTGCAGGAAACAAGAAGCTCTGACCATTTTAAATAGGAAGAAGTAATGACCAGATCATAAGCAGCTGAAATGGAGCAGTGTAGAATGGGTCGTTAACCTCTTCAGCACCAAAGAAACTAAATCCTTTTCATATGGGACACAAATCACACCATCTTTTAAAAAGACCTGCGATTCATTACCTGACAACACTGTCTAACTCCAGTCTTCCTAGGGGACGTGGTACCCTCATGACACCAAAGCACTGACAACTGCATACTATCTCTCAGCATCTTCAACTCTTCTTCTGGGTAGTAGGCCCAATGCGATGTCATAACATTGTGGCATGTTGTAGATTATGACATCATATGTGCTGAGGATGCTGGCATTGAGGCAAACAGTTCATGGTGTTTTGGTCTGGCTAACATGGAGTATTAATGTGGCTGCTGAATAAAGGTCCGTTCAATCAGTCTTCTAAACTCTATGTATCACTTTTCCACTGATTCTCAAAAAATAAAGGTCTGTAGATAAAGTACCATCAGTGGTAAATGACTAGTGATTGAGAATCAAACCAAAACTTGGTTATGTGCCCATAACAGTCAATAACAGGACAGCTTTCATTTTTCCAGAGCCTAATTTAAAATGTGCAAACATAGTGTGACGCAAGATGGTGACATCGAAGCAATAAAAAGCTTTTAGTGTTTTTGAATTTGCAAGAATGGGCTCTTTTATGACAGTAACAGTACAATAAAACTTCTAGAATAAATTTGATAAATGAACTTCCCATAGTGGTGGGATTTTGCAGATGTTTATATTAAGGGAAAAATATGAGCTGCATAAAGACTTAGGAAGAGACAGTGAGCAGTATTTGAGCCATGTACGACCATAGTGCATAGAAAGTTGACTAGGCTGATCAACATATTACAAGACAGTCTGTATTGTAAGCCATAGAGATAACATCTTCTTAAGGAACTGAGCCCATGCGCAAACCAAAACGCCATTACCTTTCTAAGAAAAATATTTAGAGTTGAGAGTCCTCAGTGGTTGATACCTTTTAATGGCTAATTGAAAAGATGGTAACAAATTGCAAGCTTTCGAGACTACTCAGGTCTCTTCATCAGGCTGAACTAATACAAAATCTGAAGAATCACATATTTATACACAAAAACACAGAAAAAATGCAATAGGTAAGACAAGTGACGTGAAGCAGAATAGTCATTATGGCAGAGGATGAGCATAAATATTGGAACAGTTCATAGATAAGGAGAGAAAGTTTTATTACCCTCTGATTGGGGTCTGGTAATGACCTTTCCAGTAACTTACAGGGTTGATCAGAAGACGGTGATTTCACTGGTAGGCTGGTGTCCAGCTATGAGGTTGCCTTTCACTTCCGTGGGAAGATCAATTGCCACAATGATTAGAATTTAGGACTCGGATAAACCATGTGCCCTTTTCGAGCACATGAAGGTCTCACCCAAAGTCCCTTCCTTTTCTTGTTAAGGATACTTACCAATCCTACCCAGGCATGTTGGGGAAATGGCTCATGCCACAGATATACTATGCTTGGTAGATCTTCCTCACTCAGCTGGACTGTGCACTTCCATATTATTATTTTGAATGTTCACAGATTCCTGAACAAAACTCTATCAAACATTGAATCGGCTAAGCAGGAAACAACATTTCATCAATGTTGAATTGACCTCCACGAACTGCAGGTTTAACAGTCTGTGATTTTTTTTTCTTTGACGCCACATCAAGAATTGAATGTATCTGACACCCATCTCAGCAAAGAAATTGAAAATAAATTAGACAATGCATCACTTAAAATATGGGGATCCCTATCTGAGGATACTGTGGCACGCATCTTGACAGAATTGGACTACCACCTAGACATCTATCATGTCGTATCAATAACATTTTGATACATATTGTGTCCTTTCATCTTAGTAAATTTTTATTTATGGTCTTTTGGGTATAAATACCAAGGCTGGAATTTTGCTTCTTTCTAGATCAGTAGTGATCTGTTCAGTGGGATCACCACCAACCGTCGTTTGTTCTTGCAAGTCACAAGACTTTAGTTAGGAGGAGATTGAATGGTGCTGTGGTTGAGCAGCCACTACATTCAAAATCTAGCACTGACCAAAAAGCAGAGCACAAGGGCTATTACAGACACTAAACTACAGTAACACATACTAAAATAAGTTAGATTGTGTCTGGCCCTGAATGTCCAAAATATGCAACCCTGAGCTGGTTAAGAAACTTTTGCTGTGTTCTCTTGCTGAGCATCGAGCAATGTTATCCTTTTGTTTTCAAACAGTAACAGCAAAGTGTAACCACTCTTATTTCTCATCTAGTGCACAGTGTGTGTTCTATGGTGATCCCAGATAAACATGATATATTTCAGAAGATGGCCAAATATATTTCATTTTCATAATATGCCGGAATTTACAAGATGTTTTTCAAATATAGGCTTATAAGATCCTCAGGATTCTCTCCATTGATGGATGACTGTAGTACTTCATGCGACAGTATTAAGAAAATATTTATACTACATCAGATACATTACAGCGATGGAAAGTGCCGGAGCAGGCGAGTTACTGCTTGGCTAATTTCTCTGAGAGCATTAGGGTCAGAAGATGCATTACATCCTTTACTCTCTCCTGGTAATGTTTTGTAAGAAAGGAATTACTAATAAGTTGGCAAAAGAAGAAAAGTTCATGGATGAAGAATAAGATGGGACAAAGTGAGAATGTACCAGTTGTTAGATATTCATATATGCGTACTGATGTGGTTTATTAAAGCTGAATATAATGGCACACTATGGTGTCCGACCATACAATATACAGTTTTTTGCATACCTTGTTCTTTTCACGGTACATTTTGGTCACAAGGAACAAGGCAGATTGTTGCTTATATGCAATATGGAATGTATGACATGTTAATGGATTTTATTGGGTTTTTCTTTCCTTAGGAACTACGCAATGAATGAATGCTGTGATTTATTGATTTAAAGAGCATTTCATGCTAAATATTGCCAGGAAATATAACCTCTTCCTGGGATTCTCGGCTTTGGATAATCTATTTTTTGTTAGCGAAGCCCTCAATGATAAAATACCTATATCATTTCCGTGCTGGTGTTATTTCAGCGTTGTAGGCAGTGTTTCTCAAGAAGATCCCCAGACATGATGGCACGCAATCACTGTGGCCATCAGTGGTGTCTCACTCTCCTCTCCTACTGATGTAATTGAAATCTGGAGGAAGTGAGAAGAACAGCCACAGCCCGGTTTTCTTATGGATGTCTTGTCTTTGACTCTAGGAATGTAGAGAGAAAACAACAAACACTGATTGGCCTCAGTGATCACATGACATAATAGCAATAACACGTGCTGTAAGAGAACTTTGCTGACTCTGCTGGAACGGCACCAGCACCAGAGGTGAGTATAAGTGTTATTAATTATTTCACAGAGGAGAAACATTTAGATTCAGAAGGGATTGTCTGAGTAGTAGACAACCACTATAAGAGTCCAGGACAAAGATGAAAGTTAAAGGGAGTAAGCAGTTACCTCATCTGCTAATAAAGTGGCCCTATCATCATATTTCACAGTATGAACAGCAATTCATTATGAAATTGATCTCTTATACCTGGTGAGACTGAGGAACATACTTTAAAAATATTGTCAGAATAATTGTAAAATCCATTTTGAAGGTTTGACTCACTCTCAGTCTGTCTGGTGTGATTGACATATTCTCAGTGTCCCTCACATGTGCTGAAATCTCACATTGCTCCTGTAGATTGAAACGGTGCTGTGGTTCAGCATGCCACTACATTCAAAATCTATGGCACTGATCAAAAAAGCTGAGCGCACACAGATGCTTCAGGAGGAAACCAGGAGGCATATTCCCTTTCAAAGTTCATGTGGGTTTATTAGTTTTCATAAACCCAGAAGCACCAACAAAAAGTAACCAGCCTTTAGAGCAGGAAAACAACTCATCAAATGTCCCATAGCAGGGCTCTGCTCTGCCAGGCCTGTGGGCACACAGGCTGGGTAATGTCCAGCACTCAGGCTCGGTCTGGAACCACACACAGGAGGCCTTCTCCCTCCCAAGTCACAGACCATGTGCCAAACAACAGCCTCCATTACATAGGCTGTAACCACCACGAAATGTGAGGTATGTGGGCAGCCAGACCTGATCATCTCTCATAGCTACCCGCAACCCCGACCCATGTGCATAAATGACATTTTAGTGCTTACGTGCACTAAAGCAAAAAACTTGGGTTGCATCGCAGGGAGCAGTGTTGTGAATGGGTTTGAGATGAGTTCTGAGCAGAGGCTCCCTCTGGTGGTTACAAGCGGTACTAGTGAGGATTGGGAATCAGGTGTTACTGATGGTCTTATTTAAGGGAATCATTTTCCCATCAGGGTTGCCGGTGATCAATTGTTCTGGTCTGAATCCTTCTTTCCAGTTTCCCTGTAGCCTGCTGTGTCGTGTCTGCACTCCTGCTATCAGATAAGACAATTTCTTATTTTGTGTTTTTGCTATATTTTTGCATTTTGTCCTGCACTTCTGTGGGGGCCTTCTGGGTCCCCTCCGGGGGCTTTTGCCCTCTCAGTTTAGTCCAGCCACTGTGTTTTGTACTTTTGCTTTTTGCAGTTTTTCAGTGGCTGCTGTTTTTTGTTACAACCAGAGAACTAATTTAGGTGGTAGAGGTCGTGTGATCTCAGGTGATTTTGAAATTAGTAGAGTTGGTGTTTTTCAGGGTTTTCTGGGATTGCAGTAAGTACCCTTCCTGTCCTTTTCTATTTAGATAGTTTGGGCCCCAGCGTTTGCTCATACTATTTCTTTCTGTGTCAGTATTTCCTCTTGTCTAACCGCCATTACATGTTTTGGGGGCTTTCTATTATCTTTGGGGTTCTGCTCCGGGCAGATAGCTTTCCTATTTCTATCTTTAGGTGTAGTTAGTTTTCTCAGGCTGTGACGAGGCGTCTAGGACCATCGTAGGAACGCTCCACGGCTGCCTCTAGTTGCGGTGGTTAGTCAGGGTACTGCAATCTCATAGATTCCAACTGCTCTGGTGTATTTCCTTTTTTACCTGCACTCCTCAGCTACCGTAACATAACAGTATCACCGGCCATAAAAATTGTATGGTACTCACAGAAGGGAAAAAATATTTTGAAGGAAGAAAAGTTGTCAGAGATATTTTTCTGTTTGTTGCATTTTTTTTTTTTTTTTTCCCTCTGTATCTCTGGGTGCTGGGGAGGATCTTTTCTCCCAATGGAGTTTGCACAGTTGTCTGGCCGTGTGGATCAGCTTGCCACTGAGGTTCGGAGTATTGCTGCATATCTTGCTAGGTTGCCTGTTGTGGAACCTAGGATCCCCATGCCAGATTTGTTTTCAGGGGATCGAGCTAAGTTTCAGAATTTCAAAAATAATTGTAAATTGTTTTTGCCTTAAAATCTAAGTCCTCAGGAAACGCAGCGCAGCAGGTTCAAATTGTCATCTCTCTCCTGCGCGGCGATCCTCAGGATTGGGCTTTTTCCCTCACACCTGGGGATCCTGTTTTGAGTGATGTTGATGCATTTTTTCAGGCTTTGGGTTATTGTACGATGAGCCTAATGTTACTGATCAAGCTGAAAAAGCCTTGTTGGCATTAAATCAGGGCTTGATGACGCTGAGTTATACTGTCAGAGATTCCGTAGGTGGGCAGTCCTGACCAAATGGAATGACGACGCTTTGGCGGCCCTTTTCCGGAAGGGTCTGTCGGATAATGTAAAGGATTTATGGTGGGATTCCCTGTCCCCTCTGGTCTCAATGATTCTATGTCATTAGCGATTCAAATTGACAGACGTTTGCGTGAGCGGAGAAGTATGCGTGGAGTGGTGTTGCCTTGTGAGCCAGCTGCTGAGCCCATGCAGTGTGATGGAGTGGTGTCTGGGGCACAGCGTCATGAGTTTCGAAAGCGCAATGGGTTATGTTTCTACTGTGGTGATGCCTCTCATGCTATTTCAGTCTGCCCTAAGCGGGGAAGACGTTTTGCACGCTCAGTTGTCTTGGGTAGTGTTCAGACTAAGTTTTTATTAACTGTCACTCTGATATGCTCTCTGTCCTCATTTTCTGCTCAGGCTTTCGTTGATTCTGGAGCAGCTATTAACCTGATGGATTATGATTTTGCTAAACGTTGTGGATTTCCCTTGATACCCCTACAGAAGTCTATTCCCCTACTGGGGATCGATTCTACCCCTTTGGCTGAGAATAAACCCAGTTTTCTACTCAGTGATAATGAGGGTTGAACCTGATCACCAGGAGTGCTGCAAATTTTTGGTTCTATATAATCTGCATGACATTATCGTGCTGGGTTTCCCTTGGTTACAGTCTCATAATCCTGTTTTTGGATTGGAAATCTGTGTCTGTAACCAGTTGGGGCTGCCAATGTGTTAATACCAACACTCCTGTTTTTTTCTGCCTCCCCCCCAGGCTGAGGTGTTCCTGACTTTTTGTTTGATTTTTTCTGATGTGTTTTAGCGAAAGTAAATCTGCATCCTTACCTCCCCATAGGAGCTATGACTGCGCTATTGAATTAGTGCCAGGTAGTAAATTCCCTAAGGGTCGCCTTTTTAACTTGTCTGTACCTGAACATGACGCAAATGCGGTCTTATATCAAGGAATCATTTGGAGAAGGGTCATATCAGACCATCCTTCACCCTTAGGTGCCGGTTTTTTCTTTGTGGCCAAAAAAGATGGTTCATTTAAGGCCGTGTATTGATTATCGTCTCTTGAACAATATTACTGTGAAATATCAATACCCTTACCCTTGATTTCTGACCTGTTTTCCAGGGTGAAAAACGCTACTTGGTTTACCAAGCTTGACCTCAGGGGGCGTATAACCTTATCGCATTAAGCACGGGGATGAATGGAAGACGGCATTTAACACCCCTGAAGGGCATTTTGAGTACCTTGTGATGCCCTTTGGGCTCACTAATGCTCCTTCCGTCTTCCAGTCCTTCATGAATGACATTTCAGGGATTTTGTGGACAATTTCTGATTTTTTTATTTGGATGATATCTTGATTTTTTCTAATGACTGGGACTCTCATGTGAAACATGTTCGAACTGTATTCCAGATTTGAGAGAGAATGCTCTGTATGTGAAGGGATCAAAGTGTCTTTTTGGCGTACAGAAGATCTCATTTCTGGGATTCATTTTGTCCCCATCTGTTATTGAAATGGACCCGGTCAAGGTTCAGGCCATCTGTGATTGGGTCCAACCTACTTCATTAAAGGCTCTTCAGAGATTTTTGGGTTTTGCCAATTTTTATCGTAAATTTATTGGTAATTTCTCTGTTATTGTTAAAACCATTAACTGATTTGACCAGAAAGGGTTCTGATGTGGTGAATTGGCCTCCTGAGGCAGTCTCTGCGTTTCAGGAACTTAAGCAGAGATTCACTTCTGCTCCTGTTCTACGGCAGCCTGATGTTTCTCTGCCATTTCAGGTGGAGGTTGATGCCTCTGAAATTGGGGCAGGTGCCGTTTTTGTCCCAAAAAGATCCAGAGACCTCTAAAAGTAACCCTTGTGCCTTTTTCTCTCGAAAATTTTCTCCTACTGAACGTAATTATGACGTTGGGTAATCGGGAGTTATTGGCCATGAAGTGGGCTTTTTGAAGAGTGGAAGACATTGGCTGGAGGGAGCCAAACATCAGGTGGTGTCCTTACGGACCATAAGAATCTGGTCTATCTGGAATCTGCCAAGCGACTCAATCCTAGACAGGCCAGTGGGCCTTGTTTTTCACACGTTTTAATTTTGTGGTTTCCTTTCTTCCTGGCACTAAGAATGTTAAGGCGGATGCCCTCTCGAGGTTTTTCTCGGACTCTCCTGAGCTATCTGATCCCTCTGTTATTTTGAAGAGGGTGTAGTTCTTTCCGCCATCTCGCCTAATTTGAGACTTGCTCTGGAGGGGTGTCAGGAGGATAGGCCCGAGCGCTGCCCTGTTGGAAAATTGTTTGTCCCGGACCAATGGAAAAAGAGTTGTGATGTCTGAGATTCATTGTTCCGCATTGGCTGGGCATCCCGGAATTTTTGGTACCAGAGACTTGGTTAGTCGGTCCTTTTGGTGGCCTACCTTGTCTCGCGATGTCAGGGAATTGTGCAGTCCTGCGGGACTTGCTCTCGCTACAAGCCTTGCTCTCGCTCTAGTGGTTTGTTGATGCCATTGCCTGTGCCCAAGAGACCATGGACCCATATCCCCATGGATTTCATTTCCGATCTTTCCTGTTTCTCAGAGAATGACCACCATCGGGTAATTTGTGATAGGTTTTTTCCAAAATGATACATCTTGTGCCATTACCTAAGTTGCCTTCCTCCTCTGAATTGGTGCCGTTGTTCCTTCAGCACGGGTTCGTTTACCGGCAATTCCTGAGAACATTGTGTCTGACAGAGGAGTCCCAGTTTGTTTTCCAATTTTGGAGGACTTTTTGTTCTAAACTGGGTGTTCAATTGTCTTTCTCCTCGGCATTTCATCCTCAGACCAATGGTCAAACTGAGAGAACAAACCAACATTGGAGACTTATCTAAATGCTTTGTGTCTGCTGATCAGGATGACTGGGTCTCTTTTTTGCCTTTGGCTGAGTTTGCTCTTAATAATAGGGCTAGCTTGCCACTTTGATGTCTCCGTTTTTCTGTAATTTGGGTTTCACCCTCGATTTTCTTCAGGACAGACGGAGGCTTCTGTCTGTCCAGGTGTTGACTCTGTTGTGAGCGTATGCAGCAGATTTGGGACCAGGTAGGGGAGGGGTTGTCCTCTCTCAGGAGAAGGCCCAGGGGTTTGCTAACCGGCATAGGACTGATGGTCCTCGGTTTAAAGTGGGGGACTTGGTCGGTTGCCTCAAAGAATATTCCTATGAGAGTAGCATCTCCTAAATTTAAGCCTAGGTTCATTGGACCTTATAAGATCATGGAGATTATTAAACCTGTTTCTTTTCGTTTGCTTCTTCCAGGGACATTTAAGATCCATAACGTGTTCCACAAGTCCTTGTTGAAGAGGTTTTTTTGAGCCAGTGGTTCCTGCTGCTGTGCCTCCTGACCCTGTTTTGGTTGAGGGCAATCTGGAGTATGTGGTTGAGAAAATATTGGATTCTCGTTTTTCTAGACGAAGACTCCAGAAATTTGGTTAAATGAGAGGTTTGGTCAGGAAGATAATTCTTGGGTGTTTGCTTCGGACATCCATGCTAGGAGACTTATCCGTGCGTATCATAGAACTCATCCTGACCGACCTGGTTGCTCAAATGGGGTTCGGTGACCCTCCTAAAGGGGGGGTACTGTTGTGAATGGGTTTGAGATGAGTTCTGAGCAGAGGCTCCCTCTGGTGGTTACAAGCGGACTAGTGAGGATTGGGAATCAGGTGTTACTGATTGTCTTATTTAAGGAATCATTTTCCCATCAGGGTTGCCGGTGATCAATTGTTCTGGTCTGAATCCTTCTTTCCCCAGTTTCCCTTGTAGCCTGCTGTGTCGTGGTCTGGCATCTCCTGCTATCAGATAAGACAATTTCTTATTTTGTGTTTTTGCTATATTTTTGCATTTTGTCCTGCACTTCTGTGGGGCCTTCTGGTCCCCTCCGGGGGCTTTTGCCCTCTCATTTTAGTCCAGCCACTGTGTTTTGTACTTTTGCTTTTGCAGTTTTTTCAGTGGCTGCGTTTTTTTTACACCAGAGAACTAATTTAGGTGGTAGAGGTCGTGTGATCTCAGGTGATTTTGAAATTAGTAGAGTTGTGTTTTTTCGGGGTTTTTTTGGGATTGCAGTAAGTACCCTTCCTGTCCTTTTCTATTTAGATAGTTTGGGCCCCAGCGTTTGCTCATACATTTTCTTTCTGTGTCAGTATTCCCCCTTGTCTAACCGCCATACAATGTTTGGGGGCTTTCTATTATCTTTGGGGTTCTGCTCCGGGGCAGTAGCTTTCCTATTTCTATCTTTAGGTGTAGTTAGTTTCTCAGGCCTGTGACGAGGCGTCTAGGACCATCGTAGGAACGCTCCACGCTGCCTCTAGTTGCGGTGGTTAGTCAGGTACTGCAATCTCATAGATTCCAACTGCTCTGGTGTATTTTCCTTTTTTACTGCACTCCTCAGCTACCGTAACATAACAGAGCAGCCATCTCTGCGACACATACCTCCCATTGACTACACACATTAGCTTCCTTACACTCCCTATAGCTGCAGCTTTCAGTCAGAGTAGTGGGTAGAGACTGAATTTATGGACCTGTAAAAAGCAAAAATGAAGAACGAAATGGTCCGTTGTCCGCCAGTCTCACTTTTTTCTGAAATCGCTGCACTTGCATCTGCGATATTAGCACTACCCGTGCTTTATGATATTACCCAGGATGTTTAGAAAATAAAAATGGACTGATTTACCTGCAGACTGGGCGAGTGCTGACATTTCTCTTCTCCGTGAAAGCTTTAAAATATGTTTTTTGATCTTGCACCACCCTGAAAAGTTCTGTGCATGATTGTTGCTATAATGGGTCATTCAGACACTAAAAAGGCTTCAGAAATTGATGCCCTGATATTCTTCTCCACTCACTTATTAGGCTGTGTGGCTGTTTGTTTCAATACAATGAAGGTTTTACCATCAGGAGATTATCACTGTCTGAACTTAAGAGCGTGTTAGCCCTGGTCTGACCACCCCTCTACTTTGGTAATCAATCACTGTCAATATAGCGCCACAAATTACCCCTGCCTAGATGATCAAATATAATCTGTTCATATGCAACGGTAATTCCTAATTTCTCCTGTGGTGGTACTGTAGGAGAATTGAACACTTTTGTTGGTTCCCCTGAGGATTACAGTTGACTACTGACATTCGACCAACTTAGTTTCAGAGTACCTGCCTAATTAAAGAGATTGTAAAAAAAACTGGACAATTCCTTTAAAACAATTCAAAAATATCTACAGTAGTATGACCAACAATCTTTACTAAAGAAGTAGGAAAACTTTGGCGATTTCTGTCTTTAAACCCAGATTTTTGCTAGTATGAAAAATTTCAGAAGATGTCCAAAAAACAGCTAATAACCTGCAGCATTTCTACTGGGTGAGATTATAGCAAGCTTTATTGCAGTTGCATAATTCTGTGCACATCTTTTTATTTTTGATACTGAATTAAGAAGTGGAAGGCATGGAGAGCAATGCTCCAAATAGGCTTATAGTGTAAAAATTTTGTATATTTAACATCTAAATACCAATGGGTTCTCAGCTGATGAAAGAAAGCTTACACTCACTGTCACAAACCGTGAAATTTTTTGCAAATGTTGAGAAATTGTAAAGATATACTGAAAAGTGGCAGAACTTTTTGCCCAATTTTTAAGTGATTGTCCGCATACCAGTTATTTTTAGAAGAAAAATTCTGTAGTGATTCATTTCTTGATATCTTAAAATGGTCATTGCTCCATTTTCTGATAAAGACTTCCAGATCCCCTGCACAAGCTTAAAATTCTCAAGAATGTCTTGCTACCTGTAGCCACAACCTAGAGGTATTGAATACTGTTTTCGCACTGAGTTCAAAAGCATAAAATGTATGTAGTGAGCACCTGTGCGCCCTCTAGTGGTGACATCAGGCAGACAGAAATTTTGCCTTTTACATCGTCATTTTCACTATAAACAAAACTTTACATAAATAAATAATACATTGAAATAATAAATGTATGTACCATATATTTATCAAGAAATACACTTTGCTGTCTATTTATGACGTCAGCTTCTTTGAAATACTGTTAAAATGCATCTTTCTCAAAAATAAACTGCCAGCTGCAGTCTCTGGATATGGGGAGAGGGAGGAGAAAGAAGAAGTAGAATAAGGATGGTCAGAAGAGAGACACACAAAAATGGTGCTGCTTTCTAATCAATGTTTTATCTCACCCCAAATGTTTATGATTTGGTAGCTGAGGAGAGCAGGCAAAAAGGCAATACACCAGAGAGGTTGGAATCTATGGGATTGCAGTACCCTGACAAACCACAAACTAAAGGCAGCCGTGGAGCGTACCTACGTTTTGGTCCTAGACGCCTCGTCACAGCCTGAGAAGCTAACTACACCAAAGAAAAAGAGAAAGCTATCTGCCCCGGAGCAGACCCCAAAGAAAAATAGAAAGCCCCCAAACATGTAATGGCTTTTTAAGACAAGAAGAAATACTGACACAGACAGAAAATATTAGTGAGCAAACGTTGGGGCCCAAACTTCCTAAATAGAAAGGATAGGAAGGGCACTTACTGCAATCCCAAAAAACCCTGAAAAGTACCAACCTACTAATTACAAAAACACCTAGATCACACGCCCTCTACCACCAAATTAATTCTCTGGTGTAACAAAAAATAAACAGCAACCACTGAAAAAAACTGGAAAAAGGCAAATGAACAAACAACAGTGGCTGAACTAAACTGGAGGAGCACAAGCCCCCGAAGGGGACCCGGCAGACCCCCACAGAAGTGCAGGACAAAATGCAAAAAAGAAGCACAAAAAGCTAATAGAAGAAAATGTCTTATCTGTTACAGAAGATGCAGGCACGAAACAGCAAGCTACAAAGTGAACAGGAATCAAAGATGAGACCAGAACAATTGATCACCGCAACCCTAAATGGGGGAACCTCCCTTATATAAGACCAGTCAGTAACACCTGATCTCCAATCTTCACAATCTTCATTGGATAGTTCAGTACTGTTTGTAACCACCAGAGGGAGTTCTGCTCAGAATTCATTTCTAGCACATTCACAACAGTACCCCCCCTTGAGGAGGGTCACCGAACCCTCATTTGAGCAAACCAGGTCGGTCAGGATGGCTCAGAGATACGCACGGGATGAGTCTCCTAGCATGGATGTCCAAGCAAACACCCAAAATTGTCCTCCTGACCATAACCTCTCCACTTAACCAAATACTGGAGTTTCCGTCTAGAAAAACGAGAATTCAATATTTTCTCAACCACATACTCCAGAAATTGCCCTCAACCAAAACAGGGTCAGGAGGCACAGCCATAAAAAACCACTGGCTGACAAACCTCTTCAATAAGGACTTGTGAACACGTTATGGATCTTAAATGTCCCTGGAAGAAGCAAACGAAAGGAAACAGGATTAAGAATCTCCATGATCTTATAAGGTCCAATGAACCTAGGCTTAAACTTAGGAGATGCAACTCTCATAGGGATATTTCTTGAGGACAACCAGACCAAGTCCCCCTATTTAAACCGAGGCCATCAGTCCTATGCCGGTTTTGGGAAAAACCCCTGGGCCCCTCTCCTGAGAGAGGGACAACCTCTCCACTACCTTGTCCCAAAACTGCTGCATACGCTCCACAACAGAGTAAACACCTGGACAGACAGAAGCCTCCGTCTGTCCTAAGAAAATCGAGGGTGAAACCCAAAATTGCAGAAAAATGGAGACATCAAAGTGGCAGAGCTTGCCCATTATTAAGAGCAAACTCAGCCAAAGGCAAAAAAGAGACCCAGTCATCCTGATCACAGACACAAAGCATCTTAGATAAGTCTCCAATGTCTGGTTTGTTCTCCTCAGTTTGTCCATTGGTCTGAGGATGAAACCGAGGAGAAAGACAATTGAACACCAAGTTTAGAACAAAAAGTCCTCCAAAATCTGGAAACAAACTGGACTCCTCTGTCAGACACAATGTTCTCAGGAATGCCGTGTAAACCGAACCACGTGCTGAAGGAACAAAGGTACCAAATCAGAGGAGAAAGGCAACTTAGGTAATGGCACAAGATGTATCATTTTGGAAAACCTATCACAAATCACCCAGATAACGTCATTCTCTGAGAAACAGGGAGGTTGGAAATGAAATCCATAGAGATATGGGTCCATGGTCCCCTTGGGCACAGGCAATGGGGATCAACAAACCACTAGAGCGAGAGCAAGGCTTGGAGCGAGAGCAAGTCCCGCAGACTGCACAAATTCCCTGACATCACGAACAAGGTAGGCCACCAAAAGGACCGACTAACCAAGTCTCTGGGTACCAAAAATTCCGGGATGACCGGCCAACGCGAACAATGAACTCAGACATCACACTCTTTTCCACCGGTCTGGACAAACAATTTCCCAATAGGGCAGCGCTCCGGGTTTACCTCCTGACAACCCTTCCAGAGCCAGTCTCAAATTGGGCGAGATGGGGAAAGAACTACAACCCTTTCAAAATAACAGCAGGATCAATAACTCAGGAGAGTCCGCAAGGAAACTCCTCGAGAGGGCAAAAAGCCTAACATCTTAGGTGCCAGGAAGAAAGGAAACCACAAAATTAAAACGTGTGAAAACAAGCCCACCTGGCCTGTCTAGGATTAAGTCGCTTGGCAGATTCCAGATAAACCAGATTCTTATGGTCTGTAGGACCACCACCTGATGTTGGCTCCCTCCAGCCAATGTCTCCACTCTTCAAAAGCCCACTTCTGGCCAATAACTCCCGATTACCCACGTCATAATTACTTCAATTGGAGAAAAATTTTTTAGAGAAAAAGGACAAGGGTTACTTTTAAGAGGTCTCGGATCTCTTTGGGACAAAAGCACCGCCCCCAATTTTGAGGCATCAACCCCACCTGAAATGCAGAGAAACATCTCTGCCGTAGAAAACAGGACAGAAGTGAATCTCGCTTAATTCCTGAAACGCAGAGAATGCCTCAGGAGGCCAATTTTCACCACACAAAACCCCTTTTTTTGGTCAAATCATCAATGGTTTAACAATAACAGAGAAATTACCAAAAATTTACTAAAAATTGGCAAAACCCAAGAATTCTTTGAAAAAGCCTTAATGAAGTAGGTTGGACCCCAATCCAATGGCCGAACCTTGACTGGTTCCATTCAATAACAGATGGGGACAAAATAAATCCCAGAAATGAATCCTCTGTTGCCAAAAAACACTTTGACCCTCACAACAAGCTTCTCTCTCAAAATCTGGAACACAGTCCGCTGTTTCACATGAGAGCCCTGTCCACAAAAAAAAACAAATAACATCCAAATAAACAATCAGAAATGATCCCCCAAAATCCCTGAAAAGTCATTCTGAAGACTGGAAGACAGAAAGGAGCATCAGTGAGCCCAAAGGCATCACTAGGTACTCAAAAATGCCCCTCTGGATTAAATGCCGTCTCCCATTCATCCCCTGCTTAAGCAAATAAGGTATATGCCCCCTGGGTCAAGCTTGGTAAACCAAGTAGCACTTTTCACCCGGAAAACAGTCAGAAATCAAGGGTAACAGAAATTGATTTTCACAGTAATATTTACAAGGGAACATAATCAATACACGGCCAAAAGAACCACCCCTTTTTGGCCACAAAGAAAAAACCGGCACCTAAGGGTGAAGAGGATGGTCCTGATATGACCCTTCTCCAATGACTTCTTGATATAAGACCGCAAGCGTCAGTTATACAACAAGTTAAAAAAAGGCGACCTTTAGGGAATTTACTACCAGCACTATTCAATAGCGCAGTCAAGCTCCTATGGGGGGGGCAAAAAGCAGACTTACTTTCGCTAAACACACAAAAAATCATCCAAAAGTCAGGAAAAATCCTGAGCCTGGGGGTGGCAAAAAACAGGAGTGTTGGATTAACACATTGGCACCCCAACTAGATTTGAGCGATATTTTTTTCCGATTCCAAAATCGGAATCGGAATGGTATCGCCGATACACTAAAATAACGGCATACCCATACCGATACCGGAAACCCCATGTAATCAGGGAACAAAATTCACAACTAAAAAAACCCATCTTCCTTGTAAACACAAATAACACAAAAATACATATATATAAAATACATTCATTGTACATATAAATATACATATATGTAAGTTATAAAAACTTCTACATAGTAAAATAACCTCTCTGATTCAATTGGCCGGGTAAGCCGGCTTCAGTGAAAAACAGAAGCACCCGACATGAATGACCCTTGGTGTCATAGGGTTAACCATGTCTTTTCATGTCGTTTGCTATCTGATTTGCACAAACAATTAAATCAGTCCTATGTGTCAAAATTTCACACACGTAGGGGTTTAATTAAAGGGTAAATTCGTTTAAAAAAAAACGGACTTTTTTGCTACGAATTACACCTTTAATTAACCCCTACAGGTGTGAAATTTTGCACACATAGATATTTAATTGTTTGTGCAAATTAATAGCAAAGGACATGAAAAGACATGGTTAACCCTATGAACACCAAGTGTATTTCATGTCGGGTTCTCATTTCACAAAACCGGCAATTGAAAACGGCTATTATACAGTAGAAGGTATAACTAAAATTAAATATAATAATATTGTCACAAATTCAAGCATTTATATAAAGAGGTTAAAATTCTGAAAAAAAATCGTGGGCTCCCCCCTATTTTCGCAACCAGAAGACAAAGCCAGTGAGGGGGGCAGAAAAATAGCCCAGAGAGGGACCATTATTTTTGCCCCCCCCCCGGCTACTAACACTGCCCCCAGACACCCCAGGGGAAAAAAATCATAATTAATTCGCCCTTTCTGGCACTTGCCCGTCTTTCCCATTGCCCTTTTAACGGTGGGCAATGGGTAAATATGGGGTTTTTAAAAACCCCTTGCATTGAAAGTGACCTTAACCGTTTAATAATTGAATCTGTCAATTAGACAACTATCAATTATTAATCCTATTGCATGAAATAAAAATAAAACACACACCTTTAAATTAAAAATCATTTTAATGAATAAAGACACATGTTCTGACCATATTTTATTTTACTGCAAAAACCTTTCCGAATAAAAATAAAATAAAAAAAAGCAAAATTCCTTACCTATCCATGCACTCAGGTCCCACGGTAATCCTCAGAAAGGGTTTAATTTTACTGCAGGGACCGCAGCTAAGCGCACCTCACAGTAAACCCCAAATGAAAGAGTTCCCTCCTGCCGAAGGAGAGTAAAGGCTGGGGGGTCACATAACGATACACCACGTCCCACAACGAAGCACTTGTCAGGATCGCTGGGTATCGCTACAATGACGCGCTGAGCTCCAAACAGGCCCTCGGCAGCGATCTGGACAGCGACATTTCGGGGTAAAAACGCTTAAGGGCCCGTCCACATAGCGATTCGCTACCGAGATCGTGCGTCACAAGTTTTGTGACGCAGCAGCGACCCACCAGCGATATCGCGTGTGTACATTCACACATCAGCCCCCCTTCCGGGTACGCTGACGTCGCAGAAATTCAGGACCTTTTTTTGATCGCTGGTTTCCCCTGACAGGCCGCATCCTGTTTTGGACAGGCGGAGCCACGACCGCTGGTAACCAAGGTAAAAACAGCGGGTTTCCAGGCACCGCGCAGCGCTTGGAAAACCCGCGGTCCCTTTTGGATACCAGCTCCCTGATCAGGGCGCTGGTATCCAAGGTACACAGCGGGTTTCAAGGCCACCCACCCCCCCGCCCTGGAAACCCGCTTGTACCTTGGTTACCAGCGGACGCTGGCTCCCGCCTGCACCGCAGCGATGCGTGCGTCAAACGGGAAACCACGTCAAAAAAAGGTCCTGACATTTCAGCGACGATCCGAACCCGCAGGGGGCTGTTTTCCGCTGAATGTCACAACCGATATCGCTGTGAGCCGCGCTGCTCACAAAACTAGTGATCAGCACGATCTCGGTAGCGGAAATCGCATGTAGACGGGCCCTTTAAGTGGAAAGCTTAATTGATTTGCTTTCCACTTTCACTTTCAGGTCGCCGGGACACAATCAGTGACGTCGAGGGAACTGTAAAAAAAAAAGGGGGTTCCCTTCGAAAAAAAAATGGGGTGGGGTCCCCCTTTTTTGTTAACCACCAGATGAACAGACCGAGGGCCTGTTTTTCAGGCGTTAAGGCCAAATCCATGGACCTTGCCAGCCTGATAATACAAGGCCCAGCGTCTGCATATCTTGGCGATTAAAAAAAAATGGGGGATCCCCCGAAAAAATTGGGCGTGGGGTCCCCCCTATTTTTGTAACCAGCCAGATGAAGCAGACCGCGAGGCCTGGATTTCAGGCTGTTTAAGGACCAAGATCCATGGACCTTCCAACCCCTGATAAAACCAGGCCACAGCACTGCATTTTTCTTGGCTGATTAACAAAAAAGGGGATCCCCTCGAAAAAAATTGGCGTGGGGTCCCCCCTATTTTGTTAACCAGCCAGATGAAGCACCCCGGAGGCCTGGATTTTCAGGCTGTTAAGGGCCAAGATCCTGGACCTTGCCGCCTGTAATACCAGGCCACAGCAGTCTCAATCTTGGCTGTTTAAAACAAAAATAGGGGATCCCCTCGAAAAAAATTTGGCATGGGGCCCCCCATTTTTTTTAACCACCGATGAAGCAACCGCTGAGGCCTGGTTTTTCAGGCTGGTAAGGACCCAATACCTGGACCTTGCAAGCCAATAATACCAGCCACAGCATCTTTACTTTGGCTGTTAAAAAAATAGGGATCCCCCGAAAAAAAAAACGGCGTGGGGATCCCCCCTATTTTTGTTAAACCAGCCAAGAAAATGCAGACTGCTGCGGCCTGGATTAAAAGACGCAAGGCCCATGGATTTTGGCCCTCAACAGCCTAAAAACCAGGCTACAGCAGCCCCACATTTGGCGCATCAAAAGAAATTTCCAATTGGGGCACTTTACCCGGCCTTTCCCATTGCCCTGAGCGGTGGCAACGGGTAATAAGGGGTTAATCCCGTTATTTGCACGGTTGACAATAAGCCCGGTTAAAATGGAGAGGTTCAATAAAAACCGATCCATTATTAATCCCAAAGTTATTAAATGCATAAAAAAAAGACAAAGCAAAAAAAATATTTTTAATGAAAAAAAAGACAACACAGTTTCATTAATTTTATTGTACTCTCATTCCTGCGACGCCATCGATCTCCTTAAAAAAAGAAAAAAAACAAACCAAAGTTTAAACCACCTGTCCGACGAAAGTCCAAACGACAGTCCCCCCCGACGATCCACTCTGCTACATGCAATGACCAAGCCTTCATCGCGACGCAGCACGCTATTACCTGCTTCCCCCGGCGGGACGCATCGGACGCTGCTTTCGGCCGGGATTACCCAGCAGTCACTGCGTAGCGAGAAACTGCATGGACCGCCGGGAAAGAAGATTGCGGCCATCAAGCTCCAGAGTGACCGCCGGAGATCTTCTACAGGTAAGGCCGCTGACTCCTACAGACCCGACCGACGGACACTGACAGTGACGTGCAATCCCATTCCGGTATCCGATAAGACAAAATATCGGGAACTCGAATCGGAATTCCGAACACCAAATCGCCGAACCCAAAATTTCAGTACGAAAGCCAACCCTAGCCCCAACTGGTTACAGCACAGATTTCCAATCCAAAACAGGATTATAGACTGTAACCAAGGGAAACCCGTACAATAATGTCATGCAGTTATACAGCACTAAAATTTGCAACTCTCCGATGATCAGGTTCAACCCTCCTTACACCTGGTAGAGAACTGGGTTTATTCTCAGCCAAAGGGGGGGGTAGAATCACCCCAGTAAAGGGGAAAACTTCCGTAGGGGTACAAGGGAAACCCACAACGTTTAGCAAAATCAAAAATCCCAGGTTAAATAGCGCTCCCAATCAACAAACCTAGCAGAAATGTGGACAGGGCAAATCTTGTAACAGTCCAAAAATTTATCTGAACACTACCCAAGACAACTGGCGGCAAAATCTTCCCCCCTTAGGCAGACTGAAATAGCAAACCTATCAAAAAAAAAGACCGGCAACATCCAAACATAATCCAGGTAACAGGTGCTAAACCAGAGTCACCAACAACCACAACAAGAAAAAAGGTACACCTGCAGGCCTATAGCTTGCAAACAAAAGAAAATATGAAAAAATTAATTGCAACACTGGCCTTTAAAAAAAAATATGAAAAATTAAGAAGTCTTAGCGCTTAAAGGCCAAATTGTGAGCCTGATAGCCACGTCAAGGCTCTTTTTCGTAATCAGGCCTAACAATGCAAATCCTCGCTTAGAAAAACGTCCCTCCCTGGGAAAAATGAATCCTCTCTTAAACAAAATCTACATCCTGGGAGGGGGTAATAACCTGGTGTAAATAAAAAGCCGTGACCAACAGGTGGATGCTCAGGTAGAATTTAAAAAATACATATCAAAAAACTGACCGGCCCCAAACAAGATCAGTTGAACAGGTGCTAAACCCAGATCACCAACTCACGCACATACAAGAAAAAAGGGTAGCACACTGCAGCGCTATAAGCTTGCAAACACGAAATATAAAAATGAATTGCATCACTGCCTTAGAAATATGAAAATTGAGAAGTCTTATGCGCATAAAGGCCAAATTATGTTAGCCTGATAGCCACTCAAGGCTCTTCTCGTAATCAGGTCCTAACTAATGCCAATCCTTGCTTAGAAAAGTCTGTCTGCAATGGGAACAAATGAATCCTCTCTTAAGATAAAATCTACATCTCTGTGGAGGGTAATGAACCGGTTAATTAAAAAAAAGCCTGTGACCAACAGGTGGAGTGCTCAGTAGAAGTAAATGAATACATATCAAAAAACTGATCGGCACATCCAAACAAGATCCATGTGAACAGTGCTAAAACCCAGAGTCACCAACTCACGCACATACAGGAAAAAAAGGGTAGCACAATATTTCTAAGGCAGTGATGCAATTCTTTTTCATATTTCGTGTTTGCAGCTATAGCGCTGCAGTGTGCTACCCTTTTTCTTGTAGTGCATGCGTTGGTGACTCTGGGTTTAGCACCTGTTCACACTGGATCTATGTTTGGATGTGCGCGGCAGTTTTTTTGATATGTATTCATTTACCTTCTACCTGAGCACTCCACCTGTTGGTCACAGGCTTTTAATTAACCAGGTTCATTACCCCTCCACAGAGATGTAGATTTAGTCTTAAGAGAGGATTCATATGTTCCCATGCAGACAGACTTTTCTAACGAGGTTTGGCATTAGTTTAGGACCTGATTATACGAGAAGAGCCTTGACGTGGCTATCAGGCTCACATAATTTGGCCATCTTATGCGCTAAGACTTCTAAATTTTTTTCATATTTCTAAGGCAGTGATGCAATTCATTTTTCATATTTCGTGTTTGCAAGCTATAGCGCTGCAGTGTGCTACCCTTTTTTCTTGAAATAGCATGAGAGGCATCACCACAGTAGAAACATAACCCATTTTCGCTTTCGAAACTCATGACGCTGTGCCCCAGAAGCCACTCTATCACACTGCATGGGTTCAGAAGCTGGTTCACAAGGCAACACTATTCCACGCATACCTCTACGCTCACGCAAACGTCTGTCAATTTGAATCGCTAATGACATAGAATCATTGAGACCAGAGGGACAGGGAATCCCACCATAACATCCTTTACATTCTCTGACAGACCCTTCCGAAAAAGGACTGCCAAAGCATCGTCCCTTCCATTTGGTCAGGACTGCCCACCTACGGAATCTCTGACAGTAAACTTAGCGTCCTCAAGCCCCTATTTAATGCCAACAAGGCTTTTTCAGCTTGATCAGTGACATTAGGCTCATTTTACAATAACCCCAGAGCCTGAAAAAATGCATCAACATTACTCAAAACAGGATCCCCAGGTGTCAGGGAAAAAGCCCAATCCTGAGATCGCCGCGCAGGAGAGAGAATGACAATTTGAACCTGGGTGGCTGCGTTCCCTGAGGACTTAGATTTCAAGGCAAAAAACAACTTACAGTTATTTTTGAAATTCAGAAATTTAGCTCATCCCCTAAAAACAAATCTGGCATGGGAATCCTAGGTTCCACAACCGGCAACCTAGCAAGATAGATAGCAATACTCCGAACTTCAGTGGCAAGCTGATCCACACGGCCAGACAACTGGGCAAACTCCATTGAAGAAAAAAAAATCCTCCTCAGCACCCAGAGATACAGAGGGAAAAAAAAAAAATGCAATAAACAAAAAAATTTCTGACAACTCTGACAACCTTTTTCTTTCACAATATTTTTTCCCTTCTGTTAGTCCATACAATTTTCAATTTTTGGGCCGGTGATACTGTTTTTGTTTCGGTAGCTGAGAAGTGCAGTAAAAAATGCAATACACCAGAGGTTGGAATCTATGGGATTGCAGTACCCTGACTAACCACCACAACTAAAGGCAGCCTGGAGCGAACCTACTTTGGTCCTAGACCCTCGTCAAAAGCCTGAGAAGCTAACTACACCTAAAGAAAGAAAGAGGAAAGCTATCTGCCCCGGAGCAGATCCCCAAAGAACATAGAAAGCCCCCAAACATGTAATGGCGGTTAGACAAGAAAAAAATACTGACACAGACAGAAAATATATGAGCAAACGTTGGGCCCAAACTTCCTAAATAGAAAAGGATAGGAAGGGCACTTACAGCAATCCCAAAAAACCCTGAAAAGTACCAACTCTACTAATTACAAAAACACCTGAGATCACACGACCTCTACCACCTAAATTAGTTCTCTGGTGTAACAAAAAATAAACAGCAACCACTGAAAAAACTGGAAAAGGCAAATGAACAAACAACAGTGGCTGAATTAAACTGAGAGGAGAAACAAGCCACCGAAGGGACCCGGCAGACCCCCCCAGAAGTGCAGGGACAAAATTCAAAAAGCAAGCACAAAAAACTAATAGAAGAAAATGTCTTATCTGTTAGCAGAAGATGCAGGCACGAAACAGCAAGCTACAAAGTGAACAGGAATCAAAGATGAAAACCAGAACAATTGATCACCGGCAACCCTGATGGGAGGGAACCTCCCTTATATAAGACCAGTCCAGTAACACCTGATCTCCAATCTTCACAATCTTCATTGGATAGTTCAGTACTGTTTGTAACCACCAGGGGGAGCTTCTGCTCAGAATTCATTTCTAGCACATTCACAACACCCAAAGCTGGATTCACAGCTACACTTATTAGTATTGTTGTATAATATCCTCCATCCTGCTGCTGCTTCTTAACAATGTACTATGTAGATTAGTGATGACGAGCATGCTCGGAAAATGCCGTACTCGCCGGAGCATTGCAGTGCTCGCGATGCTCGACAAGCCCCAAGCATTTCCATGGTTGCTCCGTGGGAGCTTGGGTTTCCTGTCCTGCATGTTTGGCTCTCTTTAGAGCGCCAATCAACATGCAGAGATTGTCTGTAACGCACTGTAATGCCCCAGCCATGTTGTTGTGGGATAACAGTGATTGGCTGTCCGCAAGCGTCATCAGGTCATAACAGACCTGGCACCACCCTGCTCGTCACACTTACTCTGAAATCACAAGTGTAGGGGAAAGTTGCTGCAGAATACGGACAAATAGGTTGGGTGTCAGTGTGAATATACCATTGTTGAATCCACAAATCCAGCTCAACTAACAATACTTCTAAGGAAATAATTACGGGGTAAATAATTATCAGTGCTAGGTAGCAGGCAGTGTATGTGGGTCTATAGATATCAATGCTAGGCATGCAGGCAGTGTATGTGGGTATATAGATATCAGTGCTAGGCAGGCGGGCATGTATGTTGCATACTTTATTGCAGCAGGAGAGTCCATTCCATTACTGTTTGCTGATTATGCCTATTACAGATATTGACCAACATAATAGCCCCAGTAATCAATTGGCCAGGAATAATTTGTTTTTGCATCTTAATCCTGATTAATTTATTTTAAAAGCAATCCAGAGCACATGTTTTTTTCCTCCATTTGCTTGTTGGCAATTGCAGACTAACAGCCAGATCCTTTCCCCTAGTACAGCATTAAAAGACAGCTATTTTAAACAGGGGTTTGGCTGTCACAGCGATCACATCTGAGTGCGCATAAAATTCTGCCATTTTTGTGGAACTGTAAAATTTTTTTGGAGGTCTTATACAAGTTCTTGACACCAGTTTGCTTTAAAAAAAAAATTTATCTACAGGGCAGAAATTTTACACTGTGTTTTGTCTGCCACACGTATTGCCTATCATTGTGCTCAAAATTGTGCCATTTCAGGGTCCATTTAATTTTTTTGTTTGTGTTAATCTGTTAAAAAACAGGCCGTATATTTTATAGTGTGGGTATCTTTCGTCACAGGCATCACATATCATGCGCATCTTCTCGCTCACACTTCCTGTCCAAATTGGTCAGCAGCAGCACACCATAATT
>JARQOD010000003.1:354920368-354974714 GCA_033576555.1 Oophaga sylvatica | reverse complement strand
GCAAGGGGGTCTAAAAACCCGTCCCGCTGGGGTTTCCCCCATTCATCTCCGGCTGCAGTGGAGCCTGCTCAGCAGAGACGTCGTCAGGCGTCTTGCCCACTCCTCTACTGTGCAGTGACTTGCTGCGCCTTTCCTGGATCTGCTTTTTATAGCCAGTGCTGGAGCAGTCGTTTTTGAGACAAAGTCCTGCGTTTTCCCATCTAGGCATGCCCAGAGTGAGATCTCTCATTGGAGATCAGGGGTCACATTTTTCAGTGTGCAGCGGGCTCCTATTGGTCCGCCGGGAAAAGGTCATGTAGACGTTTGTTTGTAACAGCTTCTCATTGGTCCTTGTTCCTGGAAGGTCTGTAGCTGTTGCTAAAAAAGGGTAGCATGGCTGGGCCGCCATGCGCTAATATCAACCATTGTATGCTATGCGCCAGTGTGATCATGAGTATGTGTGGTTAGGGACCGGCTGAAATAAGCCACTAGAATACCGACATAATCGGTGAGGAGTTTTGTAGGTAGCTGGTCAGGGTCGGTGTCCTAGATGCCCTATTACCGCATAACCGGTGAGGAGTTTTGATTGCCGTATTCAGGGTCTGGCGTTCGACGCCATAGATTGGGGGTGACTCCCGCGAGGACATTAGCACATGATCACGCTTTATGTATGCTTAGCACTAAACTGTGTACCTGAGAGCCTGACAGGACACAGTGCTTTTTCTCTGCGGCCCTGGGGACGTAACAGGGTTCGCTTTCTACGGCTAGACAGCGCCAAAGCGTGTTTTCTTTGCGACTCAGTTGTGTCTAGTGAAGTGCGCCCATCGCCATATAGCGCTGCGGCTCCTTTCTTGCGGCTCTGTGGATTAACAGAGTTCGCACTTATTGCCCACACGCATTACGGCGTTTAGTTAGCGACTCTGCGGGATAACAGAGTTTGCTTCTCGCGCCATTTTTACTAGCAGCAGGCTCCGCTTGCATGGTGGACCCCGGGCTGCGAAAGCACCTCTCTACATTATGTATTTGGTGCATCCGCAGACCCTTAACATAATATTAGCGCCAGGGTCTGGCTAGTAAAATGGCGGATGAACAAGCGGGCTATCGCAGTACATCCAGCAGCTGGAGGGTAGGTTGGCGGCTCTTGAGCGCACAACCTCAGCTGTGGATGTTACCGCAGTCGCTGTTCAGGCTGCTAGCGTGGCTGCAGCCAGTTTGTCTTCTGCCACCTCTGCCCCTACATTATCCCACCTCCCGCTTCCTGACAAGTTTGCCGGTGATAGCAAGCAATGTCGGGGATTCGTGAGTCAGTGCTCTATACAGCTCGAGCTTCTGGCTGCACATTTTCCCACGGATCGGGCACAAGTGGGTTTTGTACTTTCTCTACTCTCGGGCAGAGCGTTGGAGTGGGCAACGCCGCTGTGGGAGCGCGACAATCGTGTGGTGCGGAGTGCTCCTCGTTTCTTGGAGGCTCTTAAAAAGGTCTTTTTAGGACCTCAGGTCACCCACGATACGGCACTACAACTGCTGGCATTGGCACAGGGTTCGTCTTTGGTCAGTCTGTTTTCCGTCCAGTTTCGGACTCTAGCTTCTGAGCTAGATTGGTCTGATAAAGTTCTTATTCCAATCTACTGGCGAGGACTGGCTGACCATGTTAAAGATGCTTTGGCTACCAGGGAGATTCCCACCACACTGGAGAAGCTTATCTCCATATCTACCCGCATTGACCTCCGTTTTCACGAGCGGAGGTTGGAGCGGGCCCAGTGTAGGCAGAGGTTTCGGTTGGCTCCCACCTTTGCCAAACCTCTCGAATTTCCCGATCTGGCGTCCGAACCCCAAAAGGCCACAGAAGTTCCTCATGCAGGACCTAAGTCTCGGTCAGTACGAGTATCCGTGGTCTGTAACCGTTGTCAGCAGACAGGACACTATGCCAACAAATGTCCACAGCGATCGGGGAAGCGATCGCGTCTAGTGGCCCTGGGAGGAGGTTCACTAGAGACAGCGGCATTTTCCTCCAAGATGACACTTAAAGGGACAATCACTGTTGGTACTTCCATTCTCACCGCCGACCTTTGCGTGGACTCAGGAGCAGAGGGGAATTTCATGTCCTCTAGCTTTGCTCGCCGTCATGCAATACCTCTGGTGGCGCTTGACAAATCAGTGACTGTCCGGGTAGTGAATGGGTCGACATTGCCCTCACAAATTACACACCAGACTGTTCCACTTGCATTGTCTGTATCTCCTTCCCATCAGGAACTTATTTCCCTACTCGTCCTTCCCGAGGGAATAGACGAGATCCTACTAGGTATACCTTGGCTCCGTTTCCACTCCCCACATATAGAGTGGACTTCGGGTAGGATACTGGGTTGGAGTGATGCATGTAGAGGCAGATGTGTCAGGAGTTGCGTTCAGGTTACCACTACGGAGTTACCCGCAGATCTTACTCCACTTCCCAAGCACTACTGGTCATATGCAGACGTGTTCTCCAAGAAGGCTGCGGAGACTCTTCCGCCTCATCGCCCCTATGACTGTCCTATCGACCTCTTGCCTGGCGCAGAACCTCCTCGTGGAAGGGTCTATCCCCTCTCTCTTCCTGAGACAGAGGCCATGTCGCAATATATTCAGGAGAAACTGGCAAGAGGGTTTATTAGGAAGTCGGTGTCACCGGCAGGGGAAGGATTTTTCTTCGTGCAGAAGAAAAACGGAGAATTGCGTCCGTGTATTGATTACAGGGGTCTTAACGCCATCACCGTTAAAAACAAGTACCCGTTGCCCCTGATTTCTGAGCTATTTGATAGGCTTCGGGGAGCAAGAGTATTCACTAAACTAGATCTGCGCAGGGCTTATAACCTGATTCGCATCCGTGAGGGGGACGAATGGAAGACAGCTTTTAATACCAGGGATGGGCATTACGAATATCTGGTGATGCCCTTTGGGCTCTGTAATGCTCCAGCCATTTTCCAAGACTTTGTCAATGACATCTTCCGGGATATGCTCTCCACCTCGGTCGTAGTCTATCTGGATGATATACTCATCTTCTCTCCAGATATTGACTCCCACCGGAGAGATGTCTGCAGTCTTCGACCTCTTACGGGCTAATTCCCTCTATGCTAAGTTAGAGAAATGTATGTTTGAGCTGGAGTCTTTACCTTTCCTTGGTTATATCATCTCAACCCAGGGATTGGCTATGGATCCGGCCAAACTACAAGCTGTGATGGACTGGCAGGAACCTCACTCTCTAAAGCGGTGCAGCGCTTTATGGGGTTCATTAATTACTATCGCCAGTTCATTCCGCATTTCTCTACCTTGGTAGCTCCCTTGGTAGCCCTCACCAAGAAGGGAGCAAATCCCAAATTGTGGTCGGAAGAGGTCTCCACGGCTTTCTCTTCTATTAAGTCTCATTTTGCTAGCGCTCCCATCCTACATCGCCCCGATGTTGATAAGCCATTTTTATTGGAGGTGGATGCCTCATCCGTTGGTGCTGGAGCAGTCCTCTTCCAAAAGGATGCTCAAGGTCGGAAGCATCCTTGCTTCTTTTCTCTAAGACCTTCACTTCAGCGGAGAGGAATTATTCCATCAGGGATAGGGAGTTGCTAGCCATGAAGTTGGCCTTCTCTGAGTGGAGACATCTGTTGGAGGGGGCCCGTTTTCCCTTCCAAGTCTTCACCGACCACAAAAATTTGGTGTATCTGCAGACAGCCCAGCGGCTTAACTCTCGCCAGGCCAGATGGTCCTTGTTCTTCTCTCGGTTTAATTTCACATTCCATTTCCTCTCGGGAGAGAAGAACATTCGTGCCGACGCTCTCTCTCTCGCTCTGTGGTGTCCTCTGAAGAGGAGGTAGAGGAGCCTCGGCTTATTGTTCCCACAGAGAGCCTGAGAACAGTGGCTCCTGTTTCACTAGAGTCTGTGCCCCCGGGCAAGACTTTTGTGCCTACCAATTTGCGACCGGAGGTACTCTCTTGGGCACATTCGTCCAGGGTTGGTGGACATTTTGAGGCAAAGAGGACATCTGAATTGCTGGCGAGGACATATTGGTGGCCGCATATGGTCCGTGATGTTGGGGACTATGTTCGGGCGTGTGTCTCCTGCGCCAAAAATAAGTCTCCACGACAACGGCCAGCTGGTTTACTTTATCCTTTGCCGGTGGCAGACAGGCCCTGGGAGATGGTTGGGATGGACTTTGTGGTGGGCTTGCCCAAGTCTCGGGGTTGCACCATCATTTGGGTAATCACCGACCATTTCTCTAAAATGGTGCATCTGGTGCCACTACCACGGTTACCTTCTGCACGGGCTCTGGCAGCGTTGTTCGTTAGGCACATCTTCCGTCTACACGGCATGCCGGACAAAATTGTCAGTGACCGAGGTCCCCAGTTTGCGTCTCGGTTCTGGAGAGAGCTTTGTCGTCTACTCAGTATTGAGTTAAATCTCTCTTCAGCGTATCATCCTGAGACTAATGGGTTGGTAGAGAGGGCCAACCAGACCTTGGTCACCTATCTACGACATTTTGTCTCTGCCAGGCAGGATGACTGGGCATCCTTGCTACCATGGGCTGAGTTTGCATTAAACAATGCTGTGGCTGACTCCACCGGACAGACTCCTTTCCTTCTGAACTACGGTCAGCATCCGTGGGTTCCGGTGCCCATGCCCGTGTCTTCCGCCGACTCCAGGGTGGCAGACTGGGCTGTGGAGGCACGGGACATTTGGGACCGTACCCAGGATGCCATTCAGGCATCCAAGGAGAGGATGAGGTCCTCCTCCGACGCACATCAGCGCCCCGCTCCAACATTTGCTCCTGGGGACTTGGTGTGGCTTTCTGCCCGTAAGATCAGGCTGCGAGTTGAGTCCACTAAGTTGGCACCCCGCTACCTGGGTCCTTTCAAGGTCCTCGAGCAGGTTAACCCTGTGGTATACCGTTTCGCTCTTCCACCACGCCTGGGTATCTCCGACACCTTTCATGTATCCCTCCTGAAACCCGTGCTCATGTCCTGGTTTTCTGAGTCATCTGCCGGGACATCAGGTTCATCTACGGATGACCATGAGGTGAACGCCATCGTAGGGTGTAAGGTGCAAAAAGTTTTATTTGGTGGACTGGAGGGGCTATGGGCCTGAGGATAGGTCTTGGGAGCCTGCCGAGCATATTCACGCTCCACAGCCTTTGAGCGCAGCGAGGCCCAAAGAAGGGGGGGCCCTAGGAGGGGGGGTAATGTTAGGGTTCGATTTCCCGCTGCTGCACAAGGGGAGTCTCGAACCCGTCCCACTGCGGTCTCCCATTCATCTCCGGCCGCAGTGGAGCCTGCTCAGCAGAGACGTCGGTCCAGGCGTCTTGCCCACTCCTCTACTGTGCAGTGACTTGCAGCTGCCTTTCCTGGATCTGCTATTATAGCCAGTGCTGGAGCAGTCGTCTTTGAGACAAAGTCCTGCGTTTTCCCATCTGAGCATGCCCAGAGTGAGATCTCTCATTGGAGATCAGGGGTCACATGTTCAGGTGCTGCAGCGGCTCCTATTGGTCCGCCAGGAAGGTCATGTAGCTACGTTTGTTTGTAACAGCTTCTCATTGGTCCTTGTTCCTGGAAGGTCCTGTAGCTGTTGCTATAAAAGGGTAGCATGGCTGGGCCGCCAAGCGCTAATATCAACCATTGTATGCTATGCGCCAGTGTGATCATGCGAATGTGTGGTTAGGGACCCGGCTGAAATAAGCCACTAGAATACCGACTTAATCGGTGAGGAGTTTGGTATGGTAGCTGGTCAGGGTCGGTGTCCTAGATGCCCTAGATTACCGGCATAACCGGTGAGGAGTTTTGATTGCCGTATTCAGGGTCTGGCGTTCAGACGCCATAGATTGCGGGTGACTCCCGCGAGGACATTAGCACATGATCACGCTTTATGTACGCTTAGCACTTAACTGTGTACCTGAGAGCCTGACAGGACACAGTGCTTTTTCTCTGCGGCCCTGTGACGTAACAGGGTTCGCTTTCTACACTAGACAGCGCCCTAGCGTGTTTTCTTTGCGACTCAGTTGTGTCTAGTGAGTGCGCACACATCACCATATAGCGCTGCGGCTCTCTTTCTTGCGGCTCTGTGGATTAACAGAGTTCGCACTTATTGCCACAGCGCATTACGGCGTTTATGTTAGCGACTCTGCGGGATAACAGAGTTTGCTTCTCGCGCCATTTTTACTAGCAGCAGGCTCCGATTGCACGGTGGACCCCGGGCTGCGAACGCACCTCTCTACATTATATATTTGGTGCGTTCCGCAGACCCTTAACATGAGGTATCGCTGTAATCGTAGTGACCCAAAGAATAAAGCTGCTTTATCAATTTTACCACACGCGGAATGGAGTAGAAAAAAAAAAAAAAAAATTCCTGAATTGCTGGTTTTTGTTCATTCTGCTTCCACAAAAATCGAAATAGGAAGCAATCAAAAAACGTTATGTGCCCGAATATGGTACCAATAAAAACGTCAGCTCGTCCCGCAAAAATAAGCCCACAGATAACTCTGTCGGCCGAAATATGGAAAAATTATAGCTCTCAAAATACGGCGATGCAAAAATTTCTTACAAAAAATTATTCCAAAAAAAAGCGTCTTTTAGTGTGTGACAGAAGCTAAACATTAAAAAAGGGTATAAATCTGGTATCGCCGTAATCGCACCGACCCGAAGAATAAAGTCGCCTAATCACTAATACCGCACGAGGAACGGCGTAAAAAAGAAAACCAATTCTTCATCTTTTGTGGATTTGTTCATTCTGCCTCCCAAAGATCGCAGTAAGGCGATCACAGTGGTTCCCCCCCACATATGGGGTATCAGTATACTCAGGACAAAATGCACATCAACTTTAGTGGTCCTGTTACCCTTTGGAAAATAAAAATTGGGGTGGAAAGATCATTTTTGTGGAAAAGATATGATTTTTTAATTTTACGGCTCTACGTTATAACCTTCTGTGAAGCCCTTGGGGGTTCAAAGCTCTCACAACACAATTAGATAAGTTCCTTGAGGGGTGTAGTTTCCAAAATGGGGTCAGTTGTGGGGGGTTTCCACTGTTTAGGCACAAAGGGACTCTCCAAATGCGACATGGCATCCAATCTCAATTCCAGCCAAAAAAGTCAAATGGCGCTGCTTCCCTTCCGAGCTCTACCATGCGCCCAAAAAGTGGTTTACCCCCACATATGGGGTATCAGCGTACTCAGGACTAATTGCACAATAACTTTTGGGGTCCTTTTATCCTTTGGAAAATAAAAATTGGGATGAAAAGATCATTTTTGTGGAAAAAATATGATTTTTTAATTTTACGGCTCTACGTTATAAAGTTCTGTGAAGCCCTTGGGGGTTCAAAGCTCTCACAACACATTTAGATAAGTTCCTTGGGGGGTCTAGTTTCCAAAATGGATTCTCCAAATGCGACATGGCGTCCAATCTCAATTCAAGCCAAAAAAGTCAAATGGCGCTGCTTCCCTTCCGAGCTCTGCCATGCGCCCAAATAGTGGTTTACCCCCACACATGGGGTATCGGTGTACTCAGGAGGAATTGTACAACAAATATTGTGGTTCATTTTCTACTGATAGCCTTGACAAAATTTAAAAAAATTGTGTCGAAAGAAAAATTTTGGGAAAAAAAGTTAAATGTTAATTTTTTCCTTCCACATTGCTTCAATTCTTGTGAGGTACCTAAAGGGTTAATAAACTTCTTGAATGTGGCTTTGAACACCTTCTGGGGTGCAGTTTTTAGAATGGTGTCACTTTTGGGCATTTTCTGTCATATTGACCCCTCAAATTCACTTCAAATGTGAGGTGGTCCCTAACAAAAAATGGTTTTGTAAATTTTGTTGGAAAAATGAGAAATTGCTGGTCAACTTTTAACACTTATAACTTCCTAACAAAAAAAATTTTTGTTCCAAAATTGTGCTGATGTAAAGTAGACATGTGGGAAATGTTATTTATCAACTATTTTGTGTGACATATCTCTCTGATTTAATGGCATAAAAATTAAAAGTTTGAAAATTGCAAAATTTTCAAAATTTTTGCCATATTTCCATTTTTTTCATAAATAAACGCAAGTTATACTGAAAAAATTTTACCACTATCATGAAGTAAAATATGTCATGAGAAAATAGTCTCAGAATTGCCAAGATCCGTTGAAGCGTTCCAGAGTTATAAGCACATAAAGTGACAGTGGTCAGAATTGTAAAAATTGGCCTGGTCTTTAACCTACAAAATGGCTTGGTCGTTAAGGAGTTAAAACAGACTTGATGTTTCTGTTCATGTGAAAAATCTAAAAGTAGATCGGGAGAGCAGACTGTCAGCCATTACTTGTCTCACACAGATAATGCCCCTTTCACTTATAATAAGCTTTAGAAGCAAATTTTCAGGGAGATCTATGTCCCGCCTCTAGATCTTAACAGAAAATTTACATATTAAAAACACGTGGTTTTCTCTTCTACATACCCATAGAGACGGCTTAAGTGGGTTGATCCTACTGACGGATTCTTTTTAAAAAATGCCTTTTTGTTAGAAGGATATCCTGATGTAAAATGAATCACAGATTCTCCATTTGCTGGGAACCCGAGATATCAGAAATAAATTGTAAGAAAAAGTGGCAGTAGGTGTTCAATATCTCTATAGCAAGCTCTACAGGAAAAATTAAGTATTAAGACGTTTCTGCAAATCTATGAAAAGGTGGAAGGTCATTAGGGGACTTCTGCATCTATTAAAGGGAATTTGTCACCCCATTTTTCATATATATCCTGCAGCCACCGCCATCAGGGGCTTATCTACAGCATTTTGTAATGCTGTAGATAAGCCCCCGATGTAACCTGAAATATAAGAAAAATGAGTTATATTATATTCACCGGGGGGGGACGGTCCGGTCCGATGGGCGTCACGGTGGATCCCGTACCTCCCTTCTTCTAGCAATGACGTCCTCCTTCTTGCTTCTGTCGTGCTCCTGCGCAAGCATACTTTTTCTGCCCTGTTGAGGGCAGAGCAAACTACTGCAGTGCGCAGGCGCTGGGCCTCTCTGACCGTTCCCGGTGCCTGCGCACTGCAATACTCTGCTCTGCCCTCACCTGGGCAGATAAACTACGTCTGCACAGGAGCGTGACAGAAGCAAGGAAGAGGACGTCATCGCTAGATGATGGGAGGCGCCGGACCCAGACCGCGACGCCCATCGGACCAGACCGCACCGGACCGCCCCCCCCCCCGGTGAGTATCTTTCAGGTTACATCGGGGGCTTATCTACAGCATTATAGAACCTGATGGCGGTGGCCGCATCTTATACACGAAAAATAAGGTGACAGATTCTCTTTAAAGGGAACCTGTCAGCCCTTTTGGCCGATATAAGATATGACCACTGCCTTTCAGTGCTTATCTACAGCATTTAAGGGCAGAGCAAAGTACTAAAGTTTGCAGGCACTGGTCCTCTCTTACCTTTCCAAGCTCCTGCACACTGTAGTACTTTGGTCTGCTCTCAACAGGGTATATAAATATGCCTGCACAGGAGCACGATGCCGGGACCATGAAGCAAGCAGGAAGGCAGCAATCATAAGAAGATGGGAGGCGCCAGACCCGGACCTGTGATACCCATCGGACCGCTCCCCCAGGTGAGTATAATAAAAGTTATTTTTCTTATCTTTCAGGTCGGATGGGGGCTTATCTACAGCATTATAAAATACTGTAGATAAGCCCTGAAAGGCAGTTGCCATAAAAACAGCTGACAGGTTCACTTAAAAGATGAAAAGGAAGCATGGACTTGTTGGAAGACACCAACAGCAGCACATAGAAGCTGTGCCGGGCATGGTAGGTGAGGTTTTTTTTTATTTTCTTTTAAGCCATCCTGGGCCCACTAATTACCTTAATCAAAAACAGTTGACATCCCTTTTAATAGATAAAGGTCTTAAAGGGGTTGTCCGGGACTTTAAAATTGATGGCCTACCATTAGGATAAATCATCAATGTCTGATCGGTGGGGATGTGACACCCAGCACCCTCTCCCTAGTCAGGTGTTCCATTGACTGCAGCAGTCAGAACTGCTAATTTGTGGTGCTGCACAGCATAGCTCCATCAAACTGTATAGTGGCTGCGGTTGGGTACTGCACATCTGCTACCAATTCAAATTGAAAGGGATAGATGTGCAGTAACCGGCTGCGGACACTATTCAGTCAAAGGAATTGTGCTGTGCAGCTCCATAACTGAGCATTTCCAGCCAATGCTGGGAACAGCTGATCGGTTGGGGTAACAGGTGTCACACCCCCACTAATCAGACATTGATGGCATATCCACAGAGTAGAAACAGTATAATAGGCCTCTGAAAAACCTTCCACTACAGGCAACCCACCAGATGGAGACCCAACTTCGAGTCTCCACTAGTGTTGAGCGATACGATACCGCAAGTATCGGGTATCGGCCGATATTAGCTCTATCGGACTTTCGATACTTAGTTCCGATATTTTCGTCTTATCGGATACCGGAATCGGATTTGTCACTGTCACTGTGTCCGTCGGTCGGGTCTGTCAGGAGTCAGCGGCACTTACCTGGCAGAAGATCTCCGGCGGTCACGGGCTGGACTGCTTCATGGCCGCCATCATCTTTCCCCGGCGGTCACATGCAGTTTCTCGCGATAACTGCAGTGACTGCTGGGTAATCCCGGCCGTAAAGCAGTCAGTCCGATGACGTCACCGCCGGGGAAGCAGGTAATCAGCTGTGCTGCGTCGAGATGACAGGCTCTGCCTGTCATTGCGATGTAGCAGAGCTGGATCGTCGTGGGACTATCGTTACTATGGACTGCGTCGGACAGGTGGTATACTGTTGGTTTGTTTTTTTTTCTTTTTTTACAGGAGATCGATGGCGTCGCAGGAATGAGTGTATAATAAAATTAATGAAAACTGTGTTGTCTCTTTTATTTCATTAAAATACTTTTTTCTTGCTGTGTCTTTTTTTTTATACATTTAAAAACTTTGGGATTAATAATGGATCGGTGTCTTATTGACACCTCTCCATTATTAACCAGGTTTATTCTCACCGTGCAATCAACGGTGACATTAACCCCTTATTACCCCACTTGCCACCGCTACAGGGCAGTGGGAAGAGCCGGGTAAAGTGCCACAATTGGCACATCTTTTGATGCGCCAAATGTGGGGCTGCTGTAGCCTGGTATTATCAGGCTGTTGAGGGCCAAAATCCATGGGCCTTGACAGTCTTTTAATACCAGGCCGCAGCAGTCTGCATTTTACTTGGCTGGTTAACAAAAATAGGGGGACCCCTACGCCGTTTTTTTTTCGAGGGGATCCCCTATTTTTGTTAACCAGCCAAGCTAAGCAGACTGCTGTGGCCTGGTATTATCAAGCTGGCAAGGTCCATGGATATTGGATCCTTACCAGCCTGAAAAACCAGGCCTCAGCAGTCTGCTTCATCTGGCTGGTTAACAAAAATAGGGGGGACCCCACGCCAAATTTTTTTCGAGGGGATCCCCTATTTTTGTTAACCAGCCAAGATATGCAGACTGCTGTGGCCTGGTATTATCAGGCTGGCAAGCAGGGTCGGACTGAGGCACCGGGACACCGGAGAAACCTACGGTGGGCCCCAGCTCCTGCGTGGTGGGCCCTGATTTGAAAGGATAGGTCGCGGGGCAGAGGGGGTGGTGGCCCCGGGGCCCGCGCTCTGAGGGGGCCCACCCGGAGCTACGATACAGTTACATTCTGCGGCAGAGCAGGGAGAATCGCTCTCCCTGCTCTGCCGCCCGGAAGCTATGGGGCCTGAACAGGCGTTGGGGGGGCCCGGTGCCAGCAGTGGGCCCCCCACCCGTCATCGGAGGGTCAGCTGTATCGGCATCCAGCCGATAAAGCTGACCGCATGGAGAGAGAAGGAGCGAGCGCTCCTTCTCTCCCATAATCCCCCTCTCAGCGTATGACAGCGGGCGCAATAACATCACCTGCCGGCGCCCGCTGTCAGACGCTGAGAGGGAGAACAGTGAGCAGCACAGGAGCCGGGAGGTGAGTTTTTTTTTTATTTTTTTTTTAATGGGGGTGCAGTCGAGTCCTGGCTGGAGAAGTCGTCATGTCGGTGTGGGCCAGATGGAAAAGACATGGAAAGTGAACAATTCCATTAGAAAGAACATCAGCGGTAAGTCATTATCTGTACCTGTGCTGTAATCTATTATATGTTTTGTAGGACTGGTATTATTTAACACAGACCATATGGCGGTAATATCAATATTGGTCTTTTTATATATAGATTATTTTGGCCAATAGCGCGGTCATTTGCTGAGGTTCTCTGATGATGGGCCCACTCAGAAGTTTTGCCCCCACTAAACCAAAACCCTAGCTACGCCTATGGCTCTCTCTCTAGTCTTTCTTTCTCGCTCTCTGTTCTTTCCTTCTCGCTCTCTGTTCTTTTTTCTCTCTGTTCTTTCTTTCTCTCTTTTCTTTCTTTCCTCTCTTTCTTTCTCTGTTTGTTCTTTCTCTCTCGTTGCTCTTTCTTTCTTTTCCTCAGTACCAGCCACTGTGCCCTCATTACCAGTCAGTGTGATCAGCAGTGCTAAATGGTTACGCTTGGGGCGAGGATATGGGTGTGATTAGCTGTGAAATGGTTGTTGTCGGGGCGTGGCCTAAAATTTTCAGCGGCGCGCAACACACGCCGCAGCCTTTCATCCTCTTTCCTGTCTTCCAAATTTGGGAGGTATGCTGTATGACCTCCCTACAACTTCTGGCCATGCTCCTGATGAGCACGACGGATGTTCTCGTGAGGGATCTCCTCCCACACCTGGACTAAAGCATCCACCAACTCTGGACAGTCTGTGGTGCAACGTGGCATGGCCTAAAATTTTCTGCAGCATGCACAGCGTGCCACAGCCTTTGTCCCTCTTTCCCTTATTCAAAGGTTGGGAAGTATGATGTTGGGCCGCAAGAATATATTTTCTCTGGTGGGCCCAAGGTACTCCAGTCCGACGCTGCTGGCAAGGTCCATGTATGTTGGCTCCTTAACAGCCTTAAATACCATGCCTCAGCAGCAGGAGCGTACATATAAAGCATGGGGCCCCATAGCAAAAGTCTGAATGTTCCCCACCCCCCCAAAAAAAAACCCAGAGGCATTGTAAATGTAAAGTGCCAGCACAGTGAGGGAAGTTGAGTCGCACAGAGACAGGGGTTTTGGGGGTACTCGGCACCGATCACGTCGACTTCTATGGGGGATGTCACGAGTAGCACAGCTCGGTCCGTGACCTGGGCGATCACTGGAATGTGGGATATTTCCAGGGGATGATAGAATGTTCGTGTAGTTTGTCGTGACGCCACCTGTAGTACCTGGTCAGGGTGTCCAGCGCTGCTGTGCAGGTCCTCTGGAAGGGATGGTGTAGTGCAGGTAGGTGAAAAGTCTTCTACAGGTAACACGCTATCCTTCCAGGGCAGATAGATGTGAGATAGAGCAATGGTGCAAAGTGATGTAGCAGAGTGGACTATGCGACGTAGTAAGAAAGCAGGAAACACTTCAAGTTAAATGTTGCATAATAAAATTTTTAATAATAACATTACAAAAGTGCAAATGGCTTATATTATGTGACATGTTTTGTTACTGTTCATACCCTTGATATGTGTTATACATGTGTGTTAATAAATACATATTCAACAAAAGTGCAAATAGCATTAGTGCCGAAGTTCGTGGAGACTTCTTAGGACTACCCCCACCAGGGTAACTTCACAGTGTCCTTTACTTGTGCTTGTGGAGGACCCGCTCCAAACCTCCAACTGTGGTCTTGGGTGGGCTGCAAGACTTTCCTTGAGCAGACCTCACTTTCGGCCACACCAAACGGGTTTTTAGTTTCTGAGGTAGTTGAAAATAGTGCACAGTAAAGTTTTTTGTAAAACCAAGATGGAGCACCGAAGTGCCAACTATTTACAGAAAAGTTTGTGAGACAGTACAGTTCATGGCTTCAAAGTTCAACATTTTCATTACAGTGAAACACCATTACCCAACCTGGGTTTTAAGGCAACAATAAACTTGTTCTTCTGAACATTCACCCGTCCGGGTACATCAAACCATTACCCAACCTGGGTATATTAAGGCAACAATAAACTTCTTTTTATGAACATTCACCCGTCCGGGTACATCAATAATTTAACTATTTACATACAGAGACCCTGTCCGGGTTATTTAGACTTCTTTGGCTGGCCTCTTACAGGTACCACCTGGTACTGTTCTGGAGCTTGCCAAACATCCGTGACAGGAGGGTCCACCCAGACCTGATGACGTCGTGTGGCCTGTACAGTGACGTCGTGACCCGCTATCTGGGTCTGTGTGGCCACCTCTTTCATCTCCCTCCGGGTCTGGACCCCTATGTCCCGGACTGAACGAACCCCAGGGGGCCTAACAGGCGCCGGGTACGGGCCAGCTATCATTATCATGTCCATAGCTGGGGCTGCTGAGGAGACCACTGAGGGAGGCTGGGGAGATTTACGGCGTGGGGTGGGCACTTGTGCAGAGGCCTGGTTGGGGTAGGCTGAAGGCTCGTAGGGTCTGTCAGTTTCCTGACACTCTGGGGAGTAGGGGTCGCACCTGGTAACATTTAGGGCGTACCATCCATTGTAACCCCAGTGTCGGGTGTAAGTCACCAAGTCTCCTGGCAACAGGTCCCTCCCCGGGTGTCCTTCTGGGAGGTGAGCCTCCACGTCCCGCCGGGTTACAAAACTTCTAAATAAAGTCCAGGCTCCTGGATGAAGCCCCAACCACCTTTTAACTTAAAGTTCCGTACTGCACCCTTACGCCGCGGCTCCCTCACCGTACTTTTATCCTTTCTCATACGTGCCTTCTCTGCCAGGTCCTTCTCCAGGTGACGTTGCCGAAGCTTTTGGGATTCTCGCTGCTCCCTTTGTCGCTCTGCTTCCCGCTCCCGACGTCTCCACTCTTCCTCCTGACGCCGGTTGTAATTCTCCTCCACCAGCATCTCCATGTCTCCACCATCAAACGCCAGCTTACGATGTACGGTTTGCGGCAGCTCTCCTGGCGCCCGCCAGTCCTGGCGGCGCTCACCTGTGGCGGAAGCAGCCGGCTCTGGAACAGATGACGGTCGGGGCTCCGGTACAGGCAGGTAGAGCTCTGGTGCCAGCACGGCCTCCTCCATGAGGACGGGTGTCGCTTCTTCTGCCTCAGCGACGGGGGCAGACAGCGGGATCTGGGGTGCTGGTGTGGCGTTTTCTGCAGGAACGGGTGCCTCCACTGTGATACTGGCAACCGGTTCAGATTGCAAGGGCTGGGATGCCCGCACGGCCTCCTCTACTGGAACGGGTGCCTCCACTGAGATACTGGCAACCGGTTCAGATTGCAAGGGCTGGGATGCCCGCACGGCCTCCTGTACTGGAACGGGTGCCTCCACTGAGATACTGGCAACCGGTTCAGATTGCAAGGGCTGGGATGCCCGCACGGCCTCCTCTACTGGAACGGGTGCTTCACCTTCCGGTACAGACACTTCAGGGGGTAAGAGGGATTGGCGCCGCTCCAATTGTAGTTTTAGGGCCCGCCAGCTCGCTTCCATCCTGGCGACCTCCTCCCGGTGCCGGGCCAGGTCTCTCAGGGTATCATCCGCTTCTTCCAGCGTAGGAGGGTTTCCAGGCCGGGTGCCAAACGGTGGCTCCGTGGCGATCGGGTCGCTTCCGTGGGGGGAGAGCTCTGACTCCTCCATCCCTTCCCACTTCTGCTCACGTCCATTCACCATCTCTGCCAAGTCACATGTGTCATTAGCATCAGGAGAGGCGCCATCTTTTGTAGGGAGGCGGGACCTTCGCGTTCGTTTCCGCCCACTGAGGAGGATGAGGAGGCGGAACTCCAGAGCTGTGGGGCACGATCTTACATTGCAGTAACATTTAGAGTGTGCGGACATCGTTTTCGCGCCACGGAGTGAGTGTACGCCCACGAGAGCACGCCCTTATTCTTCACCTGTGCCTCGTGGCGCAGATATGACTGAAAAATGGCAAATACAGTCTATGATGATTTTTGCAATTCTCAAGCAAAAAAACAGTTCAATTAAGGCACACAGGACTCGCTTATAGCGAGCTTCTGAATCCTGTTCGTGACGCCAAAGTTGAGTCGCACAGAGCCACAGGTTTTGGGGGTACTCGGCACCAAGCCCGTCGACTTCTATGGGGGATGTGACGGGTAGCACAGCTATGTCCGTGCCCTGGTCGCTCACTGGAATGTGGGATATTGCCAGGGGATGATAGAATGTTTGTGTAGTTTGTCGTGACGCCACCTGTAGTACCTGGTCAGGGTGACCAGCGCTGCTGTGCAGGTCCTCTGGCAGGGATGGTGTAGTGCAGCTAGGTGATAAGTCTTGTACAGGTAAGACGGTATCCTTCCAGGGCAGATAGATGTGAGATAGAGCAATGGTGCAGAGTGATGTAGCAGAGTGGAGTATGCGACGTAGTAAGAAAGCAGGAAAGGAAACAATTCTTACTACAAAGACATGCAGCATAAGGCTGCCTCAACCCCTCCCATCCAACTAGCTACACCCTGTTCTAACCAGCCTGAGCTAGACCATCCCATTGGGTCCGCCTACACTCAGCTGGCATAGTGTACTGTTGAATGCAGTGGTTGGAGTCAATGGGGTGTTTCCTCCTTACCTGAGAGTAAGTAGTCACACCGCTGGGTGCGATGCAACATCTCTGTGGCGACTGGACCCTCGGGTGCTTCTGTCTTTTCACAAATGCCGGCTTTACCCGGCAATTGAATCAGAGGCTATTTTACTATGTAGAAGTGAATAAACTATAAATATATGTATATATATTATATGTCACAATGACATGTATATATATATATATGTATTCTAAGTGTGTATATTTTGTGTTTACAAGTAAAGAAAGTGTTTTTTTAGTTGCGATATTTTGTTCCCATAGACTTACATGGGACTTCCGGTATCGGAATCGGATATCGCCGATATTTAGTGATATCGGCGATACCATTCCGATCCGATATTTTTAGATATCGAGCAGTATCGCTCAACACTAGTCTCCACATTTCTAAAATTTGTTGGTAACATCAGAAGCAGTAGCAACAGTGGGTACAGAAGTCATGACAAAGGTAGCACAGACTGCAATAATTTGAGATCAATGCATGACACTAAAAATGACACCATCGCCTAGTCTGCCCAGTCTGCGAATGGGGTGAAAAAGTAATTGGAGATACATGACTTGTTTATTTTGATAAAATTTAAGCGGTCTACACTTTCAGGGGACAGCCGGTTGCGCTTATCCACCAGGACACGATCAGCATCACTGAAGACACGTTCTGAGAGTACGCTGGATGCTGGGCATGACAAAGGATTGACAGGTGCATTCAGGCCACTCCTTCATTTTTGAAGATCAAAATGCAAAAGGGTCCAAATTCTCCCTGATGGCACTGATATTGAGCTCATGATTCACCTGCACCACCCTCTCCAGTCATTCACGTGTCAGGCTTGTACTCTGTTCTGCTGGTGCACGGGCTGGTCTAATAAATGTGTGAAATGACTCACAGAAATTGCTTATGCCTCTTATACTGCTGCTGCTGCTAATGTTTTTGTGATGACGCCTTGATGCTCCCGGGGTTGGACGTCTAGAACTGCATTACACTGTGTACCTTACTGCTGTCTTGGGGAAAACCACTCTTAAGATTGTCTACAAGCGTGTTTCGATACTCCAGCATGCGTTTGTCCCTTTGCAGGGGAGGAAGCATCTGGCAAAATTTACTCTTGTACCATGGATCTAACAGAAAGGCAACCCAGTAGTCAGCACTATTTCTAACCCTAAGAATATGGGAATCATGTTGAAGACAGTGCAGCAAGGAGAGGTTCATGTGTCAGGCGCTTCTACAAGGTCCAAGACCATGGTGTGTTGGTGGCACAGTAACACTCAAGGTTGTTTCCTCCATCCCCTCCTGCCAACCAATGACAAACAAGAGGGGATTATTATCCTCCTCATCTCCTTCATGTACACCACCTCTTCCTCCTCGTCCTCTTCAATTTGTTCTTCAGCTCCTGCACCTTCACTAATAGAAATTCACATAAAAGAAAAATTATGTACATCTATACATCCATGTGCATGCATATATGTATGTGTATATATATATATACTGCCTAGAAAAATGGCACTTCAAATTAATTATAATCCTACAAAAACCATGAAGCTTTAAATGCCATAAAATCAATTTTTATTGAATACATTCATTTAAAAACGTATAACATTTTAATACATATAAAAATAAAATATGGGGACAAAAATGCAAAAAGAAAGCCTATAACAGGTGTGAAAAAATAGAGGAATATGGAAAATTCATGTACACTTCGTGGAAACAAATTATAGAAAATTCACAAGTAATTCATAGAAATAGAACTAAATGTATAAAATATCCATATAAATGTGTCATTTCATCAAGGCAAGTGCCAGGGAAAATGGATATATAAACATGATGTCCAGCCACTATTTTAGTTATTAAAGCAAGTGCTAAAATAATATATAATAAAAGGTTCTTAATAAATAAATTGACTTTAGTGTATAATTTTATTCCTTGATAGATATATCCCCTTCATGAAATAGTAAATAGCAGAAAAAAGATCCTTATTTGATATTGGCAAAAATATATATATGTGCAAATCACAGAAAGTGCATAGTGCAAGTGGTGAGACAAAATGCTTTAAGAATAGCTATTCAATCGCCTAAAACAGAAAGGATCATTGCTGATATATAGTGGTCATACCTGAAAGGCCTTGGCACCCCTGACGCGCGTTTCGCTGTCCTGCTTTTTCATAAGGTATTTAATTTATTTATTAGAACCTTTTATTATATATTATTTTAGCACTTGCTTTAATAACTAAAATAGTGGCTGGACATCATGTTTATATATCCATTTTCCCTGGCACTTGCCTTGATGAAATGACACATTTATATGGATATTTTATACATTTAGGTTCTATTTCTATGAATTACTTGTGAATTTTCTATAATTTGTTTCCACGAAGTGTACATGAATTTTCCATATTCCCCTATTTTTCACACCTGTTATAGGCTTTCTTTTTGCATTTTTGCTATATTTTACCTTCACTAATAGTTTGTCTGGTACCATGAGCCCCTTCCGATTACTGTTATCCACCCTCCCATGGCACCCATCTGTGCGATGACAGTCCGGAACTTAGAGATATTATCATCCTTCTGCATCCTCCTCTGCTTACACCTCTTCCTTTGGGACCACCACCTCTTCATGCAACTATTCAAAGTGTGCTCCAGCATGTAGATGACCGGAATAGTGATGATTATGATGGCATCGTCAATACTATCTTAGTAGCAATTTCAAAACTGTGCAGAAGGGTGCAGAGATCCTGCATCTGTGCCCACTCCGAAAGCGTGATTTGCACTACGCCCATACTGCATTGGCCCAGGCTATGCAAAGGACATACTGCACCAGGGCTTGTTGCTGCTCCCACAGTCGCTGCCAGATGTGCAGAGTAGGATTCCATAGTGTCGGCACATCGTAAATCAAATGGTTAACTGGTAAGCCGAAAGACCTCTGTAGCAATGTAAGCTGATGACCTGTGGGGTGCGATCAGCAGAAGTGAGCTTACAGCAACTGTGCTTTCTGCAGCAGCACATCCAGGCCAGGATAGTGGTGGAGACATTGCAGTACCACTAGGTTGAGGGTGTCAGCCATGCAAGGCCCGTGTGTGAGGTTGACCAGGTGTAAGACCGCTGCAAGGTTTGTACCATTATCGCACATGGCCTTCCCTGTCTAGAGGTTCAGTGGAGACAGCCATTGGTCTAACTTGGGACTGATAGTTGTCCACAACTTTTGAGCTGTATGACTGTGATCTCCAAACCATGTTAATTTAAACACTGCCTCATTGCAGCTAGCCATGACGGAGGCGGGGGGATTCTCTCTTCACTGTTGGAACACATGTCTCATTAAGGGAAAAGTTGAGGGCACAGGTGGAGGCCTATAGGAGATGGAGGAGACAGAAGCAGTAGAGGAAGTGTTAGATACAGAGGTTTGTCTCGCAAGCCTTGGTGATTCCAAGACTTGTGGAGCCGCCTCTTGACCACCTGCCCCCAAATCCATCAAAGTCACCCAGTGCTCAGTCAGTAATATGTAAAGCCCCTGCCAATGTTTGCTAGTCCAGGTGTCAGTCATTAAATGCACCCTGGCAGACATAGATTTTTTCAGGAAAATGTGGTGTTTTTTGCAACAGGCTGGTGTAGTGCAGGCACAACTTTCTTATAGAAGTAATGGTGACAGGGCAACTGGTACTGGGGGACTGCAACGGCCATCAACTTTCGGAAACCATCTGTATTCACCAGGCGGAAAGGCAGCATTTCCATGGCCAACAGATTGGAGATGGAGGAGTTCAAGCTCTTAGCCTTGTCATGTTTAGGAGGAAGCATTATTTTACGTGACCACAACTGTGGGACTAAGGGCTGGCTGTTGTGCTTGACAGGGTGGAGTAGGGTGAACAGAACAAACTGCTGGACTGTGAATGAGGTGCAGGCTGAGATATTATAGTGGATTGATAAAGATGTGTTGTGCTAGGTGACACAAAAACAGCAGGCTTGTCCACTACCATAACAGCTGACAGGCTCTCACTCACCCCGACTGTAGGGGGTAAACAAGTGGAGGTTCTGCAGGTGAAGACATGTGTGAAAACTCTTGCCATGGTGATGAAGGTGAAGCGATGACCGGGGAACCACACAGTGCAGGGAGACTACGGTACAGAGAGGCCTCTTTATGCAGCGCTTGCCATCCACTGGAGCGCATGCTCTTTCTGGCCCTCTTCTCAGCCCATCCAGTAACAGATGTTGTCAGTGGTGTTTGGATACGAGACAGTGTTTGTTCAGTTGAGGTTTCATTAACATTAACACCTAAACTACTTACAAGTCGAATACCAATCCTATTCCTCCTTCCACCATGACATCGCTTTTTCCCACTCATGTTGTATGTAACCTTCTCCCCTTGTAACCTGCTGTTTCACAACCTTAGGCCTACTTCTGTCAGTTATCGCTCATTACATGAACAATCACTTTATTTTCTTAGATAGTGTGCCTGAACAACACTCTTATAGCTAACGATTTTGATGAGCAAATGAGGCCTCCTGAGTCCTCACTGCAACACAGTTTTATCACAAACGATTTGGATTATCAAATAGGGCCTCCTGGCTGAGCCCCAATATTAGGCCTAACAATTTTTTATAGAAAATGTGCCTACTGATTCCTCACTGCAACATAATTTTTGTCCAAACGATTTCGATTAGCAAATAGGACCTCCCGACTGAACCCCTATATTAGGCCTAACAATTTTTAAGAGGAAATGTGACCTCATGATTCCTCACTGCAGCACAGTCTTTGCCCAAACGATTTTGATTAGCAAATGGGGCCTCCTGAAACTGCAACACAGTTTTAGCACAATTTAGTTAGATGCTGGTAGATCGATTCACACAGGACAGGGTCCTATCTAACTAACTTACAAGTTCACTTTCAGCAGCAGGAGCGGCTTCTCTGCACTGTGACACTGAGAACATGGCCACAGAAAGTTAAGATGTCCGCTTTTTATATGGACAGGGACATATGACTTTGGCAGCCAATCACAGAAGTCCTTGTGTCATGATGTTGTGGATGGCTTCTTCGCCCTGATTGGCTGCTGGACAGTACATACATTAAGTTGTACAGAACAACATAAAATTAAAAAAAATTACACTCCGCTGCTACTGTGACCTAGACACACCATCTCCGCTCATAACACACGTCACCTCCGCTCAACATACAGCATCACTATCATAGACAAATACAAAACAAAAGCATAAGTGGAAACATGATCATTTACCGATCTGTGACCAAATTTTATCGACTTTGAGGAAAAATGCTCTGGAAACTGTACACGAATCTTAATGTGCTATGTTCGTGCTGAACTTGAGATTGGCAAACATTTTCCAAACAAGTTCATTCATCTCTAATCCAAACCAAACAGACCCCATGGAAGAAATATAACAGGATTGTGTGATGGAAATGTTAACTTTTTAAAAAAATTAGAAAGTTCTTGTTACTGTAGCAATAAAAGATGACCGCGTTACGTCCCTCATTTATACCGATGTGGAACAAATTGCTTGTGCTGGTAGCACTTACTTGTTCTGTTATGACAATGAGCAATGATATATATCAAAGGCCCAATGACCTGATATTTCCTCTCTTACAGGTTAAAAATTGACCTTCTCGGTCCTATCATCCAGAGAGAGATAACGTTAGTCATATAAAAAGCCTGATCATTAAATTAGAGGTGTTATGTCAGAGCTTTTTATTGGAGAGTAGCCTATATTTTTATTCTATCTTAAAGTAGGAGAAAAATATAGATTTTTTTTATAGAACAAGAAATGGAAAAAGTAAAATATTATTATTATTGGAGCAGGAAATAAGTGACGTTGCTTGCACACACAACCAAGACTTCTTGCCAATTTATCTGGATTTCAGAATGAGGTCCACTTGGTGTCAAATATATTGGTGTCAAAAGATTGCCAAAATAGTTGAATCTTGGGGTAGAGAAGAGAGACATAGTCTCTTTCTCCAACCACTCTCTATTACAGTGTTTCTCAACTCCAGTCCTCAGGACCCACCAACAGGTCATGTTTTCAGGATTTCCTTAGTATTGCACAGGTGATAATTTTATCACCTGCTCAAGCATCAATTCCATCACCTTTGCAATACTAAGGAAATTCTGAAAACATGACCTGTTGGTGGGTCCTGAGGACTGGAGTTGAGAAAAACTGCTCTATTAGTATCAGAAAGATTGGGGTTATAGCTCACCCCATCCAATTTATGTGTTGTTCAATCTGGTTCCTGGACAATAGAGATTAGAGAAGACTCTGATGTGGTAAAACTGCAAATCAGTAGACGCATTGTAATGATGTAGCAGAGTCCAGTAATGCAGCAGAAACAAGTAGGTCAGAGAGCTATATAGCAGAGCCCAATGATATAACTGAGTTTTATAGATCAGGGGACTCACTGTAGCGATGTAGCAGAGCTTAGTGATGTGGTAGAATTGAATTGGTTAGAAGATACCACAGCATAGCAGAGTGGAGTGGTATTCAGAGCCCAGAGATGTAGCAGATCTGGGTATGTCATGACATACCATGAGTAGAGTGGTATAAGTACTGAGCAGTGGCATGAAAGTAGCTACTTGAATACTCAGGCAGTGTGCCACGTGAGAGGCCCAAAAGTGTGATCACTGAGGTGTGTGCCAGATTACTATGGTAAACCATCAAACAGAGGATCAGATGAAGCAAGCCAAGGCAGAAAGGGAGAGGAGAGGCCTTGCTGGAGAAGTGGTAGGTAACATATGGCACATGGGTAGAATACAGTATGTCATGAATGTCTTGAGAATGGGGTACTAGGACACCCTTTCAAGAACAGAGCGGTGACCATAATTACATGGCTCTCTCTATTTGCTTGTATAGAAGCTCACAAAATTACCACCTCTGCATTCCTTGCTGTCCTTACTGGGGTCACCATCTCAAGAGAGATGCGTGTTCCAACGATGCTACTCTTTTTAGCTTCTACAACCAGAGGAGAGTCAATTCTGTAGGTAAGGCTAAACTCACACATCCAATGTACATATCCAAATGCTTTCAGTTTTAAACAGAACACAGACTTGTAGAATTTCATTAATCCATGTACACATCAATTTTAAAAATGAAACTGTGTCTCCAATATGTGAAACTCATATCATGCCCTATTCTCAACCTTTTTGAAGGTCAGACTCAGCCATAAAAGTCTATGGGGTTTCAAAAAAGGAGGACACACTTTTTACTTTATTGATCCATCCATATTGCAACTGTTTTCAGTTGCATAACTATAGTCTAATGGGCCCCTGTGCAAAATTTACACTTGGGCCCCCACTTGCATGTTGGATAGATGTATGGGGCCCTCATATCTTTCTAGACACTATAAAGATGTACGTGTTTGGTCACCATGTAATAGTGTTCCCTATACTAGTCCCATCCTATAATAATATCCCCCATCCTGGACCCTTCCTGGAACAATATACCATATACACTTGAGTGTAAGCCGACCTAAGTATAAGCCGAGACCCCTAATTTTGCCACAAAAACTGGGAAAACTTATTGACTCGAGTATAAGCCGAGGATGGTGCTGCACAAGGGTTAATGGTGGTCCAAAAAGATGCTCCATAGATAAACACCCCCCATAAAATGCTGCACAAGGGTTAATGGTGGCCCAAAAAGATGCTACTTAGATAAATACACCCCATAAAATGCTGCACAAGGGTTAATGGTTGCCCAAGAAGATGCTCCATAGATAAATGCCACCCATAAAATGCTGCACAAGGGTTAATGGTGGCCCAAGAAGATGCTCCATAGATAAATATCCCCCTTAAAATGCTGCACAAGGGTTAATGGTGGCCCAAGAAAATGCTCCATAAATAAATATCCCCATAAAATGCTGCACAAGGGTTAATGGTGTTCCAAAAAGATGCTCCATAGATAAATACAGCCCATATATTGCTGCTGCTGCAATTAAAAAAAAATAAATTGACATACTCACCTCTCATAGCTAGGGGCCAGGTGCCGGTGTCCTGAGCAGGCAGGAACACTGGCACACTATGTGGGTCAGGTGATGGTGTCACCATTTGCTCAGGCCCCTGGCACTGGCGATATTCACTTATCCCCGTTCTATCGCTGCGCACCGCTCTGTTTTCCAGGTCCTCTGCAGTGACGTTCAGCAGAGGGTGCGCACTGACTACGTCATCGTGCCCTCTGACCTGAACGTCACAGTCAGATGACGCAGAGGGTAGAACGGCGCGCGGCGGTGGAATGGGGACAGGTGAATATTGAACTGCTCCCGTCCTCCCCCGTCATACTCACCCCCTTCTTGCGCACGGTCTCTGCAGCCCCTCTTCTTCCATGGTCTCGGTGCCTCAGCTCTTCCAGGTTTCAGCGGTCACGTGGTACCGCTCATTAAAGTCATGAATATGCGCATATTCATGAATTTAATGAGCAGTACCACATGACCGCTGAACGCAGAAAGAGCTGAGGCGCTGAGACCACGGAAGAAGCAGGGGCTGCAGAGACTGTGCGCCAGGAGAGGGTGAGTATGACACCCACGCTTCCCTCCCCTGCTGACCCCCGGTATATGACTTGAGTATAAGCCAAGAGGGGGACTTTCAGCCTTAAAAAATGAGCTGAAAATCTTGACTTATACTCGAGTATATACGGTTATATGCAAGCAATTAATATAGAAAATTGAAATTGCGTTACTGGTATAGAAAGTATGTAAATGCTAAAATATACAAAAATAATATATAGCGTTTGTATATTATAGCCTTTACGGATTTTCTAAAGCAGTATTGCAGTTCCAATTTTCTATATTCATTGCCTTTATATTATAGCATTTCAGAGTGAAGCTATTTTTTCTTATTTTAATTGACTTGGTTGTCCTACCTTGCACCTGTTCACACTTGCTGGATGTGCCAGTTAGTATTTTTTGCATTTCCTGGGATTATGTCTCCTATCCTGGCCCCTTCCAGTAATAATATCCTCCATCCTGGTCCTTTCCTATAATATTCTCACTTATCCTGGGCCCCTTCAGTAATAATGTCTCCTATCCTGGGCCCCTTCCAGTAATAATGTCCTCCATCCTAGCCCTTTCCTATAACAATGTCTCTTATCCTGGGCCCCTTCCATTAATAATGTTTCCTATCCTAGGCCCCTTCCAGTAATAAAGTCCTCCATCCCGGTCCCTTCCTATAATAATGTCTCTTATCCTGGGCCCCTTCAGTAATAATGTCTCTTATCCTGGGCCCCTTCCAGTAATAATGTTTCCTATCCTAGGCCCCTTCCAGTAATAAAGTCCTCCATCCAGGTCCCTTCCTATAATAATGTCTCTTATCCTGGGCCCCTTCAGTAATAATGTCTCCTATCCTGGGCCCCTTCCAGTAATAATGTTTCCTATCCTAGGCCCCTCCCAGTAATAAAGTCCTCCATCTTGACCCATTCCTGTTGCAATATCCTCCATTCTGGGCCCTTCCTATAATAATGTCTCCAATCCTGGGCCCCTTCCAGTAATAATGTCTCCCATTTTGGGCCCTACAAGTAATAATGTCCCCTCTTCTGCTGCTCTTCTCCAACACATTTAAAAAAAAGATTCTTCTTGCCTTCCTCAGCTCCCATAACATGTGGTGCCCTCTTCTATAGCCGCCATGCCAAACATGGGCAGCGCATGAAGTCATTGCCAACTGCCACCTGTAACTAGCATGCAGATATCAGTTAACAGCTTCTGATTGACTGGCGGCATGTATTGCAGTTCAGGGAGTCATCCGGTCTCTGTGGTACAGCTGAATGTGCATCCTCAGACGTTCATCCAGCTGTAATAAGCTCTGGTGGCCCCCTACCGCATGGGGCTGGTCACAGTCGTAGGGGTGCGCCACTGACTGTTTTTAGCTGATCCATTACTAAGAGTCAATGGATAAAAAAAGGCTTGGAAAGCATATCTATTTCAGTTTTAAAAACACATGCAACATGGGGGCAAAACGGATGACACATGAGAAAAATAGTTCCTACTACACAGATGTTAAATTAATTGGACATAGATATTTGAATGTAACAGTAAAGTCACAGTACACAGGACATTACGAACAAGCAATATGGGCAGATTATTCACTGTGAGCTTAAAAATCATAAATAATTGCCTTTTAATGACCTGATCTATGATAATGAAAGACCAATTACTGCAACTAAACAAAAATCCATATCCTCTAACTAAGCGCATAACTAGAAACTCCTGGACCTTAATGCACACTTGTATCATGGCCGTCATCTACCACTTGCCACTACTTATACTTGTGTCCTTTTACACAAAGGAGGTACAGGAGCCCAGGTAACCATACCACCTCAATGCCAAATGGACTTGACTCCTTGTTTCTCATAATTTACTGTTGAAACAATTAAATAGTTAAGAGGAAATATTAAAACTCCTATACGTTTAGGAGAGCAGGAACTGTACATTCTTATATAGCTTGGTCTATAACACAGCAGCACTCTGTAAGGGCCAAGATACAAGTACTTCTCACACAATTAGAATATCACCAAAAAGTTAATTTATTTAAATTCTTCAGTACAAAACGTGAAACTCATATATTATATAGAGTCATAACAGAGTGATCTATTTCAAATGTTTATTTCTGTTAATGTTGATGATTATTGCTTACAGCCAATGAAAACCCTAACGTCATTATCTCAGTAAATTAGAATAATTAACAAAAAACATGTGCAAAGGCTTCCTAAGCATTTAAAAAAGGTCACTTATTCTATTTCAGTAGGCTCCACAATCATGGGGAAGACTGCTGAGTTGACAGATGTCCAGAAGGCAGTCATTCACACACTCCACAAGGAGGGTAAGCTACAAAAGATCATTGCTAAAGGAGCTGGCTGTTCACATAGTGCTAGCAGTATTTAAGCATATTAATGAAAAATTGAGTGGAAGGAAAAAGTGTGGTAGAAAAAGATACACAATCAACTGGGATAACCACAGCTAAAGGATTGTTAAAAAAAGGCCATTCAAAAATTTTGGTGAGATTCACAAGGAGTGGACTGCTGCTGGAGTCATTGCTTCAAGAGCCACCACACACAGACGTATCCAGGACATGGGCTACAAGTGTCTCATTCCTTGTGTCAAGCCGCTCATGACTAATAGACAACACCAGAAGCGTCTTACCTGGGCCAAGGAGAAAAAGAACTGGACTGTTGCTCAGTGGTCCAAGGTGTTGTTTTCAGATGAAAGTAAATTTTGCATTTCATTTGGAAATCAGAGTCTGGAGGAAGAGTGGAGAGGCCACAATCCAAGCTGCTTGAGGTCTAGTGTGAAGTTTCCACAATCAGTGATGGTTTGGGGAGCCATGTCATCTGCAGGTGTAAGTTCACTTTGTTTTATCAAGACCAAAGTCAGCGCAGCCATCTTCCAGGAAATTTTAGAGCACTTCATGCTTCCCTCTCTGACAAGCTTTTTGGAGATGGAAATTTCATTCTCCAGCAGGACTTGGCACCTGTCCACACTGCCAAAAGTACCAATTCCAGGTTTAAAAACAACTGTATCATGGTGCTTTGATTGGCCAACAAACACGCCTGACCTTAATCCTTATTGAATCTATGTGGTATTGTCAAGAGGAAGATGAGAGACACCAGATCCAACAATGCAGATGAGCTGAAGGCTGCTATCAAAGCAACCTGGGCTTCCATAACACCTCAGCAGTGCCACGCGGCATTGATGCAGTAATTGATGCAAAAGGATTCCCGACCAAGTATTGATTGCATTTACTAAACATACATTTCAGTAGGCCCACATTTCAGAATTTAAAATCATTTTTCAAGCTGGTGTTATAAAGTATTCTAATTTAGTGAGATAATGACTTTTTAGTTTTTATTGACTGTAAGCCATAATCATCAACTTTAACAGAAATATACACTTTAAATAGATCAATCTGTTTGTAATGACTCTGCATAATATATGAGTTTCCTTTTTGTATTAAAGAACGGAAATAAATTAACTTTTTGTTGATATTCTAATTTTTTGAGAAGCACCTGCATATGAAAACACTGGAAGCATTAAATCTAAGCTGTATTGTTACTCAATAAGATGTACTTACAAAAATGAAGGTTCTTCTCTGATGGGTCCTATCCTACTGAACATGCCACTCTCAGGCTAAAATACCTACAATTTGAACAAACATGTCTTCCCAGAGCTATAAGTCTACAATTTAAATGGGCAAGTAGAACTGGTTAAAGTCACTTTTAGGTTAATGGGAGGAGCGCAGAGTCAGACAGGATGCAGTCACACCTCCATTAGTAAAGTATGAAGGAAAACATGCCCAGCACCTCCTTATAGTGAACAGGTGCAAGTAGCAATGACTACATGATATATAAAAAGAAAACACAACAGGACTTTATAAGGGCCAAAATATATGAAAACACTGGAAAAATTAAATCTAAGCTGTACGGTTACTTAATAAGGAATACTTACAAGACATGAAGGTTCTTAGCCCATAAATTGGCCAGTTAATGTGTACCCATCACCTATGGGAAGGTGACACTTCTCTGATGGGTCCTATCTTTCTGGACATGACACTCACCTATCCTACAGAATATGGGAGTCTGGGGCTAAAATGCCTACACTTAAATGGACAAACATGGCTATCTATATATCTATCTCAAAACAGAATAAAACAAATATGAACAGGTGCAGCTGCTATGACTGCACAATATGCAAACAAAAAAATCCAGCAGCCTCTATAAGAGTTTAGGTGCGCATGAGGAGTGCTTCACTACACCCGAAGCACTTCAGCCTCATTTGCATATTGATTCTTTAGTAACAGAGGAATGGACTGTGGAGCTAATGTCATGGATGGATTTGCTTTTACAAGACCTACATATGCATGTAATCGATTTGGGGGTGAAATCATATGTAAATTTCTTGGTAGTGGTGAATAGATTGGCTACCTAATGGTACAGCGGCATGTAAAAGTTTGGGCACCCATGGTCAAACTTATTGTTATTGTGAATAGTTAAGCAGTTGAAGATGAAATGATCTCTAAAAGGCCTAAGGTTAAGATGACACATATGTATATAATTTATTTTATTTTTTTTTACATTTTAAAAATTACAAAAAGGAAATGGGAGAATGCAAAAGTTCCGGCACCCTTGGAGATTTGTGTTCTCAGATAACTTTGACCAAGGTTTCAGTTCTTAATTAGCCTGTTAGGGTTATGGCTTGTTCACTATCATCGTTAGGAAAGGTCAGGTGATACAAATTTCCCAGTGTTATAAAAACTCAGCCTCCTCTAACCTTGGGCCGAAAAACAACAGCCACGGGTTCTTCTAAGCAGCTGCCTAGCACTCTGAAAATTAAATTGATGGAGGCCCATAAAGCAGAGGAAGGCTATAAGAAGATAGCAAAGCATTTTCAAGTTGCCCTTTTCTCAGTTCGAAATTTAATTAACAAATGGCAGTTAGCAGGAACAGCGGAGGTCAAGATAAGGTCTGGAAGACCAAACGAAATGTCAGCGAGAGCTGCTCATGGGATTGCTAGAGAGACAAATCAGAATTCCAGCTTGACTGAAAAAGACCTTCTGAAAGATGTAGCAGACTCTGGAGTTGTGGTACATTACTCTAATGTTCAGAGACACCTGCATAAATATGGCTTTCATGAAAGAGTCATCAGTACAAAAGCTCTCCTGCATCCTGACCATAAAATTCAGCATCAGAAGTATTGAAAAGTACATCTAAGCAAGCCTGATGCTTTTTGGAAGTAAGTCCTGTGTACCCATAAGTTAGAAATAGAACTCTATGGCCATAATGATCAAACGTATGTAGAAAAAGGGCACAGAATTTAAGGAAAAAAAACATCTCACCAACCATAAAGCATGGAGATGGATCAATCATGCTTTGGGGTTGTGTTACAGCCAATGGCACAGGAAACACTTCACAAGTAGGGGGAAGAATGGATTAAATTGAAAGTTCAACAAATTCTTGATGCAAACAGAACCCCATCTGTAAAATAATTGAAGTTGAAAAGAGGATGGCTTCTACAAATGGATAATGATCCTGAACACATGTCAATAGACGACCTCAAAAGGTGCAAGCTGAAGGTTTTACAATGGGCCTCACAGTCCCCTGATCTGAACATCATTAAAAATCTGTGACTAGACCTCAAAATAGCAGTGCATGCAAGACGACCCAGGAATCTCACAGAACTAGAAGAATTTTCCTAGGAAGAATGGATGAAGATCCCTCAAACAACAAGAATTCCAAAACTCTTGTTTGGCTACAAAAAGGGTTTACAAGCTATGATACTTTCAAAAGGTTGTGCTACTAGTACTACTAGTACTACTATTACATCGGCCTATTTTCCTTTTTTGTAATTTTTAAAATGGAAAAGATTAAATTTATTTTTTAAAATGCAAAGGAAATATGTAATTTTTAACTTTAAGCCTTTTAGAAATCATTTCATCTTCAACTTGCTTAACTGTTCACAATAACAGTAATTTTGTCCAGGGGTGCCCAAACTTCTACATGCCACTATAACTGCCCATATACATTAACTAACAATTTTCATTAAAGGATCATTTTAAAGAGAAACTATCAGTAAAACGATCTATTGTTTTTTTTAGATGCAATTAGAAAGGTCAGCTGACTTGTAAGGAAATGGACATATTGCCCTCGTTTCCATTTAAAAAAGTGTTATTATAATGCAAACTGTGACTTGCGGTAGCAATGCTGATAATGTGTGTTGTTTAACAGTAGGGATAGCAGGAGTTAATGTTTGGGACTAGTCCAGAGTGGGAGGGGCTAAGCTGAAGGGAAAATGACAGTTTCTTCTTAGAACATCAGAAAGGGCCCAGTATGCGTAGACAAAAAGCCTAAGGTCTAATACGATTAGTGCCGCATAACAGGGGTGTCCCTAAAGAAAGAGGAGACAGAGACAGAGGATAGCGAGATCCTGAGCAGAGGAGTAGAAGAGAAGTGACTGAAGAAACAGAGTAATCGATCAATGATGAGACCTGAGTAAAGATGCCTAGCAGTACGGCCTACCGTTTATAACTCACAGAGGTAACAGGTCTAATCGGACAGAGTACGGAAGACCAATAGATTGCCCCGGGCGGGAGTTCGGGAGCATCAAAGACATAAGAAATAAGTACATGCCATACTGGCAAAGTAGCTCCCCTAAGGGGAAAAGGATAAGGAACCACGGGTTTAGCATATGACCCTTACAAACTAGACTGTAGTACTATCCTGAGTTGTGGTGAAGTGAAGAGGAACGGTAAAGAGAGAGAATAAGCAAGAAAGGAAAAAGCAAATGAAACTGTGTGGAACATGCTCCACATTGTGAAGGAAATGTTCATAAAATAGCGTATATACCTTGGCTCACTAGGAGATCCGTGCACGGAAACTTTTAGGTACCACAAGGAAATCCAGCATCAAGTTCTTATAATTCAGTGACTAAACACTCTATCTTAAACATGCTTGCTTGTCATTTTCTTGCTCGTAATTGTTTTTTGAAGTTTTTTATATCACTACTTTTATTAATAAGAAAAAATTCTTAAACTTCCACTGGTTCTTTTTTCACACATACTTTCTATTCTTTCAGGAAGAATTTTCAGCAGGTTCATTATCAGCAGGAACGGCATCACAATGACAGTTAAAACCTCTATACACAGGATCCACCAATAACAATGAGCGATTTCACACCTCCTTTCTTCACAGTGACCTTTGAACACACTGATTAGTTGCTTCCATATAATAAAATAAGATCTAAGTCTGTTCATTGAGGGTAATGTACATGTGCATTTCCTGAAACAACAGGAAGTTAGAGTTAAAGAAACTCCCAGGGCTAGTGTGAAAATTGCAAATCTTATGTATTTTTAAACACAATTTATGATATGAAAAAAGAAAACTTTCCCCCACAAAAATGGAAAAAAAGACCACTAAAAAACCTGATTTAACTAATAGTTCAATTCTTGACCATACTTTCCCTTTAAGTGAAAAGGTCTTTGTCTGAGCTTCTCCCTGAAATCCCGATCTGGGCTTTAGGACCCTTTTTTAATTTATTCAAACAGAAGATGTGATTAGGCAAAAAAATAGCTAAACACATTAAAGGAATAATCTCAGATTAGAAAGATGCGTTCTGTTTACTTTGAAGAAAAATATTCTCAAGAGCTGTTTTTGCTATTGCAGCTGAGCGTCACTCAAGTGAGTGGGAATAAGCTCCAATACTAGATTTTACCTATGGAGAAGAGTGGCAGTGTTTCTAGAAAAAAAATGCAATTTTTTTGCACCATGCATTTGCTTAAATATTATTTTTAATTATGATATACAATAATTTCACAACATTATGTATAGTTTATCATTTTGGAATCTTGACTCATTATTATAATATTGACTTAGGATGTAACGGGTCTGGGAGGCGGAACCTCTGAGCTATTATACAAGGAGGCTTACCTTGTAAAGGAGCGGGTGGCGCCCGGGGAAGACGGACAGGAAGTCACGGCAAGTGACCGGGGCAGTCTCTGGACAGACGGGCAGGAGGTCACGGCAAGTGACCGGGGCAGTCTCTGGATAGAAAGGCAGGAAGTCACGGCAAGTGACCGGGGCAGTCTCAGACAGACTGGCAGGTGATGGCGGGCAGACTGTCGGACGGTGGAGCCTCCAGGTAGACTAGCGGACAGGTAGCAGACAGCAAACTGGCAGGAAACAGGCAGGTAACTGGTAACGGAACCTGAGGGCTGAAGCAGAGTAGTGAACAGTGCAACAACATTGCTCGGGCACCTCCATTAAGGAGGAGGTGCTTTATATAAGGTGGAATCCTCCGGCATTGGCCGGGGACCTTTTTTGAAAGATGCGCGCGGCCCCTTTAAGAGCGGGGAGTGCACGTGCGCGTGCCCTAAGCCCAGTGGCAGGGAAGGAGCGCGCAGCCCCAGCAGGGTGGAAGGAGGACGCCGAGCGAGGGTAAGGGGAGCGACGTCCCTGCCTGGCAGAGGACGCTGGCGCAGAGGAACAGCGTCCCTGCCTGGCAGAGGACAGGGACGCTGGCGCAGGGGAACAGCGTCCCTGCCTGGCAGAGGACAGGGACGCTGGCGCCGGCGCTACAGTACCCCCACCTTTAGGCCCCCCCTTTCTTAGGCCAGAAAGAAATTTAGCTAGGATGAGAGGGGCATGGATGTTCTCCCGAGGCTCCCACGTTCTCTCCTCAGGACCAAACCCCTTCCAATCCACCAGAAAATAGGTCTTTCTCCTTACCCTTTTGGTGGCCAGAATGTTCTCTACCTCAAATTCGTTTTCAGCAGAAACTGGAGCAGGAGGTGTACCTGTAGGCTTGACAAAAGAGTTAAGTACCACCGGTTTGAGGAGAGATACATGGAAGGAGTTAGGAATCCGCAAATTGGCCGGGAGTCTCAATTTATAGGACACCGGGTTGATCTGACTGATGACCTCCAGAGGACCGATGAACCGAGGACCTAATTTGTAGGAAGGAATCTTGAGCCGAACATACTTGGACGAAAGCCAGACCTTATCCCCAGGACGGAATTGAGGAGGATCCAAACGTCTTTTGTCAGCATGTTTCTTCATGCGCTCGGATGACAGAATGAGTGCGGACCGGGTACTCTCCCATATGGAGGAAAATTCGTTAACAAGAGATTCCGCAGCTGGATTATCCACAGTGGTGGAGACGTGAACAGGGATCCGAGGATGCTGACCGAAGACTACAAAAAACGGAGATTTGGAGGAAGATTCGCTCTCGTGATTGTTGTAAGAAAATTCGGCCCATGGCAGGAGATCCACCCAATCAGAATGGTGGGCATTAACGAAGTGCCGGAGATAACTGGTCAGAATCTGATTGATCCGCTCCACTTGACCATTGGACTGTGGGTGGTAGGCGGAAGAGAAATCTAGGGAGACATCTAGCAACTTACAAGTGGCTCTCCAGAAACGTGAGGTAAACTGTACCCCACGATCCGACACAATGTGACGAGGCAGGCCATGAAGACGGAAGATGTGGCGGATAAAGTCTTTAGCCAACTCGGGTGCTGACGGAAGGCCTGGCAGGGGAATGAAGTGAGCCATCTTGGAAAATCGGTCTACGACCACCCAAATGACCGTACAACCAGCAGAGACGGGAAGATCAGTTATGAAGTCCATGGCTATATGCTGCCAGGGGGCAGCGGGTACAGGAAGCGGAAGAAGGCGGCCGGCAGGCAGGTGTCTCGGAACTTTGTTGCGGGCACAGGAGGCACAGGCGGAAACAAAGTCTATTACGTCCTTGTGCAGGGTAGGCCACCAGTAATGCCGGATAATGAGCTGGAGGGTCTTTTTCTGACCAGCGTGGCCAGCTAGTTTAGACGAATGACCCCAGTGTAGGATCCTCTCCCGATCGGGTACCGATACGAACGTCTTACCAGGAGGGAGACGATTTAGACTCACGGGAGCCACCTGCATCACTCTGGCTGGATCGATGATGTGTTTAGGTTCCGCCTCGAGATCCGACACCAGGAAGGACCGGACAAGGCATCCGCTTTGATGTTCTTGTCTGCCGGGCGAAAATGTAAAAGAAAGTCAAAGCGGGCAAAAAGCAAGGACCACCGGCTTGGCGAGGGTTAAGTCTCTGGGCATGCTGGAGGTAAGCCAAATTTTTGTGGTCAGTGTAAATGATTACCGGATGAAGAGCCCCCTCGAGTAGGTAACGCCACTCCTTCAATGCCAATTTGATGGCCAATAGCTCTCAGTCTCCTATGGAGTAATTGCGCTCAGAAGAGGAGAAGAGTTTGGAGAAGAAGCCGCAAGATACCATCCTCCCGGAAGAAGACTTTTGAGTAAGTACCGCTCCGGCTCCAGAGGAGGAAGCGTCAACCTCCAGGAAGAACTGCTTGTTGCCGTCCGGGCGATGCAGCACTGGAGCGGAAGAGAAGGCCTGTTTTAAGGAAAGAAAGGCCTCCTCTGCTTCGGGCGTCCACTGTTTGGGGTTAGCATCCTTGCGGGTGAGCGCGGAGATTGGAGCAGTCCGGGAAGAGAATTGCGGTATGAAGAGACGATAATAATTGGCGAAGCCCAGGAACCGCTGAATGGCCTTTAATCCCTCCGGTCGGGGCCATTTCTCGATGGCAGATAGTTTCTCCGGATCCATTCGTAGGCCTGTCTGAGAAATGATGTAGCCCAAAAACGGAAGCGAGGTCTGCTCAAAGAGGCACTTCTCATATTTAGCAAAGAGGTGATTCTGCTTGAGCCTGAGCAGAACCTGACGAACGTCCCTCCGGTGAGACTGGAGATCCGGAGAGAAGACCAAGATGTCGTCCAGGTACACCACAACGCAGGAGTAGAGAAGGTCTCGGAAGATGTCATTGACCAACTCTTGAAAGACTGCCGGAGCATTACAGAGACCAAAGGGCATCACCAAATACTCGTAGTGGCCGTCCCGGGTGTTGAATGCCGTCTTCCATTCATCCCCCCGACGGATACAGACTAGGTTATATGCCCCACGAAGATCCAGTTTGGTGAAGATTCTAGCCCCCCTCAGACGATCAAACAATTCTGGAATGAGCGGAAGAGGGTACTTATTCTTCACCGTGATCAGGTTTAGACCTCTGTAGTCAATACAGGGACGGAGAGAGCCGTCTTTCTTTTTTATGAAGAAGAAACCTGCTCCCGCTGGGGAGGTAGATTTCCGGATGAATCCCTTGGCCAAATTCTCCTCGATATATTCGGACATCGACCTGGTCTCAGCAGCGGACAATGGGTAAATACGCCCACGGGGAGGCGTAGTACCGGGTAGCAGGTCGATCGGGCAATCATAAGGTCTGTGAGGGGGTAATGTCTCTGCCTCCTTTTTATTAAAGACATCAGCGAATGACCAATATGGAATCGGAAGCCCAGGTAGATTAGTTGGTGTAGGAGAAGGACGGACGGGATGAACAGGAACCAAACACGTTTTATGACAGTCCTGTCCCCAGCGAAGGATCTCTCCAGTCTGCCAGTCGAGCACGGGTGCATGCTTTTGGAGCCAAGGTAGACCTAATAAGAAAGCGTGAGAGAGTCCAGGCAGAACATGAAACGAGATGCTCTCAGAATGCAACATTCCCACCTGCAGGGTTATGGATTCGGTGATAAGTTGGATGGGACGTGGTAGGAGACCCCCATCCACAGCAGCGACAGATACTGGTACAACCAGAGGTTTGGTAGGAATGCAATATTTTTCTACCAGAGCCTGTGAAACAAGATTCCCGGCTGCTCCAGAATCAAGTTGGGCTAGTTCAAAAAAACGGTTCTCACCGAGAAGAATTGAGACTGACAGCAGCAGAGATGGAGAGGATTTATTCTTGTCTAGATTGACCTCTCCGAGCGAACCTAGACACTGGCGTTTCCCGACCTCTCCGGACAGGTACGGATCAGGTGCTCCTTACTGCCACAGTAGAAGCAACTCCCCTCGGCACGGCGTAAGTCCTGACGGGCTTTGACCATCTTGGTCTGGTCGACCTGCATAGGCTCAGAAGTTTGTACCTGGGGAGAAACGGAAGGAGTTACGGGTCTCTGAAAAGTAGGAGCTAGACGAGGAAACCTTCTCTCACGGGTGACCTCTTTGGCGCGCTCCTGGAACCGTAGATCAATTCGATTGGCAAGAGTTATTAGGTCATCGAGAGAGGTAGGAATGTCCCGACCGGCAAGTTCATCTTTAATACGACCGGACAGACCCTCCCAGAAGACAGATATCAGAGCGTCATTATCCCAAGCCAGCTCCGAGGCAAGGGTACGGAACCGTATGGCATATTGACCCACGGTGAGACTTCCCTGACGGAGGCGTAGCAGAGATGATGCGGAGGAGGTCTTCCGTCCGGGTTCGTCGAATACCTTCCGGAAGGCCGAGAGAAAGGCAGGCAGGTCGGACACCAGGGGGTCTTCTCTCTCCCAAAGAGGATTAAGCCAGGCCAGAGCCTCTCCGGTGAGATGGGACATGATGAAGGCAATTTTGGCCCGGTCGGAGTTAAACTGGTGGGACAGGAGTTCAAAGTGCAGGGAGCACTGGTTAATGAATCCCCGAGCCAGAGCAGGGTCGCCTCCAAAACGAGGAGGTGCTGAAAGTCGAGTTCCGGGAATGGAAACCACGGAATTGGTGAGCAGCGGAACTGCCGGATTGCGAGTCATAGCGCCAGCGGTGGTTGCTGGTGAAGCAGTCAGAGTGTCCAGGCGGGAATTAACATTCCGCAGGTGACCCAGGATGGACTCCTGTTGAGACCTCTGACGAGACAGTTCATGACACAGGTCAGAGAGCGAGGGAGTTTGGGTGCCACCGGGTTCCATAGCCCGATCAAACTGTAACGGGTCTGGGAGGCGGAACCTCTGAGCTATTATACAAGGAGGCTTACCTTGTAAAGGAGCGGGTGGCGCCCGGGAAGACGGACAGGAAGTCACGGCAAGTGACCGGGGTAGTCTCTGGACAGACAGGCAGGAGGTCACGGCAAGTGACCGGGGCAGTCTCTGGATAGACAGGCAGGTAGTCACGGCAAGTGACCGAGGCAGTCTCTGGATAGACAGGTAGGAAGTCACGGCAAGTGACCGGGGCAGTCTCTGGATAGACAGGCAGGTAGTCACGGCAAGTGACCGGGGCAGTCTCTGGATAGGCAGGCAGGTAGTCACGGCAAGTGACCAGGGCAGTCTCTGGATAGACAGGCAGGAAGTCACGGCAAGTGACCGGGGCAGTCTCTGGATAGACAGGCAGGTAGTCACGGCAAGTGACCGGGGCAGTCTCTGGATAGACAGGCAGGTATGACCTGTGATGGTTGAGCCTCCCGGTATGCTAGCAGGCAGATGGTAGATGTGCGTCCTCAGATAAACGGGCTGACTGGTCCGTAGACAGACTGACAGGTGATGGTGGACAGACTGTCGGACGTTGACGCCTCCAGGTAGGCTAGCAGACTGGTAACCGGTGAACATCAGCAGATATACGGGCAGGCTGGTCCATAGACAGACTGGCAGGTGATGGCGGGCAGACTGTCGGACGGTGGAGCCTCCAGGTAGGCTAGCGGACAGGTAGCAGACAGCAAACTGGCAGGAAACAGGCAGGTAACTGGTAACGGAACCTGAGGGCTGAAGCAGAATAGTGAACAGTGCAACAACATTGCTCGGGCACCTCCATTAAGGAGGAGGTGCTTTATATAAGGTGGAATCCTCCGGCATTGGCCGGGGACCTTTTTGAAAGATGTGCGCGGCCCCTTTAAGAGCGGGGGAGTGCACGTGCGCGCGCCCTAAGCCCAGTGGCAGGGAAGGAGCGCGCAGCCCCAGCAGGGCGGAAGGAGGACGCCGAGCGAGGGTAAGGGGAGCGACGTCCCTGCCTGGCAGAGGACGCTGGCGCAGGGGAACAGCGTCCCTGCCTGGCAGAGGACAGGGACTGCTGGCGACCGCGCGCCGGTACATAGGATACATTTTTTTTTCCTGTTTTTTTTCTTTTTGCTTTGGTTGTTACACAATTCTTTTATCTTTTTATAAGCAAGGATTAAAGAACAGGATGGCATAGTTATCTGAGCTTTGAATATGACAAGCGATGTACACAATCACCTATCTGCAAGTCACACACATGTTCTATCCATTATCACTGGTGACAAAGCTTTGGGAAAGACAGATAGGGGTCATCAGGGTGTTTTTCTTTTGCCACCAGATTGTATTTGATGCTGTCAGCTGTATATTTTTTTATTTTCTAAAGATAGTAATTCTGAAGGCAACCTGTCTTCTTGTGATCTGCTCAACTCCGAGCTCAGATAAGAATGGAGGCTGTGTGGTGTGCATCAGAATGAGACACCTGCCAAGTCGTTGCATTTCACCCTTTGTCTTCGGTCACGTTCCGAGGCAAGTAATTATATGTATCATTTGCATAAACACGCGCACTGTTTCATAGACATTCGTTCACATTGATGCAATAATGAAAGGCAAAACAGAGAAAATTACTAAACAAGGACATTTAGAGCCTACTATTTTTATTCGTAATTATGTCTGGAAGCAAAACCAATAAATGGTATTTTTGCAAATTTGTTCTTAAAAAAAAAAAACCTGAAGGCTTACGTTCGTGATAAAATATGTAGCAAGTGCAAACACTTGGAAAGAAAGAAAATATTCAAGGAGGAGTGAATAAGTTTACGTGGAATTGAATTGTACTTTTACAAGAATCCGCCATTTTTTTGAACCAGAGGTTTCAGCGGGAATGGCGGGTTTTCAGATGTAACGGGGATTGGATGTGTGGCAGAGGGGAACAGAAGGGCTGGAGAGGTGAGCAGTATATTTTCTGTCTATGCAAATATCTTCTTCAGAAAGGAAGAGGACCATAACACTAGTACCACCTATTTAAGGTAGCAATCCTAAAAGTCAATGTTGGTCCTTTAATGAGCCTTGTCATATGAGTTATGATGAAAAGCCAAACCAGACACTACGTTTGCAGACAAGTGTTTTGGGATGTTTGTCCTTCATCAGTGCAAAGCGGGAGGTCTGAATTGACTGGGTGACAGGCTTGTGTTAAGGGATTTAGGTGAAAATGTTTCTTCTTGTGAAGAGTGCAAGCTAGTGTAAGAGAAACACGTATCAGTGCACTTTAATGTCAGAGACAGCTAGAGGATTAATATTTTTTGTGAGGGACTGTGACTCAGTAATTGATATGGGTTGATCCAGAATTTAAATAGTGTGAGTTGAGCTGCTGATGTACAAAATGAAAGATTGCTGAGAGTGATGGAGGTGCTGCTGAGGAGATTGCCAGCAATGTCTGCAAACTGTTATTAGGGTAAATGAACTAACTATTGCAAGTGACAAATGAATTCTTATATCCAAGTCAACTTGTTTCCCCTGTAAGACTTTAGAAACCATAAAGCTAGTTGCCTTTATAGGATACTATAACCGGCCAGCTTCTTGCCTACTTGGGAATAGAGTAAAGTTCATCAACCGAAAAAAGTGAAGATTTGTATCTTGATGCCACTTTTAAATGGAAAACAATTCTATCATTAAAGTTTGCTCCTTCCAATGATATTTAAATCGACATACCATAATATCATTCAAAGGAGATCTGTCCCTACAAAAAATCAAATTAATCAACTAACCTCATAGCATACATTGTTCTAGAAATAGTATGACACCTGTCTACAGTTTGTGTGTGGTTTAACAGATCAGCACCATAAAGTAAATCAAGCTGAACCTCAATTCCAGACAAAATCCTTGCAAGAGAGTAGCTATACCTTGTCTGCTTTTCCTGCTTTGTTCTTATAATATAAGCACTCTTCCTTCACATGACACCAGTTCACGTCTCCGCCTTGTTACTACTAATGAGAAACCAATGCATTTGTTTCAACTCTGTCTCTTAATTAACATCCTCCATGTTAACCACATGTAAGCTTTAAATTCATTATCTCGATGTCTTTCTGTGGAGTCGCCTGTTTCAATTGGGGTTAATTTCACCAAAATCTGTGCTCCTACAAGATTAAAGCCGATGTCATAGAGGTCAAGTGGTGCATTTGCATAAAACGGCAGTGCGGCGATCTTTGCTGGAGTTACTCCATATCTATTACCTTATCTGGAAACGATGTGATCAGCATCTTTCTTGTTCTTTAAGCGTGTACATCCTTCAGTGCTAAATTGGTTTTGATGAGTTGATCCTGCTTTGTTTCTGGGTCAAACGTTTTAATTGCGGCTCTGTTATTTTCATATATACAATTAGCCATTTCCCAGTGACATGTTATTAGCAATTAGCATGAGGTTTTGAAGATCAGAAGGAAAACAATGGCGCTCGGTTAGAGCTCGTGCTGCATGGATTTTGATAATTGCAGATTTATAGTCTATACGTGCAATCTACGAGGCTTCCGAATGAGAAGCAATCTGGGAATGATCGTAGGTATGTTAATGGTTAATTTACTAATTATTATAGTTCCTGCAAACAAAATAGAAAATGATAGCAAACAGCTTGTGCAAAAAAATTAAGACATTCCAAAGAGGGGCAAGCGGTTCTTGGGCAATCGATGGGAAATGTCTACAAAGCACTTGGCTTTGACTAGGTTATTTTGATCCAGGCTAAGGTTGCAAACTGGTTATTTATACCAGAAAATGGATAACCAGGCTGTCTGGATGGACAATAATGTTATATACAAGCGATCATGTAGAAAAAAAAAATATTACACATAAAATTGGCATAGAAGTTTTTCCATTTAAATAAATCAGTTTACATCAGAGTTAGGAAAAGTTTCACTCCTAAATATTCTAGTTGGATATTCAGATTTCCACTAATCAGCATTATCTATACACTGCTGCTCCAGCTTTGTCGTTTGCCTCTGCTTTCACTCTTTGTTAACATTGGTATCATTGTTAAAGGAAACCTGTCACCAGATTTTCCCAGCAGAACCTAAAAGCACCAACTTTAACTGGTCTATTACTGCTGTCCAGCAACATGTATAAAAGCCACCAACTTCCCCTGCATATCGGCCAAAATACTTTTCATTATTCAATCAGCATGGCACCGTTTAATTGGAATTGAAGTCAACGCTGGTGCATGCACATTACACGATTCTGACCACCTTTCCAACTGCGCAGGTGCAAGATTCACAGTCATCTTTGGATGACGTAGGACTAGGATGCATCCTCTACATCAATCAAGGCAGGAGGACAGAGATTCTAAGTGGACTGCGCTGATTAGTGTTTGGCATAGGAGACTTATAAAAAGTATTTTTTTGTGAAACACGAGGGGAGTTCATGCCTTATATACTAGTTGATGGACTGTCATAATAGACCAGTTAAAGGTGGTGACTATTTTATGTTGGAAAAACCTAGTGACAGCAGGTTCCCTTTCAGCCCAATAATTACCTGTCATGGTCAAGTACTGTAGTAGTGAAGTCATTGCTGCAGCCTTGTCGACAAAGACCAGTGGCAGGAGATGAGACGGGGGTGGGGGTAATAAGTGAAAAAAAATCATTACACCATAGTTTTTTTAGTTCCGTGCCTTGTCCAACAAGATGTGGCCACTCAAAAAATGGATGTGGTTTAGCCTGAAAGGGGTGTGGTGCAATTGTGACTTTTAGCAAAATCTTCTGGTGTTGTAAACTTAGAATAAACAGTTGAAAGCTAGACCAAATGTATCTTATAGCACAAACCAGTGTGATAAATCTGGCACATTTTATGTCAGTCTAGTCTAAGTTTTTATTCTCTAAGAATTGGATAGTCTTAATAAAAATGACCCATTTCCTATTTGTTCACTTTATTTTGACTACCCGGTGCAACTAATTATGATGAGGAGAATTACCGGCATTTAACTTAGGATAAATAGGGCAATATCTGATAATGTCAACTAGACATATACTAACTGAACCTACAAGCTTAGTGCAATTAAAACATCAGGTATAGTTATATCTGAAGGCCATTTTTCAATGACAATGCAAGGCCGCATGTTGCTCTTGAGAAGCCTGTGTGGTCTAAACAAGCTACCATGTTTGCAGCATCTCTGGACTTATCTCCCATTGGACACATCTGGGACATCAATGGTCAGCAATTGAAAAGGAAGCTGCCAGCAGTGGATCTTGATGATATGCCCAAGTGCATTCAGCACAACAGAACCTTCCTCACACATCCATAAATGACCTCATTGTTAGCAGTCAAGACTGAAAGTGCAGGGAGCTCTGCACATGCTCTTATTCAATGCTGACTAAATCGATTTGTTTTGAAAATTTTGTTTCCATTTTTTCATTATTTGCACATCATTAACATTAGCAATCCTGTGGTTTCCATATTTCTACAACTGTTCCTTCTGTATATTTACTTAAAGCAAAAGCCTAACGAAGGATGTAGTTAGAGAGAGTGCAGAGGTTGTACCTTGATGACAGTAGGACCCAAAGTCCCTCTACCACACAAGAAGTCACCACCAGTATCATAATTGACAATGGTATTATTGGCAATGCGTGGTACAGATTTTTGGACCCAATATATGCCTCTGGGTGATGTGCCAAGTCTTCGAAACCCAGTGATGTTTGCTCTGCATGATATTCTGTCCATTTATGCTCTGTCAAATAGAATATGACTTATATAAATGTATCACTGCCATAATTTCTGGATTTCCTGAGGACTTTTATGAAGGATAATGCAATAACAACAGAAGTAACACTTGTTGTTTTAAAGCGATAACACGGGAACATAAATCTTATTTCCATAGGCTAATAGAGCCGCGGATTGTCTTCACAGCGTTTCTGCACATGTATTATTCACTAATAGCTGGGATATTGATTGTAAATTGTTCTTAGTTGTTGGCTCAATGTTTCAGCAAGATACGGGGAATTCAACATATTCATACAGCCGTCATTTTCCTTATGATGACTCTTTAGTATTCAGCCGTCCGCTTATTTTTAATCAAAATAGTGTTCACCAACATATCAATCTATAAGAGGGGCTTCTGCTTATTTTTGTTTAAACTTAAGAGGTTTTCCATCTTTCCTAAACTATTACTAAACATTAATAAATTGACTCGTAATGTAATCAAATGAGTTACAAATTTCCCCATCAAAAATTGATCCTCCAAAATTCCAGTTTTTCAGAATTCGCAGAATTCGATTCACGTGGATCCAGTTAAACGCTGTACAGTCAGACATCACTTTGCTGAATTCTATATAGATCGAGGAATGTGTTAACAAATAGCACATCTACTACTCCTTATACATGCCATCTCAGCTTATCACCAAGTTATTTGTCCATTTTGGTTCTGTCTTATCTTTGGTCTTCTGGCACTGATTGTATCTTATTAAAAAAAATGCTTTAACCCCTTAGTGACAGAGCCATTTTGCAGCTTAATGACAGGGCCAATTTTTACAATTCTGACCACTGTCACTTTATGAGGTTATAACTCTGGAACGCTTTAACGAATCCCGCTGATTCTGAGATTGTTTTTTCGTGACATACTGTACTTCATGTTAGTGGTAAAATTTCTTTGATATGACTTGTGTTTATTTATGAAAAAAATGGAAATATGGCAAAAATTTTGAAAATTTAACAATTTTAAACTTTAAAAATTTATGCCCTTAAATCAGAGAGATATGTCACACAAATTTCTTAATAAATAACATTTCCCACATGTCTACTTTACATCAGCACAATTTTGGGACCAAAATTTTTTTTTGTTACGAAGTTATAAGGGTTAAAAGTTGACCAGCGATTTCTCATTTTTACAACACCATTTTTATTTTAGGGACCACATCACATTTGAAGTCACTTTGAGGGGTCTATACGATAGAAAATACCCAAAAGTGACACCATTCTAAAAACTGCACCCCTCAAGGTGCTCAAAACCACATTCAAGAAGTTTATTAACCCTTTATGTGCTTCACAGGAACTGAAGCAATGTGGAAGGAAAAAATTAACATTTAACTTTTTTTGCAAAAACTTTACTTCGGAACCTATTTTTTTTATTTTCACAAGTGTTAAAAGAAAAAATGAACCACAAAATTTGTTGTGCAATTTCTCCTGAATAAGCCGATACCCCATATGTGGGGGTAAACCACTTTTTGGGCGCACGGCAGAGGTCGCAAGGGAAGGAGCGACATTTGACTTTTTCAACGCAGAATTGGCTGGACGCCATGTGGCGTTTGTAGAGGCCCTGATGTGTCTAAACAGTGGAAACCCATCACAAGTGACCCCATTTTGGAAACTAGACCCCCTAAGGAACTTATCTAGATGTGTGGTGAGCACTTTGAACCTCCAAGTGCTTTACAGAAGTTAATAACATAGAACAGTGAAAATAAAAAATCATATTTTTTCCACAAAAACAATCTTTTCACCCCAATTTTTATTTTCCCAAGGGTAACAAGACCCCAAAAGTTTTTGTGCAATTTGTCCTGAGCATGCCGATACCCCATATGTTGGGGTAAACCACTGTTTGGGTGCATGGCAGAGCTTGGAAGGGAAGGAGCGCCATTTGACTTTTTCAGCGCAGAATTGGCTGGACGTCATATCGTGTTTGTAGAGGCCCTGATGTGTCTAAACAGTGGAAACCACCACAAGTGACCCCATTTTGGAAATTAGACCCCTAAGGAACTTATCTAGATGTGTGGTGAGCACTTTGAACCTCCAAGTGCTTCACAGAAGTTTATAACATAGAGCCGTGAAAATAAAAAATCATATTTTTTCCACAAAAACGATCTGTTCACCCCAATTTTTATTTTCCCAAGGGTAACAAGACCCCAAAAGTTTTTGTGCAATTTGTCCTGAGCATGCTGATACCCCATATGTGGGGGTAAACCACTGTTTGGGTGCATGGCAGAGCTTGGAAGGGAAGGAGCGCCGTTTGACTTTTTCAGCGCAGAATTGGCTGGACGTCATGTCGTGTTTGTAGAGGCCCTGATGTGTCTAAACAGTGGAAACCACCCACAAGTGACCCCATTTTGGAAATTAGACCCCCTAAGGAACTTATCTAGATGTGTGGTGAGCACTTTGAACCTCCAAGTGCTTCACAGAAGTTTATAACATAGAGCCGTGAAAATAAAAATCATATTTTTTCCACAAAAACGATCTGTTCACCCCAATTTTTATTTTCCCAAGGGTAACAAGACCCCAAAAGTTTTTGTGCAATTTGTCCTGAGCTTGCTGATACCCCATATGTGGGGGTAAACCACTGTTTGGGTGCATGGCAGAGCTTGGAAGGGAAGGAGCGCCGTTTGACTTTTTCAACTCAGAATTGGCTGGACGCCATGTTGCGTTTGTAGAGGCCCTAATGTGTCTAAACAGTGGAAACCCCCCACAAGTGACACCATTTTGGAAACGAGAACCCATAAGGAACTTATATAGATGTGTGGTGAGCACTTTGAACCCCCAAGTGATTCACAGAAGTTTATAACTCCCGGGCATGAAAATAAAAAGTCATATTTTTTCCACAAACCTGATCGTTTAGTCCCCAATTTTTTATTTTCCCAAGGGTAACAGGAGAAATTAGACCACAAAAGTTGTTGTCCAATTTGTCCTGAGTACGCTGATACCCCATATGTGGGGTGGGACCACTGTTTGGACGCACGGCAGGGCTTGGAAGGGAAGGAGCGCTGTTTGACTTTTTCAAACCAAAATTGGCTGGAATTGAAATTGGACGCCATGTCGCATTTGGAGAGCCCCTGATACGCCTAAACAGTCGAAACCCCCCACAAATCACACCATTTTGGAAACTAGACCCCTTTAGGAACTTATCTAGATGTGTGGTGAGCACTTTGAACCCCCAAGTGCTTCACAGAAATTAATAAACGTAGAGCCGTGAAAATAAAAAATCATTTTTTTCCTCAAAAATGATTCTTTAGCCCGCTATTTTTTTATTTTCCCAAGGGTAACAGGAGAAATTGGACCCAAAAAGTTGTTGTGCAATTTTTCCTGTGTACGCTGATACCCCATATGTGGGGTGAAACCACTGTTTGGGCGCATGGGAGTGCTTGGAAGGGAAGGAGCGGCATTTTGTAATGCAGACTTTGATGGAATGTTCTGCGGGCGTCATGTTGTGTTTGCAGAGCCCTTGATGTACCTAAACAGTAGAAACCCCTTGCAAGTGACACCATTTTGGAAACTAGACCCCCCAAGGAGCTTATCTAGATGTGTGGTGAGCACTTTGAACCCCCAAGTGCTTCACAGAAATTTATAAACGCAGAGCCGTGAAAATGAAAAATCATTTTTTTTCTCAAAAATGATTTTTTTATCCAGCTATTTTTTTATTTTTCCAAGGGTAACCGGAGAAATTAGAACCCCAAAATTGGTGTGCAATTTGTCCTAAGTACGCTGATACCCCATATGTTGGGGTAAACCACTGTTTGGGCGCACGGCAGGGCTCGGAAGGGAGGGAGCGCCATTTGACTTTTTGAAAGCCACGTCGTGTTTGGAGACCCCCTGATGTGCCTAAACAGTGGAAACCCCCCACAAGTGACCCCATTTTGGAAACTAGACCCCTTAAGGAGCTTATCTAGATGTGTGGTGAGCACTTTGAACCCCCTAGTGCTTCACAGAAATTTATAAACGCAGAGCCGTGAAAATGAAAAATCATTTTTTTTCTCAAAAATGATTTTTTTAGCCAGCTATTTTTTATTTTCCCAAGGGTAACCGGAGAAATTAGAACCCAAAATTGGTGTGCAATTTGTCCTGAGTACGGTGATACCCCATATGTTGGGGTAAACCACTGTTTGGGCGCACGGCAGGGCTCGGAAGGGAGGGAGCGCCATTTGACTTTTTGAACGCCACGTCGTGTTTGGAGACTCCCTGATGTGCCTAAATAGTGGAAATCCCTCAATTCTAGCTCCAACCCTAATCCCAACACACCCCTAACCCTAATCCCAACCCTAATCCTAACCTAAATCCCAACCCTAATTGTAACCCTAACCTTAATTATAACCCTAACTCTAATTGTAACCCTAACCCTAATTTTAACCCTAACCCTAATTGTAACCCTAAACCTAATTCTAACCCTAATTATAACCCTAACCCTAAAGGTACTGCCACACTAAACAATCCCGCTAGCGATCACGATAACGACGCATACTAATGCGATCGCTAGCGGGATTGTTTCTATATCGCTAAGTGCGGCCACATTTAGCGATATAGTTAACGACGCTATCGCCGTTAGCGATCTTCTTAACGACTTTAGCGGTACAAAAGTACCGCTAAATCGCTAAGAAAAGGTGCCACACTAGCGATATATACTTACCCAGCGGGAGCGCCGACGAGAAAATAGGGTCCGGAACGATTCCAGCGACGAGCGAGATCACAGCAGGAAGCTCGTCGCTGGCAGCTGCCGCACTGAACAACATCGCTAACGGGATCGCTAAATAGTGACGTTTTTTAGCGATCCCGTTAGCGATATTGTTCAGTGTGGCATACCCTTAAGGCTAGGTTCATTTTGCGTTTTACCAGCCCGCTCAACACATAGCGTTGACGGGCTGGTAACGGTATAGCATAACGCGATCGCATTATGCTATACCCGCTAGCGCAGAGGAATCAGCAGATGATTCATCTTCGCTAGCGGTGACGGAGCCCAAACGCTGCAGCCCGCGTCCGAGGCTCCGTCACTGAATGATGGCACGTCGCAAACGCATGCCGCTTTACGGCATACGTCGCGATGCGCCCTCAAATGGGGGTGAATGGCAGCGTTAAAGGACTGCGTTACACCGCGTTATACCGCGGTGTAACGCAGTCCGTCTAACGGACTGCCATAACGCAGTATGAACCCAGCTTAACCCTAATGCTAATTATAACCCTTACCCTAAGGCTGCTTTCACACTTCCGGCGGGGCCTGTCGGCGCCCCAGCATTTTTCCGCAGCGCCGCATCAGAAAACCTGATGCGCCGCCGGGGCCGCATGCGTTTTTTTGCCGGATGGTTTCTGATGCCCGGAGACATCAGAAACCATCCGGCAAAAACAAAAAACGTTACATGCAGCGTTTTGTCCGGCCGCCGCAATGTACATTTGCGCCGCATCCGGACAAAACCGCATGCAACGCATTGACATGCGGCGCCATCCGGCGCTAATGCAAGTCAACGCAAAAAAAAACGCATGCGGCGCATCAGATTTTCTGATGCGGCGCTGCGGCTAAATGCCAGGGGCGCCGTCAGGCGCACACCGGATGTGTGAAACCAGCCTAATGCTAACCCTAACCCTAATTATAACCCTAACCCTAATTATATAACCCTAAATACCCTAACTAACAGAAAAATGAAAATAAATATAATTTCTATTTTTTATTATATGTCCCTAACTAAGGGGGTGATAAATGGGGGGTTATGTACTGTTTTTTTTATTTTGATCACTGTGATAGTTTATCACAGTGATCAAAATGCACTTTTCTGAGAATGAATGAAAAAATTTTTGAATCTGCCGCCAAGCAGATCGGCGGGCGCACTGCGCATGCGCCCGCCATTTTTTTTTTTGCAGGAAGAAGACGCCGGGATCCTGGGGCCTGCGGGAGGACGGAGGACACGGTAAGTATATGGGGGGGCGATCGGGGGACCCTCATTTTCTCCCCTCTGATGTGCGATCACATCAGAGGGGAGAGAAATTTTTTTTTTTTTTTTTTTTGCGATCGCGGCTATGCTTGCATAGCCGCGATCGCAACTCCGGGATCGGTGAATACCGACCCGTATCATGTTCTCTGGGGTCTCGGCTACCCAGAGACCCCAGAGAATATTTGCCCATCCCCCCACCAGCACAGCGGCACATAGCGCGGGCGCACTGAGCATGCGCCCGCCATTTTCTTAACAGCGCCGGCACCGGGGGACACCGGAGGGCCCGGGGCCACATGGATTGGATCGGGGGCCACATGGGGGTCCTGGGGACCCTTTTCTCTGTCCTCTGATGTCCGATGACATCAGAGGACAGAGAAATGAAATGGCACAACTTTTTTTTTTTTTTTTTGTTGCGGTCGCCGTTATAGGGTTAATAACGGCGATCGCAACATCGGTGTCGGTAAAAACCGACCCGATTCATGTTCTCTGGGGTCTCGGCTACCCCCGGAGAAAATGCGCCTCTGGGGGCGCTATTCACTTTTTCCACAGCTGTGGTTTAAGTACCCTTAATGACCGCCGTTAAAAGGCGTATCGGCGCGTTAATACTGAGGCCAGAGTAACCAGTTTAAAATATATGTTTATTATAAATTCATATAAAATGGCATATAAAAAGTCAGACAAAATACCACATGTAAGGAAAAATGTATACTTGGGAATATGTAAAAATCCTAACAATTTATAAACCTCCAAATAATAACTGGTGTATATAAATAGAGGCACTAAATGGTAATTGATCACCACATTATACACATGTACATATAAATTTTCAATATCAGTACAGCATTAGTCTGATATGCATAATTCCCTAATATATACAGCACATTACACTGTGTGCAGAATTATTATGCAAGTTGTATTTGAGAAGATTCTTTTTATTATTGAACAACTATGTTCTCAATCAACCCAAAAGACTCAAATAAGTATCAAAGCTTAATATTTTTGGAAGTTGGAGTGTTTTTTTTTTAGATTTGGCTATGTTAGGAGGATATCTGTTTGTGCAGGTAAGTAACTATTACTGTGCAGAAATATTAGGCAACTTAATAAAAACCAAATGTAAACCCATCTCACTTGTTTATTTTCACCAGGTAAATCAATATAACACAAAATTTTGAAATAAACATTTCTGACATTCAAAAAAAAATCAGTGACCAATATAGCCACCTTTCTTTGCGATGACACTCAAAAGCCTTCCATCCATAGATTCTGTCAGTTGCTGATCTGTTTACAATCAACATTGCGTGTGATGGAGGATTGTCCTGCATGAAAATCATGTTTTTCTTGAACGATACCGACTTCTTTCTGTACCACTGCTTGAAGAAGGTGTCTTCCAGAAACTAGCAGTAGGTCTGGTAGTTGAGCTTCACTCCATCCTCAACCCGAAAAGGTCCCACAAGTTCATCTTTGATGATACCAGCCCATACCAGTACCCACCTCCACCTTGCTGGCGTCTGAGTCGGAGTGGAGCTCTCTGCCCTTTACTGATCCAGCCTCGGGTCCATCCAGCTGGCCCATCAAGAGTCACTCTCATTTCATCAGTCCATAAAACCTTAGAAAAATCAGTCTTAAGATATTTCTTGGCACAGTCTTGACGTTTTATCTTATGTTTCTTGTTCAAAGGTGGTCGTTTTTCAGCCTTCCTTACCTTGGCCATGTCCCTGAGTATGGACACCTTGTGCTTTTTGATACTCCAGTAATGTTGCAGCTCTGAAATATGGCAAAACTGATGGCAAATGGCATCTTGGCAGCTTCATGCTTGATTTTCCTCAATTCATGGGCAGTTATTTTGCGCCTTTTTTTTATCAACACGCTTCTTGCGACCCTGTTGGCTATTTGCCATGAAACGCTTGATTGTTCGGTGACCACGCTTCAAAAGTTTTGCAATTTCAAGACTGCTGTATCCCTCTGCAAGACATCTCACAATTTTTGACTTTTCAGAGTCCGTCAAATCTCTCTTCTGACCCATTTTGCCAAAGGAAAGGAAGTTGCCTAATAATTAAGCATACCTTATATAGGGTGTTGATGTCATTAGACCACACCCCTCCTCATTACAGAGATGCAAATCACCTGATTTACATAATTGGCAGTTGGCTTTCAAGCCTATATAGCTTGGAGGAGGACAACATGTATAAAAAGGATGATGTGATCAAAATACTCATTTGCCTAATAATTCTGCACACAGTGTATAGTAATTACAGTCATAGGGAAATTGGGGAGATATCCTCATTACATCAGAAGGTGATAGAACAAGTCACATTGCACAATGCCCTTTAATATAACAGCATAGTTGCAGAGATACATGTAATATAACATTGGTGTAAGGCAGTGCAACACAGTCAAAAGCCTATTATATAACTCAAGGACAAGAGGAGGTATAATTACCTGAGGGCAGTAACTGGGGATCCACCATAACCGACGCGCATTTCACTTAGAGATGCTTCCACCAGGTTGTACCTTGTTAAGTCACAAGTAGTAAGACATATGAGACTAGTCATCACCAGAAAGCTAAAAGAGGAAGAAGAGAAGACCAAAGAGAAAACCATTTGGAAGCAAGTAAATGACTGGAAGAGGAGCACAGCAGGTGATGCGTGAGCATAGGACTGGTGTATTTAATCTTTGAGCAATTTTTAATCCCTTTATCGACCCTCCATTTAGACCTCAGCGCAAAAAAAACATCCTTTTCAGACAGATGACAGATTTTTTTGGGATAGAATTTTACTCACTCTAAATCAAATCTGACAGCCGATTTGGGTGACATTTGGAAGATTTGTTCATATTTATCACTTATCCGCTGGGCAGGTAATAATTGTTAGGTGGATGTCCTGCTACTGGGATACCCACTGATCACCAAAAGAATACCATTGTCATGAACACGAACAGTTGAATTGAGCTATTAGTCCTGTTAGGCTCATTAAGTAATGTGGATCCTCTAGGCCCTACGACTTGAGGAGCACATGGACTCCAGGCATTGATGCAGCAAGCAGTAAGACATGTGGGCAATGAGGACTTGTCACACAGAAAATCTCAGGAGAAGCAGGACAGATGAAGTGTAAGCATCTTGTTGAACCACATTGATAGCATGTCAGATGGTGGAGAATTGGTTAATTGAATGAAGTGGAAAATAAACTTCAGTCCCTTCTTTCCCAAAAGGCAAGATTTAGTAGGGTATTCTGAAGTCTTAAAGTGATCCCCTATCCATACTATAATGGATAAATTAAAGGTCACTGGGGGTCTCTAAAGATCCTAAGAACCAGGATTCTGAACATCCCTGTGTGAATGGAATGGTGGTCAATTATGCACACAGATCTTTCATTCATTCTTAACGGGATCCCTGGAGTTTGCCAAGACCTGTGCTCAACTGGTCTTCTGCACTTCCATAAGAATGCAAGTCACACAGAGTCCCAGTTCTCTGAATCATTGTGGTTCTAAGCGGTCAGGCCCACAGCGTATCCAATGGAAAGTGGATAACTTTCGATCTTGAGAATTGTTAGGCAACAGGCGACATCTGAACCTGGATCCGAGGAGTCTGTGGTCTCCCATCCAGATCCGGCAGAGGCAGATGCTGCTCAGCTTCGCCATCGATCCCAACACCTAGCCAATACCCGAGAGGCACAAATAGTTACTTGGGTCTTTGTTCACAGTAGCCTTAAACCTAGGTTACGGAACAAGAAAAGGCTGTTGCAAGCCTAAGTCCAGAAATGCATGCACTGAGCATGTCTGTGCATGGTCCTCTGACCTGGCATCGCCAGATTGGTCACGGATGACGTCATCGGTGATGTGATTGACGAGATGGCTGGGGGCGGAGCTTAGCCCTTAAATAGCTTCTCTGTCCGCGGCGCGGTCAGATCATACTATGTTAGGCAGTGCTCAAGTGTGACGTACCAGAATCTGGGCTCCACATGCTCTCTAGCTTTGCTTTCCGCGACCTTGCCAGAGTACGCTCGGCTTATTAGCCCATGTCCTTCAGGCAGGTTCAGCTTATGCCAGGCAAGTAGCCAATGTCGCAGCCTTGCTACAAATATAGGGTAACTATGCACCCTGAGCAGACTGCGGGGCGCGTAATCTGGGCATCGCCTGCAAAGCTGGACAGAGAGTTGCTCAGTCCGGTCTCACGCCAGCTGGTAGCATGTACGCCTGGCGTTAGTCGCACGCACTTCCTAGCGGCTGGCACGTAGCCTCTGTGCAGTCAACAAGGCTACGTCCACACCAGCTTGCAGCACTTAGTGCAAATATTATATCTGGCAAGTGGCTTCTGTGCCATTAACAGAGCTACATCTTTGCCAGCCCTTGGCACTTTTACCGTGAAGTTAACGGAGATAGTGCAAATGCTATTTCTTGCTTAATGTGAAGTTCACAGGCAAGATCTTTATATTTTAGTTGTCAGATATTACCCTCCAAACAAAAGGGTGTTCGGCAGCAGTGAACATAAACTGCATCGCGGATCCCGTGTTCAGTTGCAATCCATTATGCCATAAAGTTGTTGCAACCGAGTGTTAGGGTTCGAGTTCCCGCTGCTGCACAAGGGGAGTCTGGATCCAGTCCCGCTGCGGTCTCCCATTCATCTCCAGCCGCAGTGGAGCCTGCTCAGCAGAGACGTTGGTCCAAGCGTCTTGCCCACTCCACTACTGTGCAGTGACTTGCTGCTGCCTTTCCTGGATCTGCTATTATAGCCAGTGTTGGAGCAGACGTCTTTGGGACAAAGTCCTGCATTTTCCCTTCTGAGCATGCCCAGAGTGAGATCTCTCATTGGAGATCAGGGGTCACATGCTCAGGTACTGCAGCGGCTCCTATTGGTCCGCCAGGAAGGCC
>JARQOD010000003.1:354873776-354920268 GCA_033576555.1 Oophaga sylvatica | reverse complement strand
CTTCTATACAGACTGTTATAGATCCGCCTCATTGGCTGTGCTACATCATGTGATGTGGTAGCTGCAAGGCATTATGGAGAAGCCTGCCTGGCTGAGCCTTTTCTTGCTGATTCAATCTTCTGCATTGTATAAAATGGCTGATATCTATCTATCTATCTATCTATCTATCTATCTATCTATCTATCTATCTATCCTACATCTATCTATCTATCTATCTATCTATCTATCTATCTATCTATCTATCTATCTATCTATCTATCTATCTATCTATCTATCTATCTATCTATCTATCTATCTAGCTATCTAGCTATTAGTAGAAAAAAACAGAACAGCACAATATCAAATCACGGGTGCCCAGGCCTTTACAGCAATGTATCCAATTTGCCAAAATCCAGGTATTCAAAAAAGGAATGAGGTAATGGATACCATGATAGAGAAATTTATATGTAGGGGATATCCAAAAAAATTATTAGAACTAACAAAAAAGGAAATAATAAAACAAGATAGAACTACATTATTACAAACTGAACGAAAAAAACAAGAACTCTGTTGGGTTCCTTTTCTAACTACCTTTTCAGAAGAGAGTAAGGAAATTGCAGGTGTCATTAAAAAACATTGGGATATGTTGACAAAATGCCTCCCTAAATTGGAAGAATTTAAGAATCCACCACTTTTTTCATAGAGAAAAAATAAAAATATCAAGGATTCTCTTATAAGTAGAGTTGAGCGATACTTTCCGATATCCAAAAGTATCGGAATCGGAATGGTATCGCCGATACCATTAAAATATCGGCGATACCCGATACCGATACCGGAAGTCCCATGTAAGTCTATGGGAACAAAATATCGTAACTAAAAAAACCTCTTTCTTTCCTTGTAAACACTAAATATACACACATAGAATACATATATATATATATATACATGTCATTGTGACATATATATATACATATATGTATAGTTTATACACTTCTACATAGTGAAATATCCTCTGATTCAATTGCCGGGTAAAGCCGGCTTCTGTGAAAAGACAGAAGCACCCGACATGAAATGACACTTGGTGTACATAGGGTTAACCATGTATTTTCATGTCCTTTGCTATCTGATTTGCACAAACAATTACATCAGTCTATGTGTGCAAAATTTCACACCTGTAGGGGTTAATTAAAGGTGTAAATTCGCTGTAAAAAAAACTGACTTTTTTGCTACGAATTTACACCTTTAATTAACCCCTACAGGTGTGAAATTTTGCACACTTACACTCATGTAATTGTTTGTGCAAATCAGATATCAAACTACATGAAAAGACATGGCTAACCCTATGTACACCAAGTGTCATTTCATGTCGGGTTCTGCATTTTCACAAAAGCCGGCAATTGAATTAGCGGCTATTATACTATGTAGAAGTGTATGAACTATAAATATATATATATATGTGTCACAAATTCAATGACATGTATATATATATATGAGGTGTAAAATTGCTGAAAAACAATGCGTGGGCTCCCGCCCTATTTTCGCAACCAGACAGACAAAGCCAGTGAGTGGGGGCAGATAATAATAGCCCAGAGAGGGACCATTTTTTTTGGCCCCCCCGGCTACTTAACATCTGCCCCCAGAAACCCCAGAAAGGGCAAATCTCTAATTAGATTTGCCCTTTCTGGCACTTTGCCCGTCTATTCCCATTGCCCTGTAGCGGTGGTGAATGGGTTAATAAGGGGTTAAAATGACCTTGCAATTGAAAGGTCACTTTAAGCCAGGTTAATAATTGAGAGCTGTCAATTAGACAACTATCAATTATTAATCCTATTGTATGAAAGAAAAATCAAACACACACACTTTAATAAAAAAGAAGTTTAATGAAATAATCACACAGTTTTTGACCATATTTTATTTACCTGCTAAAACCATTTCCTGTAATAAAAATAAAATAATAAAGCAAAATTATTCTTACCAATCCGATGCACAGTCAGGTCCCACGGTGTAATCCTTCAGAAAGGGTTAATGTTTACTGCAGGGACCGCAGCTAATGCTGCAGCCTCACAGTAAACCCCCAAATGAATGAGCTCCTCTCCTGGCTGACAGGAGAGGAAGTGGAAAGCTTAATTGATTGCTTTCCACTTTCACTTCAGGTCAGCCAGGGACACCATCAGTGACGTCAGAGGGAACTGATTAACAAAAATAGGGGTTCCCTTCGAAAAAAAAATGGCGTGGGGTCCCCCCTATTTTTGTTAACCAGCCAGATGAAGCAGACCGCTGAGGCCTGGATTTTCAGGCTGTTAAGGAGCCAAGATCCATGGACCTTGCCAGCCTGATAATACCAGGCCACAGCAGTCTGCATATCTTGGCTGATTAACAAAAATAGGGGATCCCCTCGAAAAAAATTGGCGTGGGGTCCCCCCTTTTTTTGTTAACCAGCCAGAGGAAGCAGACCGCTGAGGCCTGGTTTTTCAGGCTGGTAAGGATCCAATATCCATGGACCTTGCAAGCCTGATAATACCAGGCCACAGCAGTCTGCTTAGCTTGGCTGGTTAACAAAAATAGGGGATCCCCTCGAAAAAAAAACGGCGTAGGGGTCCCCCTATTTTTGTTAACCAGCCAAGTAAAATGCAGACTGCTGCGGCCTGGTATTAAAAGACTGTCAAGGCCCATGGATTTTGGCCCTCAACAGCCTGATAATACCAGGCTACAGCAGCCCCACATTTGGCGCATCAAAAGATGTGCCAATTGTGGCACTTTACCCGGCTCTTCCCACTGCCCTGTAGCGGTGGCAAGTGGGGTAATAAGGGGTTAATGTCACCATTGATTGCACGGTGACAATAAGCCCGGTTAATAATGGAGAGGTGTCAATAAGACACCGATCCATTATTAATCCCAAAGTTTTTAAATGTGTAAAAAAAAGACACAGCAAGAAAAAAGTCTTTTAATGAAATAAAAGAGACAACACAGTTTTCATTTTTTTTATTACTCTCTCATTCCTGCGACGCCATCGATCTCCTGTAAAAAAAGAAAAAAAACAAACCAACAGTATACCACCTGTCCGACGCAGTCCATAACGACAGTCCCACGACGATCCAGCTCTGCTACATCGGAATGACAGGCAGAGCCTGACATCCCGGCGCAGCACAGCTGATTACCTGCTTCCCCGGCGGTGACGTCATCGGACTGCTTTACGGCCGCGATTACCCAGCAGTCACTGCAGTTATCGCGAGAAACTGCATGTGACCGCCGGGGAGAAGAGGATGGCGGCCATTAAGCAGTCCGGGATGTGACCGCCGGAGATCTTCTGCCGGGTAAGTGCCGCTGACTCCTGACAGACCCGACCGACGGACACTGACAGTGACAGTGACAATCCCGATTCCGGTATCCGATATGACCAAAATATCGGTACTCGGAATCGGAATTCCGATACAGCCAATATCGGCCGATACCCGATATTTGCAGTATCGGAATGCTCAACCCTACTTATAAGGTCCGATGTGGGCCCTATGAGAAGATTACAACAGACCTTTTAACAGGAGTTGGAAGAAAGGGATGCTATCCCTGTCTAACATGCATTAATTGTCCCCTTATGATTAAAGGAAATACGTTTGAACACCCTCAAACTCAAAAAAGTATATAATTAAACACTTTTTAATGAGTAATTCAGATTATGTCATATACCTTTTGCAATGTCCATGTAATCTATGGTTTATCAGTGAAACAACGTGTGATTTCAAATCACATATTAATCATCACCGGTATACCATTAGAAAAAAGAAGATGGATCTTCCAGTTCCAAATCATTTTATTGAGTGCAAACATATGGAAAAGGATCTAAGATTTAGATTGATAAATACAGTACCAGTACAGAGGAGAGGGGAACCTTTATTGAAACAAAAAGAACTTAAATGGATATATGAGCTCAATACGCTTAAGCCCATGGGGTTAAATGCTGATTTCAAGATACAAACTGTTTTTTGAACCCCAATATTTATCATATGGATTCATTATCTCTGCGGTATAGAAAGATTGAAGTGCCCTAAACTTTACGTACTTGTTTTTAAAGTGTATGTTTTACGTATTAATTTAATAACAAAAAATGTTTTTTCCTAATTTGTTTCATTTTTCTTCTTTTTTCAGAAAAAAATTGCCACTGTTCACATGACATCAACATAAAAATATGGCGGATAAGTGATTTTTTATTTTTTAATTATTATTTGATTTTTGTATAATATTTTGATTTAACTCGTGTGCTGGAGAGAGTCGGCCAATAATTATAATTAGAAAAATATATTAATGGAAAATTATTGAAAGGGGCTTGGGTAAAAAGAGCTGCACTAAGAATATATTCACCTTTATGGCCTTTGGTTGAGATATCTTGGTCTTGGTGGACTTAGATATCACCCGAATATACCATTGGTGGCAGGAGGCCACCTGAATAAGGGACCGTCAGGTACATCAGGGTGATTTAAAATGTGTCTTTAAGCTCAGATATTGAACCCTTATACCCGGTTTCTATCCTAAAGTAGGCAACATATTATTTTGAGAAGATGACTATTAATACATGAAGGGGAGATGTCACTTTACGACAAAATGAAAGTGAGCGTTACATAGGGAGCTCACGTTATGTTTGCCTCATCCAAGATGGCGTTACGACATCGAAGTGATGATGTACGCATGCGCTAAGAATATGCCACACATTGAATATAATTGGCCGATAGCTTATATTGGCACATTGAGGCGAGCGCATGCGCAGTAGATAGTAGTACACGCCGAATATGGCGATCTCGGCGTCCTCCATGTGCATCTTTGTAACCTTAAATGTGGAAAGTTTTATTTCTAAATTTGAGCACAGCTGTATCATTTTTAATAATAATTGATTCAAAATAAAGTAATTAACTTTTATATGCCATATAATCAGCACTTTATGCACAGGGCACTTTATATGAAGTTATGTGATTTAATCCACTTATCTATCTATCTATCTATCTATCTATCTATCTATCTATCTATCTATCTATCTATCTATCTATCTATCTATCTATTTATCATCTATCTATCTATTATCTATCTTATATCTATCTATCTATTATCTATCTATCTATCTATCTAATATCTATCTATCTATCTATCTATCTATTATCTATCTATCTATCTATCATCTTTCTATCACTCTTTTATATCTATTTTCATTTCTGAATCTCTTTTCTATCTGTCTAGTCTGTCTTGATGCATCATTTCTTTTTTCACCTATCTATCATGTATTTAGTTATCCATCATATCCATTACCATATATATATCACACATTGAATCCTTATGAGTATAAACCCTGTTTGTTATACCATGTAGAAATGTTCTGAATGACGATTTCTTAATGCAGTTTCCCAAAATCACTGAAATTGAAGTTATTTTAAATGGAGCAATATGTGGTGCAGAACAGACTGTATTCTCTGTGAATTGTCAGGAGAACATTGTGTAGGACTTTTGTAGTCTTGTCACTTTGATGAATGTCTTGATAGCATCAGGTTTCAAAAGCAAAGCAACTCCAGTTTTCTTTTTTTTTTCTATTACGTTCCGTCACTTAAATGCCATCTGCAGCAGTATTTGTCAGCATCAGAAGCGTTCATTTCTCTGAAAAGTGGAGCGTAAGGCTTGGGACGTGATTCAACCTTGAAAAACAGAAATGTGTTACATTAATAAAAGAGAATTAAACTGGGAAATTTGCAAAAATGTCAGTGTCTGAGTGTAGAAAATTGTCAGCCACAAATGGAATTGAGGGATGAAAGATGAAACCTTCTTTTCTCACAGCATCACCTAAAGGATCCGTTTCCCTTGGGCGAAATGGAAAGTTCTAAAAGGCTGATGATTTGTAGTTTATGGAAAGAAGACAGAATTCGCACAATGAAATATCTTCTTTCTAAATAATCACAAGTCAATGAGAAAATGCAGTTTATTATTCATGATGAATTCTAACAATACTTCAGAAAAAATATTATCTTGGCCATTGCTTCCCAAGAGTATGACAGTGCCATAGAGTTAAAATTCATTGACATGTTTGACCACTACTCCATTAAAATTATTAAAATTAAGTACAGGCCCACCATTTCTATATTTGGTAGAGTCTCCAGAGGTAGAACCCTCAGGGATCATCGATTTATTACTTCTTCTATAGATATGTGATAAGTTGAGATTGGTTTGTAGCTACTTTTAAGGGAACCTATGGAAACATTTACCTTCAAAACCATTTATATGACTGTGCAGCCCTTTAAAAGATAAGCTTATTGATCCCTTCATGGCTCCAAATCAATTTTTCAGCAGCATAAAATCAAGTTTTGAAGTTGCGTCTGGAGGTGCATTGGGGTGTGACAATGCACTTACAGCTTCTCAGCATCACCTTGTATTTCCTACCTAGCAACTCCCTCCTCTGGCTGATTGACAGGTCAGTGGCAACGCACAAGAACAAAGGGCCTATTAATCAGCTAGAAGAGGTGATTCCCTTGGGATCAATAAAAGTAATTTAGAATTGAAAAGTGACTATTTTATTGTGAAAAATAACAGGATTAATTCATCTAGGTCATGTCAAAGCACAGCAGCCAATAACTGAGCATAGAGGTTTTTCTGATATAGACGTCATAAGCCGCTCTGAGCCGCTAAGCTAGCTGAATTGGCTGCCGACTTGATGTCAAAATGGCAGTCAAAAAATGAAGCCAAGGCAGTGGCGGAGTCTCAATGCTTTCATACAGGAAAAAAAATTTTGAAAGTGGGCAAACCCTTTAATTCACTTCAAATCATTTCCACATACAATCCACGAGCAAGAGTAAAGTAAGCAGCAAGCATGAAAGCATGTGGGAAGCAAGGACTTGGCACACACAGGAATCTTGGAGCAGGAGGGCTAATGAAGTGGAACCACCAGGGATGGAAGCAAGTTAAAGCACAGTATGGTGAAGCACACCTAACAGAAGTCTAGAGTCTTAATGCTAAAACACAGGTGTGTGTCCTAAGGGCCTTAAATAGGTCTAGGGAGATGACGCCTTGCAACCTGCAAAACTCAACAAGGAGAACAATGAAGGGCAGTGGACTGAGGTGAAGGAAGAAGAGCCCAAGATACTTGAAACAAGAGTGTAACAAATGTTGGAGGAAATCAGCGATGGTTTTCTAATCTTAAAGAGTCGTTTTAAATGAGGAAATTCTGAATTCCTGAAGTTTTTTATATGCATAGTGGCAGATATCGATGGGATCTTCTACATCTTTATACCAATGTAACCTTCACTTATTTTCCCTGCATATTTACACCTGCAAAACCCGAGTAACTCCTAAAAATACTTTTAAAAATTATCATACTTTTTGTAGAAGAAGCCCTCTCCCCATTAAAGTTTTTAAGTTATTAATATATTGCAATCATCTTATATAGCACAGTGTACTTGTAAGGGGTACGGGGGCTAGTTTAATGCCCTGCACTCTTTGCACATGTTCCTGGTAAAAGTGGGTATATCCCATATGTCTTGTAATGTTGATATATTGTGTATTGCATTGTACCTATGTTTATATGTTCTGTAGATATCGGGAGACTGTAGGACTTAGACCAGTAGGGGGTGCACAATAGAAAAGGATGGTAATTTGTTAGACCAATAGGATTAGACTGATTAGGAGGGGCTAAGAAAGAGTAGTTGGGGGAGCTTCCTGGAGTTAGTGTGAGAACCGGGAGCTGAGACAGTTTAGTTGTGTCTGGGGAACATTTAAGTCAAGGAGCCCAGCAGTCAAGGGCCTCAGAGCTGACAGTCACACATAGTGGAAGAATATCAGGGCAGCATTAAAATGGTAGCAGCTAACTTCGTGGGAACAACACTTAACGTCCGAGGTCTACGGCCTGGTAAGGAGTGGAAGAGCCATCCTTCAACTTCACCTTCAGAGAGGGAAACAGGCAGAGAACTCCTGAAGAAAGTTAGTCTGACCAGTCAGAAAGCTGGGTGGAGCAGCTGGAAGTGTCTCCACCCTGGAACGGGTTGGGCCCAGAAGAAGAAAAGCTCATGTGCGGCTGCGCAGCACCACTAGGAGGCATGGCACCGGCACCGATGGCCCATTCCTGTGTCCTATGTTGTGGCGGTGTCGGCCACATAGAGTGGAAGTGTCGGCAGGCGGAGAAAAGGACCCGGCCGGTAGGCTGTGGGGAGCATCTGATGTCGAGTCGACGAATATTGGCCTGATGGATTCCGGGTATCTGCTGGAGAGTAGTATTGGCGGCTGCCGGAGCCGGAATGTCATCGGGAACCAAAGGAGGTCTGTGATCTGGGAGAAGAGACTGCCTCAGAGTAGCCAGAGATTGAGCAGGCAGAATCGGAGGAGTCTGACGGTCACGGAGTGATCGCGGCAGGGATGTCGGAGCAGCAGGACGACGGGCAGGCGGTGACTGTAACTTTGTCCCAAACCCCGGAGCACAGACCTGCGTTCATGGACGGTCCATCTCTCGGTCCGTCACTCAGTTATCAGGAAGGAGAGCGCCTCTTCCCATCCCCCGGGCAGGCAGCTTGGATAGCGGGTGTGTTCGAGGGGAAGAATAGGAGAGAGAGATCTGGGTGGAACTGCACCGACCAGGAGAAGAAACAATGGCTGGACGGCGGACCTATGGGGTACTGGTATATACTCACTGGTCTTGTGGGTATGGCTTTTTCCGCAAGGCAAACACGAATGATAAGGTATATGTAAATGCCAGTTCCGTAAAATTCCAGAGGCTCCTGAGGGAAGAAGATCGGTTCACCTATTTCAAGGAGGATGGACCTTAGGGTATTTGGCCATGGCAGTCACTCTGTAACCCTCAGAGGACGACCCAAAACTATATGAGAGCCAGTAACGAGCACAGTCGTCTCTATCTCCCCGGCCTATGGAACTGCCAAACTCTGCCCTTCCCTTGTCGTTGAGGCTGGGGGACATGACACCTGCCGCGGTAATGGTTCCACCATCACCCGCAGGAGCACGAGTTAGGTGCCTGATGTGGGACAATGATTAAAATTGACCCCTGTAAAGGGGAGTTTTGCTTGTTGCACTTTTAGCTGGAGAATGGGATTGTTATGCATCCCCATGGGCAAAGGAGCCCTGTAGCACCGGATTTGAGTGCAGTGTGACCTTCACGGTCACATGTAAATGTTGAACATTGTTTTTCCCTTTCCCAAGTTCTGTTGCGCACGTTGCGCCTCCCCTACTGGATTGCAAGAACTTTAATCCTGAGGGGTTACGTGCCCTTGGACTGAAAACAGACTGTATGTGGTTGCTGCAAAGGACTGTGTTTTAGTTTGTTATGTGTGACCTGAATTTTATTCCTAGGAAAGAGCAGCAGACATGCGTTAAAGGGCCTTACTGCGTGCACAGGAGGGAGGGGGAGAACTTAAACAGGAGTACCTGATGAGTGAGCCAGATCATGGAGGACTGTGACCAAGTGCCTGTCTAAGGCATATTGCTGCCCAAAATGTCAGAGGTGAACGTTAAAAAAAAACACGGGCTCTTATGCAGAGCAAAAGGACTTTATTACGGTTAACTACATTTTAAAAAAAATATGTGTTTTATATTAAAGTTACGTCGTACCTACACTGTATGTTCGGGGACTACCATATTTTAGGAGGGAGGTGTGTAAAGGGTACGGGGGCTAGATTAATGCCCTGCACTCCTTGCACATATTCCTAGTAAAAGCGGGTATAGCCCATATGTCTTGTAATGTTGATATATTGTGTATTGCATTGTACCTATGTTTATGTGTTGTGTAGATATAGGGATAGTTTAGGACTTAGACCTGTAGGGTGAGCACAATATAATAGAATAGGAATTAGTAAGATCAATAGGATTAGGATTAGAGATGAGTGACTTTGCCTCTGGGAGGGTCGAGTCGGGTTTCGGACTACCCGACTTTATCAAAAGTTCGGAGTTCCGACTGAAACCCGACCCGACCCCAATGCAAATCAATGGGGAATAAAAGGCGGCAGTGAGTGGAGGACAGTAAACACACCTACAGTGCCCATTTCAATGCCAACGACATAAATTCTTATTACTTAAGCTTGTCAACCTTAATTTACTTTATAATAATAGTAACGCATTGAAAACTAGGGGTTATTTGGCTAAAGTTGTGGGGGGGGCAGGGCTGGCTCCAGGCTTTGGTGGGCCCCGGGCAAAAGAGTCTCAATGGGCCACTTTAACACATACCACAATTCATGATGCTCTGATACGGCAGAGAAATATAGGTATAGTACAATGCCAAATACTTCACTTCCTACATTACATGTGATATCTATTGTAAATTCTACAATAGCTCAAAAACCGGACAGTATAGTCCTCCATACAGTATTATGGGCACCACATAGTGCGCCATACAGAATAATGAGCCCCATATATTGCTCTATACAGAATAATGAGCCCCATATATTGCTCCATACAGAATAATGAGTCCCATATATGATGCTCCATACAGAATAATGGGCCAATAAAATGCTTCATACAGTATAATGAGCCACATATATTGCTCCATAAAGAATAAAGAGCCCCATATATTGCCCCTTACATAATTGGTCTCATATAATGTTCCATACAGTATATGATGAGCTCCACATAATGCTCCAGTATATGATGGTCCCCATATAATGTGACATACAGTATAGGACGGTCCCCATAGAGTATAATGAGCCCCACATATTACTCCATACAGTATAATGAGTCGCATATAAAGCTCCATACAGTATATGATTGGCCCCATATATTGCTCCATACAGAATGGGCTCCATATAATGCCCCATACAGAATAGGCCCCATATGTGCTCCATATGATGCTCCATATAGTGCTCCACATATATATGCTCTTGTGTATGATGAGCCCTGTATAATGCTCCAAATATAATGGTCCCCATATATAATGCTCCATATATAATGGGCTCCATGTGATGCCCCATAAATAATGAACCCCATATGATGCTCTAGTGTATGATGGGCCCCATATATGATGCTCCAGTGTATGACGAGCCCCATATAATGCTCCAAATATAATGGTCCCCATATATAATGATTAGAGTTGAGCGAAACAGGTCAGTCAGATTCAAAAGTCGGTTTTCCCATAATGCTTGCAGGCGCCTTTTTTCAGCCAATGAGCAAGGACGTACACTGTGGTTAACGAGATGACATGTGCAGGGTCCACCACCATCTTAGAGAAGGGCATTGCAGTGATTGGCTGGCTTTGCGGGGCGTCATAGTGCCTATAAAAGCCCTGAGCGCCGACCTCCATTTTACTTCTGCCGATATTAACAGCAGAGAGAGGTTGTTGACGCTGTTTATCAGTAGGGAGAGAGTTAGGCAGGAAAGAGAAGCTCTTCTTTGCTTGTGCTGATAGCAATTGTGCTGTACAGGTAGTGTGCAGTGACAGGGGAGGATTTTCTTGTGTGCAGCAGCGCTGGTTTTTGGGCTGCATGATAGCTGTATTGCTGTGTGTACACTGCTGTGCAGACTGCTTTTTACACAGCACTAATACTTTTCTTCTTTTTTTTCTGCACACTTACCGACTATTCATTTCTTCCCACACCGTATAGAGCTGTACGCTTCTCACACACACACACACTACCGTGTACCGGCTGGTATCACGGACAAATACATGCTGACTATCTGTATGTGACTATGGAAATATATGCGGAGATTGCAATTTTCCTCTAAATAGTATACAGCTGTACGCTTCTGAGACAGTACCGTATATCTGCTCTTTGTATTACGGTCAAATCCATACTGAGTGAGAGTCTGTGTGTGACTTCGGAAATGTATACGGAGATTGCAGTTTTCCCCTACACTGTATACAGCTGCATGCTTCTGAGACAGTACCGTATATCTGCTCTTTGTATTACGGTCAAATTCATACTGAGTGAGCGTCTGTGTGTGACTCTGGAAATATATACGGAGTTTTAAATTTTCCCTTACGCTATATACAGCTGTACGCTCCTCATGCAGTACCATATATCTGCTGGTATTTTTGGTATATGTTCATAAACATGAGGAAGTATGGTGGAAGAGGCCGTGGACGTGGGCGGGGGGGCCCAGCTGGGAATGATGGTGGTGGTGGTGCATCTGCTGGTGGTAGTGCCAAAAGCCCAAGAGCACCTAAGGCAGGAAGTGTTGAGCCTGCATCATCGTCTGGCTCCAGAAGGCCTGGAAGGCTCCCTTTTCTGGGAGTAGGTAAACCGCTTTTAAAGCCGGAGCATCAGGAACAGGTTTTGGCTTACAATGCCGAAACAGCCTCCTGCTCTATCGCCTCCTTTTCAGAACTTTCAAAAACTGCAAGCACTGAGTCATCAGTGCAAGCTCCTGGTCAGGAACCACACCTTTCCTTGTGTCCTTCACCCCCACCAAAAGTGAAGGATGCGGCAGGCCACACTTCAGATTACTCCAGGGAGCTCTTTTCACATACCATGCCTGGGTTATCAAGTGAAATCCTGAATTCTCAAGTCCAAGATGAATATGACATGGAGTGCACTGATGCACAGCCACTGCTATCTGATTCTGCTGGTACATTCACCCAGAGCACTACATTGCCCTCGCAGTCTACTGAGCCAGAATCTGACCCTGATGAAACTCCGGTGTCCCTTCCCGCATACTCTAACAGCTTACAGGGTGACACAGAGGAATGTGCAGATGAAATTGAAGAGGAGGTGAAGGATGACCCAGTTGTTGACTCGGATTGGCATCCATAGGGGGAAGAGGGTGCTACTATGAATAGTTCAGAAGAGTAGGACGATCAGCGGCAGGCATCGACATCGCAGCTGCGGTTATCTGGCACGCCCGTAGCAGTCCAGAAACGTGTAAAAAAAACAAAAAGAGTTGCAGGACAGCTTGGCCAGATGGTCAAATTAGCACTGCGTGTGTTAGGGTTCGAATTCCCGCTGCTGCACAAGGGGAGTCTCGAACCAGCCCCGCTGCGGTCTCCCATTCATCTCCGGCCACAGTGGAGCCTGCTCTGCAGAGACATCGGTCCAAGCGTCTTGCCCACTCCAGTACTGTGCAGTGACTTGCTGCTGCCTTTCCTGGATCTGCTATTATAGCCAGTGCTGGAGCAGACGTCTTTGGGACAAAGTCCTGCGTTTTCCCTTCTGAGCATGCCCAGAGTGAGATCTCTCATTGGAGATCAGGGGTCACATGCTCAGGTACTGCAGCAGCTCCTATTGGTCTGCCAGGAAGGTCCTGTGACTACTGTTGTTCTGGAACAAGCTTCATTGGTCCTTGTTTCTGGCAGGTCCTGTAGCTGTTACTATAAAAGGGTAGCATGGCTGGGCCGCCATGCGCTAATATCAGCCATTGTTTGCTATGCGCCAGTGTGGTCATGTGTGTGTGTGGTTAGGGACCGGCTGAAATAAGCCACTAGAATACCGACTTAATCGGTGAGGAGTTTGGTGTGCTAGCTGGTCAGGGTCGGCGTCCTAGATGCCCTAGATTACCGGCATAACCGGTGAGGAGTTTTGATTGCCGTATTCAGGGTCTGGCGTTCAGACGTCATAGATTGCGGGTGACTCCCGCGAGGACATTAGCACATGATCACGCTTTATGTACGCTTAGCACTTAACTGTGTACCTGAGAGCCTGACAGGACACAGCACTTTTTCTCAGCGGCCCTGTGACGTAACAGGGTTCGCTTTCAACGCTAGACAGCGCCCTAGCGTGTTTTCTTTGCGACTCAGTTGTGTTTAGTGAGTTCGCACACATCGCCATATAGCGCTGCGGCTCTCCTTCTAACGGCTCTGTGGAGTAACAGAGTTCGCACTTATTGCCACAGCGCGTTACGGCGTTTATGTTGGCGACTCTGCGGGATAACAGAGTTTGCTTCTTACGCCATTTTACTAGCAGCAGGCTCCGCCTGCACGGTGGACCCCGGGCTGCGAACACACCTCTCCACATCTTATATTTGGTGCATTCCGCAGACCCTAACATAATATTAGCGCCAGGGTCTGGCTAGTAAAATGGCGGATGAACAGCGTTTACAGCTGTACATCCAGCAGCTGGAGGGTAGGTTGGCGGCTCTTGAGCGCACAACCTCAGCTGTGGATGTTACCGCAGTCGCTGTTCAGGCTGCTAGCGTAGCTGCAGCCAGTTTGTCCTCTGCCTCCTCTGTCCCTACATTGTCCCACCTCCCTCTTCCAGACAAGTTTGCTGGTGACAGCAAGCAATGTCGGGGATTCGTGAGTCAGTGCTCCATACACCTCGAGCTTCTGGCTGCACGTTTCCCCACGGATCGGGCACAAGTGGGCTTTGTGATAGCTCTTCTGTCGGGCAGAGCGTTGGAGTGGGCAACGTCGCTGTGGGAGCGCGACGACCGTGTGGTGCGGAGTGCTTCTCTTTTTCTGGAGGCTCTGAAAAAGGTTTTTCTAGGACCTCAGATCACCCACGATACGGCGCTCAAACTGCTGGCAAGTACCCAGGGTTCGGCTTTGGTCAGCCAGTTTGCTGTCCAATTTCGGACTCTGGCCTCGGAATTAGAGTGGCCAGATAAAGTCCTCATTCCCGTGTTCTGGAGAGGACTGGCGGGTCATGTGAAAGACGCCTTGGCTGCCAGAGAGATTCCTGCCACACTGGAGAAGCTTATCGCTATTTCCACCCGCGTCGACCTCCGTTTCCAGAGCGGAGGCTGGAACGTGCCCAGTGTAGGCAGAGGGTTCGGTTGGCTCCAACCTTCACCACCCCTCTGGAGCGCCGTTCAGGCGCCCGACCTTCAGGAGGTTGCTCCTGCAGGATCTAAATCTCGGGTCACTCGTCCATCCCCGATTTGTTATATTTGCCAGCAGCAGGGACATTTTGCCAACCAATGTCCACAGCGGCTGAATAAACGGTCGCGCCCAGTAACCGTAGGAACAGGGTCACTGGACGCCATGAGTTTTGCCCCTAAAGTGCTCCTCAAGGGGATAATTACCCACGGTTCTACCACCCTACCCGTCAAGCTGTGTGTGGATTCTGGGGCAGAGGGGAATTTTATGTCATCCTCCTTTGCTTCTCGCCACACCATGCCTTTGGTGTTGCTGACTGAACCAGTATCGGTACGGGTGTTGAACGGAGCAATTCTGCCCTCACAAATCACCCATCAGTCTGTCCCACTCACCTTGTCTATGTCTCCTTCCCATCAGGAGAATATATCATTTTTTATCCTCCCTGAGGGTATAGATGAGGTTTTGTTGGGATTACCCTGGCACCGCCACCACTCTCCCCATATTGAGTGGTCTTCAGGGAGAATTCTGGGTTGGGGTAATTTATGTAAAGGCAGATGCATTAGGGACAGCGTGCAGGTCAACATCACTGAGATACCCATAGACCTCTCTCCTCTTCCCAAGGTCTATTGGTTTTATGCCAACGTTTTCTCGAAGAAGGCTGCGGAGACTCTTCCGCCTCATCGCCCCTATGACTGTCCTATCGACCTCTTGCCTGGAGCTGAGCCTCCTAGAGGAAGGGTTTATCCCCTCTCTCTTCCTGAGACAGAGGCCATGTCCCAATATATTCAGGAGAACTTGGCAAGGGGATTCATTAGGAAGTCGGTGTCACCAGCGGGAGCGGGGTTCTTCTTTGTGCAGAAGAAGAACGGAGAATTACGTCCGTGCATTGATTATAGGGGTCTCAACGCTATCACCGTGAAAAATAAATATCCTTTGCCGCTAATCTCTGAGCTCTTTGACAGGCTTCGGGGAGCAAGGGTATTTACTAAGTTAGACCTGCGGGGTGCGTATAACCTGATTCGCATCCGTGAGGGGGACGAATGGAAGACGGCATTTAACACCAGGGATGGGCGTTATGAATATCTGGTAATGCCCTTTGGGCTCTGTAACGCCCCAGCTGTCTTCCAAGACTTTGTGAATGACATCTTCCGGGATATGTTGTCCACCTCGGTGGTAGTCTATCTGGATGACATTCTCATCTTTTCTCCAGATATGGCCTCCCACCGGAGAGATGTCTGCAAGGTCTTCGACCTCTTGCGAGCAAATTCCCTATATGCGAAGTTGGAGAAGTGCATGTTTGAGCAGGAGTCTCTACCTTTCCTGGGCTATATCATCTCCACCCAGGGATTGGCTATGGATCCTACCAAACTACAGGCTGTGATGGATTGGCAAGAACCCCACTCCCTTAAGGCGGTGCAGCGCTTTATGGGGTTCATTAACTACTATCGCCAATTCATTCCCCACTTCTCTACTTTGGTAGCTCCCTTGGTAGCCCTCACCAAGAAGGGAGCTAATCCCAAGTTGTGGTCAGAGGAGGTCACAAAGGCGTTCTCCTCCATCATGTCGCATTTCGCCAGTGCTCCCATCTTACATCGCCCCGATGTCGATAAACCGTTTATCTTAGAGGTGGATGCCTCTTCTGTTGGTGCTGGAGCAGTCCTCTTTCAAAAGGATGCCCAGGGTCGGAAGCATCCCTGCTTCTTCTTTTCCAAGACCTTTACACCAGCAGAGAGGAATTATTCCATCGGGGACAGGGAGTTACTGGCTATGAAGTTGGCCTTCTCCGAGTGGAGACATCTTCTGGAGGGGGCTCGCTTCCCTTTCCAAGTATTCACGGACCACAAGAACTTGGTATATTTGCAGACAGCCCAGCGGCTAAATTCCCGTCAGGCCAGATGGTCCTTGTTTTTCTCCCGGTTCCATTTCACCCTCCATTTCCTCTCCGGTGAGAAGAACATTCGCGCAGACGCTCTATCCCGCTCCGTGGTGTCCTCTGAGGAGGTGGAGGAGGAGCCTCGGCTTATTGTCCCCACAGAAAGCCTAAGAACGGTGGCTCCGGTTTCGCTTGAGTCTGTGCCTCCGGGCAAGACTTTTGTGCCCATCAATTTGCGACCGGAAGTACTCTCTTGGGCACATTCGTCCAGGGTGGGTGGACATTTTGGGACAAAAAGGACTTCTGAGTTGCTGGCGAGAACATACTGGTGGCCGCAGATGGCCCGTGACGTCAGGGAATACGTTCAGGTGTGCGTCTCCTGCGCCAAGAATAAGTCCCCTCGACAACGGCCAGCTGGGTTACTTTTCCCTTTACCGGTGGCAGACAGGCCTTAGGAGATGGTCGGGATGGATTTTGTGGTGGGCTTACCCAAGTCTCGGGGCTGCACCATCATCTGGGTGATAACGACCACTTCTCCAAAATGGTGCACTTAGTGCCGTTACCACGGTTACCGTCTGCATGGGCCTTGGCAGCATTATTCATTAGGCATATTTTTCGCCTTCATGGTATGCCAGACAAAATTGTCAGTGATCGAGGTCCCCAGTTTGCGTCTCGGTTCTGGAGAGAGCTGTGTCGTTTACTCAGCATTGAGTTGAATCTCTCCTCTGCATACCATCCCGAGACGAATGGGTTGGTAGAGAGGGCCAACCAGACCTTGGTCACATACTTGCGACATTTTGTCTCTGCCAGGCAGGATGACTGGGCATCCTTGCTACCGTGGGCTGAGTTCGCTCTAAATAATGCTGTGGCTGACTCCACTGGACAGACCCCATTCCTCCTGAACTACGGTCAGCATCCGCGGGTACCAGTGCCTATGCCCGTGTCTTCGCCGATTACAGGGTGGCAGACTGGGCTGTGGAGGCACGGGACATTTGGGACCACACACAGGATGCCATTCAGGCCTCCAAAGAGAGGATGAGGTCTTCGGCCGATGGCCCATCGGCGCCCCGCTCCTACATTTGCTCCGGGTGACCTAGTGTGGCTTTCTGCCCGAAACATCAGGCTACGTGTAGAGTCCACCAAGTTGGCACCTCGCTTTTTGGGCCCCTTTAAAGTTCTTGAGCAGGTGAACCCGGTGGTTTACCGCCTAGCCCTTCCGCCTCGCCTTGGTATCACTGACACCTTTCACGTGTCCCTCCTGAAACCCGTGGCCATTTCCCGGTTTTCCGAGTCATCTGCCGGGACGTCGGGTTCATCTACCGATGATCATGAGGTGAACGCCATTGTTGGGTACAAGGTGGTACGAGGCAAAAAATTTTATTTGGTGGATTGGAGGGGTTATGGGCCTGAGGATAGGTCCTGGGAGCCTGCCGAGCATGTTCACGCTCCGCAGCTCATCGCTGCCTTTGAGTGCAGCGAGGCCCAAAGAAGGGGGGCCCTAGGAGGGGGGGTAATGTTAGGGTTCGAGTTCCCGCTGCTGCACAAGGGGAGTCTCGAACCAGCCCCGCTGCAGTCTCCCATTCATCTCCGGCCGCAGTGGAGCTTGCTCTGCAGAGACGTCGGTCCAAGCATCTTGCCCACTCCAGTACTGTGCAGTGACTTGCTGCTGCCTTTCCTGGATCTGCTATTATAGCCAGTGCTGGAGCAGACGTCTTTGGGACAAAGTCCTGCGTTTTCCCTTCTGAGCATGCCCAGAGTGAGATCTCTCATTGGAGATCAGGGGTCACATGCTCAGGTACTGCAGCAGCTCCTATTGGTCTGCCAGGAAGGTCCTGTGACTACTGTTGTTCTGGAACAAGCTTCATTGGTCCTTGTTTCTGGCAGGTCCTGTAGCTGTTACTATAAAAGGGTAGCAGGTCTTTGGGCCGGGTCATGTGCTGATATCAGACCTGCTGATGCCTATGCCCTTAATCGTGAAGTATGTGTGCTAGTGGTCAGGGCTCCGTCTAGAATAACCCTAGATTACCTTGAGTTTCCTTCACGCTTCAACCAAGAGTGAAGAATTGCTGCATGGCTACACTTCAAGTGTACCTGGAGCTCTACAGCATCCATGGCCGTCGGTTGTAGTATCCTACGTTCGCCATATTCGTGAGCGAAATCTCACCATGTCGCTAGATGAATGATAACATGGAGTGCACTGAGCATTCAGCCACTGTATGCTGACTCGTAGCTGGTGACTATTCACGCCAGAGCACTGCATTACCCTGCAGTCTACTAGCCAGATCGACCATGAAATCAGGTGCCTCTTCTACGTACCACTTAGTAACGAGGCAGTCAGTAAATTAGAGGAGGTGATGGATTGACCATTTACTCAGATGGCTCTTGAGGAGTCCGCTGGCAATCTCAGAAGAGGGGAGACCGCGCGCATCAACCATGGTATTGAAGCCAGACGGTTATTGCGACAGCTGCAGTGCCCCTTGTGGTTAAGCGCAGCGTTCAAGAGCTCATGCTACGCTGTCACCACGCTATGACCTACACACTCGGCACTTCTTTTCTAGAAAAGTCATCCCTGCCCTCCACCTGCATGTGAAAGACCGTATTGTCCATGACTCAAACAATCAGTGAGTGGAAAGGTGCACCTCACAACAGATGCATGGGCCAGTAGGCATTGCCAGGGCAGTTACGTGTCCATCACTGCGCACTGGGTTAATGTGGTGGATGCAGAATCCACTGGGGACAGCGGTGTTGGAACACTGCTACCTAGCCCATGGTATAGGCAACAATTGGCTGTTGGTGTTCGACCCTCCTCCTCCTCCAGAAGCAAAAGCTCGTCGACAGAGCGCAGTCGCACGAGCACTCCATTCGCAGCTGCCATTGTTGCACACAAAGTGTACCACTATCGATCAGCTAGTGGTAAGTGTCAGCAGGCTGTTTTAAAGATGATGTCTTTGGGCGACAACAGACACACCGCAGAGGTACTGGCCGACTACTTGCAGTGAGAAACTAAGTCATGGCTGAGCAGTCTATATCTTGAGCCAGGCAAGGTAGTCAGTGATAACGGACATAATTTTGTGGCGGCCATAGCCCTGGCAAAACTCAGACACCTACCTTTCCTGGCTCACACCTTGAACCTGTTGGTGGTGCTTCATAAATTATTATCCAGAGTTACCAGCCCTGCTCCATAAGGTGCTAAGACTGTGCTCGCACATCCGTCGCTCGCCCATAGACTCCAGTCATATGCAGAGGCTGCATCGATCGCTCCACCTCCCCAAGCACTGCCTAATCATAAACGTTGCAACAAGGTGGAACTCCACCTTGCACGTGGTTGAGAGGCTGTGCGAACAGAGGTAGGCTGTAATGCCTTTGTGGGAGGATCCACGGACAGGCAGTTTGAGGGCGGACATGGAGTTGTCGGGTGTGCAGTGGTCAAAGCTGAAAGACCTCTGTAAAGTCCTTCAGTGTTTTGAGGAATGCACACGGCTGGTAAGCGCAGACGACGCCATCATAATCATGAGCATCCTACTTATGTGTCTGCTCATGCAAACTTTGACACACATTAAGGATCAGGCGTCTGCAGCGGAGGAGGAGGAGGAGGGAAGCCTTCATGACAGTCAGGCATTGTCTGCTCAAAAAACTGTCCTGGACGAGGTGGAGGAAGAAGAGGAAGAGGAGGAGGATGAGGGTGGGGGGATGATTATTTTGGGGAAGATGATGCTTCTCAGGGGGCAAGAGAATATGTTGGCTTGCTAAGGTCAGATACAGGTTTTGTGCGTGAATGGAGGGATGTGGATTTGGCAGAAAGTGCTCCTCCACCCACCACTGGCAGTGCATCATTGACACCTGAAACATTGACCCACATGTGTGATTATGTCTTGCAAATCCTAAAAAGGGACCCCCAAATTGCCAAAATTAAGAAGGATGACGACTACTGGTTGGCCAGCATCCTTGATCCACGCTATAAAGGCAAATTACAGAACATCATGCCACAGGAGAACCCAGAGCTAAAATTGGCAAACAAACAAGCAACTCTGGTAAACCATTTGTTAGAGGCATTCCCAGCACACAGCAGTGGTGCAGGTTCTACCACGTGTGGTACTGGGCCAAACGGAAGAGGTGTTCGTGGTGCACACAGCTGAAGTGACGTTGGAGACAGGGGTTACCTGACCATGTTGTGGTCTGATTTCTCGAGTAACGCTCACATGACTGGTAATACTGAATCGATTGCAACAGACAGGAGACAACAGTTGTCAACTATGGTTCAAAATTACCTCTCCTCCCCTATCGATGTTCTCCCTCATAGTTCATTCCCCTTTGACTACTGGGCCTGTAAACTGGACACTTGGCCTGAATTGGCACAATATGCCTTACAGGAGCTCATTTGCCCTGCTGGTATTGTGCTATCAGAAAAAGTCTTCACTGCTGGATCAATCCTGACAGAAAGAAGGACCCGGCTGTCGACCCAAAATGTAGGTGATCTCATCTTCATTAAAATGAACCATGCCTGGGTTTCAAAGGATTTTGTGCCACCTTCCCCTGATGACACATAGGTTGCTAGCAAAATGGCTCGCTTTGTCCTCCTCTTCCTCCGACTTCTCCAATTCCTCCATTTGCAGCTGCTGAACGTCCAGCCTACACCTCAACATATGCCAGTTTTTCCACTTCCCTACCTGGGCTGTACCCCCCCAGGGCTGGGGTCAGCACCTGGCACACCCGGAAAAATGCCGGTGCCCTGAGCAGGTGGGAGGCCCACTCGCCGTCAGAGACACCGGCGTACTATGAAGGGCCCTGTGCCAGTTCCCGGTGCCCACAAGTGTGCCCCCCTGCTAGCTCAGGGCCCCAGCACTTGCAATACTTACCTCTCCCTGCTCCACCACTGTGACATCTTCCGCGTTTCCTGACCGTGACATTCAGGTCAGAGAGCGCGATGATGTCACGTCTGTGTGCCCTCTGCCTGAACAGTCACAGTGCAGAGAGCTGGAAGATGGCAACGCTGAGGAGTCCAGAGTTGAGCAGTGCCCAGTGAGGAGAGGCATTTCATTTTTTTTACAGGCCCAGTAGTCAAAGGGGAATGAACAGTGAGGGAGAACATCGATAGGGGAGGAGAGGTAATTTTGAACCATATTTGACAACTGCTTTCTCCTGTCTGTTGCAATTGATTCAGTATTACCATTCGTGTGAGCGGTACTCGAGAAATCAGTCCACAACATGGTCATTAAACCCATGTCTCCAACGCCACTTCGGCTGTGTGCACCATGAACACCTCTTCCATGTTGCCCAGTACGGCTTGTGGTAGAGTCTGCACCACTGCTGTGTGCTGGGAATACCTCTTACAAACGGTTTACCAGGTTGCTTCTTTCTTCGCCAATATTAGCTTTAGGTTCTCCTGTGGCATGATGTTCTGTAATTTGCCTTTATAGCGTGGATCGAGGATGCTGGCCAACCAGTAGTCGTCCTCTTCATCTTCTTCCTCCACCTCGTCAAAGACAGTTCCCTGAGCAGACAATGGCTGACTGTCATCAAGGCTTCCCTCCTCCTCCTCTTCCTCCTCCGCTGCAGACGCCTGATCCTTGATGTGCGTCAAAGTTTGCATGAGCAGACGCATAAGTGGTATGCTCATGCTTATGATGGTGTCGTCTGCGCTTACCAGCCGTGTGCATTCCTCAAAACACTGAAGGACTTTACAGAGGTCTTTCAGCTTTGACCACTGCACACCCGACAACTCGCTGTCTGCCCTTAAACTGTCTGCCCATGTATCCTCCCACAAATGCATTACAGCCTGCCTCTGTTCGCAAAGCCTCTCAACCATGTGCATGGTGGAATTCCACCTTGTTGCAACGTCTGATTAGGCGGTGCCTGTGGAGGTGGAGCGATAGCTGCAGCCTCTGCATACGCCTGGAGTCTATGGGCGAGTGACGGATGTGCAATCACAGTCTTTGCAACTTATGGAGCAGGGCCGTTAACTCCGGATAATTATTTATGAAGCACTGCACCAACAGGTTCAAGGTGTGAGCCAGGCAAGGTATGTGTCTGAGTTTTTCCAGGGCTATGGCCGCCACAAAATTACGTCCGTTATTACTGACTACCTTGCCTGGTTCAAGATGTAGACTGCCCAGCCATGACTCAGTTTCTCGCTGCAAGTGGTGAGCCATTACCTCCGCTGTGTGTCTGCTGTCGCCCAAAGACATCAACTTTAAAACAGCCTGCTGACGCTTATGTGGCACCCCAGGAGTTCGGTTGCCACAGTGACCTTGCCTCCCTCCAGGGGAGCGTGATGTCATGCCTGAAAGCAAAGAAGGATTCCTTTAACAGATAACACAGCATACAACACCTTTATTACTCCAGACCAGAAGGAGGAGCTCTAACACCTGATTTTCAGGAGAGCTTCTCTGGAATATTCTGGCTGGGGAGGAGTTAGAAGTCTAGCTGGAAGGATGAGAGAGGACAGACGTGTGGAGACAAGCTGGGGGAAGAGGGGCTATAGAGAGCTCACCCCCAGGTCTGAGCGCCAGAAAACGGACCCCCGGAGTCCGAGGCTGATTGGGTGAATTAAAGTCCCAGCAGCAGAATCCGGAGGGCAGAGGACAGCAGGTTCTCTGTTCCAACTAAGACTCTACTACACTGCAGCAGTACATTTGAGCCGGGGACTCCATAAGAGAGTGATTCTTGAAGCAGGCTACAGCTGCCTGATATGAGAGTGAAGTTCTACCTAGACAAGAGACAGACAGAGAGAGGAACTTGGACGGCGCTTATAGCAGCCAGTGCCTCAGAGAACAGCGCTAGAAAGGAGAAAGGAGACTTCACATCCCACCTGAAATAAGGGGATTCCAAATTGCCTTCAGGCTGACCTACACCAGCACTATCTGTACTCAGTGCCCTGGATACTTTGCCTGCAAAACAGTAAGTAAAGCTTTGGAAACTGCATCTGACTGTGTCATCTCAAGTCCTTCCTGTAGCACACACTCCACTCTGCTACTGGGACAGCATAGGCCATGAGCTCTCGGAACGCTGCGCTTTCAACCAAACGGAAGGGCATCATCTCTAATGAGATTGGCTTGGCAATGCAGGTGTTCAAAGCTAGTGTACGCAGATGAGAGGATGAATACTTTCTTGTCCTACTCAGAGTCTCTGCTAGGGTGATCTGGACTTGAGACCTGCATATGTGGGAACTAGCAGTGGACATGTCGGACTGAGAGGGGGTTGGTGACGGTGGTGGTGGTGGTGATGATGGCCTAGATACAGTCTTTCCTTGTAAAAACATTGTGATTCCCTGACTGCTTTGGCCTTGCAACGACACCTCAATATTTCTTGCTGGTGATGTGCTAACTGGTGGGCTTACAGTGGAGGAAGTGATGTAGCGTTGCTGGCTACCTTCAGTCGGACAAGGTGCACGTGTGCTACCTGAGGTTTTGTAGTCTGTCCACGCTTGCAAGTGCATGGTGTTTACATGTCTAAGCATGCAACTAGTATTCAAATTTCGGAGATTTTTCCCTTGGCTAAAGGTCCTTCCGCATTTCTTACAGATAACCTTTGCCTCATCAATAGGATTTTGCTCAAAAAAGTGCCACACTGCACTCTTCCTACTATGGGAAAAATTAGCTGTGCTAATTTGACCGTCTGGCCAAGCTGTCCTGCAACTCTTTTTGTTTTTTAACACGTTTTTGGACTGCTATGGGCCTGCCAGATAACCGCAGCTGAGATGTCGATGCCTGCTGTCCATCCTCCGACTCTTCTGAGCTATTGCCAGCCGCGCCCTCTTCCCCTAATGGATGCCAATCCAGGTCAACAACTGGGTCATCCATCACCCCCTCTTCAATTTCATCTGCACCTTCCTTTGTGTCACCGTGTAAGGTGTTAGAGTATGCAGGAAGGGGCACCTGAGTTTCATCAGGGTCAGAATCTGCCTCAGTAGACTGCAAGGGCAATGTAGTGCTCTGGGTGAATGTACCAGCAGAATCAGATAGCAGTGGCTTTGCATCAGTGCACTCCATGTCATATTCATCTTGGACTGGGGAATTCAGGATTTCACTTGATATGAGGCATGGTATGTGAAAAGAGCTCCATGGAGTAATCTGAATTGTGGTCTGCCGCATCCTTCACTTTTGGTGGGGGTGAAGTACACAAGGAAATGTGTGGTTCCTGACCAGGAGCCTGCACTGACGACTTCTCTTTCCAGCCCTAACGCTCTCCCTACTGATAAACAGCAACCTCTCCCTACTGTTAAGATCAGAAGAAGTAAAATGGAGGTCGGTGGTCAGGGCTTTTATATACACTATGACGCCCCCCAAAGCAAGCCAATCACTGCAATGCCCTTCTCTATGATGGTGGTGGACGCTGCACATGTAATCTCGTTGCCCACTGTGTACGTCCTTGCTTATTGGCTGACAAAAAGGCGCCTGCAAGAATTCTGGGAAATCCGACTTTGGAGCTCATTTTGCGGACCGCATTTCGACTTCATGCTATGGTCGGGTTTCGATCGGCGAAACCCAACTTTGGCGAAAGTCGGCGACTTATGAATCTGACCAACCTGTTTCGCTCAACTCTAATTAGGATTATTTGGAGGGGCTAAGAAACAATAGTTGGGGGAGCTTCCTGGAGTTAGTGTGAGAACTGGGAGCTGAGACAGTGCAGTTGTGTCAGGAGAACGTTTAAGCCAAGGAGCCCAGCAGTCCAGGGCCTCAGAGCTGAAAGACACACATAGTGGAAGAATATCAGGGCCACATAAGAATGGTAGCAGCTAACTTCGCGGGAACAACTTTTAATGTCCGAGGCCTATGGCCTGGAAAGGAGTGGAAGAGCCATCCTTCAACTTCACCTTCGGAGAGGAAAGCAGGCGGGGAACTCCTGAAGCGGGTTAGTCTGACCAGTCAGAAAGCTGCGATACCGGCGGAACTGGTGAATATTCATGGAGGAGAGAGGGACAGTACAGGGAATGGAATGGTGATATTTTGCGAAGAATCTTGTGCTGTTTCTGTGACTAAACTGGACGAGCTGAGTAAAATTGTTTTGCTGAAAATGAACTTGGCCTCTGACCATCAATGTCTGATGCTGAAAGAAAAGGAGCCCCAGCAGTATGGAGTGGAACCCGGCTTACAAGTGAGTGGACTACAATGTGTTAATGTGACGGGGAGCCAGGGTGTGACTGAATTACCTCCGTTAGCCACGACTACAACAACTCTGGCCCCATTGCATACTTACAATTGTTCATTTTACCTTTCTACCCAGTTAATTCTTCTTTTTTCACTGCTCTATGTAGAAAGAGTAAACCTCTTTTCCCTGCAGTTATCATCCCCCCCTTCTTCTCCTGACCCATCTGCTCCCTCCTCACTCTGCCAGGGACTTTTGCAGTGATTCATGACTTATGCAGGGAAAATTGACCTCCTGTTTCTACTTAGAGCTTTGAAGGATTCAGTTAATCAGTTTTTAATCACATCATGTCATAAACATAATGAAAAGGAAAAAAATTAGCTTGGTAGAGGGGCAAAGTGAGAAATTGTAAGTACACAGTGCTGTATAATATGATGACTGCAACATATTAAGAGGCTAAACATTTTTATGGGAGGAGAGCTTGAGTCAGTGTACCTTGATGTTATAATTTATTGACTATTTTATCATGAAAAATTGCATCTCCTTTACACTTAGGTTTATTTTCATAGAGCAGTAAAAGAACAAATTCATTTCTGCTATAACTTATTAGTTTATCAGACATCTTTTTGACAGTGTAGAAATATCCGCACTCCCTTTCTTGTCAGCTGCTAAGACATATATTAAGTACACAAGCGAATCTTCATAAATCGTCATAGCAGCTGTATAATGTCTTATGATTCAAGACATCATCAGGAGACCCAGGTGTAAAGTCACCTCCTCATGACTTCTGAGTCACTGCCAGTGACTAACATTGCTTGGAGGTTGCAATCTACACTATAACCAACAACTGTGTAACTTGCATTTTTATAATATAATTACACTGAGCAGAAATCACAATTAATCAAATCTATTGGTTTGAAACTCTTGAAAATTCCCTTCATTTATCAATCATCTATACTTGAGTGATTCCACATTGTCCTGATGATAATTTCAGTTCAAAAACAACTCATTGGAATCGACACAGCTTGGGATTAAAGCATGGAATCATCATGTGCCCAATGCCAAGAGGTGACTTCAGTTGTGCAAAGCAAACCAACACTGTATTCAAGTGATCCAAAATATGTACAATCATTTTTTTTAATGAAAAGATTAATATTTTTAAATTTAATTAATCATTTATAAAGTATTGAATCTTTGTAATAACTCCATTATCATTTTTTGCTTCCTTCCATCTCCAACACCATGCTGAAGGTGCTGTCTTATCTGCCTAGCTCATTCTGTCCTGGTAGCTGATTTGAACTGAAGGTCTAGCAGAGATCTGTATTCAGAGGGTAAGTCGACCCCATTCTCACTAATGGTAATAGAATCTGAGAATGAGGGAACAGAAGAAGAAAATATTCACTTTCTTAGCATGATTTTTTGCCTTTTTGAAATTCAAATCAGCTTCTAAGACAGAATGAACTCGGCCGACAAGTGAACACTTTCAGCATGGTGTTAAACACAGAATGAACCAAAAAAGTAATAGAATTTATTACAAAAATTCTTAACTTTACTAAGGCAGATCAATACAGACTGTACCCTGTCATCTGCCACCATCGAACTCTAATCAGCATGTCCATTTATCTATTCTTCCTTCAGGTACATCATCCTGCTTTTCACACTGATTTTCCCTACCTCTGCTTTTTGGTATGTTTTCAACTAACCACTGCTATACCCCCAATGTTATTTATGACCTTTATGTTTACTCTGCATTGATCATCCTGCATCTGGCTCAGTCTTAATTATCTGACCAAAATGAGCACAGACCACTCCCCTCTGTTTCCCACCTGAATGCATTTTCTAGCAAATATATTGCAAACAATACAACTCAAAGACGTCAGTCTGCAGCGTTCACCATACAAGTGCAACATAGAAGTGTGGAGCTATGAATTAATCCAGAATTGAACCAGAAGGAATCTCAAGGTAACTGGATACACAGTATCAGTAAACAATGTTTCTGCTTTTTTTCAATCTCACCCCTATAATCCTACCCTAGTAAGGAACTGGTCATCTCTCCCCCCATCCTCCCCATCCATCTCACCTCCGCCTCAGAACTGTTCATCAACATACAATCCACTGTCTCCAAATAGAGACAGCCACGTCATGCCTTCTCCTGCTCCCACCTACTAACCCTCTCTCTGCTCCTCCTCACTGCCTGTGATATTTCTCCAAATCCTGGTCCATCTCACCACATGCCCACAGTTATTTTTACCTCCCATCCACATTCCAACACAACTTTCTGTAACCCTTCTAACCTTTTACCCATCTGCCCAGCCCCTGCTTCCCCAGTCCCACTAACAGGAGCTCTATAGAACGCTTGTCTGCAACAAACTTTCCTGCATCTATGATCTTTTAATTACAAACAAACTTTCCTTCCTTGCCATCACCGAAACCTAGCTCTCCCCCTCTGACACAGCCTCTCCAGCTGCACTTTCATATGGTGGATTCCACCTTTCCCACACAACCAGCCACAGCAGCAAGCATGGCATAGGAGTTGATTTTTTCCTGTCATATAACTGTTTCTTCACCAAAATCCCACTGCCACCCTTTGTTGACCTCCTTTCTTTTGAGATGTACTCTGTGCGCATCTACTCCCCCTTCAAGCTCCAACTGGCTGTCATTTACCACCCCAAAGGGCCTGCCTCCACCTTCTTCGACCACTTCACCACCTGGCTACTTCATTTTCTCTTCGGTGACATCCCTACTATCATCATGGGCAACTTCAACATCCCCACTGCTACTTCCCTCTCAGCTGTCACTAAACATCTATCTCTCACTTTCTCCTTTGGCTTCACTCAATGTTCTTCTGCAGCCACTCACAAAGATGGCCACACGATGGACCTCATCTTCATCCACCTCTGCTCCCTATCTAACCTCTGCAACTCACCTCACCCTCTTTCTAACCACAGCCTAATTGCATTTTCTTCCCTGTGCTCTACAGGTCCACAATCTCCACTCCACAAACTTGCATATACTTGCAGAAATCTTAAACACCTCGATCCACACTCACTCTCTGAATCCCTTCTCCCTCTTACAGACATAAGTTCCCTACACAATATGGACACTGCTGCCACCTTTATATAACACCACAATAGCTGTAGCTCTCAAAATGGTTGCCCCTCTCACTCATATCAAAGCTCACAAAATTAAAAGACAACCCTGGCACACCAGCTTGACCAAAGAACTGAGATAGGCTTCCAGGGTTGCTGAGCGGAGTTGGAAAAAATCCCACTCCAACATGCACTTCATTGCATTCAAACAGTTTCTCATTACTTTCAAGGCCACACTCGCCACAGCAAAACAAACCTACTTATCATCTCTCATATCCTCCCTGTCTCTAAACCTAAACAGCTATTCAACACTTTCAATTTTCTCCTCCTTTCCCCAGCACCTTCTCCCTCTCCACTTATCACAGCTGAAGATTTTGCCTCATTCTTCAAGCAGAAGATTGATAACATCAGAGAAAGCTTTGGCCTACACCCCACACAACCCCTCTTCCTAATTTCTCAGCTCTCCCCCTCCAAAACCAACTTCTCCACCATTACAGAAGATCAACTTTCCACTCTATTCTCAAGATCACATCTCACCAACTGTGCACTTGACCTGATCCCAACCCACTTCACCCCAAACCTCACCGTAATCTTCATCCCAACCCTAACTCATCTCTTTAACCTATCACTAACAACTGGTATTTTCCTCTCATGTTTCAAACATGCCTCAATCATGCCCATCCTCAAAAAGCCCTCTCTTGACTCATCATCTGAGCCTAGCTATCGCCCCATATCACTTCTCCCCTATGTCTCAAAACTACTGCAATAACATGTCCATTTTGAACAGTCCTCCTACCTCTCTTCCTGCTCCCTCTTTGACCGCTAGCATTCTGGCTTCCAACTGCATCACTCAACTGAAACTGCCCTGACTAAAGTCACCAATTACCTACTAACCAACAAAGCCAAGCGATACTACTCTGTCCTGTCCTCCTACTCCTGGACCTGTCCTCTGCCTTTGACATAGTGGACCATTCCCTATTACTACAGACACTCTCATCTCTTGGCATCACAGACTTGGCCCTATTTTGGATCTTAAAAACGGACACCCAAGTGCAAAAGAAACAGGGGGAAAGAAGAAAACACTCCAACCAAGGCAGTTGAGGTATACAATGTAGAAATTTATTAAATTCTATTAAAAAATAGCACAAGCATCAAGTAAACAGTTAACAGGAAGCATGAACACCACCTGATAGTGTCCAATACCCAGGTTTTTTCAAATTATGTAAACAGGTAAATATGCAAATAATGCATAGAGTATGCAGTACTGATAATACAATGACCCACTATGGTAGATATAAAGATAGTGTACACAGAGATAATATATGTGCAAACATAAAAAACAGTGTTAATAATAGAAAAAACACAATTGTGCAAAATTGCAATGGATCATAAACCTAATAAAAAATGTGTAACCAGTGCACAAACTCAATATAAATATGTGAAAACAAAATTCATGGGTATAATGAAGTAAAATACAGTGCAAAGGTATGTAAGGTGAATAGGCAACAGCAAATAATACAGAAATGGTGCCAAATCAAATGCAAAAAGTGGCCAATAAGATAAGAAAAGTAATACCATGTGAGCACAATAAGCGCCTGATTAAGCGCAAACCACAGTATAGTGTAACAAAAAATCTTATATCAGCTTATTAAAGCCATATGGGCGAAATAAGCAACTGATGCCTAAAAAGGGGGAACACCAGTCTTCGTCAGGAAGATTTTTCCGAAACGCGCGTCGGGGCGCGTTCGCGGTAGCATCGACACCACCTGCCATTTCCTCCCCAGGTTTTTTCAGGTACTTATTGCTGATTTTGCCCATGTGGCTTTACTAGGTTGATATAGGCATTGTCTGTCACGGCATATTGGGGCTTGCGCACAATTTAGCGCCATTTGTGCTTATATTGGTGTTCCCCCTTTTTAGGCATCAGTTGCTTATTTCGCCCATATGGCTTTAATAAGCTGATATAAGATTTTTTGTTACACTATACTGTGGTTTGCGCTTAATCAGGCGCTTATTGTGCTCACATGGTATTACTTTTCTTATCTTATTGGCCACTTTTTGCATTTGATTTGGCACCATTTCTGTATTATTTGCTGTTGCCTATTCACCTTACATACCTTTGCACTGTATTTTACTTCATTATACCCATGAATTTTGTTTTCACATATTTATACTGGGTTTGTGCACTGGTTACACATTTTTTATTAGGTTTATGATCCATTGCAATTTTGCACAATTGTGTTTTTTCTATTACTAACACTGTTTTTTATGTTTGCACATATATTATCTCTGTGTACACTATCTTTATATCTACCATAGTGGGTCATTGTATTATCAGTACTGCATACTCTATGCATTATTTGCATATTTACCTGTTTACATAATTTGAAAAAACCTGGATATTGGACACTATCAGGTGGTGTTCATGCTTCCTTTTAACTGTTTATTTGATGCTTGTGCTATTTTTTAATAGAATTTAATAAATTTCTACATTGTATACCTCAACTGCCTTGGTTGGAGTGTTTTCTTCTTTCCCCCTGTTTCTTTTGCACTTGGGTGTCCGTTTTTAATTTCAGGTTGGTTCTGCCATCCACATTTTGTAGTGGGGTGCAGTTTTAAGTGTAAATTTATTTTATTGAATTATTTTTATAATTTTTATTATTATTTTTTACACTGTGCTGTATTTCATTTCTGTTGAGTTTACCTATTTTGGATCTTGTCAATCCTAACAGACCAATCATTCAGCGTCTACCACTCACACACCACCTCCTCAGCTCGCCCCCTATCTGTCGGAGTCCCGCAAGGTTCAGTCCTAGGGCTATTGCTCTTCTCCATTTACAGCTTTGGCCTGGGAAAGCTCATAGAATCTCATGGCTTGCAGTATCACCTTTATGCTGATGACAAACAGATCTACCTTTCTGGACCAGATACTCCATGCTAACCAAAATCCCACAATGTCTCTTTGCTATTTCATCCATCTTCTCCGCTAGATTTCTAAAACTTAATATGGACAAAACTGAATTCATCATCTTTCCCCCATCTCACTTGACCCCCACAATGGACCTATCCATTAAATTAATGGCTGCTCACTTTCCCAGTCCCACAAGCTTGCAGCCTTGGGGTAATCTTGACTCTGATCTGTCCTTCAAACCACATATCCAAGCCATTTCCACTTCCTGCCAACTTGAACTCAAATATATTTCCCAGATCTGTATATTCCTCAACCAAAAATCTGTAAGAACCCTAGTCCATGTCCTCATCGTCTCTCGCTGTGACTATTGCAACCTCCTACTTTGCCGCCTCCCTTCTAACACTCTCACACTTCTCCAATCTATTCTAAACTCTGCTGCCTGACTAATTTATTTATACCCCTGCTATTCGCCCGCTTCTCCCCTCTGTCAATCCCTTCACTGGATCCCTATTACCCATAGACTCCAGTTCAAAACCCTAACCGTGACATACAAAGCCATCCACAACCTGTTTCCTTAATACATCTGTGACCTAGTCTCCCGGTACATACCTGCACACAACCTCCGATCCTCACAAGATCTCCTTCTCTACTTCCCTCTTATGTCCTCTTCCCACAATCGCATACAAGATTTCTCCCGTGCATCTCCACTGCTCTGGAACTCTCCACCACAACATATCAGACTCTCGCTTACCATGGAAACCTTCAAAAGGAACCTGAAGACCCACTTTTTCCGACAAGCCTACAACCTGCACTAAACACCAAACCTCTGAATGACCAGCTCTACCCTCACAAACTGTATTTTTACACATCCCTTGTAGATTGTGAGCCCTCGCCGGCAGGGTCCTCTCTCCTCCTGTACCAGTCATGACTTGTATTATTTAAGATTATTGTATTTGTTTTTTATTATGTACCCCCTTTTTTCATGTAAAGCGCCATGGAATAAATGGGGCTATAATAATAAATAAAAATAATAATAACAAAATAAGAAAATAAAAATGTTTGCTATTTTTTTAAGCTGTCTGAATTATTTGGAGACAAATGCTTTTGCTTCAACCTCATAAACAACTTTTAGTTGAACTTGAATGCCAATTGAAAGCCATGACCTACTGTATTATTTTACATGTGAGTCAGGCATTGTGGTTCAATGGATGTAAATTTTAACTCTGCTACTAACTGTAATGGAAAGCTTTGTAAAATTGTGTTGCCATGTTAGTCCTCCTGTGAAGATCAATTAGATGTTTGGTCTTTACAGGGAACTGCAATTTCACTATCTATTGTAATACAATCCTGTTGCGTAAAAGAACTAAAAAAAAGTCAAAACTTAAGAAAAATGTTTTGAAAAATAAAAATAATAAATATGTACAATTTTAAATAACCCCTCTTTCCCCATTCAAAAGCAAAGAAATTTAAAAAATATATATACATATTTTGTATGGTTGTAGCCAAAAAGAACTGATTTATCAAAGTCTAAAATTATTTAAAGCGTAGTTAACCATTTTCTGTCATCGGACGTACTATCCCGTCCATGTGACCTGGGACTTAATTCCCAGGGATGGGATAGTACGTCCAAGGCAATCAGCTGCGCTCCCGGGGGAGCGCAGCTGAACGCCGCCGGGTGTCAGCTGATTATCACAGCTGACACCCGGCACTATGTGCCAGGAGTGGTCACGGACACATTAACGCCTGGCACACCACGATCAAATATGATCGCAGTGTACCGGGGGCACAGGGGAGCATCGCTCAGGGAGGGGGCTCCCTGCGCGCTCCCCTGAGGCCCTCAGAACAGCGTGATGTGATCGCGCTGTTCTGAGGCCTTCCTCCCTGCAGGACCCGGATCCAAGATGGCTGTCGGGTCCTGCAGGGAGGTGGCTCCCTCAGGGCCTGCTGAGAGCAGGCCCTGAAGAAGCCTGCAGTACTGCCTGGGAGATCGCTGGACTCACAGTGTGCTGTGCACACTGTGAGACCAGCGATCTGAGAAAATACAGTAATGGCCCACCCTGGGACAAGGCAAAAAAGTAAAATAAATGAAAATCAGAAGTGTAAAAAAAAATCCAAAATAAAGGAAAAAAAATATTCCCCAATAAATTCATTTCTTCCTGTAAATAAAAAAAACAAAACAATAAAAGTACACATATTTGGTATCACCGTGTCCATAACAACCCCCCCTATAAAACTGTCCCACTAGTTTAACCCCTTTAGTGAACCCCTTAAAAAAAAACTGCTTTATCATCATACCGCAGAACAAAAAGTGGAATAAGACGCGATCAAAAAGACCGATATAAATAATCATGGTAACGCTGTAAACGTCATCTTGTCCTGCAAAAAACGAGCTGCCATAGAGCATCATCAGCAAAAAAATTAAAAAGTTATAGCTCGCAGAATAAAGCGATGCAAAAATAATTATTTTTTATATAAAATTGTTTTTATTGTATAAAAGCGCCAAAACATAAAAAAATTATATAAATGAGGTATCGCCGTAATCGTACTGACCCGAAGAATAGAACTGCTTTATCAATTTTACCACACGGGAACGGTATAAACGCCCCCCCAAAAGAAATTAATGAATTGCTGATTTTTGTTAATTCTAACCTCCCAAAAATCGAAATAAAAAGCGATCACAAAAGTCACATGCTCAAAAATAGTACCAATCAAAACGTCAACTCGTACCGCAAAAAATATGACCTCACATAACTCTGTGGGCCAAAATATGCAAAAATTATAGCTCTCAAAATGTGGTGATGCAAAAAAATATTTTTTGCAATAAAATGCGTCTTTTAGCGTGACAGCTGCCAATCATAAAAACCCACTATAAATAGTAAATCAAACCCCCCTTTAGCACCCCCTTAGTTAGGGAAAAATAATAAAATTAAAAAAATGTATTTATTTCCATTTTCCGTTAGGGTTAGGGTTGCGGCTAAAGTTAGGATTAGGGTTAGGGTTGGGATTAGGGTTAGGTTTGTGGTTAGGGTTATGGTTAGGGTTGGGACTAGGGTTAGGGGTGTGTTGGGGTTAGGGTTGGAGTTAGAATTGGGGGGTTTCCGCTGTTTAGGCACATCAGGGGCTCTCCAAATATGACATGGCGTCTGATCTCAATTACAGCCAATTCTGCGTTGAAAAAGTCAAACGGTGCTCCTTCACTTCTGAGCTCTGCCATGCGCCCAAACAGTAGTTTACCCCCACATATTGGGTATCAGCGTACTCAGGACAAATTGCACAATAACTCTTGGGGTCCACTTTCTTCAGTTACCCTTGGGAAAATAAAAAATTGGGGGTGAAAATATCATTTTTGTAAAAAAAAATATGATTTTTTTGTTTTACGGCTGTACGTTATAAACTTCTGTGAAGCACTTGGGGCTTTATAGCACTCACCACACATCTAGATAAGTTCCTTGTGGGGTCTATTTTCCAAAATGGGGTCACTTGTGGGGGGTTTCCACTGTTTAGGCACATCAGGGGCTCTCCAAACACGACATGACGCCCGCAGAACATTCCATTAAGTCTGCAATCCAAAATGTCACTACTTCCCTTCCGAGCCCTGACGTGTGCCCATACAGTAGTTTTCTCCCACATATTGGGTATCAGCATACTCAGAACAAATTGGACAACAACTTTTGGGATCCAATTTCTCCTGTTACCCTTGGGAAAATAAAAAGTTGGAGACTAAAAGATCATGTTTGTGGAAAAAATATGATTTTTTTATTTTCATGATCGGGCGTTATAAACTTTAGTGAAACACCTGGGGGTTCAAATTTCTCACCACACATCTAGATAAGTTCCTTGAGGGGTCTAGTTTCCAAAATGGTGTCAATTGTCGGGGGTTTCCACTGTTTAGGCAGATCAGAAGCTCTCCAAACACGACATGGCGTCCAGCCAATTCTGCGTTGAAAAAGTCAAACGGCGCTCCTTTCCTTCCAAGCTCTGCCATGCACCCAAACAGTGGTTTACCCCCACATATGGGGTATGAGCGTACTCAGGATAAATTGCACAATAACGTTTGGAGTCTTGTTACCCTTGGGAAAATAAAATTGGGGTGAAAAGATTATTTTTGTGGAAAAAATATGATTTTTTAATTTTACGGCTCTACGTTATAAACTTGTGTGAAGCACTTGGGGGTTCAAATTGCTCACCACAGATCTAGATAAGTTCCTTAGGGGGTCTAGTTTCCAAAATTGGGTCACTTGTGGGGGGTTTCCACTGTTTAGGCACATCAGGGGCTCTCCAAATGCAACATGGCGTCCAATCTCAATTCCAGCCAATTTTGGTTGGAAAAAGTCAAATGGTGCTCCTTCCATTTCGAGCTCTGCCGTGCGCCCAAACAGTGGTTCACCCCACATATGGGGTATCAGCGTACTCAGGACAAATAGGACAACAACTTTTGTGGTCCAATTTCTTCTGTTACCCTTGGGAAAATAAAAAATTGGTGACTAAAAGATAATTTTTGTGGGAAAAAAATAGGATTTTTTATTTTCATGCCCAGGCATTATAAACTTGTGTAAAGCACTTGGGTGTTCAAATTACTCACCACAGATCTAGATAAGTTCCTTAGGGAGTCTAGTTTCCAAAATGGGGTCATTTGTGGGGGGTTTCCACTGTTTAGGCTCATCTGGGGCACTGCAAACAGAACATGACCCCCATCAATGTCTGCATTCCAAAACGTTATTACTTCCTTTCCAAGCCCTGCCGTGCGCCCAAACAGTTTGCCCCCAGATATGGGGTATCAGCGTACTCAGGACAAATTGGATAACAACTTTTGGGGTCCAATTTCCTTGGGAAAAATCAAACATTTGGGGCTAAAAAATTATTTTTGTGGAAAATTGTTTTTTTTTTTTCACACCCAGGCATTATAAACTTTTTTGAAACACTTGGGGGTTCAAAGTGCTCACAACAGATCTAAAATGGTGTCACTTGTGGGGGGTTTCCACTGTTTAGGCGCATCAAAGGCTCTCCAAACGCGACATGGCCCCAATCTCAATTCCAGGCAATTTTGGTTTGAAAAAGACAAATGGCGCTCCTTCCCTTACGAGCTCTGCCGAGTGTCCAAACAGTGGTTTTCCCCCACATATGGGGTATTGCCGTACTCAGGAGAAATTGCGCAACAACTTTTTCTGTCCATTTTCTCCTTTTACCCTTGTGAAAATAAAAAAAAGTTTGTAAAAGATCATTTTTGTGACTAAAAAGTTAAATATTCCTTTTTTCCTTCCACGTTGCTTCAGCTCCTGTGAAGCACCTGAAGGGTTAATAAACTTCTTGAATGTGGTTTTGAGTACCTTGAGGGGTATTTAGAATGGTGTCCCTTTTGGGTATTTTCTGCCATATAGACCCCTCAAAGTGACTTCAAATGTGAGGTGGTCCTAAAAAAAAATGGCTTTGTAAATTTTGTTGTAAAAATGAGAAATCGTTGGTCAACTTTTAACCCTTATAATTTCCTAACAAAAAAAATGTTGGTTCCAAAATTGTGCTGATGTAAAGTAGACATGTGGGAAATGTTATTTCTTAACTATTTTGTGTGACACATTTCTCTGTTTTAAGGGAATAAAAATTCAAAGTTTGAAAATTGCAAAACTTTCGGCATATTTGCGTTTTTTCAAAAATAACCGCAAGTTATATCAAAGAAATTTTACCACTAACGTGAAGAACAATATGTCACGAGAAAACATTCTCAGAATCGCGAAGATCTGTTGAAGCGTTCCAGAGTTATACCCTCATAAAGAGACAGTGGTCAAAATTGTAAAAATTGGCCCGGTCATTAACGTGCAAACCACCCTTGGGGGTTAAGGGGTTAAAAACCGAAAATAAAAAAACTAAAAATATCAGAACTCACATTTTTCTGTCACTACATTTCTCTAAACAAACAATTTTAAAAAAATAAGTTCAGAATTTTTTGTGACCAAAAAAATATTTAAAAAAATCTTTGGCATTGCCATAATCACACCGACCTGGAGAATAATGTTTTCAGGTCATTTTAACTGCACAGTAAATGCTGTAAAAAGAAAACCCAGTAAGAATGGCTGAATTGTGTTTTTTTTTTACTACTTCCCCATAGTTGGATTTTTTGTTTTCATTTTTAGTACATTACATAGCAAAATGAATGGTAGCATTCAAAACTGTAACTTGACCTGCAAAAATAAAAGCTCATATAGACACAAAAATAAAAAGTTATGATTTTAGGAACAAAGAGTAAAAAATGATAGCAGAAAAATAGAAAATGTCTGGGTCATTAAATGGTTAAGAATCAGTGCTAGTCACTTAGATCATGTTTCTTGCCTTTTCAGCCTTCCAATGCTAAGCCCAAAGATTTTGTACAGTGACAAAAGAAATTCAGGACAAGGAGTATATTTAAAAGCTACACTTTAAAGCTGCACCCTCCCCCATCTTCTTTTCATCATTGACAGCAATATGCTCATATTATAAAGAACAATTTAAGGTTCAGATATAAGAAAACGTTATTCAGAGGCAACAAAAGAATTGTAAAATTCAAAGGCCAGAGGCTTAGAATCCGGAAACAATAACTCATGCCAAGTATGCTGGTTTCAAACTGTCTCATTTTGCAACACCAAGTAGTTTTCACTTAATGGTACCTTTGAAATAATAGGATGAGTAAAACAGATGCTGTACCACTTCACAATTATCATGACTGGGGTCTTTTAGCTTTTCTCAGTAATATTAACTGAAAGGGTTCTCCAAGAATAAGATAAAATGGTGTCTCTGATAAAATTCAAACTACAACCAGTCCTAGTCAGTTTGTGCTGCAGACTGAAGACATACATCTCCTGAGATCAGCTTCTCAACTGACAAGAGCTATATCACACATCCCTCAGTAGCAGCGCTACAATATGAGAAGAAATATATCTATGCCTCAGTGAGCAGAAAGATGTTATTTCAAGCTTCATCCTCCTCAATGATTATGTTTTCGTTGAGCATAGTTAGGCCTCTTTCACACATCAGGTTTTTGCCGTCAGGCGAGTTCCGGCATTTTTTCTTAAAACCGGATCCAGCAAAATCTAATGTCTGATCCGTTTTTTTCCCATTGACTAACATTGGCACCAGATCGCGCCGCATGGCCTTGCAGCGCGTCCGTTTTTTGCCGGATACTGCTGATTGTCTCATTCCGGCGTCTGGAAAAAACGTCTACTGTAACGTTTTTTGTCTCCGGCGAAAAAACCGGATGCGCTTCCGGCTTTTTGTTACAATGAAAGTTTATGAGCACTGCAATGCGCCAGATCCGGCAAAAGCCGGATCCGGTGGCCGGATCCGTTTTTTTTGTCTGAGCATGCTCAGATTAGCCCAGCCCACAGCAAACCTATATAAACCATGCCAGTGGGACCACCCTCAGCCATAACCATGCAGCCATCAAAGAGGACAGGAGCCAGCCACACAGGAGCCAGCCGCAGAGGAGCCAGCCGCAGGAGAGGACAGGAGGAGGCAGCAGCACCCCAAGCACCACAAGACATGGAGAATATGGGAGCAGACGCCAGACGGTAAATATCACAGACAAACTCTTTCAGCCAGAGCCATGCAATATCAATATAATCATGGCCTTTTTTTCTCTTTATTCAACAGCTCAAGCCGTCCGACAACTCCAGCACCACCACCTGCACCCCAAGCACCCCAAGACATGGAGAATACGGGAGCAGAGGCCAGACAGTAAATATGACAGACAACCCCTTTCAGCAAGGGCCATACAATATCAATATATGTGTAAGCTTTTCAGGGGATATAGCTCTGGGATCGCCGTCTCGGGTAGACGGAGTGGCATAAACACAGTTCACTCACAGACAGCAATTCTGGTACAACTGGCCGCAACCAGCTTTATTGTAAGTCCACAGCAAACAAACATGAGCAAAACCAACTCATAAACCAAAATCCTAAGCCTCTCCGGCTACTCACTACACACAGATAGTTTTCCTCACTATCAGGGCCCAGACTCTACCAGCCTGGCCCAAACAACACATATATTCAGTATTTACCAGCGTGTGGTTTCCCGGAGAATCCTGCAGTGTCTGGAGTCACATCCAGACTGAGAGAGCTCCATGTCTGTGTTCTCAGCCACCTACTTCTGGCTGCCTAATTAGAACCTGAGTGGCCTCAGGTTTGAGCTGCAAGCCTGTACTGAATGGAGGGTGTAGTGAACTTGCTCCACCACTAGGTTTACAAAGCCATACATTTCCCTTATGCCAGTCAGCTAAGTACCTGGGCGAGATGTACACCCCATCCAATACATACCCCTTCACTGTCTCACAATGCATTGCCTTTTTTTCTCTTTATTCCACAGCACAAGCCGTCCGACAACTCCAGCACCAAAACCAGCACCCCAAGCACCCCAAGACATGGAGAATACGGGAGCAGAGGCCAGACGGTGAATATGACAGACAACCCCTTTAAGCCAGGGCCATGCAATATCAATATATGCATGGCCTTTTTTTCTCTTTATTCCACAGCACAAGCCATCTGACAACTCCAGCAGCATCTGAAGCAGCATCACCTCCACCAGGACTCCAACAAATGCGGTTGATGATGCAGAGTATCGGAGCAGAGGCCAGACTGTAAATATGACAGACAACCCCTTTCAGCCAGGGCCATGCAATATCAATATATGCATGGCCTTTTTTTCTCTTTATTCCACAGCAGAGGCCGCCCCAAAAGGAGCAGCAGCACCACAGCCGGACACGTCTTCTTCTTCTGGGAGCCCTCCCACTCATCGTCAGTGTTTACAGGTAATCAAAAAAATGTTTATTTTTTTTCATATTCCATCTCTGTGATCTATATATTAATTGCAATATTTTTTATCTCTACCAGGAAAGTGAAGCTGAAGAGGAGCTCCCAGAAGAAGAACGAAGGGGTGGAGAGATATCCGGTGTGGGCTCGCAACTCGTAAGTTTCCTGCATGCATCGCTGAAACACAACATCACACAACACATAGAAAACAATTTAGTACAGACATCACACTGCACCCAAACACATATGCCTACATCCAAGCACATAATTTTTTATTTTTTTTTATAGTCTTCTGAATCTGGTGCTCGGCCAAGAGGTCCTCGCAGTGCCTCCCAGGGTCGCCGGCGTGAGCGACGCGGCGGTCACCATCGTGTAAGTATAACTGTTTTTTTTTTGTTTTTTTTTACATTTTTGCTTGATTTTTTTTCCATTTTTTTTTCCTTGGTAGTTTGTATCACGGTGAGGATTGCAAGAGAACTCACCAGTGCAATCTCCCGGAAGACGAGTGCAGAGGAAAGCTTCAGGCTCCTAGGAACGCAGGGTGAGCAAGGCAGGAGAGAGATGGTTTCAGGGCCTGAATCACCTGACAGTTGAGGGGCGTGGCTTCAGCTCCAGGGAGCTAGAAGCTGAGGGAAAACTCCTAGAAAGGTAACTACGGGACAAAGTTACCCAGGGGCACAGACAGAGACGTAAATCTGAACAAGCCAAGGTCAAAGCACGAGAAGACAGTATAGTACCAAGGATGAGACAGAACGGATAGTCGGGGACAGGCAGAGGTCAAAACCAAACAGACAGCGAAGGTACAGAAACAGAATCCAACAAGCAGTATCCAGAGAACAGACCGAGTCAAAACCAAAGTATCAGGCAAACCAGAACACAGCACAAACACACTCAGGGGTCAAACACTCTGCCAAGGGCAAAACTATAACTGACAGGGATTGGAGCTTCCTAGGGCTATAAGAAGCTCTCCCCGAACCAAGGAGAGGCCACAATAATAAGCCCCAGGTGTGCAGGTAAGAGCTTGCACTGGGATCAAAACCTTAACCCCTAGCGTGCAGGTCAACCCTGCACTGGGATCATGACAGTACCCCCCTCTCAACGGGGGGCCTCTGGACCCCCAGGCTTGCCCAGGAACCTGGCATGGAAAGCCCGAACCAGGCGATCCGCATGCATCAAACGGGCCGGCACCCAGGATCTGTCCTCCGGTCCATACCCCTTCCAATGAACCAGGTACTGTACCGACCGCTGCACCAACCTGGAGTCAACGATATGCTCAATCTCATATTCCATGTGTCCCTCAACCAAAACAGGAGGAGCAGCGGACTCGGACTCCCCCGGACTGCCTCAAAAGGTTTCAGTAGGGATTTATGGAAGACGTTAGGGATCTTAAATGAGACTGGAAGACACAACCTGTAAGCCACTGGATTGATCTTTTCCACAATCTTGTATGGGCCAATGAACTTGGGGCCCAACTTGGCTGATGGAACCTTCAACTTAATGTTTCGCGTGGAGAGCCAAACTTTCTCTCCAACCCGAAACATAGGACCTGGTGTTCTTTTCCTGTCAGCGAAAAACTTGTACCTGCCTTGAGACCTGGATATATTCCGCTGGACCTCCGCCCATGTATTCTTTAATCGCTGAACAGACCCCTCTGCCCCTGGACACCCAGAATCCAAACGAGAAAACTCACCAAAATGAGGACTAAAACCATAATTGATCAGGAAAGGAGACATACCAGTAGATTGGCTCACCCGACTATTGAAGGCGAATTCCGCCAAAGGCAGTACATCACACCAGTCATTCTGTCTTGCAGAAGTCAGACATCTGAGGATCTGTTCCAGAGACTGATTAGTGCGTTCCGTCTGACCATTGCTCTCAGGATGGTATGCAGATGAAAAAGACAGAGACATCCCCAATTTCTTGCAAAAAGCACGCCAAAACTTTGCCACAAACTGCACTCCACGATCAGACACCACATTCAGGGGTACCCATGCAACCGGATAACATGCTGTACAAACAATCTGGACAAAGTCTCAGCTGAGGGTAGTGCGGATAAGGGTACAAAATGAGCCTGCTTCGAAAACCTGTCCACCACTACCCATACCACCGTATTGCCCTTGGATGGAGGAAGATTAGTAATAAAATCCATGGACAAGTGAGTCCATGGCCTTTCGGGAACTGCCAAGGGCATCAGTTCCCCAGACGGCCGGCTATGTGAGTTTTTAGAACGAGCGCAGACCCCACAACCAGAAACAAATTTTTTTATGTCAGAGCTAAGAGTAGGCCACCAAAAGATCCTAGCCACCGCCCGACGTGTGGCAGATATACCAGGGTGAGCACTGAGCTTGGATTCATGGAACTCCTGGAGAAGTTTAAGCCGAAGCTGCTCTGGGACAAACAACTTACCCCCTGGCTTGGCAGCAGGGGCCAGAGACTGGGCCCTCTCAATCTCCTGTTCCAACTCAGACGAGACCACTGCCAACACAACCCCAGGGTGAAGAATGGAGGAAGGTGGCTCAGGGGGAGACACCGGATGAAAACTGCGAGATAAGGCATCAGCCTTGATATTCTTTGACCCCGGACGAAACGTAATAGTAAACTGAAAACGGGAAAAAAAAAGTGACCAACGGGCCTGTCTGGGTGTTAGTCTTTTAGCAGACTCAATATATGATAAATTTTTGTGGTCGGTAATCACAGTAACCGAGTGACTGGCCCCCTCCAAAAAGTGCCTCCACTCTTCAAACGCTAACTTGACCGCAAGAAGCTCTCTATTGCCAACATCGTAATTCCTCTCAGCAGCAGAGAATTTCCTGGAAAAAAAAGCACATGGCCTGAGGTTGGTCAGAGTGGCAGGACCTTGGGACAACACAGCACCCACCCCCACCTCAGAGGCGTCCACTTCCACAATAAATGGTTTGGACGGATCTGGCTGTACCAACACCGGAGCAGTCATAAAGCATTTTTTCAGACTAGCAAAGGCCTCTTTTGCGAGCGAGGACCAATTTTTCACATACGAACCTTTGCATGTTAAATCAGTGAGTGGTTTGACCACCTGCGAAAACCCCTGAATAAATTTTCGGTAGTAATTGGCGAACCCCAAGAAGCGCTGGAGCCCTTTAAGATCTCGGGGTTGTACCCAATCCGCAATGGCCTGCACCTTCTTGGGGTCCATACGAAAACCCTCACAGGACACAATCAATCCCAAAAAAGATAATTCTTGAACAAAAAACACACACTTCTCCAATTTAGCAAACAGATGATTTTCCCTAAGTCTTTGGAGAACAGTTTGTACATGATTCATATGAGAATGACTGTCGGGGAATATATCAGAATATCATCTAAGTAGATAACAACAAAACGACCAATGAGATCAGAAAACACCACGTTGATGAAATTCTGAAATATGGCGGGAGCATTGGTAAGACCAAACGGCATGACTAAATTTTCAAAAAGTCCCTCGGACGTGAGGAACGCAGTTTTCCATTCATCCCCCTTCCTGACCCTTATCAAATTATATGCTCCCCGAAGATCCAGTTTAGAGAACCATTTTGCCCCTGATAGTTGGTTACATAAATCAGGAATCAACGGAAGGGGATACGTATTTCGTACAGTAATCTTATTTAATTCACGAAAGTCGAGACAGGGACGTAGACCGCCATCTTTTTTCTTCACAAAAAAGAACCCCGCCGCTACAGGTGAAACTGAGGGACGTATGTGTCCCTTGCGAAGACTTTCAGCAATATAATCCTTCATAGCTAAGCGCTCAGGTCCAGACAAATTAAACAGGCGGGCTTTAGGTAGTTTAGCCCCGGGACTAGCTCGATGGCGCAGTCAAAGGGTCTATGTGGCGGCAACGTCTCGGCCTCGCTTTCTGAGAACACATCTTCGAAGTCTTTCAGGTACTCCGGAATACCTTCCAGCTCGACAGATGACACAGACACAGATTTAACAGGTTTAACCAGCAGCGCAGATTCATAACATAACTTAGAATCATTAAACCCCCATTGAACAATCTCCCCCGTTTTCCAGTTAATAACTGGGTTATGGCGTTGTAACCAGGGCATGCCCAACACCAACCCTGCTGGTAGATTGTCCAGAACAAAACAACTTAATTTTTCCTCGTGAGCAGCGCCCACTCTGAGCGAAAACAAGTCAGACATAAAGAGAATTTCCTCTTTTGTGAGGGGGGAGGAGTCAATGGCCACCACCTTGATCGGAGTCTTAAGCCTAGCTGTCCCTATATTGCAGCGTGTGACCAATTGAGAGTCAATCAGATTGATGGATGACCCGCAGTCCACAAAGGCTGTAGAGGAAAAAGAACAACCATCCACTAACAGTTCCACATGAAGCAACACCTTAGAGAACAGGGAAAAGTGTACCTGAGGGTCTGAGTAGTCTCCTCGCTGACTACCCAGACCTAGTCGTTTCCCGCCGACCGGGTTGAGGACGGGCAGACAGGACACTCCTTTTTCCAATGTCCAGCTTTACCACAGTAGAAGCACAACTGTTCTTCCCGACGGCGTTTTCTCTCCTTTTCCTTCAGAGTGATAGCGCACACATCCATGGGCTCAGAGACAGTCTCTTTTCCACTGGGGAACAATGTAGTCTCCACCTGCATCACCCCTCTGGCCCGCAACCTGCAGTCCATCCGGACGGCCTGGGTCATGGCGTCCTCGAGAGAGTTAGGTGGGGGGTGTAACGCCAAAGCATCCTGCAACCGCTCGGACAAGCCTCTGCGAAATAGTCCTCGGAGGGCGCGTCCTCCCAAGAAATCTCTGCGGCCCAGCGGCGGAACTCAGTACAAAACCACTCGGCCGAGTGCTTGCCCTGACAGACGCTCATCACCATGTCCTCTGCCAATCGCACTCGGTCAGGCTCATCATATATGTGCCCGAGGGCCTCAAAGAATGCATTCACCGACACTCTCTCAGGGGCAGTGGGAGGAAGGGAAAATGCCCATGCTTGTGGGGACCTTCTTAATAAAGACATGATGACCCCTACCCTCTGACTTTCATCCCCAGAGGACCGTGGTCTCAAACTAAAGAAAAGTTTGCAACCCTCCATGAAGATCCTAAACTCCTTTTTGTTCCCAGAAAAGAAGTCAGGCAGTTTAACAGGTGGTTCTGAGGACACGAGCGCAACATCACTCGCCATAGCCCTCAGAGAACCAGCAGATAAAGCCCCCTGTACAGTCTCAGAAACCTGCCGCTGTGAACACGACAGTGCTTGCTGTTCCAGAGATAAATCCTGAAACATCTGACTCCGATTTTTCATCTGTTCGGACAGCGACTGTATGGGATCCATAACTCTCTGCACAACCTGCGGCCTAAACACAGCCGTGAAGCAAAAAAAAAAAAAAAAAACTTAGTGGTCAGTTATAATATCACGGTGAGGATTGCAAGAGAACTCACCAGTGCAATCTCCCGGAAGACGAGTGCAGAAGAAAGCTTCAGGCTCCTAGGAACGCAGGGTGAGCAAGGCAGGAGAGAGATGTTTCAGGGCCTGAATCACCTGACAGTTGAGGGGCGTGGCTTCAGCTCCAGGGAGCTAGAAGCTGAGGGAAAACTCCTAGAAAGGTAACTACGGGACAAAGTTACCCAGGGGCACAGACAGAGACGTAAATCTGAACAAGCCAAGGTCAAAGCACGAGAAGACAGTATAGTACCAAGGATGAGACAGAACGGATAGTCGGGGACAGGCAGAGGTCAAAACCAAACAGACAGCGAAGGTACAGAAACAGAATCCAACAAGCAGTATCCAGAGAACAGACCGAGTCAAAACCAAAGTATCAGGCAAACCAGAACACAGCACAAACACACTCAGGGGTCAAACACTCTGCCAAGGGCGAAAGTATAACTGACAGGGATTGGAGCTTCCTAGGGCTATAAGAAGCTCTCCCCGAACCAAGGAGAGGCCACAATAATAAGCCCAGGTGTGCAGGTAAGAGCTTGCACTGGGATCAAAACCTTAACCCCTAGTGTGCAGGTCAACCCTGCACTGGGATCATGACAGTTTGGAGGCTAATGTATACTTTTTTTCTTTTTCTTTAACAGGCTTCACAGCGTGCTCCC
>JARQOD010000003.1:354810048-354873676 GCA_033576555.1 Oophaga sylvatica | reverse complement strand
TCCTTTTTGTTGCTTTTGACGTCACTTGCAAGCCTTAATTCATTGTCAGCTTTAGATAATCTGATTTGTGCCCTGCAGGTTCTGCAGACAGCATTATATTCTTCTTTAGATATGCCACCCTCTTTCCATTTGATAAACATTTCTTTCTTCCTTTTTAGCATGTGTTTAAGTTCTATGTTCATCCATCCTGGTTTCCTTAAATGCTTCCCATTCTTCCCTCTTTTCGGAATTGTTAACGATTGTGCTTTGAGAATCTCATTTTTCAAGATTTTCCATCCTTCCTGGACATTTTTGTCCCTAAGGATATCCAGCCATTGGATCCCTCCAATTCTCTTTCTGAGTTCCTTAAAATCTGCCTTTCTGAAATCTAACCTTGACGTCTGAGTCTTCACAGGTCTTCCTCCTCTTGTTATCCAAAATTCTAAAATAGCATGGTCACTACCTCCTAGGGTCCCAGCCACTCTTACCTCCTCCACCATTTCCTCCCTGTTTATGAGGATTAGATCCAAGGTAGCAGATCCCCTCTAGGAAAGTGTGAGTGATGTGAATGAATATCAGGTTTTGCAATTACCTTTCAATACATACTCCTGGAAACATGTGTACCAAGCGCAGCTGGGCCACACATGTGACTCCGGCCTAACTTGTATTTTATTCATTGAAATCTCTAGTGTTTGTATATGTGGCACCCCTGAGGGTCCATTCGCCACAGAGGTTCTGCACCTCAGCCAGAGATGTTGTACTCCGCTCTCGGGTAAGAAGGGGCACTACCCAGTGCTCGCATATTTGCATCCAACACAAATCACATGACCTCAGGCTTAGGAGCCCCAGTTAGAGCGGGAAGGCAGTGTGACAGTTGGAAGGAGAGCAATCGGTGAGGAGGAGAGTGGAGCCACTGACAGGAGCAGTGTAGAGAGAAGCTTCAAGAAGGAAGAAGGAGTCCTAGGGGCCAGGGAAGTGAGGAATCCTCCCTGGGCGCCCGAATCCACGCTGACCGAGTAGGTAGGGATCAGGTCGCAGTAAGGAGACCGGCCCCAGATTAGTGGAGAATCTGTAAGACTCAGCTAGCAAACCGGAGGCTGTGGTAAGTGTATGTGCTACAGCCACATCCACACACATTCGCTGAAAAGGCAGCCACGTAGGATCAAGGGAACCAGGAGGACGTCGCCCGAGTCGCCAGACAGGATCTGAGGCTGCTGGCTTGTGACACTGTTATGTTTCGGTAGCTGAGGAGTGCAGGTAAAAAAGGCAATACACCAGAGCAGTTGGAATCTATGAGATTGCAGTACCCTGACTAACCACCACAACTAGAGGCAGCCGTGGAGCGTTCCTACGTTGGTCCTAGACGCCTCGTCACAGCCTGAGAAACTAACTACACCTAAAGATAGAAATAGGAAAGCTATCTGCCCCGGAGCAGAACCCCAAAGATAATAGAAAGCCCCCAAACAAGTAATGGCGTTTAGACAAGAAGAAATACTGACACAGAAAGAAAATAGTATGAGCAAACGCTGGGGCCCAAACTAACTAAATAGAAAAGGATAGGAAGGGTACTTACTGCAATCCCAGAAAACCCTGAAAAGCACCAACTCTACTAATTTCAAAATCACCTGAGATCACACGACCTCTACCACCTAAATTAGTTCTCTGGTGTAACAAAATCAAAACAGCAGCCACTGAAAAAACTGGAAAAAGCAAAAGTACAAACATCAGTGGCTGAACTAAACTGAGAGGGCAAAAGCCCCCGGAGGGGACCCAGAAGACCCCCACAGAAGTGCAGGACAAAATGCAAAAATATAGTACAAAAACAAAAAGAAGAAAATGTCTTATCTGTTAGCAGGAGATGCAGACACGACTGTCATGTGTGCATTGCCACGAAGATCGTCGCGGTTGCACATTTTGACTTCTCACAGCTGAGTTGTTGTTTCTTTGTGTTTGGCAGCTAGGAGTTAATTCTGTCTGTGCTCGGTGCTGGGACTGGGTGCAGTTTCTCCAGGCTGCAATTGATTATTTGTTGATTGGTTTCCTTTAAATTCCTGGTTGTCTGCTTTGGGAGTTGCCAGTGAAATCCTTCATTCAGTCCACAGATAGGAATGAATCTGTATTGACTTAAGTTGAGAGCTCCTTAGTTGTTTTAAGCTCAACTTGCTTAGAGTTTATTTCCCAGACCATTTATGTTCCTTCGGTGTTTGAGTGTGTATGCAAGTGAGTGCTATCCTGCCTGTCTTATATGTCTAATCTGTGTATTTAGCTGAGATCAGCCCATATCCCTTTGGTGGTAATCAGGATCCTTCTTAGGACTGATTACAGGGTTCAGGGTCTGATAGGAGACAGGGTTAGGCTGGAGACTTGGACCTCTGAACCATTATCAGTACCTCCAAGGTAAGGGATTAGTTAGGACCCCAGTGTAGGGTCAGGTTAGACCCCGGTCCTCCTCTTTCCTGTTACAGCTCATCAAGTCCTCAAGATTTACCCTAAGTTCTGCAGATATCGTGTCAGGTAAATCTATTTTATACTTACATTCTGATGTTGCTAAACTATATGTTGTATAGAGTGTGGTTCCTGTATAAATAGTTTACTGACATTGTATTCATATCATTAGACAGCGTGACATTTTCACTGGCCATAAAAATTATCTCTAGTTACCATGGATCCAGTAGCCCAGCTGGCTCTGCAGTTGCAGGGATTATCCATGGAGCTGACGGACATTAAGTCCAAAGTTTTGTCTCCCCTGGAGCAAGCCAGAGTTGAACCTAAAGTAGCTCTCCCAGATAGGTTCACTGGTGGGCGAGACAAATTTTTTACCTTCCGGGAGGCATGTAAATTGTATTTTCGGCTTCGGCCGCGATCATCAGGGAGTGATGAGCAGAGAGTGGGAATTGTTATCTCACTTCTTCAAGGGACCCTCAATCCTGGGCATTTTCCCTTCCTCCGGGATCCCCGGCTCTACAGTCTGTAGATCAATTTTTTACTGCCCTGGGATTGGTATATGATGACCCAGATCGGGTCTCTCTTGCTGAGACCAAATTACGTAAGATACAGCAGGGAGATCGTCCGGCGGAGGAATTTGCTTCTGAGTTTCGTAGATGGGCCACGGATACTCAGTGGAATGACCCAGCTCTTAGGAGCCAGTTTTGTCATGGGCTTTCTGACAAATTAAAAGACGTTTTGACTCAGTATGAGTCTCCTCCTTCTCTGGAGGCTGCTATGGCCCTAGCTATCCGTACTGATAGACGGCTTCGGAGAGGGGTGAGGTAACTCCACTCCCTGTTGTTACTCCACCTACTACTAAAGTCCCTTATGTTGAGGTTCCCCTTGTCTGTTCGGTGAACCTATGCAGTTGGGAGGGACATCTTTTCGTAGTAGGGGATTGGCGGCACGCCGCAGGACTAGAAGGTGTTTTTTTTGCGGGAAAGAGGGACATTTTGTTGGAGAATGTCCATCCCGTGTCTTGTTAAGTAAAAAGTCGCCGGAAAACTGCTAATCCCAGGTTGTGTGGTGGACGACAACCTGGGAGTATGTATTTCATCCGCCGGTTCTTCTCAGTTCCTTGTACCAGTGGAGGTGGTGGTTGGTACTAGAGTGAAGAGATTGTCTGTTCTTCTGGATAGTGGTTCCGGGGCTAATCTGGTTGACGCTCAGTTTGCTCAGGCTCAAGGTATGCATCTGAGTGTATTGATCAAACCGATCCCTATTTTCTCCATTGACGCCAGGCCTCTCGGCCAAGGTAGCTTTGTTCATGAGGTTCATAACATTGACCTTCGGGTAGGGGCAATACATAGGGAACAATTATCTTGTTATGTGTTGGAGGGTCTACCTACTCCCATTGTGTTGGGACTTCCTTGGCTGGTTAAACATAACCCTGTGATTAATTGGCAGTCCAGAGAGATAAGCCAATGGGTGAGTTTTGCAAAAGCAACTGCATGAACACAGTCATCAGTGCGGTCGTGCCTAGTACATTGCCTCCTTTTTTGGAGGATTTTGGGGATGTTTTCTCTGAGGAGGGGTGTCGGGAGTTGCCTCCTCATCGCGTGTATGACTGCTCTATTAATCTACTTCCTGATGCTAAGTTGCCTAAAGCTAGGTTGTATAATCTTTCTGGTCCTGAAAGGCAGGCTATGAAAGATTATATTTCTGAAAGTCTGGCCAAAGGGCATATTAGACCTTCATCTTCCCCTGTGGCCGCGGGGTTCTTCTTTGTGAAGAAAAAGATGGAGGCCTACGCCCTTGCTTGGATTTCCGCGAACTTAATCGGATTACTGTTCGAGATCCGTATCCACTCCCTCTTATTCCTGATCTCTTCAATCAAATTGTTGGCGCCAAATGGTTCTCTAAATTGGATCTCAGGGGGGCGTATAATCTGATTAGGATAAAAGAGGGGGATGAGTGGAAAACGGCGTTTAACACGCCGGAGGGACATTATGAAAACCTGGTCATGCCTTTTGGTCTGACTACTGCACCAGCAGTATTCCAACATTTTGTTAATGACATTTTTCGTCACCTTGTGGGGCTGTTTGTGGTCGTATATTTGGATGACATTTTAATTTACTCGCCAGATCTTGTGTCTCACCAGGAGCATGTGAGACAGGTGTTGCAGATCTTGCGAGACAATAAACTATACGCCAAACTGGAGAAGTGTGTTTTTGCCGTACAGGAACTTCAGTTTTTGGGTTTTTTGGTGTCAGCCTCCGGTTTCCGTATGGACCCTGAAAAGGTGAGAGCAGTGCTTGAATGGGATCAGCCAGGGGATCTTAAGGCTCTGCAGCGTTTTTTGGGGTTTGCTAATTACTACCGGAAATTTATTTGTAATTTCTCGTCTGTCGTCAAACCTCTCACTGACATGACGAGAAAAGGGAAGGATTTTTCTAGGTGGTCGGACAAGGCTTGCCAAGCCTTTTCCTCTTTGAAGAGATGTTTTGCTTCGGCACCCGTTCTCATCCAACCAGATGTATCTCAGCCGTTCATTGTTGAGGTGGACGCGTCTGACGTAGGGGTGGGTGCTATATTGTCCCAGGGTCCGTCCCCTGGTAAATGGCATCCGTGCGCTTTCTTTTCTAAGAAATTGTCGTCCGCCGAAAGGAATTATGATATCGGCAATAGGGAACTTTTGGCCATTAAATTGGCTTTTGAAGAATGGCGTCACTTTTTGGAGGGGGCAGTCCACCCGGTCACCGTTATTACTGATCACAAGAACCTGCTGTATTTAGAATCCGCTAAGCGTCTGAATTCCAGACAAGCTCGATGGTCGTTGTTTTTTACCAGGTTTAATTTTGTCGTCACTTATCGCCCGGGGTCTAAGAATGTAAAGGCTGATGCCTTGTCTCGCAGTTTCCCAGGGGCCGGGAAAACGGATGACCCGATTCCTATCCTTCAGGAGGGGGTGGTAGTGTCGGCTGTATGTTCTGAGCTTGAGGAGGAGGTGTTAGAGGCTCAGGGGGACGCCCCTGCAGGACCTCCAGGGAGACTGTTTGTCCCGAATCAGTTGAGACAAAAGGTTATTGAGGCACATCATAATTCTGCTTTAGCAGGACATCCAGGGAGTAAGGCTACTTTAGATCTCCTTTCTCGCCATTTTGGTGGCCTAACGCTAATAAAGATGTTATAACTTTTGTCGCGTCCTGTGGGGTTTGTGCTCGCTCTAAAACCCCTCATACCCGTCCGTCTGGGACCCTTTTACCCTTGAAACTTCCGGAGCGTCCATGGACTCATTTATCTATGGACTTCATTACGGACCTTCCTCCGTCGTCAGGGAATACTGTCATACTGGTGGTTGTTGACAGGTTCAGTAAGATGGCACATTTCGTTGCTCTTCCTGCACTCCCTAATGCTAAAACTCTGGCGCAGGTGTTCATTAGGGAGATCGTGAGACTTCATGGGTTGCCTTCTGATGTGGTGTCAGATAGGGGGTCTCAATTTGTGTCCAAATTTTGGAGGGCATTTTGTTTACGTCGGGGGATGCAATTGTCGTTTTCCTCGGCTTTTCATCCGCAGACCAATGGTCAGACAGAGCGTCTGAATCAGAGTTTAGAGACATATCTCCGGTGTTTTGTCTCGGAGAACCAGGAGGACTGGTCTTCTTTCTTGCCTCTGGCAGAGTTCGCTCTTAACAACAGGCGGAGCGAGTCCACTGGTAAGTCCCCGTTTTTTGGGGCATATGGTTTTCATCCCCAGTTTTGTACTTTCAATGAGGGGGGTCCTTCTGGGGTTCCTGAGGAGGAGCGTTTCTCGTCGTCACTTGCTTCTGTGTGGAGAGGTGTATTGAATAATCTGAGTGCGATGGGGAACCGTTACAAATGTATGGCTGATAGGAGGAGAGTTTCTGGTCCAGATCTGAATGTGAACGATCTGGTATGGTTGTCTACCAGGAATATAAAACTTAAAGTGCCCTCCTGGAAACTGGGTCCCAGATTCATCGGGCCGTACAGGATCAGTTCCATAATTAATCCTGTGGCATTTCGTCTGGAACTCCCTCCTACGTTTAAAATTCATAATGTGTTCCACAAGTCATTACTTAAAAGGTATGTGGCACCAGTCATATCGTCACCTCTACCTCCTCCTCCAGTGTTGGTCAATGGCAACTTGGAATTTCAAGTATCAAAAATCATTGACTCACGTCTGAATCGCCGGTCCCTTCAGTACTTGGTGCATTGGAAGGGGTATGGTCCGGAGGAGAGGACGTGGGTCCCTGCGTCTGATGTTAACGCAGATCGTTTGGTTCGGACCTTCCACAGAACTCACCCGGGCAGGCCTGGCCCTGAGGGTCCGGAGGCCCCTCGTAGAAGGGGGGTACTGTCATGTGTGCATTGCCACGAAGATCGTCGCGATTGCACATTTTGACTTCTCACAGCTGAGTTGCTGTTTCATTGTGTTTGGCAGCTAGGGAGTTAATTCTGTCTGTGCTCGGTGCTGGGACTGTGTGCAGTTTCTCCCGGCTGCAATTGATTATTTGTTGATTGGTTTCCTTTAAATTCCTGGTTGTCTGCTTTGGGAGTTGCCAGTGAAATCCTTCATTCAGTCCACAGATAGGAATGAATCTGTATTGACTTAAGTTGAGAGCTCCTTAGTTGTTTTAAGCTCAACTTGCTTAGAGTTTATTTCCCAGACCATTTATGTTCCTTCGGTGTTTGAGTGTGTATGCAAGTGAGTGCTATCCTGTCTGTCTTATATGTCTAATCTGTGTATTTAGCTGAGATCAGCCCATATCCCTTTGGTGGTAATCAGGATCCTTCTTAGGACTGATTACAGGGTTCAGGGTCTGATAGGAGACAGGGTTAGGCTGGAGACTTGGACCTCTGAACCATTATCAGTACCTCCAAGGTAAGGATTAGTTAGGACCCCAGTGTAGGGTCAGGTTAGACCCCGGTCCTCCTCTTTCCTGTTACAGCTCATCAAGTCCTCAAGATTTACCCTAAGTTCTGCAGATATCGTGTCAGGTAAATCTATTTTATACTTACATTCTGATGTTGCTAAACTATATGTTGTATAGAGTGTGGTTCCTGTATAAATAGTTTACTGACATTGTATTCATATCATTAGACAGCGTGACAACGACACAGCAGGCTACAAGGGAAACAGGAATGAAGGATTCAGACCAGAACAATTGATCACCGGCAACCCTGATGGGAAGGTGACTCCCTTATATAAGACCAGTCAGTAACACCTGATTCCCAGTCCTCACAATCTTCACTGAACAGACCAGTACCGCTTGTAACCACCAGAGGGAGTCTCTGCTCAGAACTCATCTCAAACCCATTCACAACAGTACCCCCCCCTTGAGGAGGGGTCACCGAACCCTCATTTGAGCAACCAGGTCGGTCAGGATGAGTTCTATGATACGCACGGATGAGTCTCCTAGCATGGATGTCCGAAGCAAACACCCAAGAATTGTCTTCCTGACCATAACCTCTCCACTTAACCAAATACTGGAGTTTCCGTCTAGAAAAACGAGAATCTAATATTTTCTCAACCACATACTCCAGATTGCCCTCAACCAAAACAGGGTCAGGAGGCACAGCAGCAGGAACCACTGGCTCAACAAACCTCTTCAACAAGGACTTGTGGAACACGTTATGGATCTTAAATGTCCCTGGAAGAAGCAAACGAAAAGAAACAGGATTAAGAATCTCAATGATCTTATAAGGTCCAATGAACCTAGGCTTAAATTTAGGAGATGCTACTCTCATAGGAATATTCCTTGAGGACAACCAGACCAAGTCCCCCACTTTAAACCGAGGACCATCAGTCCTATGCCGGTTAGCAAACCGCTGGGCCTTCTCCTGAGAGAGGGACAACCTCTCCACTACCTGGTCCCAAATCTGTTGCATACGCTCCACAACAGAGTCAACACCTGGACAGACAGAAGCCTCCGTCTGTCCTGAAGAAAATCGAGGGTGAAACCCAGAATTACAGAAAAACTGAGACATCAAAGTGGCAGAGCTAGCCCTATTATTAAGAGCAAACTCAGCCAAAGGTAAAAAAGAGACCCAGTCATCCTGATCAGCAGACACAAAGCATCTAAGATAAGTCTCCAATGTCTGGTTTGTTCTCTCAGTTTGACCATTGGTCTGAGGATGAAATGCCGAGGAGAAAGACAATTGAACACCCAGTTTAGAACAAAAAGTCCTCCAAAATCTGGAAACAAACTGGACTCCTCTGTCAGACACAATGTTCTCAGGAATGCCGTGTAAACGAACCATGTGCTGAAGGAACAACGGCACCAATTCAGAGGAGGAAGGCAACTTAGGTAATGGCACAAGATGTATCATTTTGGAAAACCTATCACAAATTACCCAGATGGTGGTCATTCTCTGAGAAACAGGAAGGTCGGAAATGAAATCCATAGAGATATGGGTCCATGGTCTCTTGGGCACAGGCAATGGCATCAACAAACCACTAGAGCGAGAGCAAGGCTTGGAGCGAGAGCAAGTCCCGCAGGACTGCACAAATTCCCTGACATCACGAGACAAGGTAGGCCACCAAAAGGACCAACTAACCAAGTCTCTGGTACCAAAAATTCCGGGATGCCCAGCCAATGCGGAACAATGAATCTCAGACATCACACTCTTTTTCCACTGGTCCGGACAAACAATTTTCCAACAGGGCAGCACTCGGGCCTATCCTCCTGACACCCCTCCAGAGCAAGTCTCAAATTGGGCGAGATGGCGGAAAGAACTACACCCTCTTTCAAAATAACAGAAGTATCAGATAACTCAGGAGAGTCCGCAAGGAAACTCCTCGAGAGGGCATCCGCCTTAACATTCTTAGTGCCAGGAAGAAAGGAAACCACAAAATTAAAACGTGTGAAAAACAAGGCCCACCTGGCCTGTCTAGGATTGAGTCGCTTGGCAGATTCCAGATAGACCAGATTTTATGGTCCGTAAGGACCACCACCTGATGTTTGGCTCCCTCCAGCCAATGTCTCCACTCTTCAAAAGCCCACTTCATGGCCAATAACTCCCGATTACCCACGTCATTAGAAAAAATCAAGATATCATCCAAATAAACAATCAGAAATTTGTCCACAAAATCCCTGAAAATGTCATTCATGAAGGACTGGAAGACGGAAGGAGCATTAGTGAGCCCAAAGGGCATCACTAGGTACTCAAAATGCCCTACAGGGTATTGAATGCCGTCTTCCATTCATCCCCGTGCTTAATGCGAATAAGGTTATACGCCCCCCTGAGGTCAAGCTTGGTAAACCAAGTAGCGTTTTTCACCCTGGAAAACAGGTCAGAAATCAAGGGTAACGGGTATTGATATTTCACAGTAATATTGTTCAAGAGACGATAATCAATACACGGCCTTAATGAACCATCCTTTTTGGCCACAAAGAAAAAACCGGCACCTAAGGGTGAAGAGGATGGTCTGATATGACCCTTCTCCAATGATTCCTTGATATAAGACCGCATAGCGTCATGTTCAGGTACAGACAAGTTAAAAAGGCAACCTTTAGGGAATTTACTACCCGGCACTAATTCAATAGCGCAGTCATAGCTCCTATGGGGAGGCAAGGATGCAGATTTACTTTCGCTAAACACATCAGAAAAATCAATCAAAAAGTCAGGAACATTCTGAGCCTGGGGGAGGCAGAAAAAACAGGAGTGTTGGTATTAACACATTGGCAGCCCCAACTGGTTACAGACACAGATTTCCAATCCAAAACAGGATTATGAGACTGTAACCAAGGGAAACCCAGCACGATAATATCATGCAGATTATACAGAACCAAAAATTTGCAGCACTCCTGGTGATCAGGTTCAACCCTCATTATCACCTGAGTAGAAAACTGGGGTTTATTCTCAGCCAAAGGGGTAGAATTAATCCCCAGTAGGGGAATAGACTTCTGTAGGGGTATCAAGGGAAACCCACAACGTTTAGCAAAATCATAATCCATCAGGTTAATAGCTGCTCCAGAATCAACGAAAGCCTGAGCAGAAAATGAGGACAGAGAGCATATCAGAGTGACAGTTAATAAAAACTTAGTCTGAACACTACCCAAGACAACTGAGCGTGCAAAACGTCTTCCCCGCTTAGGGCAGACTGAAATAGCATGAGAGGCATCACCACAGTAGAAACATAACCCATTGCGCTTTCGAAACTCATGACGCTGTGCCCCAGACACCACTCTATCACACTGCATGGGTTCAGAAGCTGGTTCACAAGGCAACACCATTCCACGCATACTTCTCCGCTCACGCAAACGTCTGTCAATTTGAATCGCTAATGACATAGAATCATTGAGACCAGAGGGGACAGGGAATCCCACCATAACATCCTTTACATTATCTGACAGACCCTTCCGGAAAAGGGCTGCCAAAGCGTCGTCATTCCATTTGGTCAGGACTGCCCACCTACGGAATCTCTGACAGTATAACTCAGCGTCATAAGGCCCCTGATTTAATGCCAACAAGGCTTTTTCAGCTTGATCAGTGACATTAGGCTCATCGTACAATAACCCCAAAGCCTGAAAAAATGCATCAACATCACTCAAAACAGGATCCCCAGGTGTCAGGGAAAAAGCCCAATCCTGAGGATCGCCGCGCAGGAGAGAGATGACAATCTGAACCTGCTGCGCTGCGTTCCCTGAGGACCTAGATTTTAAGGCAAAAAACAATTTACAATTATTTTTGAAATTCTGAAACTTAGCTCGATCCCCCAAAAACAAATCTGGCATGGGGATCCTAGGTTCCACAACAGGCAACCTAGCAAGATATGCAGCAATACTCTGAACCTCAGTGGCAAGCTGATCCACACGGCCAGACAACCGTGCAAACTCCATTGATAGAAAAGATCCTCCCCAGCACCCAGAGATACAGAGGGAAAAAAAATGCAACAAACAGAAAAATATCTCTGACAACTCTGACAACCTTTTTTCTTTCACAATATTTATTCCCTTCTGTGAGTACCATACAATTTTCAATTTTTAGGCCGGTGATACTGTTATGTTTCGGTAGCTGAGGAGTGCAGGTAAAAAAGGCAATACACCAGAGCAGTTGGAATCTATGAGATTGCAGTACCCTGACTAACCACCACAACTAGAGGCAGCCGTGGAGCGTTCCTACGTTGGTCCTAGACGCCTCGTCACAGCCTGAGAAACTAACTACACCTAAAGATAGAAATAGGAAAGCTATCTGCCCCGGAGCAGAACCCCAAAGATAATAGAAAGCCCCCAAACAAGTAATGGCGGTTAGACAAGAAGAAATACTGACACAGAAAGAAAATAGTATGAGCAAACGCTGGGGCCCAAACTAACTAAATAGAAAAGGATAGGAAGGGTACTTACTGCAATCCCAGAAAACCCTGAAAAGCACCAACTCTACTAATTTCAAAATCACCTGAGATCACACGACCTCTACCACCTAAATTAGTTCTCTGGTGTAACAAAATCAAAACAGCAGCCACTGAAAAAACTGGAAAAAGCAAAAGTACAAACATCAGTGGCTGAACTAAACTGAGAGGGCAGAAGCCCCCGGAGGGGACCCAGAAGGCCCCCACAGAAGTGCAGGACAAAATGCAAAAATATAGTACAAAAACAAAAAGAAGAAAATGTCTTATCTGTTAGCAGGAGATGCAGACACGACACAGCAGGCTACAAGGGAAACAGGAATGAAGGATTCAGACCAGAACAATTGATCACCGGCAACCCTGATGGGAAGGTGACTCCCTTATATAAGACCATCAGTAACACCTGATTCCCAGTCCTCACAATCTTCACTGAACAGACCAGTACCGCTTGTAACCACCAGAGGGAGTCTCTGCTCAGAACTCATCTCAAACCCATTCACAACAGGACACTGTGTGTGAGGCGCAGGGCAGGAGGGAATGAGCCAGTGAAGGGAGACGGCCGGAGAAAGGAACATCAGAAGGGAGTTCTGGCAAAGTGACCCCAAACTACCTGAGAGCTGGCTGGACCACCGACCCGGAGGACACAGCACCCTGGCTGGGGATTGTAACCTGAAGGAACTGTGCGTAAAGTGTGAAGACTGTACCCCTGCTGTGTCAGATAAATTTACTGTGTCACCTACCCTGCATTACAACTGTTACCAACATCTTTAACCCTATAACTGCCATGGGGCCTAGCTCTGCCCGTGGAGAGCTGTAACATCTCTGCTGCGTCACCAACTGCCCCAGTGGATCTGAATTACACCGTCAGCCATCTTATTGTCGAACACCACGGGTGGCATCACAAACTAATCCCCTATAACTATTCCCTTTTACTTTTTGTTATCCTTTTTAATGGACGCCCAGGGCCATGGACTGGGTCACTGCTGCCGTGACTTCCCCTTTAAGAACTGCCCGGCCCAGTACCGAGTACCCCACAGCCGTGGTGGGCCCTCCATATACATGAGTCTGATTTAAAAGGTCCAGCAACCTGTGTTTGGCTGATTACAGCCTCAATCCCCTGATGACGTCAGTTTAGCTGGTGAAACATGTTGGTGAGGCTCAGGAGCAAATTTTAATAGCACCAGTCAGTAGATTAATGGTGTGGAATTATAATAGGATATACAGGTGTTTCTCACAAAATTAGAATATCAAAAAGTTAATTTATTTCAGTTCTTCAATACAAGAAGTGAAGTTCATATATTATATAGAGTCATTACAAACAGAGTGATCTATTTCAAGTGTTTATTTCTGTTAATGTTGATGATTATGGCTTACAGTCAATGAAAACCCAAAAGTCATTATCTCAGTAAATTAGAATACTTTATAACACCAGCTTGAAAAATGATTTTAAAATCCAAAATGTTGGCCTACTGAAATGTATGTTCAGTAAATGGACTCAATACTGGTCGGGGCTTCTTTTGCATCAATTACTGCATCAATGCAGCGTGGCATGGAGGCGATCAGCCTGTGGCACAGCTGAGGTGTTATAGACACCCAGGTTTCTTTGATAGCAGCCTTCAGCCCATCTGCATTGTTGGGTCTGGTGTCTCTCATCTTCCTCTTGACAATATCCCATCGATTCTCTATGGGGTTAATGTCAGGCGAGTTTGCTGGCCAATCAAGCACAGTGATACTGTTGTTTGTAAACCAGGTATTGGTACTTTTGGCAGTGTGGACTGGTGCCAAGTCCTGCTGGAGAATGAAATGTTCATCTCCAAAAAGCTTGTCGGCAGAGGGAAGCATGAAGTGCCCTAACATTTCCTGGTAGACGGCAGTACTGACTTTGGTCTTGATAAAAAACAGTGGACCTAGGCCAGTAGATGACATGGCTCCCCAAACCATCACTGATTGTGCAAACTTCACACTAGAACTCAAACAGCTTGGATTGTGGCCTCTCCACTCTTCCTCCAGACTCTGGGACTTGATTTCCAAATGAAATGCAGTTCTTTTTCTCCTTGGCCCAGGTAAGACACTTCTGGCGTTGTTTATTAGTCATGAGTGGCTTGACACAAGGAATGCAACACTTGTAGCCCATGTCCTGGATACATCTGTGTGTGGTGGCTTTTGAAGCAATGACTCCAGCAGTTGTCCACTCCTTGTGACTCTCCCCCAAATTTTTGAATGGCTTTTTCTTATCAATCCTTTCAAGGCTGCGGTTATCCCGGTTGCTTATACAGATTTTTCTGCCACACTTTTTCTTTCTACTCAACTTTCCATTAATATACTTGGATACAGCACTCTGTGAACAGCCAGCTTGTTTAGCAATGACCTTTTGTGACTTACCCTCCTTGCAGAGTGTGCCAGTGACTGCCTTCTGGACATCTGTCAAGTCAGCAGTCTTCCCCATGATTGTGGAACTTACTGAAATAGACCAAGGGACCTTTTTAAACGCTTAGGAAGTCTTTGCAGGTGTTTTTTGTTATTTATTCTTATTTTCTGAGATAATGACTTTTGGGTTTTCATTGACTGTAAGCCATAATCATCAACTTTAACAGAAATAAACACTTGAAATAGAGCACTCTGTTTGTAATGACTCTATATAATATGTGAGTTTCATTTTTTGTTTTAAGAACTGAAATACATTAAATTTTTGATGATATTCTAATTTTGTGAGAAGCACCTGTTGGTAGTGTCCTCACTTTATCCCATACCCTTGTATGTAATGAGATATAGCTATTAGGACAGTGAGCACTTCAAAAGACGTTAGTCTAGTAAGCGGTACTCTAGTGTCCATAAAGATATACTGACCAGTGCGGATTTTAATATTTTCCTTTAATAGTATCATTAAAAGTTAAATTTTATGGTCTTCAGTTAGGGATTATTTGCCTTTTGGCAATTTGTGATTTGAACCTCATAATACACACCTCAGCTTCTGCAGAACCTCATAATACATACCTGAACTGCTCTAGAACCACAAATCATACACCTGAACTGCTGCAAAACCATATAATGCACACCTCAGCTGCTGCAGAACCTCTTAATACACATCTGTGCAGAACCACAGCAGGTGAATTTAGCCCAAAAAGTTCTAGTTTGATCTCACCTGAAAAAGATCACCTTCTTCCACATGATAGCTGTGTCCCCTTTACAACATGTAGAAGAAGGTGCTCTGATCAAATGAGACCAAAGTAGAATTTTTTGGCTAAATGCGAAATGCTATTTGTGGTGGTAAACTAACACTGCACGTCACCCTAAAAACACCATCCCCACCGTCACACATGGTGGTGGCAGCATCATGTTGATGGTTTTCTTCAGCAGGGACAGGGAAACTGGTCAGAGTTGATGAAAAGATAGATGGAGATAAATACAGGGCAATCCTGGAGGAAAACTTGTTAGATGCTGGAAAAGACATGAGACTGGAGTGTAGGTTCACTTTCCAGCAGGACAACAACCCAAAACAGGGCCGGCTCCAGGTTTTTATGGGCCCCGGGCGAAAGAGCCTCAGTGGGCCCCTTTAACACAGACCACGCTTCATGATGCACAGATACAGCAGAGAAATATAGGTACAGTACAATACCAAATACTTCACTTCTTCCATTACATGACTGACATCTATTGTAAATTGTACAATAGCTCAAAAAACGCCAAATCCTCACAGCGCACAGTACAGACTGGACAGTACAGTCCTCCATACAATATTATGGGCACCACATAGTCTCCCCCTCATCACCCATATAATACCCCATGCAGGATGTCACCCCCCATCCCCCATATAATGCTCCATACAGAATACTGGACCCAAAATAATGCTCCATACAGAATACTGGACCCAATATAATGCTCCATACAGGATACTGGTCCCCATATAATGCTCCATACAAAATATGGAGCTCTCCTCTGCGCTGTACTGCGTTCTGCACTGTTACGGCTCAGGAAATGCCTGCCCAACATCATCATGGCCTCCCCATTATCATCAATGCCTGCCCATCATCGCCTCCCCAATATCATCAATGCCTGCCCATCATCATCATGGCCTCCCCATTATCATCAATGCCTGCCCATCATCGCCTCCCCAATATCATCAATGCCTGCCCATCATCATCATAGCCTCCCAAATATCATCAAAGGCCTCCCCATTATCATCAATGCCTGTCCATCATCATCATCGCTTCCCCATCATCAATGCCTGCCATTATCATTCAATGCCTGCCCATCATCATCATCTCCTCCCCATCTACATCAATGCCTGCCCATTATCATCATCGCTTCCCCATCATCATCAATGCCTGCCTGCCATTATCATCAATGCCTGCCCATCATCACACACAGACAGCACCACAGCACACAAACACTCATACATACATACATACACACACACTCTGCCACAGCCGCCGCTGAATGATGACGTCATTCAGCGGCGCTGCTGTGAGAGGAAGTGCCGTGCCCCTGGAGCCCGAGCTGCGACAGTGGAGGCACGGGAGAGGTAAGTATTGTGCCAGCTGCTGCCGGGGCCCTGAGCAAGCGGGGGCGGGGGGCAGTGGCGGCGCTGACACTGCTCTCCTCCGCTAACGGGCGCCGGGGTGCCCGATGGCGAGTGGGCCCCCCCCGCCTGCTCAGGGCCCCGGCACTTGCCCGGGTGTGCCGGGTGCTGACGCCGGCCCTGACCCAAAACATACTGCCAGAGCTACCGTGGATGGTTTAGATCAAAGCCTATTCATGTGTGTGAATAGTTCAGACGTCTCCATCAAATCTTGCTGAGCTAGTGCGAGAGTGCAAAGAATGGGCAAAAATGTCCCCTCTATATGTGCAAAAGTTAGTAGAGTCAGACCCCCAAAAGACTTAGCAGCAGTAATTGGTCCTACAAAGTATTCATTCAGGGGCTGAATATAAATGCACATCACAATTTTCAGATTTATACTTTTAAAATAATTAGAAAATCATGTATCATTTCCTTTACACATCACAAATCCTGCCACTTTGTGTTGGTTTATCATGTAAAATCATAATAAAATACATTTACGTGAGTGTAATGTAAAAAAATGGACAAATGTTCACGGGTATGAATATTTTTTTCAAGACACTGTTTGTACAGTATCTCTTTGTATGTTGTGAAGCTCGTAATGAAGATTAAATACACAGATTTATTTTGTGCTATTGGTTCCTGCTGAGAACGTTTTCTATGGAACATCATAATACACAGCAAAGATCGGGAAGAACATCACACAATGGATGTGGGAAAAATCCAAGAAAAATTTGCAAGAGAATCTGTGGCCCATATCCGAGGCTGACTATTGGATTTCTGCAGTGGATCTGCAGTTTAATAAGTTGTGGATCCACACACATCTTACTTGCCTGCCTTGGTTTCTTCGTGAAATCTGCTTCAAAAGTGATAACTAAAAGTTATTTTTTCCATTATTCACATTTTTTTAAAAATCTGCAATGTGGTTCAAATTTTTCACCATGTCAAATACTTACTAAAATCCCTATAAAATCTCTGTTTGAACAAACCCTCAACATAATGGTCCCACTGAGTTTTTGAAGTGGATTTTGGAGCTGAGTCTGCTTCAAAATCCACATAAAAAAAAGTTTCAAATACTCTTTGGCTTCTTATAGAATTCAATGGGAAAATATACACCTATGGTGCACATGGTGCTGTTTTATTTCCCCTTTGTTTTTTTTCCACTTGTATCAAGCTTCATTGGAATGGGAAATGTAATGAATATATTTGTTACCTATCAGCAAAATCTTTACAATATACAGTCATGGCCAAAAGTTTTGAGAATGACACAAATATTATGTTTTCACATGATCTGCTGCCCTCTGGTTTTTATGTGTGTTTGACAGATGTTTTTATCACAGACAGAAATATAATAATTGCAAACATATGAGTAACAAAAGCTTATATTGACAGTTAGAATGAGTTAATGCAGCAAGTCAATATTTGCAGTGTTGACCCTTCTTCTTCAGGACATCTGCAATTCTCCCTGGCATGCTCTCAATCAACTTCTGGACCAAATCCTGACTGATAACAGTCCATTCTTGCACAATCAATGCTTTCATTTTGTCAGAATTTTTAGGTTTTTGTTTGTCCACCCATCTCTTGATGATTGACCACAAGTTCTCAATGGAATTAAGATCTGTGGAGTTTCCAGGCCATGGACCCAAAATCTCTATGTTTTGTTCCCTGAGCCATTTAGTTATCACCTTTGCTTTATGGCAAGGTGCTCCATCATGCTGGAAAAGGCATTGTTGATCGCCAAACTGCTCTTGGAGGGTTTGGACAAGTTGCTCTTGGAGGACATTCTGGTACTATTCTTTATTCATGGCTGTGTTTTTAGGCAAGACTGTGAGAGAGCCGATTCCCTTGGCTGAGAAGCAACCCCACACATGAATGGTTTCAGGATGCTTAACAGTTGGCATGAGACAAGACTGGTGGTAGCGCTCACCTTGTCTTCTCGAATGAGGCGTTTTCCTGATGTCCCAAACAATCGAAAAGGGGATTCATCAGAGAAAATAACTTTACCCCAGTCCTCAGCAGTCCACTGCCTGTACCTTTTGCAGAATATCAGTCTGTCCATGATGTTTTTTCTGGAGAGAAGTGGCTTCTTTGCTGCCCTCCTTGAGACCAGGCCTTGCTCCAAGAGTCTCCGCCTCACAGTGCGTGCAGATGCACTCACACCTGCCTGCTGCCATTCCTGAGCACGCTCTGCACTGCTGGTAGCTCGATCCCGCAGCTGAAACACTTTTAAGAGACAGTCCTGGAGCTTGCTGGTCTTTCTTGGGCGCCCTGGAGCCTTTTTGGCAACAATGGAACCTCTCTCCTTGAAGTTCTTGATGATGCGATAGATTGTTGACTGAGGTGCAATCTTTCTAGCTGCGATACTCTTCCCTGTTAGGCCATTTTTGTGCATTGCAATGATGACTGCACGTGTTTCTTTAGAGATAACCATGGTTAACAGAAGAGAAACAATGATGCCAAGCACCAGCCTCCTTTTAAAGTGTCCAGTGGTGTCATTCTTACTTGATCATGACAGATTGATCTCCAGCCATGTCCTCATCAACACCTACACCTGTGTTAATGGAGCAATCACTGAAAAGAGGTTAGCTGGTCCTTTTAAGGCAGGGCTGCAATGATGTTGAAATGTGTTTTGGGGGATAAAGTTCATTTTCTAGCCAAATATTGACTTTGCAAGTAATTGCTGTTAAGCTGATTACTCTTTATAACATTCTGGAGTATATGCAAATTATTGCCATTAGAAAAAGTGAAGCAGTAGACTTTGTAAAAATTAATATTTGTGTCATTCTCAAAACTTTTGGCCATGACTGTACAGTACTAGTCCTTATTCATCAGAACTGTTCAAAATGGGCCCTTGTTGATCGTAACAACCAATAACAGCTCACCATTCATTTTCTACAGTAGTTAATTTCCAGTAGGTCAGAGTTGAGCTGTGATTGGTTGCTATGGTCAACAAGGGCAGTTTTACAAAGTGTAACCGTCGTTTCAATTTTTATTTTATAAATCAATAGTAGACATTGCAGTGTGACTAATGGCCGTATAATTAATGGAAGGTATATATCACAGGGATAGCTACTCCCTGTGATGTAACCCGGAGTATTCTTTCTTTAATGCACGTAAGCACTAAGTAGTTGCTGTTCATAATTGAGTCCGGGTTACGGGTAGCTCTGAGAGATGGGAGGGTCTGGCTACCATATACTTCCGAGTGAGGTTGCTCACTGTATCCCTTTTCCCTGTGTTTATGGTTGAGAGTTTGAGGACCTGCGGTGATGTCACGATCACGTGACTAGCCATGTGATAGGTACCTGGGTGTTGTTACAGCTATGTAATGGAGGTGTGTTTGGCACATGAAAGTGAGTGTTTGGGAGTCTGCCAGTGTGGACAGATTTCCATGTGTCCAGGCTGGACACTACTGTGGTCTGTGTCTTGAGAGGGAGAAGCCTTCCTGTGTCTGTGGCTCCAGACCGAGCTTGCGTGCTGGACATTGCACAACCTGTGTACCCAATGCCCTGAGAGAGCAGAGCTCTGCTTTGGACATTTATGCTGTGTCTGCCTGATGTAAAGACTGTTTAAATTTTTGTTGCTGACTTGATGGTTTATGATGAAGCAAATAAATGCACATGGACGTTGAAGAGAATGTGCCTCCTGTTTCCTCCTACGCACCTGAGTACAATCCTTACAACATGAAAATTAGAAACTTTGTAAACTATCTCATCAGAGAAATCTGCTTTTCTCCTCCAACACTGATCTTTTACTCTTATAAACCAGATAAGGTCTGCACACAATGAAGACAGGTTTTCACACTGCTGAGATTGAAGATGGCAGTTATTACTCAACACATTTTATAGAAGGGGAGGAGCTGGAGGTAGACACAGACATTCTAGGTAGGGGCTAGAGGCAGACACAGACATTCTAGGTAGGGGCTAGAGGCAGACACAGAAATTTTGGGTATGGGCTAGAGGCAGACATACATTCTAGGAAGGAGCTAGAGGTAGACACAGACATTCTAGAGAGGAGCTAGATGCAGACATACATTCTAGGAAGGAGCTAGAGGCAGACACAGACATTCTAGAGAGGAGCTAGAGGCAGACACAGACATTCAAGGAGAAGCTAGAGGCAGACACAGACATTCTAGGGATGAGCTAGAGGCAGACACAGACATTGTGGGGAGGGGCTAGAGGCAGACACAGACATTCTAGGGGAGCTAGAGGTAGACACTGACATTCTGGGGAGGAGCTAGAGGCAGACACAGACATTCAGGGGAGGAGCTGGAATCAGACACAAACATTCTAGGGAGGAGCAAGAGGCAGGCACAAACATTCTAGGGAGCTAGAGGCAGCCAAAGACATTCTGGGGAGGAGCTATAAGCAGACAATGATATCCTGGGGAGAAACTAGATACAGACACAGACATTCTAGGGAGGAGCTAAAGGCAGACACAGACATTCTAGGGAGGTGTTAGAGGCAGACAAAGTCATTCTGGGGAGGAGTTGGAGTCAGACATTCTAGGGACGAGCCAGAGACAGACACAGACATTCTAGGGAGGTGGTAGAGGCAGGCACAGACATTCTAGGGAGAAGCTAGAGAAAGACACAGACCAGACATTCAGGAGAAGAGCTACATTCCAATACAGACATCCTGGGGAGGAGCTAGAGGCAGACAAAGACATTCTGGGAAGGAGCTAGAGGCAGACACAGACATTCTGTGGGAACTAGAAGCAGACACAGATATTCTAGGGAGGAGCTAGAGGCAGACACAGACATTCTGTGGAAGAGCTAGAGACAGAGACAGACATTCTGGGGAAGAGCTAAATTCAGACACATTCTTGGGAGGGGCTAGAGGCAGACAAACATTCAGGGGTAGAGCTAGAGGCAGACACAGAAATTCTAGAGATGAGCTAGAGGAAGACACAGGCATTCAAGGGAGTAGAGACAGACACAGACATTCTAGGGAGGTGCTAGAGAAGGAACACAGATATTCTAGGGAGGAGCTAGACACAGACATTCTGGAGAGGAGCTAGAGGCAGACAGACATTCTAAGGAGGAGCTAAAGGCATACACAGATAGTCTAGGGAGGAGCTAGAAGCAGACACAGATATTCTAGGAAGGGCTACATGCAGACACAGACATTCTAAGGAGGAGTAAGAGACAGACACATATATTCTAGGGAGGAGCTAGATGCAGACACATTCTGGGGAGGAACTAGAGGCAGACACAGACATTCTAAGTAGGAGCTAAAGGCAAACAGAAATTCTAGTGAGGAGCTAGAGGCAGAGACAGTCATTCTAGGGAGGGGATAGAGGCAGACACAGACATACTAAGAAGGAGGTAAAGGCAGACACAGATATTCTAGGGAGGAGCTAGAGAAAGACAGACATTCTGGGAGAAGCTAGAGGCAGACACAGACATTCCAAGGTAGAGCTAGAGGCAGACACAGACATTCTAGAGATAAGCTAGAGAGCAGACAGACATCCTAGGGAGGAACTAGAGGCAGACACAGACATTCTAGAGAGGAGCTAGAGGCAGACACATTCTGTGGAGGAGCTAGAGGCAAACACAAACATTTTAGGGAGGAGCTAGAGGCAGACACAGACATTGTGGGGAGGAGCTAGAGGCAGACACAGACATTCTAAGGAGGAGCTAAAGACATACACAGACAGTCTAAGGAGGAGCTAGTAGCAAACACAGATATTCTAGGAAGGGCTACAGGCAGACATAGACATTCTAAGGAGGAGCTAGAGATAGACACAGATATTCTAGGGAGGAGCTAGATGCAGACACATTCTGGGGAGGAGCTAGAGGCAGACACAGACATTCTAAGTAGGAGCTAAAGGCAGACAGACATTCTAGGGAGGAGCTAGAGGCAGAGACAGTCATTCTAGGGAGGGGATAGAGGCAGACACAGACATACTAAGAAGGAGGTAAAGGCAAACACAGATATTCTAGGGAGGAGCTAGAGGAAGACAGACATTCTGGGGAGAAGCTAGAGGCAGACACAGACATTCCAAGGTAGAGCTAGAGGCAGACACAGACATTCTAGAGGTAAGCTAGAGAGCAGACAGACATTCTAGGGAGTAACTAGAGGCAGACACAGACATTCTAGAGAGGAGCTAGAGGCAGACACATTCTGTGGAGGAGCTAGAGGCAGACACAAACATTTTAGGGAGGAGCTAGAGGCAGACAGAGACATTGTGGGGAGGAGCTAGAGGCAGACACAGACGTTCTGTGGAGGAGCTGGAGGCAGACACAGGCATCCTAAGGAGAGCTAGAGGCAGACATAGAAATTCTAGGGAGGATGTTAGAGGCAGACACATACATTGTGGGGAGGAGCAAGAGGCAGACACAGACATTCTAAGGAGGAGCTAAACGCATACACAGACAGTCTAGGGAGGAGCTAGAAGCAGACATAGAAATTCTAGGGAGGAGCTACAGGCTGACATAGTCATTCTAAGGAGAGCTAGAGGCAGACACAGACATTCTGAGGAGGAGCTTTAGGCAGACACAGACATTCCGTGGTAGAGCTAAAGGCAGACATAGACATTCTGGGGAGGAGCTAGAGGAAGAGAAGCAGACACAGACAGAGGAGTTATAAGCAGGACCAGACATTCTACTGCAAGATCTCTAGAAATGACAGTTACATTTTACGCAGTTTTGCTATCTGTAGGTCACTGGGGATTACATTTCCTCACTGTTTAAGATCTCTGCTTCCTGTTAATAAAATTAGAACATTCTTAACGATATTTTGATGTTTTCATATTTAGACAATGTTTATAAGGGGAATGTATAGTGCAAACTCCAGTGTGGACGGTGTTCAGGCTGATTTGAATTTCTGATCTGTAATGTGCTGTCAGCTAAATATAAATATGTAATATCAATTGATTGAACCAGTTATATACACTGATTTTCCACGAAGCAGTAATCCGGCAAAACTTGCTGTCAGCCCAACAAGTGGTGTGTGCTACTTATTGAGAAAAATAAATTGTCAAAGGTCAGAAGGAGCCGGTAAAAGGATTCACTGCAACAATATCCAGTAATCTCTCAATGTCTCTGTTTACTGTCCAAGAAATCATCTAGTTACACTGCTCCAAACCATGGAAATAATACATCACTGAGGAAAATCAATAGAGAGATAACATAGATAGATAATAGATAGATAGATAGATAGATAGATAGATAGATAGATAATAGATAGAAGTATGAGATAGATAGATATAGATAGATAGATAGATAGATAGATGATAGATAGATAGATAGATAGATAGATATTGGATAGATAGATAGATATTGGATAGATAGATATTGGATAAATAGATAGATATAGATAGAGATAGATAGATAGATAGATAGATAGATAGATAGATAGATAGATAGATGATGATAATAGATTGATAGATAGATGATTGATAGATAAATAGATGATAGATATAGATTGACAGATGATAGAAAGATGATAGATAAATAATACATAGATAGATAAATATAGATTGATAGTTGATAGATAGATAAGAGAAACAATAGACTTTTCCATAGTGTCACTATATACTGCAGCTGTAGAATTCTATTTAGCTCAGGATGAACTGTCCTATAGGCTACAGCCTGTGTATGACATTATGTTGCAGAGCATGGAATTATGGCAAAACACATAGAAACTTGAATTATAAATGATGCTATGAATATATTAGTTACATAACATGAGTAAGTAGTGGGATTAGCGGTTGCAGTTTATGGGGGCTGCTACAATTAGTCTTCAAAAGCAAATGCCCCCTATTTAAGAAATCAGTAGACATACAGCTGAGATACAAAAATGGCCTGGTAAAATACAGAAACTTGTAACAGCATGGAAAAGCAGCGAGAATCTGTCAGATTATTATGTGTATTCCACGCTCCCTGTGCAGACCTTGGTTTCTTCCTGCAAACAGATGAGGGAAATGGTGTAATTTGCAGCATTAAGAGTCACGGCTCGCACAGATTCAGCTCCTGTTTTTCTGTTTGTCTGAACGTGGCACTACAGTAGAAACGTGCGGGTCGTGCGGTTTTACATCAATTTCTCATAGTCTAAAAAAAAGGCAGGATAAGTCTGGAAAATAAGCAACAGCGAGCAGCATGCAACATGATACATAAGGATGGAAATGGGAACATGGACATAAATCAAGTTACGTATCAGCTACAAAGATCGATACAAAATACATGTTCCCGGGTACCCTGCCTTCACATCACAAGTGATATTTTTTCATTGGAGTAATATTACAAAAATTTTGTATAATTAAGTTCAGTGTTGAACTCTGATAGTATCTGTGTCCGCTCCAATGCATATTTAAATGGGGAAAATAAGCAGCATATTAGAGTGAGTTTTATGTGCAGATGAATCTTCATCCAAGATTTCTGTTTATTTACATGAGGTTCATACAAGATTTAGTATTTGGGAGACTCCATTGCATTATTTCCTGAATGCACCTTATGTAAAGAAATGGAAATCATGGATGAAGATTCATTGTGAGTGCCATGAATATATAAGTGTTTCTCACAAAATTAGAATATCATCAAAAAGTTAATTTATTTCAGTTCTTTGATGCAAAAAGTGAAACTCGTATATTATATAGAGTCATTACAAACAGAGTGATCTATTTCAAGTGTTTATTTCTGTTAATGTTGATGATTATGGCTTACAGCCAATGAAAACCCAAAAGTCATTATCTCAGTAAATTAGAATACTTTATAGCACCAACTTGAAAAATGATTTTAAAATCTGAAGTGTTGGCCTACTGAAATGTATGTTCAGTAAAGGCACTCAATACTTGGTCGGGGCTCCTTTTTCATCAATTACTGCATCAATGCGGCGTGGCATGGAGGCGATCAGCCTGTGGCACTGCTGAGGTGTTATGGAAGCCCAGGTTGCTTTGATAGTAGCCTTCAGCTCATCTGCATTGTTGGATCTGGTGTCTCATCTTCCTCTTGACAATACCCCATAGATTCTCTATGGGGTTAAGGTCAGGCAAGTTTGCTGACCAATCAAGCACAGTGATACTGTTGTTTATAAACCAGGTATTGGTACTTTTGGCAGTGTGGATAGGTGCCAAGTCCTGCTGGAGAATTTTTGGAGTGTTCCTCTGTGTTGTCTGTGAGTGCATATTTGTGAGAATGATATTTTCCTTTATCCTTGTTAGTCTGGTTTGTGTATTTTCATACGCTACTACTCCCCGAAGTAATCTGGGGAGCATGGATAACTAAGGCGCCCCTAGCGCTAGGGACAGGGAAGGAGCCCTTGGCCCTGGGATATACGACAACAGAGTTGTGACAATAGGGTATTTAGTTAACATAATTTTGATAAAAATATACTATTGCTATTTATTTACTGCAGTGTATTTGCTTATTATGTATTTATCTTGGGTTTTGACTGTTTACTGGCCAGTGTGAACATGCGCCTATACGCTACATGCACACATGCACACCAACTTATATTCCAGCTCTTCTTTTCAGGTTTTTGATTCAGTTTTTTTGCACTCTGTTCAAATAAAGGTGTGGCTTCCCTTTTCTTTGAGCTGGACATTACATTCATGTTGTTCCCCATGGCTGGGTGTCCATTAGTCTGGTCTCAGTACTTCTCAGCCCTTATCTACATGTATGTCATTCGACACATGGTTAGATTTTAATACTAGCGGTTACGACTGTCCCAAATTTGGTCATCATGACTTAGTGGGATTGCTTTTATATTTTTTTTTATCAAAATTATGATTAACTAAGCAGCCTATATTATTTTCATGTACTATTGCTATGTATTTATTTACTGCAGGGTATTTGCTTATTATGTTTTTATCTTGGGGTTTGTCTGTTTAGTGGCCATTGTAAACATGCACCTACATGCTGCAGGCACACTGCAGGATTTTTTTTGTGGTTGTGCTGAAAATATCGATGTTTAAAGGTCACATATAGAAAGTTTGCTCATAGATTTGTAGGTCCTTATAAGATTATTAAAGTTTTGAATCCTGTGATGGTTAAATAGCAGCTCCCTATGGCTTGGAGGATCAATAACTCTTTTCATTCTTCCCTTTTAAAAAGATTTGAAGGGACACCTGGTCCTCAAGAGATAATTGAGGTGGACTTGGAAAGGGATCAGAAGTATGAAAAAGAGTGTGTTCTGGGTTTCAGGCGGGTCAGTTGCTGTCTGCAGTATCTTGTTAAGTGGAAAGGTTATTGTCCAGAAGATAACTCCTGGGTTAATTCGGAGGAACTTCATGCGGATCGCCTGGTGAAAGAGTTCCATCAGCGATGTTGGATGGTGGGGGCTTCTGAAGGTCCGTTGGTCCCTTGTGGAAGGGGGGTACAGTCTTGGCTCGGGTTCAGGATTTGATCTGGTGACATTTTGCTGCGTGGTCGATTTCCCTCTCTGCTGGGCTACAGTCCTCTTCATCTCTGTCTAAATGTTGATATTTTCTTTTTGTCTTGGTTTTCCTTTCTTGGTTGGCTTCTCTCCAGGTGTTTTCCAATTTCCCTTGTTGCTCTGTCCTATCACATTTTAGAATAAGCTTTATATGTTCACCATTCACTTACCTCACTTGCTGGCTATATTTCTATCTATAGATTGATGTTTGGAGTTCCAGCTCCCCAGCTAGGGGGTTACTTTGTCCGGTAAGCCCCAATTGTTTTTCCTGTTGCAAATCTGTGAGTTTTCCTCCCCAACACGTTTCCCATCTTCTCCACGTTTGAGGTATGGGAGGTTTCACTTCAGAGTCTGTTGTTTGGGTCTCCTTATTTATCCCTGTCTAATCTTTGTGGATGTGTTTCTCACCCTGGGTTCTCATGCCTCTTTGCACCCTTTCCTCTAACTTTCTTGGATTTGTGTTTCGGTGTCCCCTCTGGTTCGAGGATGTGCATTTAGTTGTGCTGCTAGGGCCTTTTCTAATCTGCACAGGGACCAACTGAGAACAGGTGCGGCTTCTCTCTTTGGTGGTTCTTCCTCTCCATGTTACCTATGTGAGTTGCAAACTCAGTCATGAAGTTGGAAAACAAATGAAGATTGCAAAATGATACTTAATGCAACTTTTTCTTTAACTCAAGCTAACCAATAACATGTAAAAATCATTTTTTTTCCATGTAAAAGATGATCATAACAGCAAAGCAGCAAATCAAATACAAAGGAATAGACAAACAATATTACTAGCCGTAACCTCCCTCGCTGAATGATATCAGATCTAAGAAAGGCTTGTCAGTTTTAAGGAGTCTTCTCCTGTGACAAGGAGGATCTGGCTACATGGCTTCTACAGGAACAACCACATGGATTCTTGTAATATGCTGAGAGACAATGCTGAGCCTGATTAATGATGGAGAACTAGATCCTGGTGATTTGTTCTGGGGCAGAGCATATACTGATTATCACAATAATACTGTACACAACGGAGGGTAATGTGTATTACTGCATGCATGAGGACAACGCCTTACGTCATTTTAGAAGACCCCAGAGTCTGGTACGCTCCCAACACATGGACTGAGTGTCCTTTCTTAGATTTGTGTGTGAAAGATAAACTTAATGAGCTGTAGAATAACTGTGTTGATAACTGCAACGTTCATTGCATGCTAATAAAGCTAAAATGTCACGTAGCTGCTGTTTTATATTCAATACATCCTTTTACCACCGTCAGCTCACATTTCAGGGATTCACCTTGATTCTTTCATATATTTCTTTGTCTTCTGTTCCCGACTCGTTTTGTTAGCTTTTCTGCGTGCTAAGAGTTCCTAGCTAAAATCATCACTCACACAGTGCTTCTCCTGTCACCGATCATAGGCCTTTCTCGCTGGTTGCCAGCCCCTCCTGGTGTACTAGCAACTAGAAAACCCACAGCACTTTGGTCAATATGGAGTGTTATGATAAAGAATATGGCAGCTTCAACATCTGCCATTATGTTGCATAGAAAAGTGGTGACAGGAGCTGTCTGGAAGTGGTTTGGGGAGAGGCAGGAGTCAATGGCATGGGCATGCATCTAGTTCTTGCTGGTGCTCAGCCACCATACCACACTCTTAGATATGGACCTTGACCTAACTTTTGGGATTTTTAATGGTATAACAAATGCACAATCCTCCCCCTGATTACAATGTTAGCCTATCTTAGGTCAGAAATCAGACCTTTATTGTAAGCAGAATAATAGAACTGTGCAATATGCTGGAGTGCCATGGTCAATGTAGTAGAAGGCATAGCGGCACTTCTGTACATGCAGCTGTGACTAATACTACAGCCATTCCAAATTCCACCCCAACTACAAGATATATCTCTTTGATGTTAGTTTAAAGGTGACCTGTCACCAGGTCCAAAGTGGCCGTTTTTTGTGCCTGTTTTATTCCAGCTGTTCCACTGCGTATCCTATTTTTTTTATAACATCCATGTTACGGTTCCAGAGATATGAGCCTCTTTATTTAGTGATAACTTTTTAGGCTCCATTGCCTGGAGGTGTGGCTCACAGGACACTCTGGAGGCGTGTCTTTGGGCTGCTCTGCATAATGACCCAGTCAGCCACACCCACTAAGTAAAGACCATAAATATTAACACCAAATAAAAGGGCCCGCATCTCTGGAACCGTATGAAGGATTTTAAAAAAAAGAAAGAAAGAGTAATCAGAGAAGCAATCGGAATAAAAAAAGAACAAAAACTGGAAATTTTTGACCTGGTGACAGGTCCTCTTTAAGGGCATCCATTAACAGCACCATCATAGCGATGTCATTAGCAATGCTGGGAGAGTGTTCCTCTTTAAACAGTGCGAGTGTAGTGCCAACCCATAATCAAGGCGAACAACATACCCTCAGTAAACTATGCTAGAAGACTGCCTCTTAAACAATATCCCCAAAATGACTGACAGTGCCAGTAGAGTATCTCACAAAAACAATAAAGAAAGCAAAGGACCCAATATGACCAATGTCAGTATAGTGCCCCTGGCTATATATAGTACAAAATGGCATATTCTAATACTGCCATTCTAGTGTCTCCAATAAATAATACTTGAGAAACCTATATTTTTGGAAATATTTGGATAATCCATGAGAGAGAGGCAAGTGCGCTTTGGAGGAAGTGGCAGTTTCAACACCTCTTTTGGGTCTTTTTAATTTAAAGCCCTAAGTAATTAATATGTCCCTAATATTTCATGAGAACATGTTTTTCCCTTTTCAGCCAATCAATCAGGTTGGTGGCAGAATGATGACTTTATTTGATAAGAGCTTTTGGATTTCCATTATTGCTGCTTTTTTATGTCACCAGCTAGTTTTCTTTTATTGAAGTATATGAATGCACTTTATTCCTTTCCCGTTTCTTCTTTCCGCTTCCTCAGCTGAAAATAACAGAGTTGTAAAAATTTCCACCATTATGACTTGATATATCAATTTAATTTTGCAATGACATTTTCAATCACCGAGATAGGATCCTGTGGGAAATCTCTGTTATTCCTTGTCAGACAGTGATCTATGTGGAGAATTATGGAGGATTTTGAAAATTGTGTTTTCAAAGAATTCACAAGCAACCTCAAAGGAGCGAACTGTCTCTGTGTTTTCTTTCGAAAGATCTTTGGTCTCTATTGATTTATGTGTTTCACTGTAACCGCTGTGTTAAACCAGTGGGATGAGATTAGCACGCAGGATTGGATTATTAACCAGAGCACAGAAAACAGAAAGTTTCTCTAACTACTAGTGTTGAGCGATATTGCTCGATATCTAAAAATATCGTATCGAAATTGTATCGCCGATAGCACTAAATATCGTCGATATCCGATTTCGATAGCGGAAGTCCCATGTAAGTCTATGGGAACAAAATATCGAAATTAAAAAAAACCTTTATTTCCTTGTAAACACTAAATATACACACATAGAATACATATATATATATACATGTCATTGTGACATATATATATACATATATTTATAGTTTATACACTTCTACATAGTAAAATCGACTCTAATTCAATTGCCGGGTAAAGACGTGACATACCCCATAGAAGTCGACGGGCTCGGTGCCGAGTACCCCGAAAACCTCTGGCTCTGTGCGACTCAACTTGGGCGTCACGAACAGGATTCTGTAGCTCGCTATAAGCGAGTCCTGTGTGCCTGAATTGCACTGGTTTTGTGCTTGAGAATTGCTAAAATCATCAGAGAATGTATTTGCCATTTTTCCGCCATATCTGCGTCACGACGAGGCACTGGTGAAGAAGAAGGGCGTGCTCTTCGTGGGTGTCACTCACTCAGTGGCGTGAAACCGATGGCCGACCACTCTAAATGGTACTGCAATGTAAGATCGTGCCCCACAGCTCTTCAGTTCCGCCTCCTCATCCTCCTCAGTGTGCGGAAACTAACACGAAGGTCCCGCCTCCCTACAAAAGAGGGGCCCTCTCCAGATGCTAATGACACATGTGACTTGGCAGAGATGGCTAATGGACACGACGAGCAGAAGTGGGAAGGGATGGAGCAGTCAGAGCTCTCCCCCCACGGAAGCGACCCGATCGCCACAGAATCACCGTTGGGCACCCGGCCTGTAAACCCTCCTACGCTGCAAGAAGCGGAGGATACCCTAAGAGGCCTGGCCCGGCACCGGGAGGAGGTCGCCAGGATGGAAGCCAGCTGGCGTGCCCTAAAAATAAACTTGGAGCGGCGCCAATCCCTCTTACCTGAAGTGTCTGTACCGGAAGGTGAGGCACCCGTTCTAGTAGAGGAGTCCTTGCAATGTGATCCGGTTGACGTTGTCGCAGTGGAGGCACCCGTTCCTACAAAAACCGCAGCACCGTCAGCAGCACCCCAGATCCCGCTGTCTGCCCCCGTCGCTGAGACAGAAGAAGCGACATCCGTCCTCATGGAGGAGGCCGCGCAGGCACCAGAGCACTACCTGCCTGTACCGGAGCCCCGACTGTCATCTGATTTAGAGCCGTCTGCTTCCTCCGCAGGGGAGCGCCGCCAGGACTGGGGGGCGACAGGAGAGCTGCCGCAAACCGGACACTGTAAGCTTCAGTGGAGTGGTGGAGACATGGAGCAGCTGGTGGAGGAGAATTTCAACCGGGGTCAGGAGGAAGAGTGGAGACGTTGGGAGCGGGAAGCAGAGCGACAAAGGGAGCAGCGAGAAACCCTAAAACTTCGCCAACGTCACCTGGAGAAGGACCGGGCAGATAAGGACCGGATGAGAAAGGATAAAGGAACCCTGAGTGAGCCGCGGCGTAAGGGTGCAGTACGGAACTTTAAATTGAAAGGTGGTTGGGGCTTCATCAAGGAGCCTGGACTTTATTTAGAAGTCTTTGTGACCCGGCGGGACGTGGAGGCTCACCTCCCAGAAGGACACCCGGGGAGGGACCTGTTGCCAGGAGACTTGGTGACTTACACCCGACACTGGGGTTACAATGGGTGGTACGCCCTAAATGTTACCAGGTGCGACCCCTACTCCCCAGTGTGTGAGGAACCTGTGAGACCCTCGAAGCCTTCAGCCTCCCACATCCAGGCCTCTGCAAAAGTGCCCACCCCACGCCGTAAATCTCCCCAGCCTCCCTCAGTGGTCTCCTCAGCAGCCCCAGCTATGGACATGATAAGTATAGTTGGCCCGTACCTGGCGCCTGTTAGGCCCCCTGGGGTTCGTTCAGTCCGTGACATAGGGCTCCAGACCCGGAGGGAGATGAAAGAGGTGGCCACACAGACCCAGATAGCGGGTCACGACGTCACTGTACAGGCCACACGACGTCATCAGGTCCTGGTGGTCCTTGGTGCCTCGGATGTTTGGCAATCTCAAGAAGAGTACCAGGTGGTACCTGGAAGAGGCCAGCCAAAGAAGTCTAAATAACCCGGACAGGGTCCCTGTATGTAAATAGTTAAATTGTTTATGTACCCGGACGGGTGAATGTTCCTAAAAAAGTTTTTTAATTTAATAAAAAAAAAAAAAACACAGTTTTCATTTCTTTTATTACTGTCTCATCCTGCGACGCCATCGATCTCCTGTAAAAAAATGAAAAAAAAAAAAAAAAGTATACCACCTGACCGACGCAGTCCATAGTAACGAGTGTCCCACGACGATCCAGCTCTGCTACATCAGAATGACAGGCAGAGCCTGTCATCCCGGCGCAGCACAGCTGATTACCTGCTTCCCCGGCGGTGACGTCATCGGACTGACTGCTTTACGGCCGGGATTACCCTGCAGTCACTGCAGTTATCGCGAAAAACTGCATGTGACCGCCAGGGAGAAGATAATGGCGGCCATCAAGCAGTCCAGGACGTGACCGCCGGAGATCTTCTGCCAGGTAAGTGCCGCTGACTCCTGACAGACCCGACCGACAGACACTCACAGTGACAGTGACAAATCCGATTCCGGTATTCGATAAGACGAAAATATCGAAACGAATTATCGAAAGGCCGATAGAGCTAATATCGGCCGATAGCCGATATTTGCATTATCGTATCGCTCAACACTACTAACTACGCTTCATGTGACTGCAAGAGAAAATGATGTGAAAATAGAATCACTTGGTCAATCAGCAAAGCAATGTATTCACACAATGGCCTTCCTCCACCACTTTAGGCCTCCTCAAGCCACCCTCCCTTCCCAGATTGGTTCTTCCAATTCACTGTGCCCAGTATTTGGTAGTGGCACCCATAGGTAATCACCAAATGGGTGCTATGTACACTGCTCACCATGGGCGTACCCAGGATCAAAACTAGGGGGGGGCAAGCCAATGTCACATCTTATACAGGTTACATCATATACACTGTACATTATACTGCATATTAGGTATGGAGAGTTAGAACTGTTGTATATTGTATAATACAGCAGTGTATGCGACACTACGCTGTATATACCATATATTATACATGGCACACTAACCTCTATACAAAGAATAAGAGGCATTATAACCTGTATATGAAAAGTATAATACAGCAGTGTATATACACTCTATATACCGCACACGATGTGTATGACCCTTGTAAGGTTTCACTCACTCGGCTGCTTCAGAGGTAAATCAGGAGACACTTTCTTATGCAAAAAGTCCTTAGGTTTATTACATCATAAACCATATGGTAACATACAATACAACTCTTCAATGCTTCAGCTCCTGCCTGGAGCCTCACTCTTCAGTCACAGAGACCTCTCTGTAATGTCCTGCCTTGGACACATGGAAGTCTGTCCACACTGGCAGACTCCCACAAACTCTCTCAGGTGCCAAACAAACTCCATTACATAGGCGTAACCCCGCCCATAGGTGAGGTCAGGATCACATGGTTAGGTCACCTGATCATGACCTCATCACAGGTCCTTCAGACACACACAAACCATGCTTCCATGCATATCTCGAGGAGCATACACAGTGCCCCCTAGCTGCATCAGGGGTCACTACACCACATACCTCCCCCCTCTGTTCAAACTTGTGGGTTGAACACTTTTTACCCGACCAGAGATCCTTCTCGGTCGTCTCTGCCAGTCAAACCGTCTGGCTAAGTCGGGCCCTCTGTCAGACCACCCGCCTCCCCAGCGGTCAGTACGGCGTCGCAATTCCCCTGCACCCATACGTCCTGTCTGGTCTGAGTCCTTTTCAGCTCGTCCACCACAGGTTCTCCTGCTTAGGTCACTCATCACTGAGCTAACTGAGGCATCACTATTTCTACCTCTTCCATCAGGCGCTCTTCGCCTCTCAACACTACGGATTGAAGGTGGCGACCATCTTCTTTCCATTTCCTGCAGCTCTCTGTTGACCTGCTCCCTCTCCAGTTGTAGCTGCTCTACTTCTCTCAAGTATGACACACGATACTCCAGGAGCATCCGGATATTCCCAAGGCTCTCCCTGGATCCGACAACGAGGAATGGAACCATCCTATCTTCACCCCTGACCTGGACTTCGTCATCCGCCGGAATCCTGACTCTCGTCACACGGAACTTATTCACCATCTCCTGCATCACTTTCCCAAGTCTTCCGATGACTTTCTTCACCAGACCTCTGGGCACTTGAATGATGTCTTCCACCAATCCAAGCTGACTTTGAGCCTTTCTTGCTTGCTCCAAATGTCAAGCGGCTTCTTTATTCCTCCACATGATCATCTGTTTTGTTCGGAGGCATTGTAGATGCATGTCTCTCAGGATAGCCACCCGCTTCAGTGTGACTTCCTTAGTTGACAGTATGACTGTTTCCTCTCTGGCACCCAGTTCACACTACATGCTTCTACCGCCTTTCTAAAGGCCTCATGCACCTCCTCACTGGCACACACTTCTCGCAGGTCTTCGGGTATCTCTATTACACACTTGAAACCCGACCCGTCACCTTCTTGGACACACTGTTGGACCTCCTCGTCCTGAGCATTAGTACAGTTTTCCAAGACATCGCTCTCCCTTGTGTGCCCATCTGCATGGCACTTCCCTTGTTGGATTTCTTCTTCCATAGATTTCTGGAGCTGGGCACCACTCTCCTCCTCCATCTTGAGCTCTCGGAGAACTTCATCTCGCTCTTCTGCCAAGCAGCGACACTCCTGCTGATGTTTCTCTTGGGCCTCTCTGAGCACCTCCGTCTCTCTCCATAGAGCCTTGTTCATACTCTTACACGCTGACAGATGATCTCTGAGCCTAGAGACTTCCCTCTCCAGCTCCTCCACTCTGTGCTCAATCATTCATCTCAGGACCCTTTCTCGCTCGACTGTCTCTTTCACTGTTTCTTTAAACAGCTCTCTCTCATGGTCCTGCTCTCTTTTAGCCAGCACATGTCGCACCATCACCTCTTTAATTACATTTTTGTCTGGGCACTCTTGCCTACACACACTCTGCCTCTCCAGAGTTCCGCCCGTTCCTGCATCCGCAGTTTCCACTGTCTCACGACTCTCGGTAACTTCAGAGAGCTCCAGCTTACTGCACTCACTTTCCCTTACGGTCGAGTCACAGTCTGCATAGGAGTCACTCCCCCTCCCCCTGTCATCCTGGAACAGCACGTCCCCACTTAGACAGGTCTCTGCCCCCTTTCCTGGAGCTATACCGTTTCCCACGGTCACACGTCTTGTCACGTCCAAGTCCCCGAGTTGGTCTGACCCACACTTTCTCCCGGTCACCTGGAACTCTGGACTATCGCTATTAGGTGTTACCTTCTTTTCACACATCACACGACAAGGAACCACTACAGCCACCTGCTGTGATGGGGCTCCCTCCTCTAAACAACAACACACTTTATCAAGTTCCCATGCCTTTTCAAATAACGTGAAGTCCCACTTCCTCTCATAGGGGTATACTAAGTTCGGTGGTATACCAGCATAACACCCTTTTGGAATCTCCACCCCCTTTTGGGCCACCATCCCAATTTGGGTTACCGCCCCCTTTTGGGAATCCGCCCCCTTTTGGGCAACCATCCCAATTTGGGTTACCGCCCCCTTTTGGGACTCCGCCCCCTTTTGGGCAACTTTACTGATTTGGGCTACCACCCCCTTTTGAGACTCCACCCCCTTTCGGGCCACAATCCCAATTTTTGGGTTTCCGCCCCCTTTTGGGTAACCATCCCTGTTTTGGGTTGCCGCCCCCCTTTTGGGACTCCTCCCCTTTTAGGGACACCACCCATCACTGGGGTACACACCACGGCTCTTACAGGCCCCAGTCCACACAGTACCCTTAGACAGTGACTTTCACTTAGGGCGTGTACTGGCCCTTTAAGAGTTCGTGTGCCTCGGTTCACACTGTCCTTTTTTTCCCCACCAGCTCCTGCTGGTACTGCCACCGCTTCCGTTGCAGCTCCGGCTGCTGCAGAACTTCTTGCTGCAACAGTCACTGTAGCTCCTGCTACCACAAGTCTCTGCACGCTGCGCTGTCTTGCCGCTTGTCACCTTCGTGACCCCACGAGTCACAGCCAGCCGCTTGTCACCTTCATGACTCCTCTGAGCCACAGCAAACACCTCACATGTGTTGCAGAAAAAAAAACACCAAAAAACAATTTCTCACTGACCCGTCAGCACAACACAGACTCCTGTCTGTTACACTCTCGGCCAGAGAGATTTTCCGGACACCTCCTCTCTCATAGAGGCATCCCACAAAGGAAAAACAGTTTCTCACTGACCCGTCAGTACAACACAGACTCCTGTCTGTTACCTGTTGATCACTCAGGTTTCCGGATACCTCCTTTTCATAGAGGCATCCCACAAGGACAAAACAATCTCTCACTGACCCGTCAGTACACCACAGACTCCTGTCTGTTACCTGTTGATCACGCAGGTTTCCGGATACCTCCTTTTCATAGAGGCATCCCACAAGGACAAAACAATCTCTCACTGACCCGTCAGTACACCACAGACTCCTGTCTGTTACCTGTTGGCCACGCAGGTTTCCGGACACCTCCTCTGAGGTATCCTCTCAGCATGCTTTTTGCTTACTTCTCAATGACCCCGGTCACCTAACACAGACTCCTGTCTGTCACCACTGCTTAACAGTTTCTTCAGATACCTCATATCAGAGGCACCCCATAAACATCAACACAGTTTATTTGTGACCACTGGTCACACTCACGGTTTTCACAGACCGTCCGTTCCTCCTCTGGTTCCTGATTCCCAGTCCTGGAACATGTGCTCCTTGGGCCGCTGCCAGCATTCCATCCACCAATTGTAAGGTTTCACTCACTCGGCTGCTTCAGAGGTAAATCAGGAGACACTTTCTTATGCAAAAAGTCCTTAGGTTTATTACATCATAAACCATATGGTAACATACAATACAACTCTTCAATGCTTCAGCTCCTGCCTGGAGCCTCACTCTTCAGTCACAGAGACCTCTCTGTAATGTCCTGCCTTGGACACATGGAAGTCTGTCCACACTGGCAGACTCCCACACACTCTCTCAGGTGCCAAACAAACTCCATTACATAGGCGTAACCCCGCCCATAGGTGAGGTCAGGATCACATGGTTAGGTCACCTGATCATGACCTCATCACAGGTCCTTCAGACACACACAAACCATGCTTCCATGCATATCTCGAGGAGCATACACAGTGCCCCCTAGCTGCATCAGGGGTCACTACACCACACCCTGTATACACCATATACTACACTCTTATTTTGAAGTAAAAAAAAATAAAAATAAACAGGAACAAATACAATACTTAAAATAAAGAACAAGTAAAGTTAAAAATCAACAAACTTACTGGTATTTCAATGGGAACTATGGGCCTGCTTTTGGCTAATGAGATGGTTAATGTTCGGTTCCATATTTGTCACAAGTGAAGCAATTTTTCTCTTTCTTGATATCATTATTTCCTAGGGATTCCAAATTGCTATTAGTAAAATACCAATATATATACAGCGCTACAAAAACAATATACCAGCAATAAAACTGCCCACACACAGACATACAGCCTGCACTGCCCATCACTGCAGCCTTGCCAATCCATATAATTTCATCCTCATCAGTGCACATATTGGCGCAACTCCGCTTTTAGCTCAGGCTCAGACTCGTGTGGTGCGAGAGTCCCTAATAGGCAGGTAAATGTCCCCAATAGGCAGGTAAATGTCCCCAATAGGCAGCATTGATCCCCAATAGGCAGCATATGTCCTCAATAGGCAGGATAGGTCCCCAATAGGCAGCATATGTCCTCAATAGGCAGCATAGGTCCCCAATAGACAGCATAGGTCCCAATAGGCAGCATAGGTCCCCAATAGGCAGCATAGTCCCCAATAGCCAGCATAATCCCCCAATAGCCAGCATAATCCCCCCATAGCCAGCATAATCCCCCATAGCCAGCATAATCCCTCAATAGCCAGCATAATCCCCCTATAGCCAGCATAATCCCCCAATAGCCAGCATAATCCCCATAGCCAGCATAATCCCCCCATAGCCAGCATAATCCCTCAATAGCCAGCATAATCCCCCTATAGCCAGCATAATCCCCCCATAGCCAGCATAATCCCCCCATAGCCAGCATAATCCCCATAGCCAGCATAATCCCCCATAGCCAGCATAATCCCCATAGCCAGCATAATCCCCCCATAGCCAGCATAATCCCCCATAGGCAGCATAATCCCCATAGCCAGCATAATTCCCCCATAGCCACCATAATCCCCATAGCCAGCATAATCCCCCCATAGCCAGCATAATCCCCCTATAGCCAGCATAATCCCCCAATAGCCAGCATAATCCCCCTATAGCCAGCATAATCCCCCCATAGCCAGCATAATCCCCCCATAGCCAGCATAATCCCCATAGCCAGCATAATCCCCCCATAGCCAGCATAATCCCCCCATAGCCAGCATAATCCCCCATAGCCAGCATAATCCCCATAGCCAGCATAATTCCCCCATAGCCACCATAATCCCCATAGCCAGCATAATCCCCCCATAACCAGCATAATCCCCATAGCCAGCATAATCCCCCCATAGCCAGCATAATCCCCATAGCCAGCATAATCCCCCCATAGCCAGCATAATCCCCCCATGGTCAGCATAATCCCCATAGCCAGCGTAATCCCCACATAGCCAGCATAATCCCCATAGCCAGCATAATCCCCCATAGGCCGGGCCCGGCGTAAAAAAAAAAAAAAAAGCCAGTACTCACCTATCTCCCCCGCTGCTCTGAAGAAGCGCGCTCGACTCCGTCTTCTCCTAGCACAGGCGGCGTGACGTCATCAGGGCGCGCAGGCGGCGTGATGACGATTACGTCGCCTGTGCTGCATATGGAAGGCCGCAAGGCCTTCCTCACTCATTCCGCCCGCGATTAAAGGGCCCGCCGGCACTGAACTATCAGTTCAGTGTCGGCGGGGCCGACGGGCCGGATCAAGCACTGTGCGCCCCTGCTTCTAGGGGGGCAGTTGCCCCCCCTGCCCCACGGGGGGTACGCCCATGCTGCTCACCCCTGGAATTTCCCCCATTGGTGATATTTTGACATTCTCAATTTTTTTCTTAACTCCCATAGACTTAAAGAAAATCTGTCACCAGGTTTTTGCTTCTGAATCTGAGAGCAACATGATGTAGGGGCAGAGACACCGATTCCAGCAAAGTATCACTTGCTGGACCGCTTGCTGCAATTTTGATAAAATCACAGTTTTATCTGTACAGTTTTGGCAGTTCTCTGAATGCTGAGCTCTGTAAAGCCACACCCACACTCCTGACAGCCAGCTTTCTGTGTACATTGTGTATAGGCAGAAAGATGCCATGCAGTGATAGGGGTGGGGTTATACAGAGCAAGCAGCTCAGCAAGTGACACATCGCTGGAATCAGGGTCTCTGCCTCTACATCATGCTGCTCTCAGATTAGGAGACAAAACCTGGTGACAGATTCCCTTTATGTACATGTAGGGGCTTGAAGGTGGATGGGGTGGTTCAGACCAGGGCCGGTGTCATCACCCGGTGCACCTGGGCAAATGCCGAGGCCCTGGACAAATGGGGCGACCCACTGCTTCTAACTTCAGCAGCTGGAGGTGGCACCTGATCCTCAGCTACTCCATCATCTCCGACAAGCTGGCGCATCCCTGGGAAGACGTCCAGGCCATGTTCAACGTAGAGTCTTCCTCTGACCGGCATCCAGAAGTAGCTCTACCCGCCCCCACACCTGGAGCTCCGGCCGCCAACGCTGTACACCCACAGGTCATGGACTGTTTGCGGAGCCGGCTGCCACGGCTCCATCTCTACGACTCTCCGCTATCATTGGTTCACTGTCAGTGGGGAGAGATTCTATTGGCTGTAGGTTCAGGCCACTGGAAGACTCCATCAGACTCCGCCCCAGTTACTGAGGCTATCACTAAGCTGTGATCAGGTGACACTTTTTTCACTCACGGAGAACTGCTGTGGAAGTGACTTTGTTTTCTGTCTTTCTAATCAGTCATTATATTAGGCAGTCTATAGCATAACTGCCAGATGGGTCCTTACAGGGAGGATATAGCTTCTTCATGCAGGGAACCAATGAGGTCACGTTACTGCAAGGTCTGAGGGCACCATGTAGAGGAGGCCACAGTTGGCAGTGTTGGGACTGTAGGCGAACAGACCAGCCAAGAGCCTGCAGGGGGATGAGGAGCAGGCAGCCCACAGCTTTCCACTCATCCCTGTTTTCAGCAAGAGCTCCTGCACAAGATGATGCCGCCGCTCTTCCCGCCATCCCCCTATGGCTTCTCAGTCTTCGGTCTGTGAGACAAGAAAGATGACGGCAGCCTGGGGGAAAAGGGGGCTCTGCCCGGTGTATTTTGGCTGAACTTAAAGGACTCTGCATACTCGCCCTTCTGGCCGGCAGCCGGGCAATACCAGTCCCCTCTTACCCAGCATTGTCCCAGCAGTAGGCATGGGACAAGACCTTGGAGGGGCAAAGGAGCTGAAGAGCAGCGGAGTAGCCCAGGAGGAGCAGTCTGTCAACTGGCAGGAAGAGCGCTATGGGGATGAGAGGAGACCCGGGGAGCTACTCATGCAAGAAAGCTCTGCTAGATCTCCACCTTCAGGTCGGTGGTAAAGGCTGCAGAGAGTCTGGTTAAACTATATGGGACCAGGAGGTGTACGTGTACAGCGGGGCACCAGGGAATAGCTCCCTGGACCTGCTGGGTGGCATATCCAGTTACCGCTCAACCCCTCCAAGCCCCACCATGGCAGACGTGCCTGAAGTAGACATAGAGTGCAGCCACTTCCCCGAGGACTGAGGAGCCAGAGTAGTTCCAGGGCCGTGTGCCAGCCCGGGACACAAAGGAGCACAGATGTCACGCTAGGTGAGGGAGCAGCTAGGTGCACAACAACGGAAAGAGGATGGGGAACTCTCTACCCCAACACATCAGACTCGCGCCTACCATGGAAACCTTCAAAAAGAACCTGAAGACCCACCTCTTCCGACAAGCCTACAACCTGCAGTGATCATCAGTCTACTGAACCACCGCACGACCAGCTCTACCCTCTCCTAGTGTACCCTCACCCATCCCTGTAGACTGTAAGCCCTTGCGGGCAGGGTCCTCTCTCCTTCTGTACTTGTGTGTGCCTTGTATTGCTCATGTTTACTGTACTTGTCTATATTTGCCCCTCTTCACATGTAAAGCGCCATGGAATAAATGGCGCTATAAAAATCTATAATAATAATAATGAGCGAGTATGCTTGTTTTCCCGAGCATGCTCGGCTGGTCTCCAAGTATTTAGAAGTGCTCGGAGATTTAGTTTCTGTTGCCGCAGCTGCATTATTTGCGGATACTAGACAGCCTGAATACATGGGGATTGCCTGTTTGTTAGGGAATCCCCACTATATTCAGGCTGTCTAGTAGTCGCAAATCATGCAGCTTCGGTGACATAAACTAAATCTCCGAGCACTTCCAAATACTCGGAGACCAACCGAGCATGTTCAGGAAAACCCGAGCAACGAGCATATTTGCTCATCACTACTGGCTAATAAAGGGTAACATCCTCACTTGTGACCTGTTTGCTTGTAATCAATGTGTGTGCATAAAAGCTGAGTGAGTTTATGGGATCCAGACAGACTCTTGCATCTTTCATCCAGCCACTGACGTTTCTGAATTGTGAGTCATGGGGAAAGCAAAAACATTGTCAACGGATCTACGGGAAAAGGTGGTTGAACTTATAAAACAGGAAAGGGATACAAAAAGATATCCAAGGAATTGATAATGCCAGTCAGCAGCGTTCAAGCTGTGATTAACAAATGGAAAATCAGGGGCATGTGAAAACAAAACCACGGTCAGGTAGATCAACAAAAATTTCATCCACAACTGTCAGGAAAATTGTTCGGGATGCAAAGAGAAACCCACAAATAACATCAGCTGAAATACTGGACTCTGAAAACTAGTGGTGTGGCTGTTTCAAGAGGCAAAATTAGGAGGCACTTGAAGAAAAATGGGCTGCATGGTCGAGTGGCCAGAAGAAAGCCTTATTACTGTGCAAATGCCACAAAGTATCTCGCCTATAATACGCAAAATAGCACAGAGACAAGCCTCAAAACTTCTGGAACAAGGTAATTTGGAGTGATGAGACCAAAATTTAACTTTTTGGCCACAACCATAAACGTTACATTTGGAGAAAGGTCAATTAGGCCTATGATGAAAGGAACACCATTCCTACTGTAAAGCACGAAGGTGAATCGCTGATGTTTTGGGGATGTGTGAGCTACAAAGGCACAGGAAACTTAGCCAAAGCTGAAGGAAAGATGAATGCAGCACGTTATCAGCATATACTGCTGCGCATGGGACGTACTTGGACGTTCCAACATGACAACGATCCAAAACACAATGCCAAGTCAACCTGTCATTGGCTACAGCAGAGCAAAGTGAAGATACTGGAGTGGCCATCTCAGTCTCCTGACCTCAATATCATTTAGCCACTCTGGGGAGATCTCAAGTGCACAGTTCATGCTAGACAGCCCAGGAATTTACAGGAACTGGAGGCTTTTTGCCAAGAAGAGTGGGCAGCTTTACCATCTGAGAAAATAAAGAACCTCATCCATAACTACCACAAAAGACTTCAAGCTGTCATTGATGTTAGAGGGGGCAATGCATGGTATTAAGAAATGGGGTATGTGAACTTTTGATCAGGGTCATTTGGATGTTTGGGGCTCTCATTATTCTGATTTAAAAAGAGAAAACACAGTAGTTTGACAATAAATGGCTTCACCCAACCACTAACCATGAGTGGAGAAAAAGTTTTGCTGTTATCATTCATATTCTCTGAAAAAAGGCCAAGTAAGCAAAAATTCTGCCGGGGTATGTAAACTTTTGAGCACAACTGTATCATCTCTGTAATATACACAGATAAACCATGATATTTGCATGTGAATTAAGGGTGTAGCACAAATACCGTACACACACGATATACATTTAGATATCGCTCATGTAATGTAAGAAGTGAAATTTTTGGGATTGTACTATATCTATATTTCTCTGCCGTATCTGCGCATCATGAATTGTGGTATGTGTTAAAGAGGCCCACTGAGACTATTTCGCCAGGGGCCCACGAAAACCTGGAGCCGGCCCTGGCTCAGACACTACCTAATTGTTTGCTGAAAAACCTCCACCAACCTAAAACCAGCCCTATCTAAGTTTTTGAAGGTTGTGATCAGCACATAGGCTGCAACTAATGTGGATAGCTATTTTAATCTAAACCCCAAGATAGTAACAGGCAGAGATCTTGATCACGGTACTGACCCAGCAATAGCGTCAGGGTCTCTACCCCTCTCTAACCCTATATTTATGCAGCCCTCACCTCAGGTACCATAAATCTGATGACAGACTCCCTTTAGGTAAAATGTACATGTTCTAATCGACCCATAAAAGTTATGCACAAATCAGGCCCATAGACAAAAGAACCAGAAACAGAGACTCCTTAAGTCCTTTCCATCAGTCCAGTATTGAACCCCTTCTTCTCCAAGCAAATGTATTGTAATTTAAGGAAAATACTGATGTAATGAACCCCTTCTCCACATATGACGTATATTTACATCATCATATGTCGTGTCCCTGAGTTTTATGTGGGCTCTGATCAGCTGTCATGTGCCTTTAACAGCCGCGGGTGTGCAGTGCTACACCCATGTCAACCTGTCAAATACCGCTGTCAATCTCTGAGAGCGGGATTTAAAGGGTATCTGTCACCTCCCAGGGGACGTATATGACCTATTAATATGGGCATACAGGTAATAGAAATGTTACACTAGTCCTACCTGTATGCCTCATATTAATGGTCTTGTTGCTGAGAAATGTTATATTCTGTCTTTATGCTAATGATTTATTTCAGGCTCCGGGGCGTATGGTGCCTTTAAGAAATCCCTGCCTCCTCATTACAATACTAACCCTACAGTCATGGCCAAAAGTTTTGAGAATGACACAAATATTAATTTTTACAAAGTCTACTGCTTCACTTTTTCTAATGGCAATTTGCATATACTCCAGAATGTTATAAAGAGTGATCAGCTTAACAGCAATTACTTGCAAAGTCAATATTTGGCTAGAAAATGAACTTTATCCCCCAAAACACATTTCAACATCATTGCAGCCCTGCCTTAAAAGGACCAGCTAACCTCTTTTCAGTGATTGCTCCATTAACACAGGTGTGGGTGTTGATGAAGACATGGCTGGAGATCAATCTGTCATGATTAAGTAAGAATGACACCACTGGACACTTTAAAAGGAGGCTGGTGCTTGGCATCATTGTTTCTCTTCTGTTAACCATGGTTATCTCTAAAGAAACACGTGCAGTCATCATTGCAATGCACAAAAATGGCCTATCAGGGAAGAGTATCACAGCTAGAAAGATTGCACCTCAGTCAACAATCTATCGCATCATCAAGAACTTCAAGGAGAGAGGTTCCATTGTTGCCAAAAAGGCTTCAGGGCGCCCAAGAAAGACCAGCAAGCGCCAGGACCGTCTCTTAAAAGTGTTTCAGCTGCAGGATCGGGCTACCAGCAGTGCAGAGCTTGCTCAGGAATGGCAGCAGGCAGGTGTGAGTGCATCTGCCCGCACTGTGAGGCGGAGACTCTTGGAGCAAGGCCTGGTCTCAAGGAGGGCAGCAAAGAAGCCACTTCTCTCCAGAAAAAACATCATGGACAGACTGATATTCTGCAAAAGGTACAGGCAGTGGACTGCTGAGGACTGGGGTAAAGTTATTTTCTCTGATGAATCCCCTTTTCGATTGTTTGGGACATCAGGAAAATGCCTCATTCGGAGAAGACAAGGTGAGCGCTACCACCAGTCTTGTCTCATGCCAACTGTTAAGCATCCTGAAACCATTCATGTGTGGGGTTGCTTCTCAGCCAAGGGAATCGGCTCTCTCACAGTCTTGCCTAAAAACACAGCCATGAATAAAGAATGGTACCAGAATGTCCTCCAAGAGCAACTTCTCCCAACCCTCCAAGAGCAGTTTGGCGATCAACAATGCCTTTTCCAGCATGATGGAGCACCTTGCCATAAAGCAAAGGTGATAACTAAATGGCTCAGGGAACAAAACATAGAGATTTTGGGTCCATGGCCTGGAAACTCCCCAGATCTTAATCCCATTGAGAACTTGTGGTCAATCATCAAGAGACGGGTGGACAAACAAAAACCTAAAAATTCTGACAAAATGAAAGCATTGATTGTGCAAGAATGGACTGCTATCAGTCAGGATTTGGTCCAGAAGTTGATTGAGAGCATGCCAGGGAGAATTGCAGAGGTCCTGAAGAAGAAGGGTCAACACTGCAAATATTGACTTGCTGCATTAACTCATTCTTACTGTCAATATAAGCTTTTGTTACTCATATGTTTGCAATTATTATATTTCTGTCTGTGATAAAAAACATCTGTCAAACACACATAAAAACCAAAGGGCAGCAGATAATGTGAAAATATAATATTTGTGTCATTCTCAAAACTTTTGGCCATGACAGTACTCCCATACATGCCAGTTATGGTCCCGGAATCCTGCACTCTGCACTCCCTCAGAAATACATACCTCATCCTACCTGCTGTGGGCACTGCTGTTATGTTTTGGTAACTGAGGAGAAATAGCATAAATAGCCGAAGTAGCGATACACCAGAGAGACTGGAAACTACTGGGTTGCAGAACCCTAAACTAACCGCAACACTAGAAGTAGCCGTGGAGCGTATCTACGATGATCCTAGACGCCTCGTCACAGCCGGAGAGATAGCTACACCTAAAGACAGAAGGATGAAAGCTAACTGCCCCGTAGCAGAACCCCCAAAGAAATAGGAAGCCCCCAAACATGTAATGGCGGTTAGACAAGAAGAAAATACGAACACAGACAGAAAATAGAATGAGCAAACGCTGAGGCCCAATACTGTCTAGATAGAAAAGTATAGGAAAGAATTCTGACTGCAACCCAAAAAACCCTGACAAAAATACCAACACTTCTGATTAACAAAAAACCTGAGATCACACGATCTCTACCACCTAAATCAGATCTCTGGTGTAACACACTGCAATTCAGCAAATAAAAAGTGACACAGGAATAGAGCAAAAGTGCAAACACAAACTGAGCACAAATACAGAGCCAGGCCCCAAAAGGGGACCTGGCTGAAGTCCACTGCAAGGCAGCAAACCAGCAAGGAAAATCCAACCAGAGGAAAAAAAACAACAAGTCACTTTTCTGAATGGAAGCAGGAATGCAAGCTGAGCTCCAAGCAGGACCTGGAAGAACAATTGATTACCGGCAAGGCTGATGGGAGTTCAGGTCACTTATATCAGACCAATCGGACCCAGCTGAAAGTCATTCAGCAATTGGTTCATTACCCTCAGCAACCACCGGAGGGAGCCCCAACTCTGAAGTCGCCTCCAACGTGTTCACAACACACTGCATTCAATTACTTCAGTGACCTCCGGTGTGCGCGCCGATAAGATGATCTCCCTGCTTCATTCCTGCATAGTCATCGCTATATACACATGGTTCCTAGCGATGACTGTGTAGAGAGGAAGTGGAGAGAGCACCTTATCTGCGCTCACACCAAGGGTTACAATGACTCGTCGGCACCTGCAAGAGAGGGGTCTACTCTCTCCTGTAGAGTGTAAGTTGTTATGGTCATTGGGGGGCCTCTCTATCCTATAGAATGTAAGCTCTTATGGTCACCAGGGTCCTCTCTCCTATAGAGTGTAAGCTCTTATGGTCACCAGGGTCCTCTCTCTCCTGTAGAGTGTAAGCTCTTATGGTCAGCAGGGTCCTCTCTCTCCTGCAGAGTGTAAGCTCTTATGGTCAGTGGGGTCCTCTCTCTCCTGTAGAGTGTAAGCTCTTATGGTCAGTGGGGTCCTCTCTCTCCTGTAGAGTGTAAGCTATTATGGTCAGTGGGGTCCTCTCTCTCCTGTAGAGTGTAAGCTCTTGTGGTCAGTGGGTCCTCTCTCTCCTGTAGAGTGTAAGCTCTTATGGTCTGCAGTCTCTCTCTCTCTCCTGTAGAGTGTAAGCTCTTATGGTCAGTTGAGTCCTCTCTCTCTCCTGCAAAATGTAAGCTCTTATGGTCACCAGGGAACTCTCTCTTCTGTAGAGTGTAAGCTCTTATGGGCTGCAGGGTCCTCTCTCTTCTGTAGAGTGTAAGCTCTTATGGTCAATGGGGTCCTCTCTCTCTCTTCTGTAGAGTGTAAGCTCTTATGGTCAGCAGGGTCCTCTCTCTCCTGTAAAGTGTAAGCTCTTATGGTCAGCAGGGTCCTCTCTCTCCTGTAGAGTGTAAGCTCTTATGGTTCAGTGGGGTCCTCTCTCTCCTGTAGAGTGTAAGCTCTTATGGTCAGTGGGGTCCTCTCTCTCCTGTAGAGTGTAAGCTATTATGGTCAGTGGGGTCCTCTCTCTCCTGTAGAGTGTAAGCTCTTGTGGTCAGTGGGGTCCTCTCTCTCCTGTAGAGTGTAAGCTCTTATGGTCTGCAGTCTCTCTCTCTCTCCTGTAGAGTGTAAGCTCTTATGGTCAGTTGAGTCCTCTCTCTCTCCTGCAAAATGTAAGCTCTTATGGTCACCAGGGAACTCTCTCTTCTGTAGAGTGTAAGCTCTTATGGGCTGCAGGGTCCTCTCTCTTCTGTAGAGTGTAAGCTCTTATGGTCAATGGGGTCCTCTCTCTCTCTTCTGTAGAGTGTAAGCTCTTATGGTCAGCAGGGTCCTCTCTCTCCTGTAAAGTGTAAGCTCTTATGGTCAGCAGGGTCCTCTCTCTCCTGTAGAGTGTAAGCTCTTATGGTCAATGGGGTCCTCTCTCTCTCTTCTGTAGAGTGTAAGCTCTTATGGTCAGCAGGGTCCTCTCTCTCCTGTAGAGTGTAAGCTCTTATGGTAAGTGGGGTCCTCTCTCTCCTGTAGAGTGTAAGCTCTTATGGTCAGTGGGGTCCTCTCTCTCCTGCAGAGTGTAAGCTCTTATGGTCAGTGAGGTCCTCTCTCTCCTGTAGAGTGTAAGCTCTTATGGTAAGCGGGATCCTCTCTCTTCGGCAGAGTGTAAGCTCTTATGGTCAGTGGGGTCCTCTCTCTCCTGCAAAATTAAAGCTCTTATGGTCACCAGGGTCCTCTCTCTCTCTCCTGTAGAGTCTAAGCTCTTATGGTCTGCAGGATCCTCCCTCTCATAAGCGATACAATCAACGACAAAATGAGAACCAGGCAAATATCCAAAATTACAAAGTAGGCAAAACATTTCAAGATTAAGGCAACATAGTCTCTCTCTTATGAAATAGAGTGTGCTTACACCCACTTACATAACAATAAATGTTATGATGATCACACACATTTTTAGTAAGGTTAGAAGAAAGGTTACCTCTGAACATCTCCTGACAGCCTGCAGTAGTTTTTGGCAGTTCTGACTTTATGTTCACGAACCAGAAGATTCAGAATGAACAAAACCATAAAAAAAATTCTAACCAGGTACAGACCATTTCATTTCTTATAATTCTGTCATAAAAACTAAAAAAGTCAATGCCTCCCAGAATCTCTCAGCCTCTCACTATCTCACATCATTAATATCATGCTGGCTGGAATTATACTATTAAATTCCAAATGAAACACACAGAAGCAATAGAGCGACATCATCGGAAAGCTCATATAAATATTGATTATGTGTTTAGCTTTTATTACTGGAAAAGTCCAGCTAAAGCACACTGAAGCAGACGTCATAAAACGATTGCTCAGCCACTCGGAACTTGACTAATTCCTGGTGGCACGAATATCATCATGTTAATAACCTCGGTGCTCGGCATAAAAAACAAGCACATTTCGCCAAAAGACAGGCGAGATCTATCACACTTTAGTGCAGCCAATCTGGTGCTTATGTGCTTAGCCTAAATCTAAGGTCTCTAAATCTTCCAGATGGAAGAAGTCAGGGTACATCATAATGTTGGCCCATTAACTTTTCAGAAGCGGAATCCATGTTTGCAGGCATTGTCTAAAAAGGTACAAAAAAAAACTCAAAGGGTGTGATGTGTGATTTACCCTCAGCTGGGGTGACTAATTTTTAAGCATTACCCATGTATGCAAAATTTAACAAAAAGGAGAGCTGTTTTGTTATTTTAATGTTTAAAAAAATTAAATAATGGATAGTCTGTTGATTGATGGTTGACATTTGTGGGCAACTCTATGGTGCGCATTGGAACTTAGTTTGTGTCACGCTGCAGCACTGCAGGTAAAAGCAGAGTAACGCCAACTCCACTAGATGGCAGCAGAGTGGAGAGTGAGCTGAAATCCTGCTAAGAGCAGACCAGCAGAACTACAGCGAGGCTACCACTAGGTGGCTGCAGAATAGTCAGAGAGTCGGGTCGATACCAGAGAGTAGCAAAGTACAAAGGGGAAATCCAAAACACAGAATCAAAGGAACACCAAAAGGTCAGTGCCAGTCCGTAACAGAGGTATCAAAAGGAATAGACTGAATCAGGTCAAAGCTAAAGTAGAGTCGAGTATCGGGTAATCGAAACACACAGGGACACACAGAGTCGGGACAGGTAGGAGAGGGGTGTACAGACACGGCCAAAGTCAGCTAAACGCAGCAGGAAAAAGCAGGAGTTCACCAGAGCCAGCTACATACACCATAGGCAGGAAATATAACTGGCTCTGCCTGCAGGATGCAACGCCGAGATATAGCAGACCCGGAACAGGAACGAGGCAGAGAAAGTTAACCCCTGACATGACCAGACCAGGAAAGGAGATACAAGACCAAAACTCGGTCTGGAACATTACAAGTTGACTCTGGCCAGATCTTTATTACTTGAACAAGATACCACCAATGGAAAATTTGCTGTATGTAAATTTTTGTAATTCTTGAATAGTCATCTGGTAGTTATACTGCATGAGCAAGGTCTCTACCAGGCAAAGATTTTAAAGCAGATTGTGGTTTCAAGATGTAATGTTCAAGCTCTTTTAAAGAAGGATCAAGAAGTGGACAATGTTGAGGACCTTAGACGCAACGGTAGGCCAGTGAAACTATATGCAACAGATTAAGTACACATCAAGCTTACATCTCTTCGAAATCAGAAGATGTCAAGCAGTGCCATCAGCTCAAAAAAAAAGTGTGGCCAAAAAGGCATGTCACAGGTCATACATCATGGAAAGACTGAGAATAGAAACAAGACACAAGATATAGTGCATCAGCATTTTTTAAGTGAGAGGCACAAATTAAGACCAGATAAGACAAAGTGGAAGCAGTATTTGCAAACCAGTGGCTTGGGGTTCAATGAGAAAGATACTTATGAGGGAGAAGATACAGATTAGATATTAGAAAAAACTTTTTGACAGTGAGGGTGATTAATGAGTGGAACAGGCTGCCATGGGAGGTGGTGAGTTCTCCTTCAATGGAAGTCTTCAAACAGAGGCTGGACAGACATCTGTCCGAGATGGTTTAGTGAATCCTGCATTGAGCAGGGGTTGGACACAATGACCCTGGAGGTCCCTTCCAGCTCTAACATTCTATGATTCTATTACTATAGAGAAAATTGGAAAACTGTCTTTGTTGCCCCTAAAAGTCAATCTCAGCACAACCTTCATTTTAATAGACCAATTTAAAAAGTTTCAATAGAGTAGTTTAAAAAATTTAAGGGCAATAAAGACAACTTTTCTTTTAAAAAGTTTTGACAAATTGACACACATGAGTCATAACCATTAAGAGTCTTATCTCATTGCGCACAATAAAGAAGGACATCCCTCTTGTGTAAATATTTGTGCCTGTAAAGTCTCTCTCTACAATAACCCAATATATCACTAAAATCAAAATAATGTTGAGCTATATAGTATCTATGGCTCTTTAATTTTAATTTTTTTCATTAATACTTGAGATGTTGCCCTTAGGTAGTGCCGGTCACCCACCTGGACAATTCTATGAGCAAAATGCTAGACAGGTCAGTATGACACTGGAAGGCTTTGGTCTGCATTACTTATAACAAACATCCTTATATGCTCACAATGTTGATTCTTTTAACCCCTTAATCCAATTTTTATTCTTGTTTTTTATCTCCCTTTTTTCAAAATCCATAACTTTTTTCAAAGTGCGATGAAATCAACAACAAAAAAACATGCAAATCCACTCTTGTTTTTTGGTTTTATTTTTACGGCATTCCCTGTCTGGTAAAAATGACCTGGCAACATGATTCTGCAGATCAGTACAACAATGGTGATACCTAACTTGAAAAGTTTTTTTTTAGATTTTAATAGTGAAAAATAGTGTAAAAAAGAACAATTTATAAAATAATCTTGCCTGTGTCACCATTTTTTGAGACTCATAACTTTTTATTTTTCCGTCAATTGTTCCGTATGATGGCTTGTTTTCTGTGCGATGAGCTGATGTTTTTATGGATAAAATTCTGTGTCACCTCAGATGTTTTCATCTTTTATCATAGCATTTTTTGCAGTGCTGCAATACCCAAAATTAAAAGACATTTCTGGCGTTTCCAATTTTTTGTGCATAGCTATATGGATTAAAGGTGTTGTTCAGGTATGTCACGAAAGTCTGCAGTCACTCTGTGTGACTTCAGACTTGTGAAATCTCACATCATGCACATAGCGCGCTGTCAGTAGTGATGAGCGAGTAGAGTATACTCGTTGCTCGGGTGATCTCCAAGTATTTGGAAGTGCTCGGAGATTTAGTTTTTGTTGCCGCAGCTGCATGATTTGCGGCTTCTACATAGCCTGAATACATGTGGGGATTTCCTAACAAACAGCCAATCCCAATATGTATTCAGGCTGTCTTGCAGCCGCAAATTATGCAGCTGCGGCAACAGAAACTAAATCTCCGAGCACAGCCAAATACTCGGAGATCACCCGAGCATGCTCAGGAAAACCCAAGCAACGAGTATACTCGCTCATCACTAGTTGTCAGGATTGTTCTTCCATCCACATTCTGAATAGTCATTCGCTGCCCCGCTCAATACAAATAAACAAGTCACATGATTGCAGTCTTGCCACAGGCACCAGAGATTCCTAACAGTGCGCACTGTGCTCAATGTAAGGATTCACAAGTAGAGTGAAGTTCAGTGTTCATATAAGACAGTCAGTGTCTAGTGCTAAACGCAGAACACAGACTTTCCCTGGAAGTCCGTTGAAATGTTCGGAGTTCCGGGAGAAGTCCATTGAAATGTTCGGAGTTCCAGGAGAAGTTTGTTGAAATGTTCGGCGTTCTGGGAGTAGTGCATTGAAAAGTTTGGAGTTCCGGGAGAAGTCCATTGAAAAATTCGGAGTTCTGGGAGAAGTCAGTTGAAATGTTCGGAGTTCTGGCAGAAGTCCGTTGAAATGTTCGGAGTTCCAGGGAAGTGCATTGAAATGTTTGGAGTTCCGGGAGAAGTCCGTTGAGATGTTCAGAGTTCTGGCAGAAGTACGTTGAAATGTTCGGAGTTCCAGGGAAGTGCGTTGAAATGTTCGGAGTTCCGGGAGAAGTACGTTGAAATGTTCGGAGTTCCAGGGAAGTGCGTTCAAATGTTTGGAATTCCGGGAGAAGTCTGTTGAAATGTTCGGAGTTCTGGGAGAAGTCCGTTGAAATGTTCAGAGCTCCAGAAGAAGTTCTTTGAAATGTTCGGAGTTCTGGGAGAAGTCCATTGAAATGTTCGGAGTTCCGGGAGAAGTCCGTTGAAATGTTCGGAGTTCCGAGGAAGTGCGTTGAAATGTTTGGAGTTATGGGAGAAGTACGTTGAAATGTTCGGAGTTCTGATGAAGTGCGTTGAAATGTTTGGAGTTCCAGGGAAGTGCGTTGAAATGTTCGGAGTTCGGGAGAAGTACGTTGAAATGTTCGGAGTTCCAGGGAAGTGCGTTGAAATGTTTGTAGTTCCGGGAGAAATCTGTTGAAATGTTCGGAGTTCTGGGAGAAGTCCGTTGAAATGTTCAGAGTTCCGGAAGAAGTCCGTTGAAATGTTCGGAGTTCTGGAGAAGTCTTGAAATGTTCGGAGTTGAGAAGTCCGTAAATGTTCGGAGTTCTGGGAGAAGTCCATTGAAATGTTTGGAGTTCTGGGAGAAGTCCGTTGAAATGTTCGGAGTTCCGAGGAAGTCCGTTAAAATGTTTGGAGTTACGGGAGAAGTACGTTGAAATGTTCGGAGTTCCAGGGAAGTGCGTTGAAATGTTTGGAGTTCCGGGAGAAGTACGTTGAAATGTTCGGAGTTCCAGGAGAAGTTTGTTGAAATGTTCGAAATTCTGGGAGAAGTGCGTTGAAGTGTTTGGAGTTCCGGGAGAAGTCCATTGAAATATTTGGAGTTCCGGGAGAAGTACGTTGAAATGTTCGGAGTTCCAGGGAAGTGTGTTGAAATGTTCAGAGTTCTGGGAGAAGTCCGTTGAAATGTTCGGAGTTCCAGGGAAGTGCGTTGAAATGTTCGGAGTTCCAGGGAAGTGCGTTGAAATGTTCGGAGTTCCGGGAGAAGTCTGTTGAAATGTTCGGAGTTCTGGGAGAAGTCCGTTGAAATGTTCAGAGTTCCGGAAGAAGTCCGTTGAAATGTTCGGAGTTCCGGTAGAAGTCCATTGAAATGTTCAGAGTTCCAGGAGATGTCCGTTGAAATGTTCGGAGTTCCAGGGAAGTGCATTGCAGAGAAAGTGAGTGAGAGAGAATTATTTTTTCTTACCCAAACCCAAAGATTGGTTCTCTATTGTTTTCAATGGGGTTCAGGTTCTGGTTCAAGTTCAGGTACAGTTCTTCTACCCAAACAAAACTTTGGAATAAAGTTTGGGTTGGGTACAAGAACCAAAATTTCCACGCGTCCGCTCATCCCTATTTACAAGTCTGCAATCACGTGAGTGATTGCATACTTTGGTGCCAAATCTGGACAACTCCTTTAAATAATTTTACATTTTGCTACATTGGATTTTTGTAGATGTGGTGATATGGAATATGTTTAGTTTTTATTAATGTCTGTATTTTTATTGGGGGAGAAAGGGATGATTAAAATTTTTAGGGATTTTTTTAAACTTTTTTATTTACAGATTTTAAGGAAATCCTGTGATCATCTGATAGCTTGTTCTATATACTGCAATGCAAGTGGATTGAATGTGAAGTACCAACATGGCAGTCATGGGAACCTTAAGCAGGTGTCACGGGTGTGTTGCTACGAAGATCGTCGCGATTGCACAGCCTGACTTCTCACAGCTGAGTTTCTGGTGCTGGGTGTTTTTCGGCAGTGAGGGAGTTAATTCTCCCTCTCTCTGTGCTTGACGAAGCCAGCCTCGCCCAGCTGCAATTAATGCTGCAGTAATGGGATTCCTTCAAATACCTGCCAGTCTGCTAGGGAAGTGTCTGTGAAAGCATTCCTGGCAGACAAACAGAGCGGCTTGTGGTATTTTGGAGATTGGAGTGAAGTGTACTTTGTGTGTGGGTTTTTCCCTTCCTCGCTTTATCATTTATCTCCTTACCCGTTGGTGTTCCCTCTGTTGTTTTGGTGTAGTTTTGTATGCAAGGTGGTTGTTGATTTTCCCCTTGTACTGTCTCGTTCGTCTAGTACTGTGTGTGGGCTTATTTTATCCCGTTCCCTGTTGTTGTGATCGGGGTCCTTCTCAGGACTAGATCACTGAGGTTCAGGGATCCTCAGGAGGTAGGGATTACGCTGGCGGCCTGGACCTCTGTACCTTTAACAGTACCTCCAGGTAGAGGGATTAGTCAGGGCCCCAGCTTAGGGTCAGCTTAGGCCCCTAACCTCCGGTACGCAGAGACAGCATGACATTTTCACCGACCGACAAAAGATTCTCTCCAGCTACCATGGATCCAGTAGCCAGTCTTGCTCGACAGTTGCAGAGTTTGTCCATGGAGCTAGCGGACGTTAAGTCCAAGGTTTTGTACCCCCCAGAGCAAGCCGGACCAGAACCTAAAGTAGCTCTCCCTGACAGGTTCACTGGGGGCGGGACAAGTTTTTTGTTTTCCGGGAGGCATGTAAATTGTACTTTCGGCTGCGGCCACAGTCAACGGGGAGTGATGAGCAAAGGGTGGGAACTGTCATCTCGCTCCTACAAGGGGACCCACAATCATGGGCGTTCTCTCTTCCCCGGGCTCCCCGGCTCTCCAGTCAGTGGATAGTTTTTTTGCAGCTCTGGGTCTTGTATATGATGACCCGGATCGGATCTCCCTTGCTGAATCTAAGTTACGTAGGATCCAGCAGGGAGATCGTCCGGCGGAGGAATTCTGTTCGGAGTTCCGCAGGTGGGCCACGGACACCCAGTGGAATGACCCCACATACCCGTCCGTTTGGGGCCCTCTTACCTTTGAAGATCCCGGAGCGTCCGTGGACTCATCTGTCTATGGACTTCATTACGGACCTCCCGCCATCTTCGGGTAAAACAGTCATACTCGTTGTAGTGGACAGGTTCAGCAAGATGGCACATTTTATCGCTCTTCCTGCTCTTCCTAATGCTAAAACTCTTGCGCAGGTGTTCATTGGGGAGATTGTGAGACTTCACGGGGTACCCTCCGATGTGGTGTCGGATCGGGGGTCTCAGTTTGTGTCCAAATTCTGGAAGGCATTTTGTACACGGCAGGGGATGCAGTTGTCATTTTCATCGGCTTTTCATCCGCAGACCAATGGTCAGAGCGTCTGAACCAGAGCTTGGAGACATATCTCCGGTGTTTTGTGTCAGAGAACCAGGAGGACTGGGCTTCTTTCTTGCCTCTGGCGGAGTTTGCTCTTAATAATAGGCGGAGCGAGTCCACTGGTAAGTCCCCGTTTTTTGGGACATATGGTTTTCACCCCCAGTTTTGTACTTTCAATAGGGGGGCTCTTCTGGGGTTCCTGAGGAGGAACGATTTTCGTCGTCACTTGCTTCAGTGTGGAGAGGAGTGCTGAATAATCTGAGTACTATGGGGAACCGATACAAACGTATGGCTGATAGGAGGAGAGTGTCTGGTCCGGACCTAAGTGTGAACGATCTGGTATGGTTGTCTACCAAGAATATAAAACTTAAGGTTCCCTCCTGGAAACTGGGTCCCAGGTTCATCGGGCCATACAAGATCTGTTCTATAATTAATCCGGTGGCATTCCGTCTTGACCTCCCTCCTACATTTAAAATTCACAATGTGTTCCACAGATCATTGCTTAAGAGGTATGTGGCGCCGGTGATACCTTCACCTTTACCTCCTCCTCCGGTGGTGGTCAATGGTAACTTGGAGTTTCAGGTGTCGAGAATCATCGATTCACGTCTGAATCGCCGGTCCCTTCAGTACCTGGTTCATTGGAGGGGGTATGGTCCTGAGGAGAGGACGTGGGTTCCTGCGTCGGATATTAACGCAGACCGATTAATTTGGGCCTTCCACACTACTCACCCAGATAAACCTGGCCCTGAGGGTCCGGAGGCCCCTCGTAGAAGGGGGGGTACTGTCACGGGTGTGTCGCTACGAAGATCGTCGCGATTGCACAGCCTGACTTCTCACAGCTGAGTTTCTGGTGCTGGGTGTTTTTCGGCAGTGAGGGAGTTAATTCTCCCTCTCTCTGTGCTTGACGAAGCCAGCCTCGCCCAGCTGCAATTAATGCTGCAGTAATGGGATTCCTTCAAATACCTGCCAGTCTGCTAGGGAAGTGTCTGTGAAAGCATTCCTGGCAGACAAACAGAGCGGCTTGTGGTATTTTGGAGATTGGAGTGAAGTGTACTTTGTGTGTTGTGTTATGTTACGGTAGCTGAGGAGTGCAAGCAAAAAAGGAAATACACCAGAGCAGTTGGAATCTATGAGATTGCAGTACCCTGACTAACCACCGCAACTAGAGGCAGCCGTGGAGCGTTCCTACGTTGGTCCTAGACGCCTCGTCACAGCCTGAGAAACTAACTACACCTAAAGATAGAAATAGGAAAGCTATCTGCCCCGGAGCAGAACCCCAAAGATAATAGAAAGCCCCCAAACATGTAATGGCGGTTAGACAAGAGGAAATACTGACACAGAAAGAAAATAGTATGAGCAAACGCTGGGGCCCAAACTAACTAAATAGAAAAGGACAGGAAGGGCACTTACTGCAATCCCAGAAAACCCTGAAAAACACCAACTCTACTAATTTCAAAATCACCTGAGATCACACGACCTCTACCACCTAAATTAGTTCTCTGGTGTAACAAAAACAGCAGCCACTGAAAAAACTGGAAAAAGCAAAAGTACAAAACACAGTGGCTGGACTAAACTGAGAGGGCAGAAGCCCCCGGAGGGGACCCAGAAGGCCCCCACAGAAGTGCAGGACAAAATGCAAAAATATAGCAAAAACACAAAATAAGAAATAGTCTTATCTGATAGCAGGAGATGCAGACACGACACAGCAGGCTACAAGGGAAACTGGAAAGAAGGATTCAGACCAGAACAATTGATCACCGGCAACCCTGATGGGAAAATGATTCCCTTAAATAAGACCAATCAGTAACACCTGATTCCCAGTCCGCACAATCCTCACTAGTACCGCTTGTAACCACCAGAGGGAGCCTCTGCTCAGAACTCATCTCAAACCCATTCACAACAGTACCCCCCCCTTGAGGAGGGGTCACCGAACCCTCATTTGAGCAACCAGGTCGGTCAGGATGAGTTCTATGATACGCACGGATAAGTCTCCTAGCATGGATGTCCGAAGCAAACACCCAAGAATTATCTTCCTGACCATAACCTCTCCATTTAACCAAATACTGAAGTCTTCGTCTAGAAAAACGAGAATCCAATATTTTCTCAACCACATACTCCAGATTGCCCTCAACCAAAACAGGGTCAGGAGGCACAGCAGCAGGAACCACTGGCTCAACAAACCTCTTCAACAAGGACTTGTGGAACACGTTATGGATCTTAAATGTCCCTGGAAGAAGCAAACGAAAAGAAACAGGATTAATAATCTCCATGATCTTATAAGGTCCAATGAACCTAGGCTTAAATTTAGGAGATGCTACTCTCATAGGAATATTCTTTGAGGACAACCAGACCAAGTCCCCCACTTTAAACCGAGGACCATCAGTCCTATGCCGGTTAGCAAACCGCTGGGCCTTCTCCTGAGAGAGGGACAACCTCTCCACTACCTGGTCCCAAATCTGCTGCATACGCTCAACAACAGAGTCAACACCTGGACAGACAGAAGCCTCCGTCTGTCCTGAAGAAAATCGAGGGTGAAACCCAGAATTACAGAAAAACGGAGACATCAAAGTGGCAGAGCTAGCCCTATTATTAAGAGCAAACTCAGCCAAAGGCAAAAAAGAGACCCAGTCATCCTGATCAGCAGACACAAAGCATCTTAGATAAGTCTCCAATGTCTGGTTTGTTCTCTCAGTTTGACCATTGGTCTGAGGATGAAATGCCGAGGAGAAAGACAATTGAACACCCAGTTTAGAACAAAAAGTCCTCCAAAATCTGGAAACAAACTGGACTCCTCTGTCAGACACAATGTTCTCAGGAATGCCGTGTAAACGAACCACGTGCTGAAGGAACAACGGCACCAATTCAGAGGAGGAAGGCAACTTAGGTAATGGCACAAGATGTATCATTTTGGAAAACCTATCACAAATTACCCAGATGGTGGTCATTCTCTGAGAAACAGGAAGATCGGAAATGAAATCCATAGAGATATGGGTCCATGGTCTCTTGGGCACAGGCAATGGCATCAACAAACCACTAGAGCGAGAGCAAGGCTTGGAGCGAGAGCAAGTCCCGCAGGACTGCACAAATTCCCTGACATCGCGAGACAAGGTAGGCCACCAAAAGGACCGACTAACCAAGTCTCTGGTACCAAAAATTCCGGGATGCCCAGCCAATGCGGAACAATGAATCTCAGACATCACACTCTTTTTCCATTGGTCCGGGACAAACAATTTTCCAACAGGGCAGCGCTCGGGCCTATCCTCCTGACACCCCTCCAGAGCAAGTCTCAAATTGGGCGAGATGGCGGAAAGAACTACACCCTCCTTCAAAATAACAGAGGGATCAGATAGCTCAGGAGAGTCCGCAAGGAAACTCCTCGAGAGGGCATCCGCCTTAACATTCTTAGTGCCAGGAAGAAAGGAAACCACAAAATTAAAACGTGTGAAAAACAAGGCCCACCTGGCCTGTCTAGGATTGAGTCGCTTGGCAGATTCCAGATAGACCAGATTCTTATGGTCCGTAAGGACCACCACCTGATGTTTGGCTCCCTCCAGCCAATGTCTCCACTCTTCAAAAGCCCACTTCATGGCCAATAACTCCCGATTACCCACGTCATAATTACGTTCAGTAGGAGAAAATTTTCGAGAGAAAAAGGCACAAGGGTTACTTTTAGAGGTCTCTGGATCTTTTTGGGACAAAACGGCACCTGCCCCAATTTCAGAGGCATCAACCTCCACCTGAAATGGCAGAGAAACATCAGGCTGCCGTAGAACAGGAGCAGAAGTGAATCTCTGCTTAAGTTCCTGAAACGCAGAGACTGCCTCAGGAGGCCAATTCACCACATCAGAACCCTTTCTGGTCAAATCAGTTAATGGTTTAACAATAACCGAGAAATTACCAATCAATTTACGATAAAAATTGGCAAAACCCAAAAATCTCTGAAGAGCCTTTAATGAAGTAGGTTGGACCCAATCACAGATGGCCTGAACCTTGACCGGGTCCATTTCAATAACAGATGGGGACAAAATGAATCCCAGAAATGAGATCTTCTGTACGCCAAAAAGACACTTTGATCCCTTCACATACAGAGCATTCTCTCTCAAAATCTGGAATACAGTTCGAACATGTTTCACATGAGAGTCCCAGTCATTAGAAAAAATCAAGATATCATCCAAATAAACAATCAGAAACTTGTCCACAAAATCCCTGAAAATGTCATTCATGAAGGACTGGAAGACGGAAGGAGCATTAGTGAGCCCAAAGGGCATCACCAGGTACTCAAAATGCCCTTCAGGGGTATTGAATGCCGTCTTCCATTCATCCCCGTGCTTAATGCGAATAAGGTTATACGCCCCCCTGAGGTCAAGCTTGGTAAACCAAGTAGCGTTTTTCACCCTGGAAAACAGGTCAGAAATCAAGGGTAACGGGTATTGATATTTCACAGTAATATTGTTCAAGAGACGATAATCAATACACGGCCTTAATGAACCATCTTTTTTGGCCACAAAGAAAAAACCGGCACCTAAGGGTGAAGAGGATGGTCTGATATGACCCTTCTCCAATGATTCCTTGATATAAGACCGCATAGCGTCATGTTCAGGTACAGACAAGTTAAAAAGGCGACCCTTAGGGAATTTACTACCTGGCACTAATTCAATAGCGCAGTCATAGCTCCTATGGGGAGGTAAGGATGCAGATTTACTTTCGCTAAACACATCAGAAAAATCAAACAAAAAGTCAGGAACATCCTCAGCCTGGGGGAGGCAGAAAAAACAGGAGTGTTGGCACTAACACATTGGCAGCCCCAACTGGTTACAGACACAGATTTCCAATCCAAAACAGGATTATGAGACTGTAACCAAGGGAAACCCAGCACGATAATGTCATGCAGATTATATAGAACCAAAAATTTGCAGCACTCCTGGTGATCAGGTTCAACCCTCATTATCACCTGAGTAGAAAACTGGGGTTTATTCTCAGCCAAAGGGGTAGAATCGATCCCCAGTAAAGGAATAGACTTCTGTAGGGTATCAAGGGAAACCCACAACGTTTAGCAAAATCATAATCCATCAGGTTAATAGCTGCTCCAGAATCAACGAAAGCCTGAGCAGAAAATGAGGACAGAGAGCATATCAGAGTGACAGTTAATAAAAACTTAGTCTGAACACTACCCAAGACAACTGTGCGTGCAAAATGTCTTCCCCGCTTAGGGCAGACTGAAATAGCATGAGAGGCATCACCACAGTAGAAACATAACCCATTGCGCTTTCGAAACTCATGACGCTGTGCCCCAGACACCACTCCATCACACTGCATGGGCTCAGCAGCTGGCTCACAAGGCAACACCACTCCACGCATACTTCTCCGCTCACGCAAACGTCTGTCAATTTGAATCGCCAATGACATAGAATCATTGAGACCAGAGGGGACAGGGAATCCCACCATAACATCCTTTACATTATCTGACAGACCCTTCCGGAAAAGGGCCGCCAAAGCGTCGTCATTCCATTTGGTCAGGACTGCCCACCTACGGAATCTCTGACAGTATAACTCAGCGTCATCAAGACCCTGATTTAATGCCAACAAGGCTTTTTCAGCTTGATCAGTGACATTAGGCTCATCGTACAATAACCCCAAAGCCTGAAAAAATGCATCAACATCACTCAAAACAGGATCCCCAGGTATCAGGGAAAAAGCCCAATCCTGAGGATCGCCGCGCAGGAGAGAGATGATAATTTGAACCTGCTGCGCTGCGTTTCCTGAGGACTTAGATTTTAAGGCAAGAAACAATTTACAATTATTTTTGAAATTCTGAAACTTAGCTCGATCCCCCAAAAACAAATCTGGCATGGGGATCCTAGGTTCCACAACAGGCAACCCAGCAAGATAGATAGCAATACTCCGAACCTCAGTGGCAAGCTGATCCACACGGCCAGACAACTGTGCAAACTCCATTGGGAGAAAAGATCCTCCCCAGCACCCAGAGATACAGAGGGAAAAAAAAAAAATGCAACAAACAGAAAAATATCTCTGACAACTTTTCTTCCTTCAAAATATTTTTTCCCTTCTGTGAGTACCATACAATTTTTATGGCCGGTGATACTGTTATGTTACGGTAGCTGAGGAGTGCAAGCAAAAAAGGAAATACACCAGAGCAGTTGGAATCTATGAGATTGCAGTACCCTGACTAACCACCGCAACTAGAGGCAGCCGTGGAGCGTTCCTACGTTGGTCCTAGACGCCTCGTCACAGCCTGAGAAACTAACTACACCTAAAGATAGAAATAGGAAAGCTATCTGCCCCGGAGCAGAACCCCAAAGATAATAGAAAGCCCCCAAACATGTAATGGCGGTTAGACAAGAGGAAATACTGACACAGAAAGAAAATAGTATGAGCAAACGCTGGGGCCCAAACTAACTAAATAGAAAAGGACAGGAAGGGCACTTACTGCAATCCCAGAAAACCCTGAAAAACACCAACTCTACTAATTTCAAAATCACCTGAGATCACACGACCTCTACCACCTAAATTAGTTCTCTGGTGTAACAAAAACAGCAGCCACTGAAAAAACTGGAAAAAGCAAAAGTACAAAACACAGTGGCTGGACTAAACTGAGAGGGCAGAAGCCCCGGAGGGGACCCAGAAGGCCCCCACAGAAGTGCAGGACAAAATGCAAAAATATAGCAAAAACACAAAATAAGAAATAGTCTTATCTGATAGCAGGAGATGCAGACACGACACAGCAGGCTACAAGGGAAACTGGAAAGAAGGATTCAGACCAGAACAATTGATCACCGGCAACCCTGATGGGAAAATGATTCCCTTAAATAAGACCAATCAGTAACACCTGATTCCCAGTCCGCACAATCCTCACTAGTACCGCTTGTAACCACCAGAGGGAGCCTCTGCTCAGAACTCATCTCAAACCCATTCACAACAGTGTTGGTTTTTCCCTTCCTCGCTTTATCATTTATCTCCTTACCCGTTGGTGTTCCCTCTGTTGTTTTGGTGTAGTTTTGTATGCAAGGTGGTTGTTGATTTTCCCCTTGTACTGTCTCGTTCGTCTAGTACTGTGTGTGGGCTTATTTTATCCCGTTCCCTGTTGTTGTGATCGGGGTCCTTCTCAGGACTAGATCACTGAGGTTCAAGGATCCTCAGGAGGTAGGGATTACGCTGGCGGCCTGGACCTCTGTACCTTTAACAGTACCTCCAGGTAGAGGGATTAGTCAGGGCCCCAGCTTAGGGTCAGCTTAGGCCCCTAACCTCCGGTACGCAGAGACAGCGTGACAGCAGGCTCCTGGCTGCCATGGGATCTTATTGGCAGCCCACGATCGCGTCACGAAGAGACAATTGTCTTTCCCCCCATGAATAACATTCTGCAGGGTTAATTCAGCTCAAGTCGCTGCTGTTCCAAGAAGGTGCTGGTTGTGTAACCTAGCCGGCATCTGTTGGGTATGGTGCAGGCTCAGCTGGTGAACCACCTCCATATACTCTAATCTTGCAAGAGCTGTACTTGTACAGGAGATGTCGGAAAGGGGTTAAAACCTGTGGCAGAGAAGGGAGCTATCAGTGCCATCATTCTGGCAGGTTGCAGACCAGAGATGGGATCACATAGAGGACATCAGGCAGTGCGATGACATCTGCGCCAGATTGCAGAGATGAAGGAAATTAATAAGTTCATAGCACAGCTCCTCATGGGAGGAGAATAAGGTTTCAGTTTATATTTATTGCTCATGCAGGGAGGGATTACTGTGCATAGTACTGTCATGGTGCTTGGTGCAGACTTTTCAGCAGCTTACCTGCAGTAAAATCTCTGTATGTTAAATGAAGGTTTTGCTGTGGATTTTGTTGTTTAGTTGTCGCAGATTTCACCCCTTCCATTGGAAAGAGTGAAATCCTTGCTGATTTATGCATAAACAATTTACACTCTGCAAATTTTAACCCCTTATCAACATTGAATCACC
>JARQOD010000003.1:354707944-354809948 GCA_033576555.1 Oophaga sylvatica | reverse complement strand
CCCCAAAAAACGGGGATTTCCCCGTGGTCGTCCGCCTGTTTTTAAGAGCGAACCTCCCAGAGGCAAGAAAGACCCCACCCCCGGTTCTCCGAGACAAAACCCGGAGAATGTCTCTAAACTCTGATTCAGACGTTTTGACCATTGGTCGCGGAAAAAAAAGCCGAGGAAAGACAATTGATCCCCGACGTAAACAAATGCCCTCCAAATTTGGAAAATTGAGCCCCTATCTGACCCCACAAAAGGGAAAACCCATGAAGTCTCACGATCTCCCTAATGAACACCCCCCCAGAGTTTTAGCATTAGGGAGTGCGGAAGGCAACAAATGTGCCATCTTACAAAACCTGTAAAAAAACCACCTTTTTCGTATTCCTGACGAGGAGGAGGTCCGTAATGAAGTCCTGATAATGAGTCCATGGACCCCCGGAAGTTTAAGGGGAAAAAAGGGTCCCAGACGGAGGGTTGGGGGTTTTAGAGCGAGCAAACCCCCCGGGACGCGACAAAATTTAAAAAATTTTATTAGCTTTTTGGGCCACCAAAATCGGGGAAAGGAGATCTAAGTCCTTTTACTCCTGGTTTCCCTGCAAGGAATTATGAGGGGGCCTCAAAACCCTTTTTTTCCCCAAACTGATTCGGGACAAACGTCTCCCTGGAGGCCTGCGGGGGTTCCCCGGGGTTTAAAACCCCCCCTCCAAAAGCCAGAACTACAGCGACACTACCACCCCCCCGAAGGTGGAAATCGGGTCATCCTTTTTCCCCGGGGCCCGGAAAAACGCGGACAAGCATCACCTTTTTAATTCTTGCCCCGGGGGGTAAGGCGAAAAATTTAAAACCTGGAAAAAAACACGCCATCGGCTTGTCTGGAATTCAGAGTTGCGGTTCTAAACGCAGGTTCTTTGATCAGTAAAACGGTGCCCGGGTGGATGCCCCCCCAAAAAAATGACGCCTTTTTTCAAAAGCCAATTTAATGGCAAAATTTCCCCCTTTTCCCCATATATAATTCCTTTCGGCGGCGACAATTTCTTAGAAAAAAAAGGACGGATCCCATTTTCCGGGGCGGACCCGGGACAAAATGCCCCCCCCCTACGTCAGGCGTCACCTCAACAAGAACGGCTGAGATACATTGGTTGGTGAGAGGGGGCCAAAGCAAAAAAATCTCTTCAAAGAGGAAAAGGTTTTGGAGCCTTTTCGCCCCCCTAGAAAATCCTTCCTTTTCTCGTCATGCAGTGAGAGGGTTTGCGACGACGAGAAATTACAAAAAATTTTTTGGGGGTTGTAATTGAAAAAACCCCAAAAAAAAAGCTGCGAGCCTTAAGACCCCGGCTGTCCCATTCAAGCATGCTCTCACCTTTTCGGGTCCATACGGAAACCGGAGGTGACACAAAAAACCAAAAACTAAGTTCCTGTCGGAAAAAAACCAATTCCCTTTTTGGCGTATAGTTTTTTGTCTGCAAGATCTGAACACCGTCTCACATCCCCCTGGTGAGACAAAATTGGCGAAAAAATTAAAATGTCTCCAATATCGACCCAAAACCCCAAAGGGGTGAAAAAAAATGTCATTAAAAAATTTTGGGAATACTGCTGGGCAGTAGTCACCCCCAAAGCATCCCCGGGTTTTCATAATGTCCCCCCGGGTGTTAAAAACCTTTTTCCATCACCCCCTTTTTATCCTAATCGTTACCCCCCCCCCTGAGATCCAATTTAGAAACCCCTTTGGGGCCCCAAAATTTGATTAAGAGGGGGGGGGAAAAATAAGAGGGAGTGGATCGGATCTAAAAACGTAATCCGATTAAGTTCGCGGAAAAAAAGAAGGGGCGACCCTCCATTTTTTTTCTTCACAAAGAAAACCCCGGGACGGGGGGAAAATGAAGGTCTAATATGCCCTTTGGGATTTTTTGAAATATAATCTTTCATAGCCTGCTTTCAGGACCGAAAGATTTAAACCCCCTTTAGGCAACTTAGCTCGGAAGTAGTTTAAAAAAAGGTTACACGCGGAGGAGGAACTCCCCCCACCCCCCCCCAGAGAAAAAAACCCCAAAAAACTCCAAAAAAAAAGGGAATGTATGGCACGACCCCCCTGTGACTGTGTTCTGAGTTTTTTTTTCAAAAAAATCACCCATTGGCTTATCTCTCTGGACTGCCAATTAACACGGGTATGTTTAACCAGCCAAGGAAATCCCAAAAAAATGGGGAGGTAGACCTCCAACCATAAAAAAATAATTTTTTCCCATGTATTTCCCTAACCCCAAATCAATGTTTGAACCTCAGAACAAAGCTACCTTTTGGGCCAGAGGCCTGGCGTCAAAAGGGGAAAATGGGATCGGTTTGCCCTACACTCAGTGCATACCTTTTGCCTGAGCAAAACTGGGTCAACAGATTGCCCCGGAACCCTATCCAGAAGAAAGACAAAATCTTTCTAGTACCAACCCCCCTCCACTGGTACAAGGATGAGAAAAACGGCGGTGAAATACTACTCCCCCGGGTTTTCGTCCACCACAAATGGGATTAGCAGTTTTTCGGGGGTTTTTTTTTAAAAAAAAGGGATGGACATTCTCCAACAAATGTCCCCTTTCCCCCAAAAAAAAAACCCTTTAGTTGGGGGGGTGCCCAAAACCCCATCGAAAAGGTCCCCCCAACGATAGGTTCACCGAACAGCCAAGGGGACCCAACATAAGGGCTTTGTAGTAGGTGGAGTAAAAACGGGGTGGGGTTACCTCCCCCTCTCCGAAGCCGCTATCAGTGGAAGCTAGGGCATAGCAGCCTCCAGAGAAGGAGGGATATACTGGTCAAAACGTTTTTTTAATTTGTCAGAAAGCCCAGACAAAAGGCTCCTAAAGCGGGTCATTAGGTATCCTGGCCCATTTCGAAACTCAGAAGCAAATTCTCGCGGACGATTTTCCCCCCCTGTATCTTACGTAATTTGGTTCCGCAAAAGAGACCCGATCTGGGTCATCATATACCAATCCCGGGCAGTAAAAAAAGATCTACAGATGTGGCGGGGTCCCAGGAAAAAGGGAAAATGCCCCCGGTTGAGGGTCCCTTGAAAAAAATGAGTAACAATTCCCCCCCTTGCTTACTCCCGATGAGCGGCCGAAGCCGAAAATACAATTTACATGCTCCCGGAAGGTAAAAAAAATTTTTCTCGCCACAGTGAACCCCTCTGGGGAGCTACTTTAGTTTAACTCTGGTTGCTCCGGGGGACAAAATTTGGTTAATGTCCCCCGTCCAGGTAATCCGCAAAAGCGGCCAGTGGGTACGGACCAGGTAATAGAGATAATTTTTATGGCCAGTGAAAAAATCCGCGTCTAATGATTTTGAATACAAGTCAGTAAAATATTTTAACAGGAACCCACTCATACAAAATTAGTTTAGCAAATCGAATGTAAGTTTTAAAAAAAGATTTACCCCACCGAAAATGCAGAACTTAGGGTAAATTTGAGGACTTATGAGCGTAACAGGAAGAGGGGGGCCGGGGTTAATGACCTCATGGGGTCCTAACTAATCCTTACTTGGAGGTATGATAATGGTTCAGGGTCAAGTCTCCAGCCAAACCCCCGTCTCCTTTGCCCCAAAACCCCGAAAAAAGTCCTAAAAAGATCCTGATTCCCCAAAGGGTATGGGTGATCTCAGCAAAAAACACGATTGAAAAAAGACAGGCAGGATAGCACTCACTTGCATACACACTCAAACACCGAAGGAAACATAAATGGTCTGGGAAATAAACTCTAAGCAAGTTGAGCTTAAAACAACTAAGGAGCTCTCAACTTAAGTCAATACAGATTCATTCCTATCTGTGGACTGAATGAAGGATTTCACTGGCAACTCCCAAAGCAGACAACCAGGAATTTAAAGGAAACCAATCAACAAATAATCAATTGCAGCCGGGAGAAACTGCACCCAGTCCCAGCACCGAGCACAGACAGAATTAACTCCCTAGCTGCCAAACACAAAGAAACAACAACTCAGCTGTGAGAAGTCAAAATGTGCAACCGCGACGATCTTCGTAGCAATGCACACATGACAGTCGTGTCTGCATCTCCTGCTAACAGATAAGACATTTTCTTCTTTTTGTTTTTGTACTATATTTTTGCATTTTGTCCTGCACTTCTGTGGGGGCCTTCTGGGTCCCTCCGGGGGCTTTTGCCCTCTCAGTTTAGTTCAGCCACTGATGTTTGTACTTTTGCTTTTTCCAGTTTTTTCAGTGGCTGCTGTTTTGATTTTGTTACACCAGAGAACTAATTTAGGTGGTAGAGGTCGTGTGATCTCAGGTGATTTTGAAATTAGTAGAGTTGGTGCTTTTCAGGGTTTTCTGGGATTGCAGTAAGTACCCTTCCTATCCTTTTCTATTTAGTTAGTTTGGGCCCCAGCGTTTGCTCATACTATTTTCTTTCTGTGTCAGTATTTCTTCTTGTCTAAACGCCATTACTTGTTTGGGGGCTTTCTATTATCTTTGGGGTTCTGCTCCGGGGCAGATAGCTTTCCTATTTCTATCTTTAGTTGTAGTTAGTTTCTCAGGCTGTGACGAGGCGTCTAGGACCAACGTAGGAACGCTCCACGGCTGCCTCTAGTTGTGGTGGTTAGTCAGGGTACTGCAATCTCATAGATTCCAACTGCTCTGGTGTATTGCCTTTTTTACCTGCACTCCTCAGCTACCGAAACATAACAGTGTCACAAGCCAGCAGCCTCAGATCCTGTCTGGCGACTCGGGCGACATCCTCCTGGTTCCCTTGATCCTACGTGGCTGCCTTTTCAGCGAATGTGTGTGGATGTGGCTGTAGCACATACACTTACCACAGCCTCCGGTTTGCTAGCTGAGTCTTACAGATTCTCCACTAATCTGGGGCCGGTCTCCTTACTGCGACCTGATCCCTACACCTGTCAGCGTGGATTCGGGCGCCCAGGAGGATTCCTCACTTCCCTGGCCCCTAGGACTCCTTCTTCCTTCTTGAAGCTTCTCTCTACACTGCTCCTGTCAGTGGCTCCACTCTCCTCCTCACCGATTGCTCTCCTTCCAACTGTCACACTGCCTTCCCGCTCTAACTGGGGCTCCTAAGCCTGAGGTCATGTGATTTGTGTTGGATGCAAATATGCGAGCACTGGGTAGTGCCCCCTTCTTACCGAGAGCGGAGTACAACATCTCTGGCTGAGGTGCAGAACCTCTGTGGCGAATGGACCCTCAGGGGCGCCACATATACAAACACTAGAGATTTCAATGAATAAAATACAAGTTAGGCCGGAGTCACATGTGTGGCCCAGCTGCGCTTGGTACACATGTTTCCAGGAGTATGTATTGAAAGGTAATTGCAAAACCTGATATTCATTCACATCACTCACACTTTCCTAGAGGGGATCTGCTACCTTGGATCTAATCCTCATAAACAGGGAGGAAATGGTGGAGGAGGTAAGAGTGGCTGGGACCCTAGGAGGTAGTGACCATGCTATTTTAGAATTTTGGATAACAAGAGGAGGAAGACCTGTGAAGACTCAGACGTCAAGGTTAGATTTCAGAAAGGCAGATTTTAAGGAACTCAGAAAGAGAATTGGAGGGATCCAATGGCTGGATATCCTTAAGGACAAAAATGTCCAGGAAGGATGGAAAATCTTGAAAAATGAGATTCTCAAAGCACAATCGTTAACAATTCCGAAAAGAGGGAAGAATGGGAAGCATTTAAGGAAACCAGGATGGATGAACATAGAACTTAAACACATGCTAAAAAGGAAGAAAGAAATGTTTATCAAATGGAAAGAGGGTGGCATATCTAAAGAAGAATATAATGCTGTCTGCAGAACCTGCAGGGCACAAATCAGATTATCTAAAGCTGACAATGAATTAAGGCTTGCAAGTGACGTCAAAAGCAACAGAAAAGGATTTTGGGGATACGTCAAAAGTAAAAGAAAAGTCAAAGATGCTATAGGATTTTTACAGGATGAAAATGATGAAATGGTAAGTCAGGATGTTGAGAAGGCTGAACTTTTAAATTCCTATTTTGCATCTGTTTTCTCTCAGAAAGGAATGTAACATCAACTGATCTTCACTGTCCTATTAAAGGAATAGAAGAATCCAGGATATCTATAAACAGAAAGACAGTGAGGAAACACTTAGCTAACCTAAATGAATTCAAGTCTCCAGGTCCAGATGAATTACACCCCAGGGTACTGAAGGAGATAGCAGAAGAAATTCTTGAACCACTGTCCATAATCTTTGAAAATTCTTGGAGAACAGGAGAAGTCCCAGAAGACTGGAGAAGAGCAAATGTTGTTCCTATCTTCAAAAAGGGGAAGAAGGTGGACCCAGGAAACTACAGGCCGGTGAGTCTGACTTCTATACCAGGAAAGATCTTTGAACAAATTATTAAAGAACATGTATGCAAGTACCTGGATAAGAATGAAGTGATTAAACAGAGTCAGCATGGGTTTGTAACTAATAAGTCATGTCAGACTAACTTAATTTCCTTCTATGACAGAATCACTGACTGGGTGGATCAGGGAAATGCTGTAGATATAGTATATCTTGACTTCAGCAAAGCATTTGACAAAGTATCTCACACAATCCTTATTGAAAAAATGACTAAGTATGGAATGGACAAGGCAACTGTTAGGTGGATTCATAACTGGCTTAGTGATCGGACCCAAAGAGTGGTTGTAAATGGCTGCACATCCAGTTGGAAGAATGTCTCAAGTGGGGTACCACAAGGCTCTGTTTTGGGCCCTGTATTGTTCAACATCTTTATCAATGATTTAGATGAAGGAATTGAGGGTAAACTGATCAAATTTGCTGATGACACAAAGCTAGGAGGGGTAGCTAATACTAGAGAAGAGAGAGAGAGGATTCAAAAAGATATACATAAACTGGAGCAGTGGGCAGCAACTAACAGAATGGATTTTAACAGGGAAAAATGCAAAGTACTACATCTGGGCAATAAAAATGAAAAAAGCATATACAAAATGGGAGGAATAGGGCTAAGTAACAGCACATGTGAAAAGACTTGGGTATACTAATTGATCACAGACTTAACATGAGTCAACAGTGTGATACAGCAGCAAAAAAGGCAAATGCAATTCTAGGATGTATCAACAGAAGCATACAGTCTAGATCACGTGAGGTCATTATTGCCCTCTACTCCTCTTTGGTCAGACCTCATCTGGAATACTGTGTCCAGTTTTGGGCACCACATTTTAAAAAAGACATCAACAAACTGGAGCAAGTTCAGAGAAGAGCCACCAGAATGGTGACCGGTCTGCAAACCATGTCCTATGAGGAACGGTTGCAGGATTTGGGAATGTTTAGCTTGCAAAAAAGAAGACTGAGAGGAGACTTAATAGCTGTCTACAAATATCTCAAGGGCTGTCACATTGTAGAAGGATCATCTTTATTCTCATTTGCGCAAGGAAAGACTAGAAGCAATGGGATGAAACTGAATGGGAGGAGACACAGATTAGATATTTGTCATGGGTGTATCGCCACGAGGATCGTCGCGATTACACACTCTGACTTCTCACAGCTGAGTTGCTGTTTCTTTGTGTTTGGTAATGAGGGAGTTAATTTTACCTAGCTCTTTGCTAAGACTAGGTCCAGCCTCGCCCGGCTGCTTTTGATTATGTTCTAATTAGATTCCTTCATATACCTGCCAGTCTGCTTGTTAGATGCCGGTGAAAGCATTCATGTAGTCTAGCAGACTGGATCAGTTCTGAGAATACTTAAGCTAAGAGCTCCTTAGTTGTTTTTACTCTTATAGCTTATAGTTTATCTCTGAGACCTTAGGTGTTCCTACTGTGTGTGAGTGTTGTATGTAAGACTTTATTTACTTTATTTCTTGTCTTTCTTGTATGTCTTTCTGTTCATTAACCGTTACCTGTTCATTCCCTTTGGTGGTAATCAGGGTCCTTCTTAGGACTAGATTACAGTTGGCAGGGATTGATAGGAGACAGGGTTTACGCTGGTGGCCTGGACCTCTGTACCTTTAACAGTACCTCCAGGTAGAGGGATTAGTTAGGACCCCAGTTTAGGGTCAGCATAGACCCCGGTCACCCTCTAGCCGGAGACAGCGTATAACGGATTCCGTATTGACCCACTGGACATTCTGTCAGGTAATTCTATGTTATCATATATCTATGCGCATGTTATATAGTATGTTGCCCTTTTGATATAGATTACTGTCATCACATACATATATATATATATATATATCTGCTATACAGCGTGACATTATTAGAAAAAACTTTTTGACAGTTAGGGTGATCAATGAGTGGAACAGGCTGCCACAAGAGGTGGTGAGTTCTCCTTCAATGGAAGTCTTCAAACAGAGGCTGGATAGACATCTGTCTGGGATGATTTAGAGAATCCTGCTTTGAGCAGGGGGTTGGACCAGATGACCCAGGAGGTCCCTTCCAACTCTACCATTCTATGATTCTATGATTCTAGATTACCACTAGAGGGAACCTTACACTATTTAAGGGTGTGAGAGACGTAGCAGTGAGGTCATTCCAGACTGGTGGTCAGTCGTAGTTCAGTGGTTGCAGTGATTCAGGAGTGAGTCATTCTGTGGATTTCCTGTCAGAGACATTCTAGTCAGAGACAGAGGAGGAAGATTGCAAGCTGTTATCTCAGTACAGACGGACTGTTAGTACCCGATGCAAGTGGAAAGTGACTCTCGGAGCGAGCATGAAATCAGTCTGACGGAAGGTCCTGATAGCCGCTCTGGACAGAGTTTATGAAGGAACAGAAAGAAGGGGACTACAGTCATTATAACATCGAGTTAACTGAGAAACGGTCAGTGAGCTGTGGAAGGAAGAAAGCTGACGACTACACCTACTGCTACCCGTGCTTATGTTAAGGGTGAGAGTAGGGCGACGAGCGAGTGGTGACTGAAGGAAGGAGTGCCATAGGTGACATAGCACCTCCACTCTGCTAACCGGACACCGGGTCCGAAGACTTGCTAGAACCTTCACGGCTAGTAGGAGAAACACCGGAATCCCTGCTGGACTTCAAGTCACAGAGGGCAGCCCTAAGTGCCGATACGTAACCGGGGTCAGGCAGAACAGGAGTTTAGCGGGACGCTGCATTGAAGACTTAGTTCTTGCCACAAGAAGACTTCCATCACAATGTTGGCCGGGCGAAGCTGTGCTATTCAGAGTTAAACCTGACTTCACGCAGGTTAGGACTCATACACTTTAAAGGGAATGGAGGCCTTAAACCTACTTGGCGATTACCTGGATGTACATACTCCACCCTGAGCAGCCTCCTGGGACATACCTGACACCATCACCAGTAAAGGTATGGAAAGAGACTGACTTGTGTGTGACTGACTTATTGCCCGCACCCTGCACCGCCATTACACCCTGAGGGATCCATCTAGTCTCACCTGTGGGAGACTTACCACCTTGCTGCCCCAACCCTCAGAGGATTCACCCTGCAGCGCTGGTCACCTTGATCAGAGACCACAGGTGGCGTCACGAACTATTCCTAAAATCCCCTGTAAATATTCCCCCTTTGAATAAGCGCCCAGGGCAACGGACCGAGCTGTGCTACTTGTGACATTCCCCATAGACTTCAACGGGCTCGGTGCCGAGTACCCCATAAGCCCTGGTACCGTAAGTGAGCGACTCACACACTACCATTTAATACGGACGAGCGCGAGGTGATAAAAAATCGCATTGCGCTTGTCCCCTGTTAATCTATGGGGCAGCTCGCATCATCCGATTTTTTATCGCACGTCTTGTACGTGCGAGTGAAATCGCAGCATGCTGCGATTGTGCTCGTATGTCGGCCAAGAGTCGCCAATGCAAGTCTATGGGAGCGCAAAAAAAACGGATTGCACACAGACCATGCATGTGAATTGCAATAAATACACAGGATTGGGCAGGTGACAGGAAATTGCCTCAGACATCAAATCATGAAGGTTTCACATGCTAATTAGCCTGTGAAGGTCTTAAACCAGGAAGTATCACGCCTCCACGGAGTCCAGCAAGATGGCTAGACAAATTAATGTGGAGCTCCTCATTGTTCTTGTTCAGGAGACCCCAGAACTGTGGGATGTACGTGATGCACATTACGCAGACCGTTTGCGAAAAGATGCGTCCTGGAAGCGTATATGCCGCCAAATTTTTCCCAACTATGCGGAAAGTTCACCTGAGGTACAGCAGGAAATGAGTGATAACCTTACTGCACCATTGTTGCAAACACGATCCTATGTCATAATCTGCTTGGTAGCCTGCATGTTTGGCATTTGGCACTTGTGAAATAGCATGCATTTAAAAATACATGTCACAATGCTTATACTGTGATCTTAATGTGAAAGATTTGTTGCATTGCTTTGTAGTGGGTGATGTCACTAGATGCTGGCGGAGCTGCCGTGACCAGTTCCGCAGAGAGCGGCAGAATCGGGCCAGGAGTGGGTCAGAGAGACCACAAAAGCGAAAATACATTTATTATGATCGCTTGAACTTCTGGCACCAATTATGGATCTGCGTCCGTAAGTTCATGCTTCAACTCTGCACACCTTTGTCTACTTGCCTTAAGGTATGATTTTAATGTTAATTTTTTCCATGCTAAATAGAACTGAATCCAATATAACCGAGCGTGAGACCGGCTCGGACTCAGAGGTCACGTGGACACAGTTGCTGATCTGGAAGAAGAGGCTGGTCCATCTTCCCAAAGTTTCCAGCCAACAACCACCCCAACAGCACGGTCTTCTGCAGGACAGGAGGCACAGGAAGAGGACGACCGTGCCCAGAGTAGTAGCCCAACCCTCCGCCTTGATACCTCACCACAGGCTGCAGTAGTGTCCCGACGGGGACGCCGCCAAAGGGAGCTGAACACTACTGGGACCAAACGCCAAGTGGATACAGGGGTATTAAACTATCTGTCCCGCACGGCAAATGATGATGGGGAAGAGGCCTATGCAAGGAGTCTGGCTCGCTATCTACGCACTATCCCCGAGAAGTAAGGCTGTGCGCCAGAGGTGCCATTCAAATAGTCATAGATGCTTGCACCCCACCCAATAACCCAACGCAGATCTTGGCTTATCTAGAAAGATGGCAACTGTCACGGGCAAACCGTCTCCAAATGACTGTGCCACCTGATGATAATCCAAGACCTGAAAGTGATCCCCCTTCCACACGTAGTCCATCCCCACACCAACCTCAAGGTGTTAGTCAACACCGTCTACAACATGGTCAGATATATCCGCCAGCAGTACATCACCAGTATGGCCACTTGACCATACCCAGTGGAGGAGATTGGCCACTACATGGGTATGGTCGACATGGACATTCTGGGATGTATCCGCACATGGGCCCTGTCTATAGCCTTGATTATGTCCCTCATTACCAAAGTGGACAGTACCAACACGTTGCACCCCGAGTACCTTCCATGGTCCTTCATGGCACCTCAGCCACAACTCAGCATCATGGCCAATTGCCGCAACAAAGTAACCAAGCCACTCAGCCTGATGCTCCTCCTTCTCCACCACATACATATCAGAATTTGTGAATACTTTTTTTTTATATTAAGTTTTTTATTTTATTTTTCCATGTTGTTATGATAATTTTTTGTTGAATGTGGGTTTGTGGCCGCCAATAAAGGCCATCATTGCCATATGATGCAAATATGGTATGTTATGGCTCCAAAGTGTTTGTAATAAAAAGCACAAACTCAAATTGTGATTGTTCAAATTTTGTTACATGTAACTGATGCTATCAATGTGTTATTTCACACATTATATTGCATTGTTCAAAAACGGTACATGTAAAATTAGTTTCAGGTTATCACGCACACATACATTAAATCATAACATAGACAATGTATTTTCTTGCCAAGGAGTATATCCCTCTGGGGAAACAAAATAATTGGTAAACACGTCCCGCACTTTAAGTCCAGATGGTGGGCGACGTGGTTGATGTCCATGTGGAGTTGGGAGCACATTATTTGCATCTACAACATCATAAGCCTCATTTGCAAGACAGTCATGTTTTCGGGTAAAATTGTGTAGTACCACACATGCTTTTATTACTTGATTAACATTTTGTTCGCTTAGTTGTATTGCAGACTGCAGAACCCGCCATTTGGCTGTGAGTATGCCAAAGGCACACTCGACGAGGCGTCGTGCACGGGATAGGCAGAAATTAAAAATACGCTGCCGGGTATCCAGGGTTCGCCGTGGATAGGGCCTCATGAGGTTCCTGGTTAGCTGAAATGCCTCATCACCAACCATCACATAAGGCACTGGTTCCAGATGAGACCCTGGGAGCTGACGTGGGGGTGGGAGGTCCAACTGATTGCTCCGCATACGCCGACCCATAATTGAGGTATTAAACACTCTGGAGTCTCCTGTTCGCCCATAGGCCCCAATATCTACTAAAGTAAACATGTACAGTCATGGCCAAAAGTTTTGAGAATGACACAAATATTATATTTTCACATGATCTGCTGCCCTCTGGTTTTTATATGTGTGTTTGACAGATGTTTTTATCACAGACAGAAATATAATTGCAAACATATGAGTAACAAAAGCTTATATTGACAGTTAGAATGAGTTAATGCAGCAAGTCAATATTTGCAGTGTTGACCCTTCTTCTTCAGTACCTCTGCAATTATCCCTGGCATGCTCTCAATCAACTCTGGACCAAATCCTGACTGATAGCAGTCCATTCTTGCACAATCAATGCTTTCATTTTGTCAGAATTTTTAGGTTTTTGTTTGTCCACCCGCCTCTTGATGATTGACCACAAGTTCTCAATGGGATTAAGATCTGGGACCCAAAATCTCTGTTTTGTTCCCTAAGCCATTTAGTTATCACCTTTGCTTTATGGCAAGGTGCTCCATCATGCTGGAAAAGGCATTGTTGATCGCCAAACTGCTCTTGGAGGGTTGGGAGAAGTTGCTCTTGGAGGACATTCTGGTACCATTCTTTATTCATGGCTGTGTTTTTAGGCAAGACTGTGAGAGAGCCGATTCCTTGGCTGAGAAGCAACCCCACACATGAATGGTTTCAGGATGCTTAACAGTTGGCATGAGACAAGACTGGTGGTAGCGCTCACCTTGTCTTCTCCGAATGAGGCGTTTTCCTGATGTCCCAAACAATCGAAAAGGGGATTCATCAGAGAAAATAACTTTACCCCAGTCCTCAGCAGTCCACTGCCTGTACCTTTTGCAGAATAACAGTCTGTCCATGATGTTTTTTCTGGAGAGAAGTGGCTTCTTTGCTGCCCTCCTCGAGACCAGGCCTTGTTCCAAGAGTCTCCGCCTCACAGTGCATGCAGATGCACTCACACCTGCCTGCTGCCATTCCTGAGCAAGCTCTGCACTGCTGGTAGCCCGATCCCGCAGCTGAAAAACTTTTAAGAGACTGTCCTGGCGCTTGCTGGTCTTTCTTGGGCGCCCTGGAGCCTTTTTGGCAACAATGGAACCTCTCTCCTTGAAGTTCTTGATGATGCGATAGATTGTTGACTGATGTGCAATCTTTCTAGCTGCGATACTCTTCCCTGTTAGGCCATTTTTGTGCATTGCAATGATGACTGCACGTGTTTCTTTAGAGATAACCATGGTTAACAGAAGAGAAACAATGATGCCAAGCACCAGCCTCCTTTTAAAGTGTCCAGTGGTGTCATTCTTACTTAATCATGACAGATTGATCTCCAGCCATGTCCTCATCAACACCCACACCTGTGTTAATGGAGAAATCACTGAAAAGAGGTTAGCTGGTCCTTTTAAGGCAGGGCTGCAATGATGTTGAAATGTGTTTTGGGGATAAAGTTCATTTTCTAGCCAAATATTGACTTTGCAAGTAATTGCTGTTAAGCTGATTACTCTTTATAACATTCTGGAGTATATGCAAATTGCCATTAGAAAAAGTGAAGCAGTAGACTTTGTAAAAATTAATATTTGTGTCATTCTCAAAACTTTTGGCCATGACTGTAAGCACTGTCTACCAGGGCCAACAGCACAACTGAAAAATACTCTTTGTAATTATAGTATTGTGAGCCAGAGTTGGGGGGCTTACGTACACGAATGTGCTTCCCATCTAGTGCCCCTATACAGTTGGGAAACTGGCATGTCTCCTCAAACCCACGGGCTATACGCACCCAATCTGCTTGTTTTGGCACAGGCATCACTGAGTTATGTAGTCTTGACCAAATTTCAAGGCAGGTACAGCGGACAATCCCACAAATAGTGGATTTGCCGAGTTAAAAACTCAAGGTGTAGGGCCGCATATGACAGGCCAGTGGACAGAAACCTAGAGGCAAAAAGGAAAATAAATATTACGGCCTAAACACATAACATTTTCTGTATTACACCCACCATTAAGGTATATGACATACCGTAAAGTCAGTAGAAGACGCTCCTCCGCGGAAATAGACTTGCGCATCACCGTATCCTTATACGTGATCCCAGGGCGGACCGTCTCGAGAAGAATGTCAAAAGTGGCCAAGCTCATACGACAATATTGATAGAATTTGTCGGGATGGCTGCGTAGTGAAGCATAAAGACGGTGAAAATGTCCTTTTGTCACCCGGCGTCTCACAAGTGGATGAACCCACATTCTTCTACGCCTCCTCGGATCAAGAATGACTGGGTAAGGCTCCCGAAACGCTGAGCCAAAACCCAGTGTAAAAAGAACCTGCTCTGTGGTGTTATAGGTGAGCCTGTATGACATGATGCACACAAGTCAGCTAAACACACACAACAGGAAAGTAGTAGGAAGAGGAGAATTGCTTCTCAGCCAATAAATAGCCTTCAACATTATTTCCTAATTACTTTCAGCTACGAAATTCATAATATGTTCATTTTGCATTACTGCGATAAAATAACGCCATACGGACGCAATACGGATGTCACACGGATCCTGACATGCGAGGAAATCGCATCATCGCATTGAAAACGGATTACATACGGATCAACATACGGAGGACTGTTGTGCGATTATCGCAGTACAAAATCAGACCGTTTTTTTAAACATTCTGTGTGACTCCAGCCTTATACTGAATCTTTTCCCATATAAAAGCCAATCTTATAATCTCCTCCTGCTCTATAATAACCATTTTCAACATGACAGGATCCCTTTAAATAGGCACCTTTGGTCTGTCCAGCTAAGCCATGGCCTCAGTGCACTGAGAGGATTTGTTGGCCCATTGGTTAATATGAACTTGGTGTTGTGTCTGTGACCTTGAAGAATTAGATTGTGAGACTGGTGTGAATGGAGACAATCTCCGCACAGCGCTGAAGAATATGTTTACGCTATATTAGGCGCAGGAAATAAATGGTTGGGTAAACTTGGAGCTTTGAGACAGTTAGAGAGAAGAGCCACTAGGGGGCACTCATGCACAAGTAACGAAAAAAAAGGATGCACTGATTACTGATTATATAATTTGTCATTTATTTAATGTGCTTTCATTAATAAAACCTTATTGGCAAAATTTTTTTTTACATATTTCTAAAAATAATCTTCAAAATGCAAATTTAGGTACCCCTAATTTAATGTCACCATGCGGTTCAGGCCAAGGTACGGTTCTCTGGTGCAGTAAGGAATGGTGACCATGAACTTTACGGTACAATGCCTCTTAGCCTCCAGTTTATAAGACGACCCAATGTGTATTTAGCGTTTGATCGGAATGAAACAATAGTATCCGACTTTATTTATTTGGCACTGACACTGCGATTACAGATGGGGTGAGGGTCTAAATGGACAAACAACATGCCCCCCTGAGTTTCATTTACGTTCAGCTCTTAGATGTTCTGTAAGGCAGGGTTCCCAACTCCAGTCTTCAAGGCTCACCAACAGGTCACGTTTTCAGGATTTCCTTTGTATTGCACAGGTGATGCTATTATCACCTGGGCAATACTAAGGAAATCCTGAAAACATGACCTGTTGGTGAGCCTTGAGGACTGGAGTTGGGGAACCCTGCTGTAAGGGACTTCCAACAATCAGTTGTTTGTGAGTTTTCCAGCAGAGGGCAGTGTTTCCTAATATTTGTATCAGCAGGAACAATAAGCTTGTTTGTATTTACATGTTTAATATAAATAGATACAAAGTGACATTCATGGAGTGTAAAGTGTAATGTAGGTACCTAGGTGTAAAGGCTGCTGCAGTCTGACCAGGGTCCGCAGCTGGGAGGAATTCTGCAGGGAGAGGAAGTAAAATGAATGGAAGCGTAACTTGATTACCTCGTCATCTGACTTAATGTTCAGGTAATCAGAAAATGGGTCACATACAATAATGAATTCTCTGTGTTCCTAAAACAAGAGGCAGTGGGCTGTGCAAGACAAATCCCCTTCTGTCCTGTAAGCTCTGGAGAACGTTTATACACTATTATGGCAGGCAGTATAATGGGGGTAGTAGTTCTTCTAACTAAATGTAATACCAATAGCAAAAATGAGTTTAGTGTACGACAAATGTTTCGTGTTTTAAATTCTCACCGTTTTCTTAAGATCTCTGCTTGCTGTCATGAATGTAAGCATTTTTTCATTTGATTCGTTGGGACTGATAATTTTCACAGCTGAGGGTTTGCTACAGTTGTATCTAGAACAGGTATTCCTAGGTGAGCAATTTTTCCTGCATTAGGGAGCCAGTGTATTTGCTGTCCAAGTGTGATCCGACAAAATATCAGATCGCACTCGGACCAATAGTTAGTCTATAGGGTCGTGTGTCTGATTTTTTTTAGCCTTGGACAGAGACATGTCACGGATAATTAAAAAAATCGCTGTGTGCCTACATTTGATCCGATATTTGGATCACACTCAGCCATGCAAGTCAATAAGTCTGTGGGAACCATTGGACTGCATTTGGATGACATCAGAGTGCTGTATGATTTCCATGCACTCACAGAAGAGACATTTTTTTTCTCCATCTGAGAGAACTGGATCACACTGTGCTGATCAAAGTGTCATCTGCACGATCGCCCGAGTCTCACGGATAAGAGAATCTAGAGCACCTGCCCTTAGGGGAATTGAGGTTGTCATTGCACCTGGGCTCTTGTGTCTGACATGGCACAGAGACCCATTTACCACATACAAATGTAGCAAGGGCGACCGCGGGGGAAGTCAGAGTCGGGTTCTTAAAGAAACAGTACACGGATGGAGTCCACTGAGCCAACTGTCAGCTAACACTCCCCTGGTCTCTTGCTCACAGACGGGACCAAAACAACCTTCCTCACAATGTATCTTGCTCTTGCTCCAGCTGCAGTAGTCTGGGCAAATCAGAGGCAGAATAGACAACCGTTGTCCAACAGGGAAAAATAACTTTTAATAGAACAGGATGGCAGAAATAAGATGACAAAAAGTGCACAACTGGATTACTGTTCTCTTCTTGACGCTTGCTGTAGCCGTATACACAATGGCCACAGAAGCCGAAAGTCACAACAATCCGCACGCTGGGATCTGGGAGCTTGTAACCCCTTCAGCGTGGGGCCCTCCTGTAGTCCTGGTGTAAGGTTCTTTGTACATGTTCTTGAAACTCAGTTTTCCGTCAGCCATTTTGCTTTCTGTCTTGCTGCAGCTATCTTGCCCTCAGTCAATATGGAGTTTTCAGCTTTCATGTTCCCGCCCTGATTCTCTTCCTCTTGCTTCTTAAGCAGCCACAGCTGAGCAATCAGTGCTTCAGAATCTAGCTGTAATGTAAGGAGTACAGTTCATATAGTGTCTTGTGCTTGGGTGCGATGAAAACACAGGAGTCACAGGTTTGATATAGAAGGTCTTGTATTACTTCATACAAGTGGCAATAATAGTCACACAGTTTGCAGATACAAAAGCAGGAGACACAGCAGGCCAGAGTAACTTAAGCTCAGCAATCACTCTCACAACAGGTTCAGGATCTCTTCTCTGTTACCATAAGTCCATGCAAACGTGGATCTATCAAATAGCAAGGTTCCAAAGTCCACGAGTGTTCCAAAGTTCCACAATAGGAAATAACTGGAGTACAAGGTCCAAGGCTTCCAGGAGTCAGGTCACAGGTACACTGCAGGCTTGATTCTGAAGCACTGATTGCTCAGCTGTGGCTGCTTAAGAAGCAAGAGGGAGAGAATCAGGGCGGGAACATGCAAGCTGGAAACTCCATATTGACTGAGGGCAAGACAGCTGCAGCAAGACAGAAAGTAAAATGGCTGACGGAAAAACTGAGTTTCAGGAACATGTACACAGAACCTTACATTACTCCCCCCTTAGGGACAACCTCCGGATGACCTCAGACCAGGCTTGTGTGGGTACCTCTGATGAAACTGACGGAGCAAGCGAGGAGCATTAACGTTATTGACCGGTTCCCATGAGTTGTCCTCCACTGGGTAACTCTGCCATTTAATCAAATATTGTAACTGATTTCTATACAACCTGGAATCTAGAATCCTTTCCACCACAAATTCTTCCTGACCATCGACTAGCACTGGGTCAGGGCAAGGAGAAGAACGTCCAGGAAACGTATTGGGTGTCGCAGCCTTTAGTAGAGATACATGAAAGACAGGGTGGATTCTCATAGTTCTGGGCAGTTGAAGACGACAAGCGACAGAACTTATAATTTTACTGATTTTATAAGGTCAAATGTATTTATGTCCCAACTTAGATGATGGAATTCTTAACTTAAGATTTCTGGTTGACAGCCAGACCAGGTCTCCTACCTTGAAAGCTGGTGCAGGTTTACGAAATTTATCTGCGGCTTTCTTGTACCTTTCCTGAGCCAATTCCAGATTTCCCTTTAGAAGATCCATATTCTTTTGTAAAGACGTGATTCTTTCAGCCACTGCTGGCAAAGGCGTTTCTATGGGAAATCGAGGAAGAATATTAGGATGATAACCTAAATTGGAGTAAAAAGGAGACTGCTTAGTGGAGGCGCTCTGAGAGTTGTTATAAGAGAACTCAGCCAGTGGAAGTAGATCCACCCAATCATCCTGTAGGTGGCAGATAAAGCAGCGAAGATACTGCTCCAGGGTCTGGTTGGTTCGTTCCGTCTGTCCATTAGTCTGAGGATGAAAAGCAGAAGAAAGGTTCACTTTAATGTCCAATGCTGCACAGAAATTTTGCCAAAACCTTGAAGTGAATTGCACCCCTCGATCTGAAATAACCTCATCTGGTACTCCATGTAAGCGAAACACATTTTTAATCATCAAATCTGATGTCTGTCTTGCAGTGGGTAAGCCGACACAAGGGATAAAATGAGCTGCTTTTGTTAAACGATCAACCACCACTAGAATGGTGTTCTTCCCTTGAGAGGTTGGTAACTCCACAATGAATCCATAGAAATGGATCCCCACGGGCGGGACGGGGTGGGAAGAGGTTGCAACAGACCAGTTGGTGAGGAGCGAGGTGTTTTGCATCTTGCACAGACTTCACATGAAGTGACATAGTTTAAAACATCCTTCCTGCAAGTGGGCCACCAAAAGAAACGAGAAAGAAATTCCTGTGTCTTTAGAATTCCTCTATGCCCAGCTATCTTGGAATCGTGAATGAGTTGCAATACTCTCAATCTGACTGTTTCAGGAATATAACAAACAATCCTCGTGTAATAACACTAGGATTACTAAAGCAATTTAATTTATTGTCATAACGTTTCTTTGAAAATATTCAACTTTATCATATATAAATATTAGATTTTCACACTAGAAAAGATGCAGACTGAAAATAAGAGGACACACGACTCTCCTTAAAATAAAAACAAGCTGCATGGCTCACGTGAAATGCTCCAATATACATGGGATTTGTGCAATACATGGAGTGCCACAGGCGATATGCAATCACAACTGCCAGCAAAAGTAAAAATATGTAACACTCAAATCTCCACATTTGTACCATTCGCAGATAGGAATCTATAACCCATAAATGGAAAAGAGTATATGACCTGAATAGCACATGCCGTGGATTTAATGCATGAAAATGGTGAGTGCAGAGCCTATACTAATGTTAGACATTGGCTGATCCAGGGCCCCATGATTCCGAGGAAGCTGGGCGAAACGTTCGCGTCGGGGCAGAGGGACGGACTCTGTCACACTCATTTATTGCCGCTAACATTCAGGGAAATGTGTATGCTCGGACTAACTTTCAATTTGGGGTTCTTGTTTAATGTTGCAAATGGCTATAATACTGCTTGGGCTGCACTTGGTGATTTTAAATACTTGTTTTACTGTTCAATGTGCAATCACCACGGCATTATTTTTGGCTGCACTGAATCATGGGCGTCTGGATGCAGGCAACAATGGCTAACATTATGTATAGCGCTGCACTCCCATTTTCATTGCATTAAATCCACGCATGTGCTATTCAGGGTACAGTATACTCTTCCATTTATGGTTATAGATTCTATCTGCGAATGGTACAAATGTGGAGATTTGAGTAGTTACATATATATTACTTTTGCTAGTGCAGTTTGATTGCATATCGCAGGTCACTCCATGTTATTGCACAAATACATGTATATTGGGAGATTTCACGTAGATGCCATGCAGCTTTGTTTTATTTAAGGAGAGTCGTGTGTCCCTCTTTTTTCAGTCTTGCATCTTTTTCTATGTGTGAAAATCTAAATATTTTATATATGAATAAAGTTGAATATTTTTCAAAGAAACGTTATGACAATAAATTTATTGCTTTAGTAATCCTAGTGTTATTACACGAGGATTTGTTTGTTACATGATTATATAAGCATTATATTAAAATTGGCACTAATTGGGTTATATTCAGGAATATACAGACGTTGTCCTGAATCCACACACCATTCTTAAAGACAAGACTTACGTCCCTTGGGGGTTGTGCCAAAAATGAATCCGCATGGTATGCTTCCTTGATGTCCTTAAGTAGGTCTTGATTATGAATCACTCCCAGGAATCTAGAGTCAGGAAGAATAGTCTTAGGAGGAGTAAGTGGACGTGTCTCTGCTGAATAAATCCTAGAGAGTGCATCAGCCTTTCCATTGCGCGATCCTGGTCTATAAGAAATGATAAAATTAAATTGGTTTAAGAAAAGATTCCAGCGAGCCTGGCGAGGAGTCAGGCACTTAGCCGACCTGATAAATTCAAGGTTACGATGGTCTGTCAGGACGACTATTTGCTGTGCAGCTCCCTGAAGAAGGTGTCTCCATTCTTTGAAGGCGGCAATAATGGCCAACAACTCTCTATTGCTCACATCGTAGTTCCTCTCAGCCGAAGACAACTGCTGGGAAAAGAAGGCACAGGGATGCAAGACATTCTTCTCACCTGTTCTCTGAGAGAGTATAGCTCCAACGGCACAGTCTGAAGCATCCACCTCTATTATAAAGGAAAGTTCGGGGTTGGGATGTACTAAGATAGGTGCAGTGGTAAATTTATCTTTTAGACGGGAAAATGCTTCCTGGGCTTGGGGAGTCCAGGAGAACCTAGACTCTTTCCGGGTAAGTTGGGTGATAGGTGACACTACCTCAGAGAAATTCCTAATGAAACGTCTATAGAAGTTGGCAAACCCGATGAAGCGCTGCACCTCCTTCACATTTCTAGGACTTGGCCAATCCTTGATGGCTTGGGTCTTGCTTCCATCCATACTAATTCCTTGTGTAGACAGTACATACCCCAGAAATTGAATTTCGGTCCTATGGAATTCACACTTTTCAAGTTTGATGTAAAGATGATTTTGTCTTAGACGTTCCAAGACCATTCTCACATGTCCATGATGTTCCTCTGTGGAGTTAGAAAAAATTAGAATATCATCCAAATAAATCACCACGAATGTATCTAGGAGATCCCTGAAGATGTCATTCACCAAGTGTTGGAAAGTGGCTGGGGCGGTACTCAGACCAAAAGGCATAACTAGATATTCAAAGTGTCCATAGCGTGACCTGAATGCAGTCTTCCATTCATCCCCAGGTCTAATACGGACTAAGTTATAGGCCCCACGGAGATCTAGTTTAGAGAAAATTTTGGCATGTCGCACTCTCTCCAATAACTCAGGGATTAAAGGCAATGGATAACGGTTTCTAATAGTAACCTTATTGAGTTCCCTATAGTCTACGCAGGGTCTCAGAGATCCATCTTTCTTCTTTACAAAGAAGATGGGTGCACCTGCAGGAGATGAAGAGGGGCGTATGAAGCCCTTGGGTAGATTCTCGTCTATGTAATCCTTTAAAGCCTTTAGCTCGGGCCCCGCCAGGGGGTAGATCTTACCAAAAGGTATCTCTGCTCCAGGCAATAATTCAATTGGACAATCATATGGACGGTGAGGGGGAAGCTGGTCAGCGTTCTTCTTGTCACATAAATCCACATAGTCCTGGTATACAGCTGGTAGTTCAGGGACTGACATGGTTCCTTTAGGAACAGAGCAAGCTGAAACTTTTGGACTTATCTGTTTCTCTGGAAAGTGTAATTCCTTGGTCTCCCAGTTAATGGTAGGATTCTGAGCCTGCAGCCATGGTAGCCCTAGAATAATGGGAAAGTGGGGAGAAGAGATAAGCATAAAGGACAGTTTCTCTTGATGATCTTTACCCATAAGAACCCTCAAAGGCTCTGTTTCCTGATCCACTGGTCCAGAGGTCAGCAGGGAGCCATCCACAGTTTCCATCTGTACTGGAGTAGCCTTCTTCACTGAACGTATCCCCTGTTTCAGAGCAAAGGAGACATCCATAAAATTTCCACTTGCCCCTGAGTCGATCATAGCAGAGCTAGACACCCAAGCTGAGTCAACCCAGAGTTTGATGGAAAGAAAGCAATGAGAATTGTTTTTCTTACAACTCAGCTGGGACACCGCTGAGGAAACTTGAAAAATTGCAGCGTTTACACAGTCAACGTCCTCAGAAGTAACGGAGTTTAAGTCCGAGAAATCAAGATCTGTTGCTGCAGATCTCTCTGGAGCCTGAGGCTCGGACCTGACAGATCCCCTCTCGCAACACTCACAGTGAATGAGTGCTGCAGTAGTCTTACGAGAACGGCTGGGGCAGTTTATAATGAAGTGCCTTGACTTACCACAATAGAAACATAGATTCTCCTTAAAACGATGTTCCTTGCGTGCATCACTAACCCGTCGTTGTAAAGAGTCTACCTGCATGGGTTCAGGTTCAGGTTCCCGTGTGATCCTACTCAAAGGTTCCTTAGCTGGAGAGGAAGGTAGGAAAAGGTTAGTGCGATTGCTTTCGAACCATCTCTCTTGCCTGCGTTCAGTCAGACGAGTATCAATACGGATGCAGTAGTTAATAAAGTCACCTAACGCAGTGGGAGGGTCGGCACGAGCAAGTTCATCCTTAATCAGTGGAGATAACCCTTTTCGAAAAATAGATTTTTTGGCGGAACTGTCCCAGGTGGTATCAAGGGCCCATCTCCTGAAATCCAAGGCATATTCAGCTACCGAGTGCTTACCTTGGCGCAAAGCTAACATGGCTGCTTCAGCTGTTGCACCTCGATTGGGGTCATCAAACACTTGTCCCATGGCTGAAATGAAAGCATCAAGATGATCCAAACATTCATCCTCAGTCTCAATCAGAGGGTTTGCCCACATCAAAGCCTTGTTGGTAAGCAACATAATTATAGTAAGTACTTTAGATCGTTCAGTGGGAAATTGTGAAGCATGTGCAGAAAAAAAAAGATTGCATTGATTAATAAATCCCCTGAATTTCTCACGTTCACCGCCAAAACGAAAAGGGGGCAACTTGGGAATCCCAGAACTCAGGGCTACGGCAGGAGCCTGGACTTGCTCCTCTAGAACCTCAATCCTGGCTCGCAAATCCTGGGCAGTCTGTCCAAACACTTGCAAATTGTGATTAGTGAGGTCCTGTAGGTTTGTAAAACGGGTTTTTATAGTCTGCAAATCTGCAAGGATATTATCAGTCACTCCGCAAAGTTCCTTTATGCGGGCCTCCATTTTCCAGATCTTTTAAGACAGGAGTACTGGAAGGAGAGGAGAAGAGAAAAAAAAACAATAGTGTTTACCTGTGGTAACACTGCAGAAAAAAAAACTTAAGGGAATTGCTCACCTGGAATGGTTGTGAGAAGTCACAACCACTATCATCACAGAAAGTTCAACCGGACATCTGATATCCACAGTTACAGCAGACACAAAAGAGAAAAGAAAAAAAAACAATAGTGTTTACCTGTGGTAACACTGCAGAAAAAAAACTTAAGGGAATTGCTCACCTGGAATGGTTGTGAGAAGTCACAACCACTGTCATCACAGAAAGTACAACCGGACATCTGATATCCACAGTTACAGCAGACACAGCCTTTTCCAGACCCAGCAGACACTAACGTTTGGCTTCAGAATCTTGTAATGTAAGGAGTACAGTTCATATAGTGTCTTGTGCTTGGGTGCGATGAAAACACAGGAGTCACAGGTTTGATATAGAAGGTCTTGTATTACTTCATACAAGTGGCAATAATAGTCACACAGTTTGCAGATACAAAAGCAGGAGACACAGCAGGCCAGAGTAACTTAAGCTCAGCAATCACTCTCCACAACAGGTTCAGGATCTCTTCTCTGTTACCATAAGTCCATGCAAACGTGGATCTATCAAATAGCAAGGTTCCAAAGTCCACGAGTGTTCCAAAGTTCCACAATAGGAAATAACTGGAGTACAAGGTCCAAGGCTTCCAGGAGTCAGGTCACAGGTACACTGCAGGCTTGATTCTGAAGCACTGATTGCTCAGCTGTGGCTGCTTAAGAAGCAAGAGGGAGAGAATCAGGGCGGGAACATGCAAGCTGGAAACTCCATATTGACTGAGGGCAAGACAGCTGCAGCAAGACAGAAAGTAAAATGGCTGACGGAAAAAACTGAGTTTCAGGAACATGTACACAGAACCTTACACTAGCCTGCAGTGAACCTGTGACCTGACTCCTGGAAGCCTTGGACTATGTACTCCAGCTATTCCTACTGAGGAACTCTGAACACTTGTGGACTCTGGAACCCTGCTCTTTGAAAGATCCACGTTTGCATGGACTTACGGTAACAGAGAAGAAGATCCTGAACCTGTTGTGGAGAGTGATTGCTGAGCTTAAGTTACTCTGGCCTGCTGTGTCTCCTGCTTCTGTATCTGCAAACTGTGTGACTATTTTTGCCACTTGTATGAAGTAATACAAGACCTTCTATATCAAACCTGTGTCTCATGTATTTTCATCGCACCCAAGCACAAGACGCTATATGAACTGTACTACATACATTACAAGATTCTGAAGCCAAAACGTTAGTGTCTGCTGGGTCTGGGAAGGCTGTGTCTGCTGTAACTGTGGATATCAGACGTCCAGTTGTACTTTCTGTGATGACAGTGGTTGTGACTTCTCACAACCATTCCAGGTGAGCAATTCCCTTAAGTTTTTTTTTCTGCAGTGTTACCACAGGTAAACACTATTGTTTTTTTTTTCCTCTTCCCTCTTTTGTGTCTGCTGTAACTGTGGATATCAGATGTCCGGTTGAACTTTCTGTGATGATAGTGGTTGTGACTTCTCACAACCATTCCAGGTGAGCAGTTCCCTTAATTTTTTTTTCTCTCTGCAGTGTTACCACAGGTAAACACTATTGTTTTTTTTTTCTTTTCTCCTCTCCTTCCAGTACTCCTGTCTTAAAAGATCTGGAAAATGGAGGCCCGCATAAAGGAACTTTGCGGAGTGACTGATAATATCCTTGCAGATTTACAGACTATAAAAACCCGTTTTACAAACCTACAAGACCTCACTAATCACAATTTGCAAGTGTTTGGACAGACTGCCCAGGATTTGCGAGCCAGGATTGAGGTTCTAGAGGAGCGAGTCCAGGCTCCTGCCGTAGCCCCAAGTTCTGGGATTCCCAAGTTGCCCCCTTTTCGTTTTGGCGGTGAACGTGAAAAATTCAGGGGATTTATTAACCAATGCAATCTGTTTTTTTCTGCACATGCTTCACAATTTCCCACTGAACGATCTAAAGTGCTTACTATAATTATGTTACTTACCAACAAGGCTTTGATGTGGGCAAACCCTCTGATTGAGACTGAGGATGAATGTTTGGATCATCTTGATGCTTTCATTTCAGCCATGGGGCAGGTGTTTGATGACCCCAATCGAGGTGCAACAGCTGAAGCAGCCATGTTAACTTTGCGCCAAGGTAATCACTCGGTAGCCGAATATGCCTTGGATTTCAGGAGATGGGCCCTTGATACCACCTGGGATAGTTCCGCCAAAAAATCTATTTTTCGAAAGGGGTTGTCTCCACTAATTAAGGATGAACTTGCTCGTGCCGACCCTCCCACTGCGTTAGGTGACTTTATTAACTACTGCATCCGTATTGATGCTCGCCTGACTGAACGCAGGCAAGAGAGATGGTTCGAAAGCAATCGCACTAACCTTTTCCTACCTTCCTCCCCAGCTAAGGAACCTTTGAGTAGGATCACACGGGAACCGGAACCTGAACCCATGCAGGTAGACTCTTTACAAAGACGGGTTAGTGATGCACGTAAGGAACATCGTTTTAAGGAAAATCTATGTTTCTATTGTGGTAAGTCAGGGCACTTCATTATAAACTGCCCAGCCGTTCTCGTAAGACTACTGCAGCACTTATTCACTGTGAGTGTTGCGAGAGGAGATCTGTCAGGTCCGAGCCTCAGGCTCCAGAGAGATCTGCAGCAACAGATCTTGATTTCTCGGACTTAAACTCCGTTACTTCTGAGGACGATGACTGTGTAAACGCTGCAATTTTTCAAGTTTCCTCAGCGGTGTCCCAGCTGAGTTGTAAGAAAAACAATTCTCATTGCTTCCTTTCCATCAAACTCTGGGTTAACTCAGTCTGGGTGTCTAGCTCTGCTATGATCGACTCAGGGGCAAGTGGGAATTTTATGGATGTCTCCTTTGCTCTGAAACAGGGGATACGTTCAGTGAAGAAGGCTACTCCAGTACAGATGGAAACTGTGGATGGCTCCCTGCTGACCTCTGGACCAGTGGATCAGGAAACGGAGCCTTTGAGGGTCCTTATGGGTAAAGATCATCAAGAGAAACTGTCCTTTATGCTTATCTCTTCTCCCCACTTTCCCATTATTCTAGGGCTACCATGGCTGCAGGCTCAGAACCCTACCAATAACTGGGAGACCAAGGAATTACACTTTCCAGAGAAACAGATGAGTCCAGAAGTTTCAGCTTGCTCTGTTCCTAAAGGAACCATGTCAGTCCCTGAACTACCAGCTGTATACCAGGACTATGTGGATTTATGTGACAAGAAGAACGCTGACCAGCTTCCCCCTCACCGTCCATATGATTGTCCAATTGAATTATTGCCTGGAGCAGAGATACCTTTTGGTAAGATCTACCCCCTGGCGGGGCCTGAGCTAAAGGCTTTAAAGGATTACATAGACGAAAATCTAGCCAAGGGCTTCATGCGCCCCTCTTCATCTCCTGCAGGTGCACCCATCTTCTTTGTGAAGAAGAAAGATGGATCTCTGAGACCCTGCGTAGACTATAGGGAACTCAATAAGGTTACTATTAGAAACCGTTATCCATTGCCTTTAATCCCTGAGTTATTGGAGAGAGTGCGGCATGCCAAAATTTTCTCTAAATTGGATCTCCGTGGGGCCTATAACTTGGTCCGTATTAGACCTGGGGATGAATGGAAGACTGCATTCAGGTCACGCTATGGACACTTTGAATATCTAGTTATGCCTTTTGGTCTGAGTACCGCCCCAGCCACTTTCCAACACTTGGTGAATGACATCTTCAGGGATCTCCTAGATACATTCGTGGTGATTTATTTGGATGATATTCTAATTTTTTCTAACTCCACAGAGGAACATCATGGACATGTGAGAATGGTCTTGGAACGTCTAAGACAAAACCATCTTTACATCAAACTTGAAAAGTGTGAATTCCATAGGACCAAAATTCAATTTCTGGGGTTTACTGTCTACACAAGGAATTAGTATGGATGGAAGTAAGACCCAAGCCATCAAGGATTGGCCAAGTCCTAGAAATGTGAAGGAGGTGCAGCGCTTCATCGGGTTTGCCAATTTCTATAGACGTTTCATTAGGAATTTCTCTGAGGTAGTGTCACCTATCACCCAACTTACCCGAAAGAGTCTAGGTTCTCCTGGACTCCCCAAGCCCAGGAAGCATTTTCTCGTCTAAAAGATAAATTTACCACCGCACCTATCTTGGTACATCCCAACCCCGAACTTGCCTTCATAATAGAGGTGGATGCTTCAGATTGTTCCGTTGGAGCTATACTCTCTCAGAGAACAGGTGAGAAGAATGTCTTGCATCCCTGTGCCTTCTTTTCCCAGCAGTTGTCTTCGGCTGAGAGGAACTACGATGTGGGCAATAGAGAGTTGTTGGCCATTATTGCCGCCTTCAAAGAATGGAGACACCTTCTTCAGGGAGCTGCACAGCAAATAGTCGTCCTGACAGACCATCGTAACCTTGAATTTATCAGGTCGGCTAAGTGCCTGACTCCTCGCCAGGCTCGCTGGAATCTTTTCTTAAACCAATTTAATTTTGTCATTTCTTATAGACCAGGATCGCGCAATGGAAAGGCTGATGCACTCTCTAGGATTCATTCAGCAGAGACCCGTCCACTTGCTCCTCCTAAGACTATTCTTCCTGACTCTAGATTCCTGGGAGTGATTCATAATCAAGACCTACTTAAGGACATCAAGGAAGCATACCATGCGGATTCCTTGTTGGCACAACCCCCAAGGGACGTAAGTCTTGTCTTTAAGAATGGTGTGTGGATTCTGGGACAACGTCTGTATATTCCTGAAACAGTCAGATTGAGAGTATTGCAACTCATTCACGATTCCAAGATAGCTGGGCATAGAGGAATTCTAAAGACACAGGAATTTCTTTCTCGTTTCTTTTGGTGGCCCACTTGCAGGAAGGATGTTTTAAACTATGTCACTTCATGTGAAGTCTGTGCAAGATGCAAAACACCTCGCTCCTCACCAACTGGTCTGTTACAACCTCTTCCCACCCCGTCCCGCCCGTGGGGATCCATTTCTATGGACTTCATTGTGAGTTACCAACCTCTCAAGGGAAGAACACCATTCTAGTGGTGGTTGATCGTTTAACAAAAGCAGCTCATTTTATCCCTTGTGTCGGCTTACCCACTGCAAGACAGACATCAGATTTGATGATTAAAAATGTGTTTCGCTTACATGGAGTACCAGATGAGGTTATTTCGGATCGAGGGGTGCAATTCACTTCAAGGTTTTGGCAAAATTTCTGTGCAGCATTGGACATTAAAGTGAACCTTTCTTCTGCTTTTCATCCCCAGACTAATGGACAGACCGAACGAACCAATCAAACTCTGGAGCAGTATCTCCGCTGCTTTATCTGCCACCTACAGGATGATTGGGTGGATCTACTTCCATTGGCTGAGTTCTCTTATAACAACTCTCAGAGCGCCTCCACTAAGCAGTTTCCTTTTTACTCCAATCTAGGTTATCATCCTAACATTCTTCCACGATTTCCCATAGAAACGCCTTTACCAGCAGTGGCCGAAAGAATCACGTCTTTACAGAAGAATATGGATCTTCTAAAGGAGAATCTGGAATTGGCTCAGGAAAGGTACAAGAAAGCAGCAGATAAATTTCGTAAACCTGCACCAGTTTTCAAGGTAGGAGACCTGGTCTGGCTGTCAACCAGAAATCTTAAGTTAAGGATTCCATCGTCTAAGTTGGGACATAAGTACATTGGACCCTATAAAATCAGTAAAATTATAAGTGCCGTTGCTTGTCGTCTTCAACTGCCTAGAACTATGAGAATCCACCCTGTCTTTCATGTATCCCTACTAAAGGCTGCAACACCCAATACGTTTCCTGGACGTTCTTCTCCTTGCCCTGACCCAGTGCTAGTCGATGGTCAGGAAGAATTTGTGTAGAAAGAATTCTAGATTCCAGGTTATACAGGAATCAGTTACAATATTTGATTAAATGTCAGGGCTACCCAGTGGAGGACAACTCATGGGAACCAGTCAATAACGTTAATGCTCCTCGTTTGCTCCGCCAGTTTCATCAGAGGTACCCAGACAGGCCTGGTCTGAGGCCATCCGGAGGTTGTCCCTAAGGGGGGAGTAATGTAAGGTTCTTTGTACATGTTCTTGAAACTCAGTTTTCCGTCAGCCATTTTGCTTTCTGTCTTGCTGCAGCTATCTTGCCCTCAGTCAATATGGAGTTTTCAGCTTTCATGTTCCCGCCCTGATTCTCTTCCTCTTGCTTCTTAAGCAGCCACAGCTGAGCAATCAGTGCTTCAGAATCTAGCCTGCAGTGAACCTGTGACCTGACTCCTGGAAGCCTTGGACTATGTACTCCAGCTATTCCTACTGAGGAACTCTGAACACTTGTGGACTCTGGAACCCTGCTCTTTGAAAGATCCACGTTTGCATGGACTTACGGTAACAGAGAAGAAGATCCTGAACCTGTTGTGGAGAGTGATTGCTGAGCTTAAGTTACTCTGGCCTGCTGTGTCTCCTGCTTCTGTATCTGCAAACTGTGTGACTATTTTTGCCACTTGTATGAAGTAATACAAGACCTTCTATATCAAACCTGTGTCTCATGTATTTTCATCGCACCCAAGCACAAGACGCTATATGAACTGTACTACATACATTACACCTGGAGACCCATAGTGCAGGCTGTTTGTCCTTGTTCCTCAGTCCTGTAAAATCCAGGACAACAGTTCACTCCTGTCCAGAGGCCTGGCAGTGCCCTGTATAATGCATGTCTGCCCTGGCCAATGATCTGGGCAGTTCTGAGGAAGCTGCAGCTTCCCTTCAACACGTGGCTGCTGGCCCCACCCCCACATTAACTCCTGCCTGTCCCTAACTCTACAGGCAGCAGCAAATACAGTGGACACAGTAACATTTAAAGGAGAAACACATTACAATACATAGCAATTACAGGACATACATAACATTATATGACAAATGCAGCACATAGAACATTTTAAGTACATAACCACTTATATACATGGGTGCAGAAATACCTTCATTACTTGAAGTGCACAGGGGATCATACGGAAGGAGGAGAGGGTGTAGCTGAGGGGACCTGCCACCCCTTTACATTCCCTCCCTGCTCCACCCATTTCTCTTACTCAGACTGCAAGGGCGGCAACTCTTCCTTCGCCCACACCCATTCTGGGTGGGCATTTGTTACAACAGGATGCAGCCTTCTCTCTTCTGGTGCCAAAATTCCCACATGACGCCCACGAAAGGCGGCGTCATCTTCAATTTTCGAGCCAACAGCCGCTATTTTTACCTCTTCGGTGCCATGTTCAGTTGTCACGCCTACAGCCGCCTGCAGCACCACGACAACATGCAACAGCACGCAAACTCCAAATTCACAGTCACAATTCTCGGGATCGCTGTCAGCCAACATTAAGATATTGAGGCTGTTGCTTGGCAACTCGGAGCTTCAACTCCCTCCATAAGTTTTCTATGGGATTAAGGTCTGGAGACTGGCTAGGCTACTCCATGACCTTAACATGCTTCTTTTTGAGGCACTCCCTTGTTGAATTGGCTGTATCTTTTGGGTCATTGTCTTGCTGGAAGACCCAGCCATGACCCATTTATAATGTCCTGGCGAAGGGAAGGAGGTTGTCACTCAGGAATTTATGGTACATGGCTCCATCCATTGTCCCATTGATGCGGTGAAGTAGTCCTGTGCCCTTAGCAGAGAAACATCCCCAAAACATAATGTTTCCACCTCCATGCTTGACTGTGGGGACGGTGTTCATTGGGTCATAGGCAGCATTTCTCTTCCTCCAAACACAGTGAGTTGAGTTAATGCCAAATACCTAAATTTTTGTCTCATATGACCACAGCACCTTCTCCCAATCACTCACAGAATCATCCAGGTGTTCATTGTCAAACTTCAGACGGGCCTGCACATGTGCCTTCTTGAGTACGGGGACCATGTGGGCACTGCAGGATTTTACACCTTTATGGCGTAATGTGTTACCAATGGTTTTCTTAGTGACTGTGGTCCTAGTTGCTTTGTGCTCATTAACAAGTTCCCCCGTGTAGTTTTAAGCTGATCTCTCACCTTCCTCATGATCAAGGATACCCCACGAGTTGAGATTTTGCATGGTGCCCCAGATCGATGTCGATTGACAGTTATTTTGTATTTCTTCCATTTTCTTACTATAGCACCAACAGTTGTCTCCTTCTCACCCAGCGCCTTGCGTATGGTTTTGCAGCCCATTCCAGCTTTGTGCAGGCCTATAATCTTGTCCCTGACATCTTATAAAGCTCTTTGGTCTTGCCCATGTTGTAGAGGTTAGAGTACGACTGACTAAATTGAGCTGTGGACAGGAGTCTTTCATAAAGGTGACTATGTAAGACAGCTGACTTTAATCCAGGTAACGAGTTGATTTGGAGCATCTAACTGGTCTGTAGGAGCCAGAACTCTTAATGGATGGTAGGGGATCAAATACTTATTTCTCACTGCAAAATGCAAATATATTTATATAATTTATACAGTGTGATTTTCTGGATTTTATTTTTGATATTCTATCTCTCAATGTTAAAATTAACCTACTCTTAAAATTATAGACTGTTCATGTCTTTGTCAGTGGGCAAACTTACAAAATCAGCACGGGATCAAATACTTATTTCCTTCACTGTACATTGCAACAAACTACCAGGAAAGAAGAAATATTTATACAGTTGATATACTGATAGGATAGACTACATATACATTCACCTCTGAGCTGTGCAAAGTGTCGTTCTTAAGGATTTTCTTTTTTAATTTCTTGACACAAATATTAAGATTTGAGAGTCCTCAGTGGTTGATAGCTTTTAATGGCTAACTGAAAAGATGGTAACAAATTGTAAGCTTTCGAGACTACTCAGGTCTCTTCATCAGGCACAGATGGAAACAAGAATGTTTCTAATCACTGACAACAAGCCGAGATCTTAACAATATTGAGGAATTCAAAAAGTCTCTTGGAAAGTTGTAGGAGGTTACCTTAATAAGGGAAAAGCTGAAATATTATTTTTTTTATCATTAGCAGAATTTTTTTTTAACTTTGGTTCTGAAGGTGGAGTCAAGATGTAAACATTAGAAAATTGACAGCTTGGTAGCAACTGCTCCATAAATGCTGGAGCTTTCATCTTTAGTGCGGAATTCACATGAAAGTGGCGGAATAGTAGTGGGTGATTCATCTCACTGATGGCTGTGGAGCAGCCGCGTGTGGATATATGTATCTGGTAACACGCTGGAATGGTCTGGGTCTATATTTTTCTTGTTGTCGGGTTGTGAAGTGATAATGGAAAATAAAACTATTGTCTTAATACAGCTTCATCCAGTGCAGAGAAAAGGACAGAACAACTAATACAGTGACACCTTTACAGGTAGCAATAATCAATTATGTTTAATAAATAGCAACATATTATTTAGATTTCTGATTTTCTTTATATGTGATTAACCAAAAACAAACAAACCCTGTGTTGGCAGTGGATTATTCAGGATACTCTCCAAGCGTGTGACAACAGAGCTTCTTATTCAGGAACAATCAGGAACAATATATGATAAGCTTAATAGATCAGGAATAAATCATTTGTGTGTCTCTATCTGTGCAGCAGCTGCAGCAGGCTGCTTCTCTCATACACAGACACAGGAAAAACAGGAAATACAGTCACATGCTCTCCCTGTGTGAGCTTCTGGGAGTTTTTTTTGTTCTAACTTTATAAACACAAAAAGAATGCAGACACCATATTACATGCAACAAATAGTGTTAATAAAAGAAAATATTACACATCAACATCATGCATGTATATATAGGGACTGTAGAAGACTAGCTGTACGGAATACAGAAAATACAACACTAAAGCAGCCATAGAGTCTCAATAAAATGAATACTTTATTTAACATATAATTCATAAAATACATATGCCTAGGGACAATGGTAGGGGGAAAAGAGACAGAATGAGGGCATAAAAATACACATGTAAAATTGTGCCTGATAGGTGACCGGTTCCTGCTACCAAGAGACACATTATGTCAAGGCGAAGGATTTTTTTCAGCTTGTGGTCAAAAAAATAGCCAGAATATCAAAGGTTAATAACATCTATAAATGTAGACATAGTGTCAATGCATATCTAAGGTGCACATCACTGGGGGATACACTTAGTACCTATCATTGGACATATACTCGCTATCTACCAGAACTCCATACATAATTATGCGACCCCCAGAGAATGTAAATTATACCTGAAGGTCTCCTGTTCCTGCACCTCTACAGGTATAATTTACATGTGTATTTTTATGCCCTCATTCTGTCTCTTTTCCCCCTACCATTGTCCCTAGACATATGTATTTTATGAATTATATGTTAAATAAAGTATTCATTTTATTGAGACTCTATGGCTGCTTTAACTTTATAAACAGCATACAAATCTAGCAAATAAACACTCATAGACAGGAATGGAGTTGTTGCACCAAACATATTCCAACACCCCCACTCAACAACTACTTATCCTGTTAGTACCATTGCTGTTCTGAAGTCCACAAACTTGGCTCTTGATAATGGCTTTGTCATACCATCAGGTATCATCTTGTCAGACTCGCAATAAACAAACTCGAGTACACTACGCTCCACTAAGGCTGCTTTCACACTTCAGGCTTTTTGAATCAGGCGTGATCCGGCGTGTTTTTAAAAAACGGATCCGGTACCGGATGCGTTTTTTTAGCATAGACTTACATTAGCGCCGGATCGCGCCTGATGTCACAGCGTTGCATCCGTTTTTGGCCGGATCCGTCGGAAATGTACATTCCGGCGGCCGGACAAGACACTTGCTGAAACGTTTTTTTTTTTCCCGGAGCCGCCTGACAGTGCCTGAATCGGCACTTCAGGCGGCCGGAAACAATGCAAACCTATGGAGCCGGACCAGTATTTTGACAAATCCATCAGAAAACTGATCCGGAGTCCAAGATCTCTCTCTCTCTCTCTCTCGACATTCAAGCCTGCATTTTCAACATGGAAATTTTACATTTCCGGGTTGAAAAGGTCAGGACGGATCAGGCAAAAAACCTGATCAGTTGCATCAGTTTTTTTAAATCAGCGCCAGATCCGTCCTATCAGGCATAGGACGGATTATGCCTGATTAAAAAAAACTGATGTGTGAAAGTAGCCTAAGTCACGTAAGTGGTGATGTTTTACATCGATGTGCTTAGTCCTTGCACTAATCTTCTCACTGCTAGCATGGTTTGCTGAAATCTTCCAAAAGTTGTTTCAACCAAATTACTTCTTGACTTGCATAAGCAGCAGACAAATATTCTGCTTCTGTAGAAGATAATGCGACTGACACTTGTTTTCTGCTGGTCCAAGAAATTGAATTTTCTCATAACTTGAACAAGTAACCACTTGTTGATTTCCGATCACTTGAATCTCCAGCCCAATCTTCATCCACATAACCTTTGAGAGTGAGATCTAATGTAGATATCTTAAGATTTAGCCTTTGAGTTTCTTTAAGATTTTGAAAAATTCTCTTAATTGCATTCCACTCTTTGGTGTGGCTTGCTTACGCGTCGGCAGAGAATTCCGACTGTGGCTGTGATATCCGGACGAGTTGTGGTTGCTATGTATAGAAGCGCACCCACTGCTTGTTTGTAACTCTCATTGCTGGATAGCAGATCTTCTTCTTCCAACTTTAAGTAGGACGGATTCATTGGTGTTGACGCACCTTTGGCTTCTGACATTCCTAACTGGTTTAGGATTGTGGAAATTTTAGAACTTTGGTTGAGAAGAAAACTCCCATCTTCCTCTCTCTGGATTTGGATTCCCAAATAATATGTCACATTTCCAAGGTCCTTAGTCTCAAAGTGCTGGTTGAGAATTTCACCTAGCTTTGGAATTTCTTTTTCATCTTGATGAGACATGATTACATCGTCTACATATAGGAGAACAGGAGAACATACATCCACTCCTTTGCTACATTTTTCGTATACAAACATGGGTCAGCTTGAGAGCTTTCAAATCCTTCATCCATCAAAACTTTGTTCATTTTCAAGCTCCAAGCTCTTGCCGATTGCTTAAGTCCATGGAGAGATTTTTGCAATTAACAAACAAGGTGCTCTTCACTCTTTCTAATACATCCCTCGGGTTGGCTCATGTACAACTTTTCTTCAATGTCACCATGTAGGAAGGCTGTTTTGATGTCAAAATGTCTCATTGTCATCTGTTAAACTGCAGCTATGGACATTAAAGTTATTAATGTGGCTTGCTTCGCAACTGGAGAAAATGTAGCATCATAATCTTCACCATACTTTTGCGAGTACCCTTTTGTGATCAATCTTGCCTTAAACTGGTGAACTTTACCTTCTGAGTCATATTTGATTTTGAAGACCCACTTACATCCGATAGCTCTTTTTCCTTGTGGTAGCTCAGTAAGCTCCCATGTCTGGAGTTGGTGAAGGGACTCCAACTCTTCTTATTTACCACTTCTGCTTCTCATGGACAGACAGTTTTTGCATCTTTTGCCATGACTGTGGCTCTGGTTCAGTAAGTGTTCTAAGTCTGACCATATAAGAAAGATGTCTAGCTGGGATACCTTTTTTTGGCCTTTCTGATCTCCTGACTTGAGGTTGACTTGGTTCTTCTGTGTCTTCCTTGGTGGCTTCAGAGCTTATACACTCTTCAGTATTTTCCTTTTTGGTGTCTAGGTTTGGTAATTGAGATTCTTGTTCTTGCTTCTTAGGTTGAATAACTGGTGTAACTTCATGGAATTTGAGCGATACAGAGTATTCATCAATCACTACATCTTTGCTGATTGTTACTGTGTTGGTCTCTGGGTGCAGAATTCTGTACCCCTTTTGAGTTTCGCTATGGCCCACCATTACTCCTTGCTTTGCATGTGATTCCCACTTGGAACGTTTTTCTTTGGGAACATACATAAACGTTTTGCTTCCAAATATCTTGAGGTTCTTCAGGTTAGGCTTTTCGCAGTTTCCATAGCTCATATGGAGTTTTATTTGTGGTGTTACCTGGCACTCTGTTTTGAAGATAGCAAGCTGTCATGATGGCTGCTCCCCAATACGTTGTAGGTAGATTTGCATCAAACAACATACTTCTTCCACTTTCACAGAGAGTATGATTCTTTCTCTCTGCAATGCCATTTTGTTCTGGGTTGTATGGAATTATAGTCTGGAACACGATTCCATCCTTTTTCAAAATGGTTTGCACCTTACCACTTGTATATTTGGTTCTATTATCTGCATTTTGGCATTCTTCCAAATTTGTTAAACATTACAGCAAGATATTCTTCAATCTTCTGTGGAGCTTCAGCCTTACTGTGAAGCAGATAGGCGACTGTATATCTGGAGTAGCCATCAATAAATGTGAGAAAACATCTCTTCTTGCTAAGAGTTTGAACACTCATTGGACCACAAACATCTGAATGTAACAGATCCAGAGGCTGTGCAGATCTAGTGGTGCTTATTTTAGGAAAGGACTTTCTGGACATTTTCCCTTTAAGAAAGCTAGTGCACTTCATCATTTGACTACACTGGTTGATTTCAATACCATTTGCAAGTTGAGCTAGCTTCCTTACTGCTTCTGGGTCTCTGTGCCCAAGACGTCTATGCTATACATGGATACAGTTCTTATGCAGATCTTGTCTAGCACTGTACACTCTTTTCATTTTAGCTGATAAAGTTCATCTTGGATTTTTCCTTCTGCAAGAGTGTGACCCTTCTTTGAGATGATGCAGCTGTTATTTCTAAAAGTAGCTACATTCCCTTTTGTGTGAGCTTCTTTACTGACAGAAGATTGCTTTTAAGGCTGGGAACATAGAGAACATCCTTTATTAGGATTTTTCTGCTTTGTGCTGAGGAAACTGGACAATGGAGGTAGCTATCTCCTACTCCTTCTGAAGTCATATAGTGACCATTAGCTAAGATGACCTTTTCTGATTTGCTTTCTGTCATGGTTGGGGTGGTAGTTCTGCCTGGTACGTCGGGGATTAAAACTCATGAACTCAGTTCGGCATCAGTTATACTATTGCCCTCGGCCGTGTTCCTGACCCTGCATGCCAGTGTACTGTTTGCTGGTGATTGTCTGTTCGTGTATGTCCCATCTGTTTACGTTTCTGCATCTGTCTCTCATCTTGGTATTAATTGTGTCTCACTGACTCTGACCATCGGCATGATTCTGACCAAGTCCTTGTCTGACTCTTCCGGTACTGCACCACCATCTCTGTCTCTGACCTTGGCTTGGCCCTGATTACTTCCCCTCTTGACCCCTCTGGTACCTGTGCCGTTCTCTGGTCCTGACTCACGCTTGTCCAACTCCTCTCCTGTCTCATACTTTGGAGCCTTGCTCTCCGGGGTTTGTTCCCGCCCCTGGCCACACCCACGGCAGTCACATGCTTCAGGTCCTGCGTGCCTGAAGCTTCTCTCCTCGCTGCTGCTGCTCACACCTCTGCCTGCCCAATATCTAGCCACCCCAGCTCAGGACACCTGCAAGGACCAGTCTGTAAGTACTGTGCAGGGTGCCTGACACTTTCATTAAGGTCAGTGAAGAAATCCTTGTTATTTTTAATATGACTGCTTGCACTAGAATCTATACACCATATATGCTTTTCAGATGGGCTTATACTGGCATTAAATGCAGTTTCAACACTTGCAGAATCTTCCTTTATAGCTGTTTTAACCCTTTGATGACTGTTCTGCTATTTAAGCTGACTCATTCTTGTTTTCCAAATTCTGCAGTCTGTTTTAAGGTGGCCATGCTTTTTACAGACAAAACATTCACGAGTTTCTCTTAGATTGCTCTTATATTTAGGGAAATCCTGTGTCTTTAATGTTGTTTCTGCTCTGGATTCATTACTGCTGCTTACATGCTGCGTTTTTCTCTTGAATTCATCCACAAGTTTGCCTTTAACATACTCTAGTGCAGCTCATCATCTGGCCGTGCATCTAGTGCAGTCACAAGTGTGTCATAACTCTCTGGAAAACCACTTAATAGAAGTGCAGCAACATGAAAATCTTTAATTTCTTCTCCAATACCCTTGAGATGCTCCACAATCTCTAGGGTGTTTCTTATATAGTCCTGCATATTCTGTCCATCACTTAGCTTAGACTGATACAGCTTTCTCATGAGATAAAGCTTATTGCTGAGATTTGATCTTTCATGCACTTTCTGTAACTAATTCCACAACTCCTTTGCAGTTGCACACTTGCATATATGCATAATCTGATTATCATCTACACTGAGGGAAATCGTGTTTTGTGCTTTCTGATCCTTCTCTAGCCAATCATCTGGTAATGGATGAGGCACTTGTTCCTGAGTATATTTCCATGTACCTTCTCTTGTGAGCAGCATCTTCACCTTGAATTTCCAGGACTGGTAGTTCTGGTTAGTGAGGCTTGGCACTGACAACTTGACAGGATTGCTGCTAGTGGACATCTTCTCTGTTGCTCTGTGCTGCTTTTGCTTTGGATTTCTGTTGCTGTTTTACTCTGGGGTTCTGTGTCGCTCTGGGCCCATAACCTGTTGGCAGCGGATTATTCAGGATACTCTCCAAGCATCTGACAACAGAGCTTCTTTATTCAGGAACAATCAGGAACAATATATGATAAGCTTAATAGATCAGGAATAAATCATTTGTGTGTCTCTATCTGTGCAGCATCTACAGCAGGCTCCTTCTCTCATACATAGACAGGAAAAACAGGAAAATACAGTTGTGGCACCCCTGAGGGTTCAGTCGCCACAGAGGTATTGCACCTTATCCAGAGGTGTGACACCCCACTCTCAGTTAAGGAGGGAGTACCAACCAGGACTCTAACACCAGCACCCAACACTGACTATAGCAGCCTTGCACCCTGGACATACCCTAAGGGAGGATGGTCTCATCCCTGGTTGGGTAGGAAAGAGTGCATGGGTGGTGGTTGGAGAAAGTAAGAAGGAGGGGAAATAAAGCTTCAAGAAGCAGGAAACAGAGTCTAGTCAGACAGTCTGGGAGGGGACCTGGAGCTGATAGGAGCTCAGCCCCAGACAGAGGACGTGAGATAGTGAGAAGCAAAGAGGGATGCTTCTGGAAGGAAAGAAGGGGTCATTGGGGCACGAATAGTGAGTGATCCATCCGTGGGGTCCGATCCAAGTGTGGAGGGACCAGGTCGCAGAAGGGACTCGGCCCCTAGCCTAGTGGAGAACTTTAAGACTCAGCTAGCAAGCCAACAGCTGTGATAACTTTAGGGATTACAGCCAACAACCACAATCATCTTCTCCGGACAGGCAGCTATATAGAATCAAGGAAATGCAGAGAGAGAGAACGTTATCCGACAGGATTCGCAGCAGCCGATCAGGGACACTGTGGGGTGCTGGAAAGGAAGCAGGAGTGGAAATCAGCACAGTGAGACGGCCAGGGAAAGGAACACATATATAAAGGAGTCCTGGAAAGGTGTATCCCAATCTGCCTGGGAGTTTGCTGAGTTCCTCACCTGGAGGCCACTGTACCAAGCAGGCATCTGTGCGCACCAGAACTGTGAGTAAAGCCTTGGAAACTGCAACTGACTGTCTCCTCAAGTTCTTCATGCGACGCACACTCCAAACTGCTACTGTCATGGGTGTATCGCCACGAAGATCGTCGCGATTACACATTCTGACTTCTCGCAGTTGAGTTGCTGGTGCTTTGTGTTTGGCAATGAGGGAGTTAATTCTACCTAGCTCTGTGCTAAGACTAGGTCCAGCCCCGCCCGGCTGCAGTTGATTATGCACTAATTAGCTCCCTTCATATACCTGCCAGTTTGCTTGGGAGATGTCGGTGAAAGCTTTCATTCTGACCAGCAGAGCGGATCGTTTCTGAGAAGACTTAAGCTAAGAGTGCCTGTTGTGGTTAATCCTCTCCTCGCTTATAGTTTATCTCCTTAACCTTTTGTGTTCCCTCTGTGTTGTAGTTTTTGTATGCAAGGCAGTATTTACTTTACCCCTTGTCTGTCTCGTGTGTCTAATACTGTTAGTAAGCTGTGATCTGCCCATTCCCTTTGGTGGTAATCAGGGTCCTTCTCAGGACTGGATTACAGTGGTCAGGGATCTACAGGAGACAGGGTTAGGCTGGCGGCCTGGACCTCTGTACCATTAACAGTACCTCCAGGTAGAGGGACTAGTCAGGACCCCAGTTTAGGGTCAGCATAGACCCTGTCCACCTCTATCCTGAGACAGCGTGACAGCTACATCTCCCAGCACCATCATTACTTTCTACAACATCTTTCTGCCCTGAGACAACCAGCTTCACCTGTGGGAAGCTATTCCAACTATGCTGCATCACCATCAGTCTCAGAGGATCTGCACTGCGGCGCTGGTCACCTCTGACCAGAAACCACAGGTGGCGTCACGAACACTTTACTACAAATTCTATCATCCCCTGTAGATATTCTCCCTTTTATTGGATGCCCAGGGCCACGGACTGGGTCACTGCTGCCATGACACATCCCTTTAAGACACCGGCCCGGTACCGAGTACCCCACTGCCCTGGCAGGCGATCCATCTTGGCGTCACGAACAGAATATCGAAGCCCGGTGTCACCCGGTCCTGTGTGCCTATTCTGAACTGTCTTTTGTGCAAGAAGAATTGCTTAACGTGCTAGAGACTTTGTTGAAAATTGTGAAAGACTACCACCATATTTGCACTATGAGGCGCGCAAGAAGAAGAAGAGCGTATCGTCGAGGGCGTAACCCACAAAGTGGCGCGAAAGATATGGCTGCCCTGTCTAAATGTTATTGCACTATAAGAACCTGTCTCTCAGCCAGAGAGATTTGCCTGCTGATCATAGAAAAAAGGAAAAGGAGGAAGAAGAAGGTCCGCCCCAGAAGAAAAAGCGTGAACTCCTATGTGCTGCGACACAGGAGTTGATCGACAAGATGGCGGCTGGTGGTGACCAGGGGTGCGGAGGAGCAGAGGAGAGCTCCTTCCCAAGCTTGAAGGGAGGAGAGTATCAAGGGAAACTATCAGGAGAAACCGCAAGGTGGGTACTTACCAGCAGTTTCAGCAGCCCTGACAGTGAGAGCCAGGAACCTCTGACTGCCTGTGACAGCTGTACTCACAGCGCCCGGGAGCTGGGCAAGATGACAGCAATACAGCAGAGCTGGGATGAGCAGAATGCTGGGTGGTGAGTGTACTGACAGGACCTGTGGTCACGTGATCACAGGGGGCGGGGCTTAGCATCCTGCAGCTGGAGATGAGTGCAGGATGTGTGCAGGATGCTACAGGGACCCTGAGCAGAGAAGGGAAAGGGGGTCACCGGACACCAGGGAAAGGATGGGGCACCAGAGGGAGATGAAAACCAAGACAAGTCGAGGTCAGTAACGCGAGAGGCAACGCGGTACAGAAGAAGCAGGCTAATCAAGAATAGTCAGGGACGTGGCAGGAGTCAGAAAACCAGAGATGCATATACACAGTGCAGAATCAAGAAGCAAAATCACAACGGGGAACAGAACCGAGTCAGAACCATACAGTACAAGCAAGCGAGAACACAGGCACAAGTTACAGGCAAACAGAGTTCAACACACTCAGCCAAGGACAAAAGTATAACTGACGGGGATTGGAGCTTTCCAGGGCTATAAGAAGCTCTCCCCGAGCCAAGAAGAGGCCACAATAATAAACCCCAGGTGTGCAGGTCAGAGCCTGCACTAGAATCAAGGCATTAACCCCTGGCGTGCAGGTCAAACCTGCACTGGGATCATGACAAAGAGGAACCACCAGTGGCCATGGAACAGGCACTGCTGGAACAAAAATATCAGAGCTGACCCGGCAGCTGGAGGAAGAGGAGACAATGGCGCAGAGCTGGTGGAGGACCACGCTCGGCCAAAAGCAGCCGGTAGAGCCGCAACGACCGCTCCGGCGTCCTGATACCCCGGGCCTGGTGGAGGAGGAATCCGGCCCCGGAGCTACCAGCGAGGCTGAAGACCCGGCCTCGGCGGAAGAAGAGTCGCTGCTGGGGCCGCTGCCCACGCCACCATCTCCTGAACCCGGCAGGCCGCGTACATCCCTGGACTGGGATTGGCCGTGTGGTCTAGAAGACCAGTTCGGGCCAGTGATGCAATCGACTCCCGCAGAGAACCAGGCCCATGCTGAACGCGTGGTGTACTGCTGGTCACCCCAGGGAGCGGAGCTAATGGGGTTCCCGGACCAGCAAGCCGATGGAGGCAAGCTGGAGGTGCTCAGCTGGGCCATCTACGATAAAGAGTTCACGGACCGCTGGGAGCAGCAGGACCGAGAGGAACAGGCCCGGCGGCAGGAACAGACAGAGCGCGACCTGGCAGAAAAACAGCAGACCCACCAAGAGAAAGGTACGGGGCGGGGATCGCTGAGGCAGGGCGCCGTGGTGGAGTTTCGGCTAAAGGGAGGATGGGGGTTCATCAAGGAACCACACTTACAGGCGGAGGTCTTTGTTAATAGGTGGGACGTGGAGTCTCACCTTAAAGATGGACACCCAGACCGGGATCTCTATCCTGGAGATCTGGTCACTTACACCCGGCATTGGGGCCTCAAGGGCTGGTATGCCTTGAACGCCAGAAGGCACCAGTCAGCCGCCACCGAGCAGGGAGCTGTCGGTGGAACCCCGCCAAGAACAGCCAGACCCGGTCGGGCTGCAACCCCTCCTCCCCATCCAGGCTGAGCACTGTATTTACACAAAGTGTGTCTACCCAAACTCTCGTAGTAGAACATGACATAACTGTGCATGCCACCAAGAGGTATCGACTCATGGTAGCCCCAGGAGTGGCAACTGTGTATGAGTTCCCTGAAGAGGAATCAGTGGCACCAGGTGCTTCTGCTAAAGAGAACTGAACAGCTATGCAGTATGATTGTATATAGTTTTATGCAAAGTTATCTATAAGTTGACCCGGGAGGGTCTTTGCACAAGGTCATCTGTTTTAACTTCAAAAACTGTGAGACGATGAACTGTGTATAGTTATTATTAAGGTTGAAGGAAGACTTTAAGTCCATCTAGTTAAACCCTTATCCTATCCTAACCTGCCCTAACATGTTGATCCAGAGGAAGGCAAAAAAAACCCAAGTGGCAAACAGCAAGCTTCACATTGGGGAAAAAAATTCCTTCCCGACTCCACATACGGCAATCAGACTAGCTCCCTGCATCAACGCAATATCTAGGAAACTAGTGAATATAGCCTGTAATATTATACTTTTCAAGAAAGGCATCCAGTCCCTTCTTAAATTTTAGTAAGGAATCACTCATTACAGCATTAGATGGCAGAGAGTTCCATAGTCTCACTGCTCTTACAGTAAAGAATCTGCGTCTGTGATTATGGCTAAACCTTCTTTCCTCCAGACGTAGAGGATGCCCCCTTATCCCCGTCACAGGTCTAAGAGTAAAAATATCATTAGAAAGGTCTTTGTACTGTCCCCTCATATATTTATACATTGTAATAAGATCACCCCTAAGCCTTTGTTTTTCCAAACTAAATAACCCCAAGTGTAATAACCTGTCTTAGTATTGCAGACCCCCCAGTTCGCTAATAACCTTGGTCGCTCTTCTCTGCACCCGCTCCAGTTCAGCTATGTCTTTCTTATACACCGGAGACCAGAACTGCACACAGTATTCTAAGTGTGGTCGCACCAGTGACTTGTATAGAGGTAAAATTATGTTCTCCTCATGAGCATCTATGCCTCTTTTAATGCATCCCATTATTTTATTTGCCTTGGCAGCAGCTGCCTGACATTGGCCACTAAATGTGAGTTTGTCGTCCACCCATACACCCAGGTCTTTTTCAGTGACAGTTTTGCCCAGTGTTTTACAATTAAGCACATAATTATACATCTTGCTTGTTCTACCCAAGTGCATGACCTTACATTTATCCCCATTAAAGCTCATTTGCCATTTATCAGCCCAAGCTTCTAGTTTACATAAATCCTCCTGTAATATAAAATTGTCCTCCTCTGTATTTATTACCCTGCAGAGTTTAGTGTCATCTGCAAATATTGAAATACCACTCTGTATGCCCCCTACAAGGTCATTAATAAATATGTTAAAGAGAAGCGGCCCCAATACTGACCCCTGTGGTACCCCACTGCTAACATTGACCCAGTCCGAGTGTGCTACATTAATAACCACCCTTTGTTTTCTATCCATGAGCCGCCAGTTCTTAGCCCACTTACACATATTTTCCCCTATCCCCATTGTTCTCATTTTATGTATAAACCTTTTGTGTGGCACTGTATCAAAAGCTTTTGAGAAATCCATGAACACCACGTCCACTGCATTTCCTTGGTCCAGTCCTGAACTTACCCCTTCATAAAAGCTTATCAGATTAGTCTGACAAGAACGGTCCCTCGTAAACCCATGCTGATACTGTGTCATGAGGTTATTCAGCCTCAGATACTCCAATATAGTATCCCTTAAAAAAACATCCAGGATTTTACCCACAGTAGATGTTAAGCTCACTGGCCTACAATTTCCAGGTTCAGTTTTTGCCCCCTTTTTGAATATTGGCACCACATTTGCTATACGCCAGTCCTGTGGTACAGACCCCGTTATGGAATCTTTAAAGATTAAAAATAATGGTCTGTCTATGACTGTACTTAATTCCTGCAGTACTCAGGAGTGTATCCCATCCGGGCCCGGGGATTTATCAGCTTTAGTGATTTTTAGACGCCGCCGTACTTCCTGCTGGGTTAAGCAGGTGACATTTAATGGAGAAATTTTTTTATCACTGGACTGGGATCGGCCGTGTTGGCTAGAAGACCAGTTCGGGCCAGTGATGCAATCGACTCCCGCAGAGAACCAGGCCCATGCTGAACGCGTGGTGTACTGCTGGTCACCGCAGGGAACGGAGCTAATGGGGTTCCCGGACCAGCAAGCCGATGGAGGCGAGCTGGTGGTGCTCAGCTGGGCCATCTGCGATAAAGAGTTCACGGACCGCTGGGAGCAGCAGGACCGAGAGGAACAGGCCCGGCGGCAGGAACAGACAGAGCGCGACCTGGCAGAAAAACAGCAGACCCACCAAGAGAAAGGTACGGGGCGGGGATCGCTGAGGCAGGGCGCCGTGGTGGAGTTTCGGCTAAAGGGAGGATGGGGGTTCATCAAGGAACCACACTTACAGGCGGAGGTCTTTGTTAATAGGTGGGACGTGGAGTCTCACCTTAAAGATGGACACCCAGACCGGGATCTCTATCCTGGAGATCTGGTCACTTACACCCGGCATTGGGGCCTCAAGGGCTGGTATGCCTTGAACGCCAGAAGGCACCAGTCAGCCGCCACCGAGCAGGGAGCTGTCAGTGGAACCCCGCCAAGAACAGCCAGACCCGGTCGGGCTGCAACCCCTTCTCCCCATCCAGGCCGAGCACTGTATTTACACAATGTGTGTCTACCCAAACTCTCGTAGCAGAACATGACATAACTGTGCATGCTACCAGGAGGTATCGACTCATGGTAGCCCCAGAGTGGCAACTGTGTATGAGTTCCCTGAAGAGGAATCAGTGGCACCAGTGCTTCTGGTAAAGAGAACTGAACAGCTATGCCGTATGACTGTATATAGTTTTATGCAAAGTTATCTATAAGTTGACCCTGTAGGGTCTTTGCACAAGGTCATCTGTTTTAACTTCAAAAACTGTGAGACGATGAACTGTGTATGGTCCAAACTTTTCCTGTAAATAGTTAGCACTTCTTAAGGTGCTTCTTCTTGGTTTTACTTGGAAGACTGTAGGGTATGCTGACACCCTATATCACTGCACAACTGACCTCAGAACAAAAACCCGTTTGGCGTGGCCGAAGAAGTGGTCTAAAGTGGAGACCAGTTGTTGCCTTGTAGCCCGCCCAAGGCCTATGTGGAACGTTTGTGACGGGTCCCTCATACTGCACTAAAGAGAATACCCCGGACGGGGTTTGCACTACAGAAGAATTTTACTGGACTTGAATAAAAATGTGTTATTGCACTTAGCTAGAAAGTACTAAATAGCACTTGAAATTGATAATGTGAATGTTTCTGAAGAAAGTTTTAATAGCACTTTTATAGGAAAGAATTAAAGAGGAGTTTACTGGTATTAGATGTAAATAAATGCCAAAAAATGTTTTATTTAATAATGCCAGTAATATTCATGCTCATGTTGGCCACTTGTTTACATGCTATGTAACGTTTAAGAAAAAGTGCCTCCCATAAAGGGAAGTTGCGTTTAATATGTTCACTTATTAGCAGATCTGCTTAAAAATTTTGCATGTTTCCTGTAACATCCATTTACTTTGTTTCAGCCCGCGGACGTGCTGTGTTTACCAGGGGGGTATGTATCGCCCTGAGGGTTCAGTCGCCATAGAAGTATTGCACCTCATCCAGAAGTGTGCACCCAACACTGACTATAGCAGCTGGGCAGCCTGGACGTACCCTAAGGGAGGATGGTCTCATCCCTGGCTGGGTAGGAAAGAGTGCATGGGTGGTGGGGGAATGAAGCTTTAGGAAGCAGGAAACAGAGTCTAGTCAGACAGTCTGGGAGGGGACCTGGAGCTGATACGAGCACAGCCCCAGACAGAGGACGTGAGAGGGTGAGAAGCAAAGAGGGAAGCTTCTGGAAGGAAAAAAGGGGTCCTTGGGCACAGATAGTGAGTGATCCATCCGTGGGGCCCGATCCAAGTGTGGAGGGACCAGGTCGCAGAAAGGACTCGGCCCCTAGCCTAGAGGAGAACTTTAAGACTCAGCTAGCAAGCCAACAGCTGTGATAACTTTAGGGATTACAGCCAACAACCACATTCATTTCTCCGGACAGGCAGCTATATAGAATCAAGGAAACGCAGAGAGAGAGAACGTTATCCGACAGGATTCGCAGCAGCCGATCTGGGACACTGTGGGGTGCTGGAAAGTAAGCAGGAGTGGGAATCAGCACAGTGGGATGCCCAGGGAAAGGAACACATATAGAAAAGAGTCCTGGTGTCATGGAAATATATATGTATTCCATATATTCAAAGTATATTCACATATATGTATTCACAGTTCACAGTTAGATAGATCTCACTTGCTAAAAAAACCTTGTGCTCACATATTTCTAGGCCAGCTATAATCAGTCGTTTTAAAGAAATCTGGCCTTCATAAAGGAACAAATGCATGAAGTACAAAATGTCCTATTAGATATCTGTTGTTTACATTATAGTTATGCAAGGCAACTAGGTCACAAGAATATAAACAATAATTCTGCAACTTCAGCTCTTTTAATCATGATTATCATAATTATCATATTTACACTAGAACAGCCAATAATCTAGCAGCTTTTAATTGTATGTTAATTGACTAACCAGCCCCTTTTTGTAAACGTATAAAACCTTGAATGAATAATAAATGTATGTCTTTGACGAACTGTTATACTGACACTTTCATGTGGACAGTCCTCATTTCGTTCTGAGCGCTCAAAAAGACATTATATAGAGATTTGGACATGGCAAGCAGCAAACACAGGATATTTTTATCCTAATTAAATATCCATATCACTGGAAAGGTGTATCCCAATCTGCCTGGGAGTTTGCTGAGCTCCTTACCTGGAGGCCACTGTACCAAGAAGGCATCTGTGTGCACCAGAACTGTAAGTAAAGCCTTGGAAACTGCAACTGTCTCCTCAAGTTCTTCATGCTACGCACCCTCACTTTGCTACATCTCCCAGCACCATCATTACTTTCTACAACATCTTTCTGCCCTGAGACAACCAGCTTCACCTGTGGGAAGCTATTCCAACTCTGCTGCATCACCATCAGTCTCAGAGGATCTGCACCGCGGCGCTGGCGCCTCTTACCAGAAATCACAGGTGACATCATGAACACTTTACTACAAATTCTATCATCCCATGTAAATATTCTCCCTTTTATTGGATGCCCAGAGCGCGGACCGGGTCACTGCTGCAGTGACACATCCCTTTAAGACACCGGCCCGATACCGAGTACCCCACTGCCCTGGCGGGCGATCCACAGTCACATGCTTTTCCTGTGTGAGCCTCTGGGAGTTTTTTTTTAAAGTTTTATAAATAACATACAAATCTTGCAGCTAAACACTCATAGACAGGAATGGAGTTGTTGCACCAAACATATTCCAACACCCTGATATATTGCAGGTTTGATTTTACAAATTTTTCTCTTTTCTCTCCCTGTCACCCTACTCTGATCTAAGTAACCTCTCCTTCTTCTCCAGTTAGGGTTTTTCAGCCATCATTTAAGGTTCATCTCTGGAATTGTCTTTTCAGCTACTGCAGCTACTGCTGTTACTATTGTGCAGAACAGGATAATTCAGCCTGAGACTAAACGCCTTCTATAATCCTCATACATGCCTCTGCAGTCGAGTAAAGCTATCTGATGAAGTTTCTTGGTGTGAGTAGGGTCAATGGAGACATCTATAGAAACTCTCAAGAACCCCACACTTGCAGCCTAGTTATAGAGTCAGAATATTGACAGTTTTTTGTTCTACAGCTCACTTTTTTAGCTTTGCTGTGTAGACTGGGACAGAATCAGCAGACGAGTGTCAGGAATTGAATGACAGTTGTTTTGTACTGCTTGACACTTTTATATGCAGACAAGGATCTCTGATTGGATCAGGTACAAGTCTAATTCAATTTATGGCGATCTAGTGACACCGTGGGCAGCACTGTGGCTCAGTGGATAGCACTGCAGCCTTGCAGCGCTGGAGTCCTGGGTTCGAAATCCCACCAAGAACAACATCTGCAAGCAGTTTGTATGTTCTCCCCGTGTTTGCGTGGGTTTCCTCTGGGTACTCCGGTTTCCTCCCACATTCCAAAGACATACTGTTAGGGAATTTAGATTGTGAGCCCCATCGGGGACAGCGACGATAATGTGTGCAAACTGTAAAGCGCTGCGGAATATGTTAGCGCTATATAAAGATTATTATTATTATTGGTGATGTCATTTGACACCTTATTATATCCAAAGATTAAAAACATAGGTAAAAGGTTATATTAGTCACTTTATTACCATATGTAAGGTCTCCTGCCACTGTAAATCCCGCTGGGTAACTTTAGTTAGATTCCTATTATGGGATCATTTGTCTTTCCGGTTCCTGGCTCTTTAAATCGTTAATGGCCATGGTAGCTGCTATAATGATGCTCTCTAATTAAGTATATGCATTAGCTGGAGAACTAACTCTTTATCATTGTCTTCTTGGTAGGCTGCAACCATTCATTGTCCGAATTGTTTCAGAGCTGCAGAACGGCCTTTTGAGGTTTTGCTTACTCTGTGACTTAAAGTTCAATATAAAGTGGATTTTCCAGGATCATCCTTATTGAGGCTTATTCCCTTCGGTATAGATGGAGAGCATTTAATATTCACCTAGTTTCCATTGGTTGGTTTACTTCATTGTACTTTACGAGACTTCTTTTCTTGCTGTAATGAAAATAATCTCTTCGTGTTCTGCGTTTGTGATGAGCTTTGGGTGAGCCTCTTCTAATGCCTGGCAGCCAGACAGAACCTGATGAGCTGCAGCGTGAAGTATGAGGAAGGACAGATCAGCACCTTGACTGTTGTGAATAATCTGGAGGCGACTTCTGAGCTGGAGCTCCCTCCGGTGGTTGCTGAGGGTAATGAACTAATTGCCGAATGGCTTTCAGCTGGCTCTGAATGGTCTGATATAAGTGACCTGAACTCCCTTCAGCCTTGCCGGTAATCAATTGTTCTTCCTGTCTTCTTGGAGCTCAGCTTGCATTCCTGCTCTCATTCAGATAAGTGATTTGCTGTTTTTTTCCTCTGGTTGGATTTTCCTTGCCTGGTTTGCTGCTTGCAGTGGACTTCAGCCTGGGGGTCTGACGTTGCAATTGTGCTCATTTAGTATTTGCACTTTTGCTCTGTTTCACTTTTTTGCTGAATTGCTGTGTGTTACACCAGAGATCTGATTTAGGTGGTAGAGATCGTGTGATCTCAGGTTTTTTGTTAATCAGAAGTGTTGGTATTTTTGTCAGGGTTTTTTTGGATTGCAGTCAGAATTCTTTCCTATACTTTTCTATCTAGGCAGATTGGGCCCCAGCGTTTGCTCATTCTATTTTCTGTCTGTGTCTGCATTTTCTTCTTGTCTAACCGCCATTACATGTTTGGAGGTGTTAAAAATGCTTATTTTAAGTATATTTTTCCAGGACTTGTTACCAGATGCGATACTCTAAAGAAAATGTCAAAATGTTTCTTATAAAAAAATATAGTGGTTTATTGGATTGTCCACCAAAAAAACATCATTACAGGAAAACATAAAATGAGTGAAATAGTTACGAGGAGATTGTCCATTTGTCCATAGCAAAGCTTATACAATTCTTTCCTTGGTATCCTGAATAGTAAAATGACATCTGTCTCTTGTCAGCAGCGCTGGTCTAAGGAAGCAACACGTGGTTACATAGCAGCTGTTCATTCATAGTAGTGTTCTTGTCCCATGTGTCTGTAGAGAGAGCCCCCCCTCCCTTCGTGTAGTCATTATATATACGTCCCTTAGATCATGTGATCTCTATATATGGGGATGACACTTTACCATACAGAAATAGCATGTGTATGTCAGCTGAAAGTCAATGTACTCAGTACAGAATTGAGTGTAGAATAAATCCATAACCAATAATTAATATTTAACAGGGGGCTTCCTATTTCTTTGGGGGTTCTGCTCCGGGGCAGATAGCTTTCATCTTTCTGCCTTTATGTTAATTATCTCTCCGGCTGTGACGAGGCGTCTAGGATCACCGTAGGTACGCTCCATGGCTACTTCTAGTGTGGCGCTTAGTTTAGTGTACTGCAATCCAATAGTTTCCAGCCTCTCTGGTGTATTACTACTTATGCTATTTTTGCAATTTCTCCTCATCTACCGAAACATAACAGTATTACCGGCCAAACTGAAAATTATATGGTACTCACAGAAGGGAAAAAATAGGAAAGAGGAAAAAAAAAAGGGAGTTGTAAGAAAATTTTTTTTCTCAGTTTGTTGCATTTTTTTCCCTCTTTTTCTCTGGGTGCTGAGGAGGAATTTTTTTTTTCCTCTCAATGGAGTTTGCACAGTTGTCGTTTGGAGCAGCTTGCCACTGAGGTTCACAGCATTGCTACTTATCTTGCTAGGTTGCCGGTTGTGGAACCTGGGATCCCCATGCCAGATTTATTTTTGGGGGATCGGTCTAAATTTCTGAATTTCAAAAATAACTGTAAGCTGTTTTTTGCCTTAAAGCCTAAGTCCTCAGGGAACGTAGCACAGCAGGTTCAAATTGTCATCTCTCTACTGCGCGGCGACCCTCAGGATTGGGTTTTTTTCCCTGACACCTGGGGATCCTGTTTTGAATGATGTTTATGTATTTTTTCAGGCTCTGGGGTTATTGTACAATGAACCTAATGTCACTGATCAAGCTGAAAAAACCTTGTTGGCATTAAATCAGGGTCGTGAAGACGCTGAGCTGTACTGTCAGAAATTTCGAAAGTGGGCAGTCCTGACCAAACGGAATGATGATGCTTTGGCAGCCCTTTTTCGGAAGGGTCTGTCAGAAAATGTAAAGGACGTTATGGTGGAATTCCCTGTTCCCTCTGGTCTCAATGATTCTATGTCTTTGGCTATTCAAATTGACAGACATTTGCGGGAGCGCAGAGGTATGCGTAAGATAGTGTTGCCTTGTGAGCCAGCTCCTGAGCCCATGCAGTGTGATTGAGTGACTTCTGGGGCTCAGCGTCATGAGTTTCGTAAGCGCAATGGGTTATGTTTCTACTGTGGTGACGCTTCCCATGCTATTTCTGTCTGCCCTAAGCGGGGAAGACGTTTTGCGCGCTCAGTTGCCTTGGGTAGTGTTCAGACTAAATTTCTGTTGACTGTTACCCTGATTTGCTCCCTGTCCACATTTTCGGCTCAGGCTTTTGTTGATTCAGGAGCAGCTATTAACCTGATGGATTTTGACTTTGCCAAACGTTGTGGGTTTCCCATGATACCCCTGCGGAAGTCTATTCCTTTGCTGGGCATTGATTCTACCCCTTTGGCGGAGAATAAACCCCAGTTTTCTACTCAGATGATAATGAGGGTTGAACCAGATCATCAGGAGAGTTGCAAATTTCTGGTGTTGCATAATCTGCATGACATTATTGTACTGGGTTTCCCTTGGTTACAGACTCATAATCCTGTTTTGGATTGGAAATCTGTGTCTGTGACCAGTTGGGGCTGCCAATGTGTTAATACTGACATTCCTGTTTTTTCTTCCTCTCCCCAGTCTCAGGATGTCCCTGACTTTTTGACTGATTTTTCTGATGTGTTTAGTGAAAGTAAGTCTGCATCCTTACCTCCTCACAGGAGCTATGATTGCGCTATTGAGTTAGTGCCTGGTGGTAAATTTCCTAAAGGTCGCCTTTTTAATTTATCTGTACCTGAACACAATGCTATGCGATCTTATATCAAGGAGTCTTTGGAGAAGGGTCATATCAGACCATCCTCTTCACCCTTGGGCACCGGTTTTTTCTTTGTGGCCAAAAAGGATGGTTCATTGAGGCCGTGTATTGATTATCACCTCCTGAATAAGATCACTGTTAAATATCAATATCTGTTACCCTTGATTTCTGACCTGTTTTCCAGAGTGAAAAGTGCTAGTTGGTTTACCAAGCTTGACCTCAGGGGGGCGTATAACCTTATTCGCATTAAGCACGGGGATGAATGGAAGACGGCGTTTAATACCCCAGAGAGGCATTTTGAGTACCTAGTGATGCCTTTTGGGCTTACTAATGCCCCTTCCGTCTTACAATCCTTCATGAATGATATTTTCAGGGATTTTGTGGATAAATTTCTGATTGTTTATTTGGATGATATCTTGATTTTTTCCAACGACTGGGGCTCTCATGTGAAACATGTTCGGATTGTGTTCCAGATTTTGAGAGAGAATGCACTGTATGTGAAGGGATCAAAGTGTCTTTTTGGCATACAGAAGGTCTCATTTCTGGGATTCATTTTGTCTCCGTCTGTTATTGAAATGGACCCGGTCAAGGTTTAGGCCATCTGTGATTGGGTTCAACCTACTACATTGAAGGCTCTTCAGAGATTTTTGGGTTTTGCCAATTTTTATCGTAAATTTATTGGTAATTTCTCCGGTATTGTTAAACCATTGACTGATTTGACCAAAAAGGGTTCCGATGTGGTGAATTGGCCTCCTGAGGCAGTTTCTGCATTTCAGGAACTTAAGCAGAGATTCATTTCTGCTCCTGTTCTACGGCAGCCTGATGTTTCTCTGCCGTTTCAGGTGGAGGTTGATGCCTCTGAGATTGTGGCAGGTGCCGTTTTGTCCCAAAGGGATCCAGAGACCTCTAAGAGTAACCCTTGTGCTATTTTCTCTCGAAAATTTTCTCCAACTGAACGTAATTATGACATGGGTAATTGGGAGTTATTGGCCATGAAGTGAGCCTTTGAAGATTGGAGACATTGGCTGGAAGGAGCCAAACATCAGGTGGTGGTCCTCACGGACCATAAGAACCTGGTTTATCTCGAATCAGCCAAGCGACTTAATCCTAGACAGGCCAGGTGGGCCTTGTTTTTCACACGTTTTAATTTTGTGGTTTCTTTTCTTCCGGGCACTAAGAATGTTAAGGCGGATGCCCTCTCGAGGAGTTTCTTTGCGGATTCTCCTGAGTTATCTGATCCTGCTGTTATTTTGAAAGAGGGTGTAGTTCTTTCCTCCATCTCGCCCAATTTGAGACTGACTCTGAAGGGGTGTCAGGAGTTTAAACCTGAGCGCTGCCCTGTTGGGAATTTGTTTGTCCCAGACCAGTGGAAGAAGAGTGTGATGTCTGAGATTCATTGTTCCGTGTTGGCTGGTCATCCCGGGATTTTTGGTACCAGAGACTTTGTGAGTCGGTCCTTTTGGTGGCCTACTTTGTCTCGTGACGTCAGGGACTTTGTGCAGTCCTGTGGGACTTGCTCTCGTTCCAAGCCTTGCTCTCGTTCTAGTGGTTTGTTAATGTCATTACCTGTACCCAAGAGGCCATGGACCCATATTTCTATGGATTTTATTTCCGACCTTCCTGTCTCTCAGAGAATGAACATTATCTGGGTAATATGTGATAGGTTTTCCAAGATGATACATCTTGTTCAATTACCTAAGTTGCCTTCCTCCTCCGAATTGGTGATTTGTTCTTTCAGCACGTGGTTCGGTTACATGGCATTCCGGAGAACATTGTGTCTGACAGAGGAGTCCAGTTTGTTTCCAGGTTTTGGAGGACATTCTGTTCTAAACTTGGTGTTCAGTTATCTTTCTCCTCTGCATTTCACCCTCAGACCAATGGATAAACCGAGAGAACAAACCAGACCTTGGAGACTTATTAGAGATGTTTTGTGTCTGCTGATCAAGATGACTGGGTCTCTTTTTTGCCTTTGGCTGAGTTTGCTCTTAATAATAGGGCTAGCTCTGCCACCTTGATGTCTCCATTTTTCTGCAATTCTGGGTTTCACCATCGATTTTCTTCAGGACAGGCGGAGGCTTCTGTCTGTCCGGGGTTGACTCTATTGTGGAGCGTATGCAGCAGATTTGGGACCAGGTAGTGGAGAGGTTGTCTCTCTCTCTCAGGAGAAGGCCCAGCGGTTTGCCAACCGGCATAGGACTGATGGTCCTCGTTTTAAAGTGGGGGACTTGGTTTGGTTGTCCTCAAGAAATATCCCTATGAAAGTTGCATCTCCAAAATTTAAGCCAAGGTTCATTGGACCTTATAAGATCATGGAAATTATTAATCCTGTTTCCTTCTGTTTGCTTCTTCCAGGGACATTTAAGATCCATAACGTATTCCACAAGTCCTTATTGAAGAGGTTTGTCGAGCCAGTGGTTCCTATGGCGGCACCTCCCGACCCTGTTTTGGTTGAGGGCAATTTGGAGTATGTGGTTGAGAAAATATTGGATTCTCGTTTTGCTAGACGGAAACTCCTGTATTTGGATAAGTGGAGAGGTTATGGTCAGGAGGACAATTCTTGGGTGTTTACTTCGGACATCCATGCTGGAGACTTATCCGTGCCTATCATTGAGCTCATCCTGATCGGCCTGGTTGCGCAGGTGAGGGTTCGGTGACCCCTCCTCAAGGGGGGGTACTGTTGTGAATAATCTGGAGGCGACTTCTGAGCTTGAGCTCCCTCCGGTGGTTGCTGAGGGTAATGAACTAATTGCCAAATGGCCTTCAGCTGGCTCCCTTCAGCCTTGCCGGTAATCAATTGTTCTCCCTGTCTACTTGGTGCTCAGCTTGCATTCCTGCTCTCATTCAGATAAGTGATTTGCTGTTTTTTTCCTCTGGTTGGATTTTCCTTGCCTGGTTTGCTGCTTGCAGTGGACTTCAGCCTGGTCCCCTTCTGGGGTCTGGCGTTGCAATTGTGCTCATTTAGTATTTGCACTTTTGGTCTGTTTCTTTGTCACTTTTTTGCTGAATTGCTGTGTGTTACACCAGAGATCTGATTTAGGAGGTAGAGATCGTGTGATCTCAGGTTTTTGTTAATCAGAAGTGTTGGTATTTTTGTCAGGGTTTTTTTGGATTGCAGTCAGAATTCTTTCCTATACTTTTCTATCTAGACAGATGGGCCCAGCGTTTGCTCATTCTATTTTCTGTCTGTGTCTGTATTTTCTTCTTGTCTAACCGCCATTACATGTTTGGGGGCTTCCTATTTCTTTGGGGGTTCTGCTCCGGGGCAGATAGCTTTCATCTTTCTGCCTTTAGGTGTAGTTATCTCTCTGGCTGTGACGAGGCGTCTAGGATCACCGTAGGTACGCTCCACGGCTACTTCTAGTGTGGCGGTTAGTTTAGGGTACTGCAATCCAATAGTTCCCAGCCTCTCTGGTGTATTACTACTTTTGCTATTTTTGCAATTTCTCCTCAGCTACCGAAACATAACACTTGACAAAACACGAGTAAGATTTGTTCAAAGCAGCTGTGCCCATGAAAAGAATAAACTAGTGCAGTTTTTGGCAAAATTTGTATTTTATTTGTATTTTTGGTGCAATTTTTTAAATTGTTTTCAATGGTATGAAAATGTTCATACAACCTAAATCATAAGTGCAAGAAAACTGGCAAAAAAATAAAAATATTTAGATTTTCTGTATTTATATGCCATTCCCACCAATTTTCCAAACAGTAGGCAGGGCATGGTGAGAGAGTTGGTAGGCCACATTCAGAAGCAGCAAAGTAATTTGATCTCATCATGTGCTTCAGTATTAAGAAAAAAGTGTTATATGGCTATAAAATAAGCATAAACCTTACTAAAATATGTAGGATTAGACATTTTTTTATTTAATTTTCTTAATTTAGTGATCAAAGCTTTTTAAGAGATGAAGACTGAAGTCAGTCTCTCCACCGTCTCACTATTTTGACACCTGCGTGAGATTCCAGCTTCTGAGCTTGGAAATACCACTGTGAGGCAGGACATGGAGTGTGCAGCCTGGAAAGCAGCGGAGATCTGTGCTGCAGTCTTACTTCATACTGGATAAAGTTATATAAAAGCAATGTAAGATGGGTTCCTGATAGAGATGAGTAAATCAAGTTGCAGCAGCCAGGTCACCATTCCATGGCCTTTGGAGTACTCCTAAAGAATAAGTGCACAGAGCGGTGTATGGATCTATAGAGTTTCCACTTGGTCCCGCAGGAGTTACACACTTCTGGGCGGTGTTTTGATTAATCAGGGGGGTCTCAAGGCCAGTACCCCATCAATTGGCACCTCAGTGTAGCCCCCAAAATATATCAAACTTTTTTTTTAATGATAAATAATTCATATCATATGTAATGAAATATATTTCTAGCCTCTAAATGTCGTTATCGTAGTTTAAAACCAGCTCACAAGGTCCCTTTTTTAAGTAATAATTAAGAAAAAAAAAACAACTACAATTAAAGCTGGAAATTGGAGTCTACTAATACAGTTTAACTTATACACGTTTTCTTTATACAAATTTTTTCCATTGCCAGATGAATTGTTAAATATTAAAATCCACATCTACCCAGGAATATATGTATGTGTATATATATATAAGCTCCCATTATCTTTACATAAAATGAAATAATATAATTAAAAATATATTATAAGGAAGCAACTGTGCTGTGCTTATTGGAATGAAAGGAGATAGCCTACCGAGCCAAGCAGCTTTGTAGCACATGGTATATGTCTGATGATCACAGGAATATCTGCCGGCTGGAGATCCTGTTGGGGATTATTTCTGTTATTTTATTTATTTTTCTTTTAATATTGGAACAGTGAATGCTTCTCATTTTGTTTAGTTATTTGAACATATATACAGTATTTTCCCTTTTATGCATCAGACCCTGTGAAGATTGTAGTCTACGCTTTGGGGGTCAGATGCCCATAAGGCGAGGTCGGGAGCTTGAATTAGTAATGCGTATACGGTATGTTCTCTTATATACATAGATGGATCGCGGGAAGCTATCTCTTCCATTACAGGCAGGATCTCATTAGCAATTAAGGATTTTGACCGAAAGGTATAGGACAATTAATTGACCTGCACTGACATGAGATTTATATAGATACTAAAGACATTATTACCAGTGTCAAATAGACATCCGCAAATGGATTGTTTTCTTCGAGTTTCCTAAGATAACAGAAGGTTAAATTCTGGGATACAAAAACTATTTTGTGCTTACAAAATGACTAGTGTAACTGCAGACTAGATGTACCCTAAAACACCGAAGCATCAAAACATTTCTTAATTTTGTATTGAAGAGGTTCCTACTACTATTAATTGCTAAATTGGCCTTCACAAAATTAAAAAAAAACACCTACTCACTTCCCGAACCAGCACCATTTTAGCAATGACATCACTGCCATTCCAGCACTGTGATTCCAGCACTGTGATTCCGGCACTGTCATTCTAGCGCTGTCATTCTCAGTGGTCATGGGACATTGACATTTCACGTGACTGTTGCAGCCAATCAATGGGTGCTGATTGGCTGCAGCCTTTCGGTAATCTATCAGAGCTGATGTTCACTCTGACGAACTAGTTGAGGCTGATGCAATGTCACGTGACCACCGGGAATGACAGGTCCAACACACTGTGACGGAGGTGATTATGTGATTTTTTTTTAAATTTTATGATATGCAGTTAAGAAGGGGCTGTCTAGTGGCAGACAAGCCAATAAAAGGGAGTCTGTCACCAACTTTTTGTTACCTAATCTAATAGCTGTATGATGTAGGGGCAGAGACACAGATTCCACCTGTGTGTCACTTATTGGGCTGCTTATTGTAGTTTTTGTAAAATCATTGATTGATCAGCAGAGGAGTCATGTAGCCATGTAGTTCTCCATATTCTTGAGCTGTGTATAACCCCGTCCCCCCACCAATGATTGGCCGCTTTCTGTCTATGCACAGTGTACACAAAAGCTGCCAATTAGGGGTGTGGGCGGGGTTATACATGGCTCAGCATTCAGTGAACTGGTAGATCTGCAGCAAATTTACAGCAACAAGTTTACAGCCAGCAGCCCAGTAAGTGATATATACCTGGACAGGGTCTCTGCCCCTACATCATGCTGGTCTCAGATTGGGCAAAAAAAACAAAACCTAATGACAGATTCCCTTTTAAGATCTTTTAAGATTATGTGCATTGAACCAGGTGTAGACTGGGTTCGCACAGCTTACATGAACTCATGGTGCACTCCAAAATCACACCGAACATGGAGGCTTTCACATTGAGTGCAGCTGAAACAAGTTTTGTCATTGAAGGGTTTGTCCAGTACATCAATACCAGTTCAGTAAGGCTACGTTCCCGCGATGAGTTTTTGGTGAGTATTTTACGCTGCATAAATGTGAAAAAATGTAAGTAATCTATTTTAATTAATGGCTGCAGAAATGGTGCAGAAAATCTGCAACATCAAAAACTCAACAAAATGTCATTGTGGGAATGTAGCCTTAGCGTCTGACACCCTCCCTCAGCAATAAGCTGTTAGCAGGTCTGCCAGAACTATATAATATTGGGAGCTGTAGTGTTCCAGTAGTGGTATTTATGGTGGAAACAGCAACATAATGTTCGCCCTGACCCATCTGACATAAATGACTGGTGTAGAGAAAAACTGTAAACTTCATAAAATCATCTCCGGAGAGGGGACATATCAACCTTACATTGAACATATGGGATTAATTCTAACTGGGGAAGTGAGAAAGAGCTTCAATTGAAGTAGGACCTCCTACAACAGGGGATCTGCTGAGAGACAGCCACCAAGTCTAGTATACTCAGAGGCGGAGAAGGACAATTTCTAAGGCAGGGTCTTCCTCCGTTCAAAGGAATGATCTCAGACACTCTGGTGCTAGTGGTCAGTGATTAATATTGGAGTTTGCATCGATCTGATATTTACGGGAGATATATTTTTGATGAAGTGATGAACATAAAGCATTCACTCACATCACCGTAAGGCCGTCCTAACACCTCCAGCTTAACATCGGATAAATAGATGGTGCTATCCGTGCCATGTTTCATCCTTACAAAATGATAAAACCATGATAGGAAACATGAAAACAATATTTCCAGCCTGGGAGCTCCAGGGGCGAAGATATCCTGAAACTTAGAGATCTTATTATCTTCTAAAGACATAGCACATCTCACGACCAGTCCCACATATGAGCTCTCCAAGGGGAAGTATGTGTGCGCAACCTTGACCTAATAAAAATCTAAGTTTTGTTTTTTGTCATTTGTCAGTTCTGGAAGACACAATGCTCTGTGGTTCTCTCCGCTGCTCTAGGGATTGCTTGCCTCCACTAAGCTGTGAGCCATTTTGATGACACAGGTTTAGTGCTTTTTTTTGTTATCCCTTTTATATTTAATACTATGTGATTGTATATACCGTATTGTTTTGTTCCCATTCTGTATCACCTTTGTATACTTTTGTAAACACTGCCTACTTTCCTAGATTAAATATATAAAATTTAATAGCTCCGTTTCTCTTGCTCTATGAACCGCAACTCTGAAGCCATACACTACCGGTGTCAAATCAACCCATATGAACGATTGGAAGGGGTAGCTAGTTTTTTTTTTGCGTTATTTGGAAGCTTGGTGGTGACTGTACTGGAGTATATATATATACATATATATACAGATCTGGCAAAAATTAATCGACCACTGCAAAATTTTCAGTTTGTCTGATTTTTCTCTTTATAGGTATATTTCTGAGTAAAATGTAAATTGCTCTTTTATTCTATAAACTACTGACAGCATGTCTCTGAATTTCCAAGCAATAAAGTTTGTATTTTTTTTTAGAAAATGAGAAATGGTCAAAGTAACAAAAAAATGCAGTGCTTGCAGACCTCAAATAATGCTAAGAAAACAAGTTCATAATCATTTAGAAACCACAATACTAATTTTTTAATTCAGGAAGAGTTCAGAAATCAGTATTTTGTGGAATAACCATGATTTTTAATCACAGCTTTCATGCGTCTTGGCATGCTTTCCTTTTGGGTGAACTTATGCCACTCCTGGTACAAAAATGTAAGCAGTTCTTCTTTGTTTGATGCCCTGTGACTATCCATCTTCCTCTTGATTACATTCCAGAGGTTTTCAATGGGGTCTGGAGATTGGGCTGGCCATGACAGGGATTTGATGTGGTGGTCCTTCATCCACACATTGATTGACCTAGTTGTGTGGCATGGCGCATTGTCCTGCTGGAAAAACTAGTCCACAGAGTGGGGGAACATTGCCAGAGGAGAAGGAATCAACTGTTTTTCCAGGATAACCTTGTATGCGGCTTGATTCATACGTCCTTCGCAAATATTAACCTGCCCAATTCCAGCTTTGCTGAAGCATCCCCAGATCATCACCAATCCTCCACCAAATTTCAGAGTGGGTGCAAGAAATTGTGGCTTGTACGCCTCTCCTGGTCTCCATCTAACCATTAGACGACCAGGTGTTGGGCAAAGCTGAAAATTAGACTCATCATAGAAGATTACCTTACTTCAGTCCTCTATGGTCCAATCCTTATGGTCTTTGGCAAACTTCAGCCTGGCTCTCCTTTGCTTCTCATTGATTAAAGGCTTTTTTCTAGCTTAACATGACTTGAGCCCTGCCTCTAGAAGCCTGTTATGAAACTGTTATTGCCATGCACGTCACCCCAGCTGCCATTTGCCATTCCTTTTGTAGGTCATTTGATGTCATCCTGCGGTTGCTGAGTGACATTCGAATAAGATGATGGTCATCCAGGTCAGTGGAGAGTAGTTTTTGCCCTCAAACGGTCTGTAGCTTTGTTGTCCCCAATGTCTGCTGCTTGACCTTGTTGTAATGGACTGCCGTCTTAGAAATTTTAAGGATGGAGGCAACATGACGCTCACTGTAGCCCTCTGCTAGTAAAGCCAGAATTGAGCCCTTCTTTTCCTCACTCAAGACTTTTCTTTTCAACTCCTTTGGCATGGTTATAAGTTATTTTTTCATTCTTATTACTTTTGGGATATTGCTAGCACCAGTTTTGCCATCCAGCTTGTCCCATTGCTGGAGGATTGTGAACACCACAGCAGTGTTTTTTATACTTTCCTTCGTTAAATAAGATTTGGTTCAGGTGATCACCTAATCAGAAGCATATTAAGTAGAATGAGGTGTACTCTGGCTGGAATTCAACTGACACTGGAATGGAATGGCTGTCAGACATATAGAGAAGCTGATTTTTATAAAACTGTGCAGTGGTCTCTTAATTTTTGCCAGAGCTGTATATATCTATATATAGTATACATTGGAGTTGAATGTGTATATACTTTGCATTCACTGTGAACTCCCTAATATCTTGCCTAGTAGTAAAAGCAACTGCGGCCTCGTCCATCAATCATCAGCCAGCTGAATAATTGTCTTGATGATTGGAGGTGGCGGAGTGTTGGTTCGTGATCAAATGGCATCATGGCTACTTTATGGACTATTTATAAGCTCTGCTTGATATCATGTCACCATATCCAAAAGTCCAAGGCACCAGATATTGTGTGGTATATTTGGCATTGGAAACTTTTATTTTGGTGCTGTGCTTTGTAGAGCTTGCGTACCGTTTAGACAACATATGATACGCAAAATAAAACAGAAGAAAATTGGTGAAGTCTTTAAAAGCGCAGATGCTCAAAATGAATAAAATAGTAAAGGAGGTAAATATATCTACAGTAAATAAAAAGTTTATTCAAAAATTCATAAAGCTACATACGAATTTTGGGAATTAACCTACACGTTCCTTCCTCGGGCTGTAATACAGCACGAAACAGCAGAGATTTGTATACATGATAAAACAGGAAAAGGGAATCACATAATTAGATAGATAATAGATATGAGAGAGCTCGATAACAGATAGATAGACAGATACATAGATAGACATACAGATAGATAGATGACAGATAAATAATAGATAGATGATAGATAGATAGATAATAAATAGATAACAGATAGATAATAGATAGATAGATAATAGATAGATGATAGATAGATAGATAGATAGATAAATTAGTTAGATCTTTAATACGGTGGTGTATGTGAGCGATTGCTGACACTGCGGGAACAATGCCAGCACAAGAGGTAAGTGTAGGTTTTTTTATTTAGTTCAAGAAGGGATTGACCTGTTAGTGGACAACCCCTTTAAGATCTATGTGCCGGACACATATATCCCAGAAAATCTGCCTCCAGAGTTTATTGTAAATAAAAGGTCATGTTGCCAGTGTGAAACATATAATGACTGACAGTCTGCTCTCCTGATCTACATGTCTCACACTGGTAATGCCCTCTTTAATTTACAATAAGCTCTGGAGGCAGATTCTCAGGGAGATCTTTCTCCGACCCATAGATCTTAACAGATCATTTACATATTAAGAAAAATTTGGATTTCTCTGGACTAAGACATCGGATCTCAGATATCAAGGTATCATTTTTTAAGCTTTCTATTACCTACATACCCATATAGACGGCTTAGGAGGGTTGATCCTATTGATAAATTCCTTTTAGGATCTCTGCTCTATGGAGAGTACTGTATGGGCATTGAGTGGTACTATATGGGCACAGTATATGGGCAGAGTGTGATGTTATTTTGGCACTGTAGATACTTTTAAAAAGTTTGGTAACGATTTCAGTGCGGCCTCATTCAGATGTTTGCGTTTCACAGATGTGATCTGTGTTTTGCCTTTTACTTACATTTTCTGTATGGGCCTGTTTTTTTCTTTAGATAGACCCAGGTGTCCATCTTTTTTTCTAAATTGCAGATCAAAATAGCCAATGTTCTTTGAAAAAAGTAGACAGCACAATGATGATGGTGTACACTTTTTACTGCCTAATGGATGGGAGAAGTTTGCAAACTTTTTAAAAAAAATTTTAACACAAGAAAAATAGATATTACACTCATGGTAACATTGGACATATTGATGAGAAATGGATGAAAATTGTGATATACAGTCCCTGACAGAAGTTATGTCGCTTATCCATGTTATATAAATCAAAGCTTATAACTTGACGTTAAATTCATCCATTGATTTTATAAATTACTCTTTTGAAAGCTGAAACCCTCCCAAATTTGGTTTAGGTTAAGAAAATAAATTGGCATCAATGCTGAAATATTGATCATTTAATGAACATAGGATAGTCAGATTTTGGCAAGACAAAAGTTTTGTCGCCCACAGAAAGTAATGTGATATTCAAACAAATAATTATCTTAAAATACAAATATATGTTGCATAACATGGTGAATGAAGTTGTGGTGCTATTAGAGTCATATTTAATATTTTGTGTGACTTCCATGAGCTTGAAGGACTGCATCCATGCGGTTCAACAATGATTCATACACTTTATTAATGAAGTCATCAGGAATAGCAAAGAATGCAGTCTTACATGCCTCCCAGAGTTCATCTAGATTCCTTGGTTTTGTTTTCCAAGCTTCCTCTTTCATCCTACCCCAAACATGCTCAATGATGTTCATGTCTGGTGACTGGGCTGGCCAGTCATTGAGCACCTTGATCTTTTTTGCCTGGAGGAACTTTGTTGTAGAGATGGATGTATGAGATGGAGCACCATCCTGCTGCAGAATTTGACCCCTTTTATGATTTGGAATATAAGAGGTAGCTAATACTTCTTGATATTTTAGGCTATTGATATTGCCTTCCACCTTCCAAATGTTTCGCACACCCCATACTGAATTTAACCCCAGACCATGATCTTTCCACCACCAAATTTAACTGTTTTCTGGGTGTATTTTGGATCCATACGGGCCCCAGTAGGTCTCCTGCAGTATTTGCGGCGGCTGTGGTGTAATTCTACTGAAGATTCATCAGAGAAATCCACCTTCTGCCACTTTTCCAGCGTCCATCTGTTTAGCAGGCTGTGGAACTTTGCAAATGCCACATGGTTTTTTATTTGCCTTTGTTTAGTGCTGGCTTCTGGGCACTGAATCGACCATGGAGGCCATTTCAAGACAGAATCCTACAAACTGTTCTAGTTGACACAGGGACTTGAGGTGACCAGGCCTGTTGGAGCTCTGCTGCAGTGGAAGAGGGGCTTGCTTTGGATTTTCTAACAAACAAACGTTCCTCCTGAGTAGTTGTCTTGCGGGGTCTGCCGGACCTGGGCTTGTCAAACACATCTCCAGTCTCTTCAAATCTTTTTTTAATTCTTTGTACTTGACGCTGAGACACACCAAAGGTGCCAGCCACCTCTGCAGTGGATCTGGTATTCAGCCTCTTGATAATCAAGGATTTGGTCGCAGGGTGGATTTTTGGCATGTTGTCAGAGCTCAAGTTGCAGTTCAAGTGAAGGACTGGGGTGCTGGGTTTCTTTTTATACACACCCACTAATTAACCGATCATTTACTGAGCACTGGCGAGGATATAAACTAGGATTGGGTGCATTATATGACCAGGTGACAAAACTTTTGTCTTGCCAAAACTTGACCATTCTGTGTTCATTAAATGATCAATATTTCAGCATTGATGGCAATTTATTTTCTTAACCTAAACCAAATTTGGGAGTGTTTCAGCTTTCAAAAGAGTAATTTATAAAACCAATGGATGAATTTAACGTCAGGTTATAAGCTTTGATTTATATAACATGGATAAGCGACATAACTTCTGTCAGGGACTGTAGGGGATGTCTTGCTGATCTCAAGAACAGTAGGTCCATGGGAACGCGGTCTGCATGTCTCTATCAGAGTGGTGGTTCGCCATTCATTGTCTTTGGGATTGCTGGAGAGAGTTGAGTTTAGCATTTTTTTTGGCAGTCCCATAGACAATGAATGGTTTAGAAGTCAACCATGAGAACCTCAGCTTCATTTAAGACAGGGACCTGCAGAGCTCAGTTCTCGAAGTCACTGGGAGTCCCAGCGGATAGGAAATGATTTGATATTTTGGGAATGACCCTTTAAATCTATTTGTATCCTTCAAATGATGCTCAAGCATTTAGGGTTTGTAACTCCTCAATGGAGCGTAGGTTTTTAATATTTTGCAGTTCTTCTGTGAGCTTGAACACAGACTGGCAAAAATGAAAAAAAACAAAACATAATTTTCATTTGAATTATACTGTAGCTGAATTCTCCTATTGTTTCTTGTACGAAGCCTACCATTATATGATATAATGGACAATGATGGGGACGAGGGAGCACACCAATCTCCGCTCCCAATTCCAGGATGTTATTGTGTTAGCAGTTAACAAAATTTGTCTTGTATTATTTGCTGTGACCCCTCTGTGCTCCATGATGACCACCGGTCTTTCCGGTACATTTATCCAATACTCTGTTCAGTATCTATGCTCCGGGGCATCAACTTCTAGAAATTGTATTGTTATGTTGCGATCTTGGCTCTTTCCTCCACACTACATAATTCTGTTAATGGAATAGCAGAGCTATTTGTCACAAAGGGATCAATCTCTATAGAGTAGATACAGGAATAGCCGGGGCAGGCAGCAATAAACGAAGACACATTTAGCCGGGGGGGTCAGAACACGGAACAAACAGAAAACACAGAACCACAAAGAAATACAGAACATGACCTCATTGTACAATCTGTTACTCACAAGCAGCAACCAATCTCCCAGGAGGGAAGTTTAGCTTGTCCTTTGCCAAATACCAAAATTTCACATTTTTTCCAACATGTTTATACCATGTGCAAAAGTGTTACATAAATATATACAGAAAAGATTGATAAAAAAAGTATTCATACCCCGAGAACTTTTGCACATTTTTTTTACATTATACCCACAAACTTAAATTTATTTTATTGAGATTTTATGGTACATACTAACACAAAGTACACAGTATTTGTGAAGTGTAAAGGAAGGAATAAATGATTTTCTAATTGTTTTAAAAATATAAATCTGAAAATTGTGATGTGTATTTGTATTCAGCCCCCTGTAGTCTGATACCCCTAAATAAAATCCTGAGTGACAAATTACCTGCAGAATTTACATAATTAGTAATGTGAGTCAACCTGTGTGTAATGTATTCTCAGTATAATTACAGCTGTTCTGTGAAGGCCTCGGAGGTTTGTTTGAGAACATTAGGAATCAAATAGCATCATAAAAACCAAGAGTCCACCAGACAGGTCAGGGATAAAGTTGTGGAGAAGAGTAAATCAGATTTAGGTTATAAAAAATAGCCCAAACTCTGAACATCTCACAAAGCACTGTTCAATCCATTATCCAAAAATTGAGGGAGTATGGCACAAGTGCAAACCTTCCAAGACATGTCCGTCCACCTAAATTGACATCCCAAAGAAGGAAAGCACTAATTAGAGAAACAGCCAAGAGGCCCACGGTCACTCTGGATATGCAGAAATCTACATTTCAGGTGGGAGAATCTGCCCACATGACAACTATTAGTCATATACTCCACAAATCTGGCCTTTATGGAAGAGTGGAAAGAAGAAAGACATTGTTTAAGGCAAAAAATAAGAAGTCCTGTTTGCAATTTGCAAAAAGCCCTGTAAGTGACACACTTAACATGTAGAAGTAGGTGCTCTGGTCAGATGAGACCAAAGTAGAACTTTTTGGCTAAATGGAAAACTAACACAAAAAACACCATTTCCACCGGCACACATGGTGGTGGCATCATCATGTTAATGGTTTTCTTCAGCAGGGACAGGGAAACTGGTCAGAGTTGATGCGAAGATAGATGGAGCTAAATACAGGGCAATTCTGAAAGAAAACCTGTGAGGGTATGTTTCCACGGTCAGGAAACAGTCCGGATTAGCTGCGTGTTTGACACTGTGCGTTGGCGCAGCATCAAACACGCAGCGTCCAGATGTTACAGCATAGTGGAGGGGATTTCAAGAAATCCCGTATCCACTATGCTGTAAAACACGCAGGCGAAAGACCTGCGTTTCCGGACATGCGGCGCGTCTTTTCAGACCGCAGCATGTCCTAACCCTTGCGGCGACGCTGCGTCGCTGCAACGGAAATAATACAGGGCTATGCAGCCCTGCGATCATTCCGCATGTGTTCCGGAGGTGTCCGGAACACATCCGGAATGAGCGCGCTTCAAAAAGAGGGCGGGGCTTAGGACAGAGCGGAATTTCCGCTCCGTCAAATGCGCTGTGGTTCCGGACCGTGGAACCACAGCCTTAGAGGCTGTAAAAGACTTGAGACTGGGGTGTAGAATCACCTTCCAGTATGAAAACGACTGTTGTGAATGTGCTAGAAATGAATTCTGAGCAGAAGCTCCCTCTGGTGGTTACAAACAGTACTGAACTATCCAATGAAGATTGTGAAGATTGGCGATCAGGTGTTACTGACTGGTCTTATATAAGGGAGGTTCCCTCCCATCAGGGTTGCCGGTGATCAATTGTTCTGGTCTCATCTTTGATTCCTGTTCACTTTGTAGCTTGCTGTTTCGTGCCTGCATCTTCTGATAACAGATAAACATTTTCTTCTTTTAGTTTTTTGTGCTTGCTTTTTGCATTTTGTCCTGCACTTATGTGGGGGTCTGCCGGGTCCCCTCCGGGGGCTTGTGCTCCTCTCAGTTTAGTTCAGCCACTGTTGTTTGTTCATTTGCCTTTTCCAGTTCTTTCAGTGGTTGCTGTTTAGTTTTGTTACACCAGAGAACTAATTTAGGTGGTAGAGGTTGTGTGATCTCAGGTGTTTTTGTAATTAGTAGAGTTGGTACTTTTCAGGGTTTTTTGGGATTGCAGTAAGTGTCCTTCCTATCCTTTTCTATTTAGGAAGTTTGGGCCCCAACGTTTGCTCATACTATTTTCTGTCTGTGTCTGTATTTTCCTCTTGTCTAACCGCCATTACATGTTTGGGGGCTTTCTATGTTCTTTGGGGATCTGCTCTGGGGCAGATAGTTTTCCTCTTTCTGTCTTTAGGTGTAGTTAGCTTCTCAGGCTGTGACGAGGCGTCTAGGACCAACGTAGGTACGCTCCACGGCTGCCTTTAGTTGTGGTGGTTAGTCAGGGTACTGCAATCCCATAGATTCCAACCTCTCTGGTGTATTTCCTTTTTTGCCTGCTCTCCTCAGCTACCAAATCATAACAAATGACCCTAAACATAGTGACAGAGCTACAATGGATGGTTTAGATCAAAGCATATTTATGTGTGTGAATGGCCCAGTAACAATCCAGACCTCAATCCCACTGAGAATCTGTGGTAAGACTTAAAAATTGCTGTTCACAGACATCTCCATCCAAGAAAGGGGAAAAGTTTCAGCCTCTAGATGGGCAACGTAAAAACACTTACTGCAGTAATTGTAGTGATGAAAGCTGGTCTGACAAAGCATTGACTAAAGGGGAGGAATAAAGGTGCAAGTCACAAATTTCAGATTTATATTTTTAAAATAATTAGAAAACCCTGTGTCATTTCCATTATACATCACAAATACTTGGCACTTAGCGTTGGTTTATCATGTAAAATCACAATAAAATACATTGAAGTTTGGGGGTGTACCGTGAAAAATGGTGGTATTTGAGAATGCTCCATAATTCCAGATTTTTCCCTCTTTTTTTGAACTATGTTAGACTGTAACAATGGTGGACACAGACAGAAGGGCCCTGTGCAAGAACAATATATGGGCCATTTATAGCTCTAGTGCTCCTAAAAATGCATCTGCTTTATAGATATAAATGGCCCCTTACCTCTTGGGCCCCTGGTTGCACCAATGATATGTCTGCCCCTGGACTGTAAGCTCACATGCACATTTTTTCATTGTTTCTATTAATAATGATTATAACTTTGTCCTTGCAGACTTTTCTGCCTGTGAATCAATGTGTGCATCTGCTGTTTTGATCCTTCCTTTTTACTGTTACTCTCTACACCTCATTAAACCAACTAACATATTCTTCATTTTGACACCTTTCTCAAATGGCTGCTAGCAAAATCTGCATTTAAATGAAGCATCGTCTTTTCTACCCTGTTATTACTATTTTTTCCCCCCTTAGACTTTCTTCAGGGCTTCACGATTTTCTTTTTCTTCTCTTGCATCGACTCCTCTGCCACAGTATCCTACAGTCATAATGATTTCACAGCCATTATGTAGAGTACAATGCGCATTGTTATCTACATCTGAAGTTTTCCTACAGTGCTAGTTGCAGGTGGACCGCCGCGGGTATGATCTTGCAATTAGCCTATCATACAAAGGCAGGTGCGGGCTCGCCTATCAGTGTCAATATCAGCCCGTAGAAAAATGTAATTCTGAACAGATAGGAGATATTAAAAAAAAGCCCTGAATATTGTACTTAAAAATAAAAATATCCCTGCAATTCCTCACTAAATCTTCTTTTCCTGATCCTATTCTAACTCATGCTGCAACTAAAATTGTAAGAAATATGGAAACTATTTTTTAGGAGATCATCCATTTCCACCTACTTTCTATTCCTTTGTCTGGCTGTAGGACAACTGGCTGCAGCAGGAGCCATTCACCTCTTATCTGTCTACAATAGGGGTGCACGAACACTATGTTGCAACCCTCAGCCAATCAGCTAATAAAATGGAAGCGATCCAGAGGACATTAGCTCATATGCTCAATGGAAAATTTCTATGTGCACATGGACTCTTTTTGCTGAGCAGAAACTGAGCAAAAATTCAATGTTTTTCAGGAGTTTTGAGATTTGGTGGTGGATGTGGAGAGTTTCTGCTTCAAAAACTCCTCGAAAAAGTATGGTTAAGTGGCTATGTGCCAATAGAGTTTTTCAGAAAGTTTTTGGAGTAGAATGTGGCTGTGTTCATAGAGTTTTTTCAAAAAGTTTTTGGAGTATAACATGGCTATGTGCCCATAGAGTTTTTTCAAAAAGTTTTTGGAGTAGAACGTGGCTATGTGTTCATAGAGTTTTTTCAAAAAGTTTTTGGAGTAGAACGTGGCTATGTGTTTATAGAGATTTTCAAAAAGTTTTTGGAGTAGAACGTGACTATGTGCCCATAGACATTTTCGAAAACTTTTTAGGAGTTTTAAGATTTGGAGAATGATTTGGAGAGTTTCCTCTCAGTTTCTGCTCTACAACCTCCTCAAAAAACTCCATGTGCATATAGCCCTGAGCAGAAACAAAGCGGAACTCTCCAATTGTCAAAACTGCTCAAAAACTCAGTTTCTGCTCCAAAAACTCAGCAAAAAAATACCATATGCACATAGCCAAGGAGGGTTTTATGAGCTACTAAAAAGCCTGGCACTTATTGACTCTCAGAAAGTCTTTTAGGGTATGTTTCCACGGTCAGGAAACGCTGCGTGTTTGACGATGTGTACAGCCGCAGCGTCAAACACGCAGCGTCCAGACGTTACAGCATAGTGGAGGGGATTTCATGAAATCCAGTCTCCATTATGCGTTAAATGACGTAGGCGTCAGACCTGCGTAAACGGACATGCGGCGCGTCTTTTCAGATCGCAGCATGTCAATTTACCTTGCGACGACGCTCTGTCACTGCATGGTAAATAGCAGAGTCCTATGTAGGGGTGCGGCGATTCCGGATGTGTTCAGAAGGGGGCGAGGCTTTGGCAGAGCGGGGTTTCCGCTCCGTCCAAAGTGCAGAGAACTCGGACCATGGAACCGTACCCTTATTGTTATCATGCAAATTGCTTCTTCAGAGAGAAAGAGGACTTGAACTCTATAACGCCACCACCGGCTGGAAGTAGTGATCCTACAAGTCACAAGGAACCCTTTAACATGTCTTGCAATATTGTTTTCATACATTTCTAGGGTTAATGTTCCTATTAGAATATGTTTCAGATCTTTCATTGATTTTTGTAAAGGGAATAAGAGGTCTGAATGTTATATTTGCAATCAGGCTCCTACTCCTCAATGTGCACTAATGATTTCAATGACTAAATGACCAAACATTGTCATATTATCATTGATACAAGCAGCAATAATTAATGACATAGCTACATGTAAAGGAAAGTTCAGGAACTGCAGGATACTGTTATTAATTTGTCACTGTAGCTTTGGTGTACTTGTACTCTCAGTGTAAATATTGATCAAGTGTTTTTCATTAACACGTATCAATTAGGATACGGTTAATGCTAGTCCAACTAGTCACTGCATCTTTTGGGAATCTGTAACATTTTTCTTCTCTATTAATTGGCTAAAATCTTAAACCTCATAAATTCATTTTGTTCTCTCTGTTTCAGTTTTTCTACTTTTCCTATAAATGAGTGATGGGTTTTCACTGCTTCACTTCTTTATTGACATCATTGATTTATTATTGTCTTCCAATGTCTTGGCATATTGGAATCAGTAGTCAACAAAGGTGTAAGAAGATTGTCGCAACAAGACACATCCGCTAGCCATTCATTTACCCTGCAGTGTTCACTAAAAGAGAAAAGTAGTATTGCATGGTGGTCTTTCATGTACTGCATGGGCAAAGTAAGTCCACCAGACCAAGAATTCAGTCAGGGTGAGCAGCATTCACTGGAGGCGATAGTGCAGCAGAGCTCCCCTTGACAGTAAGTACATGGATCAGTGAAGACCAAGACATTAGGATATGCAGGAGGGCAGACAGCCAAGTTGAGCAGGAAAACACAAGATGAAGCAGAGCCAGATGTTCGGATTCACTTAGGAGCGGTAGATGTGTAGACAATATGGGACTTGCAGCAGACAAATGGTTAATAGCAGAGTTGTATGCTTTCAGCAGATAATTAATTGTAGTCGTATACTTGCAGCAGACAGATAGTTAATGGCAGAGTTATACAGGTGTTTCTCACAAAATTAGAATATCATGAAAAAGTTAATTTATTTCAGTTCTTCAATACAAAAAGTGAAACTCATATATTATATAGAGTCATTACAAACAGAGTGATCTATTTCAAGTGTTTATTTCTGTTAATGTTGATGATTATGGCTTACAGCCAATGAAAACCAAGAAGTCATTATCTCATTAAATTAGAATACTTTATAACACCAGCTTGAAAAATGATTTTAAAATCGGAAATGTTGGCCTACTGAAATGTATGTTCAGTAAATGCACTCAATACTTGGTCGGGGCTCCTTTGGCATCAATTACTGCATCAATGCAGTGTGACATGGAGGCGATCAGCCTGTGGCACTGTTGAGGTGTTATGGAAGCCCAGGTTGCTTTGCTAGCAGCCTTCAGTGCATTTGCATTGTTGGGCCTGGGGTCTCTCATCGTCCTCTTGACAATGTCTTATAGATTCTCTATGGGGTTGAGGTCAGGTGAGTTTGCTGGCACAAGTGATACTGTTGTTTTTAACCATGTATTGGTACTTTTGTCAGTGTGAACAGGTGCCAAGTCCTGCTGGAGAATGAAATTTCCATCCCCAAAAAGCCGGTAAGCAGAGAGAAGCATGTAGTGCTCAAAAATTTCCTGGTAGACGGATGCGCTGACTTTGGTCTTGATAACATACAGTGGACCTACACTAGCAGATGACATGGTTCCCCAAACCATCACTGATTGTGGAAACTTCACACTAGACCTCAAGCAGCTTGGATTGTGGCCTCTACACTCTTCCTCCAGACTCTGGGACCTTGAAAATGCAAAATTTACTTTCCTTGTGGAGTGTGTCAATGATTGCCTTATGGACATCTGTCAAGTCAGCAGTCATGATTGTGGAGCCTAATGAAACAGACTAAGGGACCTTTATAAATAATTGGGAAGCTTTTTGCGGTGTTTTTTGATAATTATTCTAATTTTTCTAATTTACTGAGATAATGACTTTAGGGTTTTCATTGACAGTAAGTAATAATCACCAACATTAACAGAAATAAACACTTGAAATAGATCACTCTGTAATGACTCTATATTATATATGAGGGTAACTTTTTGTATTGAGGAACTGAAATAAAAGAACATTTTTGTGATATTTTAATTTTGTGAGAAGCACCTGTATACAATCAGGAAGTTGCAGCAGAAAAATTGTTAACTGCAGAACAACAATGATGAATAAGCAAACTACTTACTACATGCAGTGATAACCTTACATACAGAAATATTAGAGATAAATAATAATTAGGTACCTAGCTTGCAAAGACATTGGTGAGAACACCAGTATTAGTTAGATGAGTCTTGTCACAGGTACGTGTAACAGCAGTGTTGAAAGCGCAATAGCGCCAGTATTCACAGGACTGGTATAGTAAGTAATTGCAGAGCCCGAACGGCATCTGAGCTGGTACAGGTTAGTAAAAAGAGAGGTGCTGTGACCTCTGACCAAAGTAGTGCTGTGTCTTCTAACTCTGTGTGGTGCTGTGGCATGCGACCGTGGGACAGTAGTCTGTGATGATGAGTTTTGTGACCCAAGAAAGCAAATTAGCTGTGGTTTGAAATGACAATCTTCCTGAGAAGGACTATAATCTGTACCTGGAGTCCTGTTGAGTAAATATGTTTCTCGGATGCCTGTTGTGCTATTCATTTGTGAATGCAAATTCAGAACTTTTCCTGTGTTAAAGGGAATCTGTCAGCAGGATTACACCCCCCAAACTATTCATATGAGCATGTAGTTTTTTTAAAGACAAGTCCAGCAATATCTTAACCTACACAGTCTGTTCCACTGTTACTGAGAGATCAGTGCTTAAATTTATATAGAAATACATACTGTAATTTTTAAGCCTTTGTCACTCCAGCTCTATTCCCCACATATCACAGCTGCCTCCTCCTGTTTGACTGACAGCTCCTTTGCTGGAAGTCACACAGTAAAGAGGCTGTTATTCAAGCAGGAAGAAGCGGCACTGGCGGGGAATAGAGCTGGAGTCAAGGAGGCTTCAGACCTGCCATAGCTCTTCAGCCTCATTTGAATATCAATTCAAATGCTGATTTATCAGTAAAGACTGGTCATGTAAGGGTGTTGCTGAACTTGTCTTTGAAAAGAGCTACATGCACATATAAATAGTTTGAGGTGTGAAGTCCAGTTGACAAATTCCTTTTGAACAGGTTATATACACACTGACCCTTTGTACTTTGTATAGTCTGTGTTTATGGTTGGTGAATGATGGCTGTTATTTGAGTTATAGAGACAATTCCTGTTCTGGAAACTGCCAAGCTCCATGCCTCCTAGTGATGTAACTGCCAAGATCATTGCCATTTTTTTCACGTGAAACCAGCAAGAATTATCCCAACCTACTGCTTTGTAAAGGCTAAAATAGAACCCTGACTATAAGGCAGGGGTCACACTTACGAGTGCAGCCGCACACTCTGGTCCCGAGAGCCGGGTATTGAGGCGAGAAACTTGCGCGAGTATCTCGCATCACACTCGCAAATGTGACCCCGGCCTAAATGTTGCACTTGTCTCAGTCCGTGTATAGTGGTTCCAAGGTAACCTTGTCTTGCCTGTGTTCATCACAGAGTCTTAAGATAAGAGTAATGTATGGGGTCAAAGGGGAAACACAAGTTCTTAAACTGCTGCTACTGAAAAATGTACATTAAGGGTACGCTGAACCTAGAAATAAATAATTAAATTTAGTTGCTCTCACCGTTACAGACTAAAGCATTTTCTGCATGATCTTTGAACTTGAAGAAATCCAAAAGAAAAAAAAAGATGGTAATCTTTTGCTGATCAGCTTCAGCTGCGGTTGGTGGCTAGCTAAAGTCCTGCCTCCTTTACCAAAGAGGGAGTGCTTAGCATTTGTTTTGTTATACTGCAGACAGGGAGGCAGGGATGTTCCAACTGCAGCTAGTTGTCTAACAGCCACACATAAGATAATGAGTAAGATGTGGACAAAGACATGGTAGATGTCATGGGGATACCGTGACAGAGAGGGGCCAGAAGATTGTGGCATCTGGTTACATGAACTCCTGCACTGCACGTATTAGAACTGCTTCACCATCCTATTAACCTTCGTCCGGCTGATGAGGTACAATTGTAACTATTCCGTTTTAAAATTGCAATAACTTTTTTTCGAAAAGCCGTAGAGGGCTGAAATTTCGTGACATCTCTGCAGTTTTGGTCCAGAATATATTGGCCAAATTTCAATAAAATATCTCCACCACCTCCGAGATAAGGGGTCGAGATATTTTTGCATCCATAACAAGCTGCATAGGTACAAATGTACCCTCATATATTTTGAATGAAGATAATGCAAGGAAAAAAGAATAATATTTTTTTTAATGATAATGCTATTTTATTATTATAAACAAGTAAAAAAATGTTCATTTACATTATAAAAGAAAATGTAAGAAACTTTTTTTATTGATTTTCTTCGCAAGTAATGCATGTTGTCTTTGCTACCGAGTGTTCATCGCAAATCGGTTTCACACAAACCACACAAGACTTTCTAGTCTTACGTTGTTTTCGCCTCAGGTCTCAGCAGACATAGCAACTACCAACAACAGGGGAGGGTCCACGACTACCATGAGGTATTTGAGGGCCAGCTGCTGCTTGCGATGCTACCAGAATGCATCATCCAAGCACCATTTCTACTGCACCTCGAAGAAAATGGTTTCTCATCATCATTCGGTTTGTACTACGATCTTCAATTGCAGGCATACACAGCTGATTTGTGAGATCTTACAGGAACTTTCTTCGTTGATCCTTTGTCCTGAAGCTTGGATTGTGTTCTCTGTAGATGATGTAGGATGCTAACCCAGTGACGTCAATCATATTGTAGAAAAATGCCAGAGGCCAACGTAATGTTCGTCCTTTCACAGTGTATTCTCCCAACATTTTATCCATAACATCAACTCCGCCTTTTGTTTTGTTGTAGTATTTTATTATCTCTGGCTTGGCTGCTAGTGTCTCTTCAACTTCTCCCGTCATGTGCATAGATGATAGAAGCACGACTGATTTGTTCTTCTTTGGTACATATGAACAGACTGTTGCATCATGATTGTAGGCAAAATTTGTCGAGTTTACAGGCCTTTCTTTGGCAGTCTGCATGTTGCTAGGTAGGAACCTTTTGTTTTTTCTCACTGTACCAACTAGTGTCATGTTCCAGGAGTTCATTACCTTAGCTAGTTCCATGGTTGTAAAGAAGTCATAGGTGGTGACATATCTTCCAGAGCCTTTATACGAGCTCACTAGGTCCAATACTGTTCGTTCACCAATGTTTACTTGTCGAGGACCATCAGTTGGTTTCCCAGTGTAGAGCCTACCTTGTAATGGGTAGGCGTTTGATGAGTCACAAGCCCAGAAAATCTTTATGCCATATTTAGCTGGTTTTGAAGGTATATACTGGGTAAATTTAGTATGGCCTCTAAATGGAAATAATTGCTCGTCGACGGTGATACAACTATATGGCTTGTAGGCCCTCTCCAGATTTCTGTTCAGCATTGTCCAGATGTCCCGTATTGGTGCAGCTTTATCTGTTTGCACACTTTCTGCACGTGTATTTTCGTTGTCAAATCTGATAAATCTGAGTATCATCTTGAAGCGGTCACAAGACATGGCTGCACGTATAAGAGGCAGAGCAGCCACATTCCACATTTCCTCCAGATTCTCTTTGTTGTCTCTGTGCACACCAGCAGCAATCAGTATGCCCAAAAATGCATGGAGTTCAGTTTCAGTAAATTGCTTGAATGTTTTTTGTGGTGGCCGTTCAGAAGAATCAGGAAAACGTTGTACCAGTTCGTTGTTGTAAGCATCACAAACTCTCTTGGCCTTTTGATTCGTTTCTCGTAATATGATGTCACACATCTCGGGAGTCATGATTGACTTGAATAGCTCTTTTGCTGTATACAGGTTGCTGATTGCTGCAGGGCCACCTCTTTGTCGTAGGACATTACGAGATTTTGAGCATTTGTGCATTTGGCAGTGGATCACTACACCACTGAGTTTTATCCTTAGCAGTCCAAATGTCGCCTGCACTTTGAGGCACAGACTCATCCTCAACACTTTCGTCTGAGTCGTATTCTTTTTCCTGCTCTATGACCATTTCTTGTTCAATGTCTGAATCTTCTTCAGTAACATCCACTTGTGGTACATAGTTTTCATCATCAGATGCAACATATGGTTCTTCCTCATGCTCAGAATCAGATTATTCTAGCATTCGCATTATTTCGTCAGACATAAATCTGTAAATATGAAAAAATGAAAAATAAATAATTTTCCGAAATACTACACAATACTACATTATTGGCTTTTCACAAAATGATACTAACCTGCAAACACGTTTTCTTGGATTATGGCGGAAACTAGATCCAGCATCACTATCACTCATGATGACTTGGTAGATGAATTTTGGCTTCGTAATTTAGTTCAGTAACACGTGGCAAGTAGAATGAAACTCGATTCTAAAGTGCAGATAAAAAAGTACCGTATATACTCATGTATAAGCCGACCCGTGTATAAGCCGACCCCCCTAATTTTGCCACAAAAAAATGGGAAAACTTATTGACTCGCGTATAAGCCTAGGGTGAAAAATGATTATGCTCCCATATGATGCTCCACAGATTATGCCCCCATATGCTGCACAGATTATGCCCCTATATGCTCCAGATTATGCCCCATATGCTCCAGATTATGCCCAATATGCTTCAGAGATTATGCCCCCATATGCTCCAGATTATGCCCCCATATATTCCACAGATTATGCCTCCGTATGATCCACAGATTATGCCCCCATATGCTCCACAGATTATGCCCCCATATGCTCCATATTATGCCCCCATATGCTCCAGATTATGCCCCATATATTCCACAGATTATGCCCCCGTATGATCCACAGATTATGCCCCATATGTTCCACAGCTTATGCCCCCATATGCTCCATATTATGCCCCCATATGTTCCACAGCTTATGCCCCCATATGCTCCATATTATGCCCCCATATGCTCTAGATTATGCCCCCATATGCTCCAGATTATGCCCCCATATGTTCCACAGCTTATGCCCCCATACGCTCCATATTATGCCCCCATATGTTCCACAGCTTATGCCCCCATATGCTCCATATTATGCCCCCATATGCTCCATATTTTGCCCCATATGCTCCAGATTATGCCCCCATATGTTCCACAGCTTATGCCCCCATATGCTCCATATTATGCCCCCATATGCTCCATATTTTGCCCCATATGCTCCAGATTATGCCCCCATATGTTCCACAGCTTATGCCCCCATATTATGCCCCCATATGCTCCATATTTTGCCCCCATATGCTCCATATTATGCCCCCATATGTTCCACAGCTTATGCCCCATATTATGCCCCCATATGCTCCATATTATGCCCCCATATGTTCCAGATTATTCCCCCATATGTTCCAAGCTTATGCCCCCATATTATGCCCCATATGCTCCATATTTTGCCCCCATATGCTCCATATTATGCCCCCATATATTCCACAGCTTATGCCCCATATGCTCCATATTATGCCCCCATATGCTCCATATTATGCCCCTATATGTTCCAGATTATTCCCCCATATGCTCCATATTATGCCCCATATGCTCCATATTATGCCCACATATGTTCCAGATTATGCCCCATATGCTGCAAAAAAAATAAAAAAAATGACATACTCACCTCTCGTCGCTGGGGGCAGGTGCGGGGTCCTGAGCAGGCGGGGACACCGGCGCGCTATGGGGGACAGGTGCCGGCATCACGCTCACTCAGAACCCCGGCACCTGTGATATTTACCTTTCCTCTCTGCACCGCAGCGCTGCGTCATCTTCCTGGTCCTCGGCAGTGAATGATCTGGCAGGGGGCGCGGCGCTCACTAATGATGTCATCGCGCCCTCTGCTGATCATTCACCGCCAGAGGAGTCAGACGAGGACGCAACACAGCGGTGGAGAGAAGACAGGTAAATATCGCTGTACTCACCTCTCCGCCGCGCGTCCCTGCAGCCTCTCCTCTTCTCCCGGCGCTCTCAGCAGCGCTTCCTTCCTACAGCGGTCACATGGTACCGCTCATTAAAGTCATGAATATGTGCATATTCATGACTTTAATGAGCGGTGCCATGTGACCGCTGCAGGAAGGAGCCGGAGATCGTGGGAGAAGCAGGGGGGCTGCAGAGACCGCGGCGGCGGAGAGGTGAGTATAATCCGACACCCCCGCTCCCCCTCCCCCGCCGACCCCCGTATATGACCCGCGTATAAGCCGAGAGGGGGACTTTCAGCCCTAAAAAATGGGCTGAAAATCTCGGCTTATACATGGGTATATACGGTAAATTATTTCTAGTGATAATTATTTATAAATGTCATTTATATATTATGTAAACCGTATACGGTTTCAGAATTTTCATTCCATCTTCGACTGTTTTTTCGACCAATAGGAAAATTGTAACAGAGCCACCATCTTTATTTTGTGCTGAATATAAGTAAAACATCGTAAAACAATATGTAGATACTAATTATTATCCATTTTTCGTATAAAAATCATACGATAAGTTTCATACAAAATATATGTAAGCCAAGTCCAGGCTCAAAGACAATTTCAGACTGTTCTGTCCCCACATAAAGCGAATGAAGGTATAATTGGCTGTTAGATGCTGTGAGACTTTCCTAACTTCGTATCCAATAAATTGAAGACTTCACAAGCCTAGAAATGTGTGTGCTCACAGCAATGAGATGAACAGCAAAATGGCTACTGAGAGGAGGGAGGCAGGAAGAGAAGTAGAAGCCACTCCCAGTTTGAATCAACTTAATTGACAGCAACATAAGTGAGCAGTAACAACACTGGCCAATAGATATCAGCATAACATTTGTAGCTGAATGAACTTTAGTTTCTGAAACCAAGTAAAGGAGAAATGTTATGATTTGGTAGCTGAGGAGAGCAGGCAAAAACGGCAATACACCATAGAGGTTGGAATCTACTGGATTGCAGTACCCTGACTAACCACCACAACTAAAGGCAGCCGTGGAGCGTTCCTACGTTGGTCCTAGACGCCTCGACACACCCTGAGAGGTTAACTACACCTAAAGATAGAAAGAGGAAAGCTATCTGCCCCGGAGCAGATCCCAAAGAACATAGGAAGCCCCCAACCATGAAATGGCGGTTAGACAAGAGGAAATACAGACACAGACAGAAAATAGTATGAGCAAACGTTGGGGCCCAATCTACCTGGACAGAAAAGCACAGGAAGGACACTTACTGCAATCCAAAAAACCCTAAAAAATACCAACTCTACTAATTGCAAAAACACCTGAGATCACACGACCTCTACCACCTAAATTAGTTCTCTGGTGTCACAAAACTAAGCCGCAGCCACTGAAAAAACTGGAAAAGGCAAATGAACAAATAACAGTGGCTCAGATAAACTGAGAGGAGCACAAGCCCCCGGAGGGGACCTGGCTGACCTCCACAGAAGTGCAGGGAACAATGCAAAAAGCAAGCACAAAAATAAAAGCAGAAAATATCTTATCTGATAGCAGAAGATGCAGGCAAGACTCAGCAAGCTTCCAAGTGAACCAGGAACCACAGTTGAGACAAGAACAATTGATCACCGGCAACCATGATGGGAGGGAACCTCCCTTATATAAGACCAGTCTGTAACTCCTGATTGCCAATCCTCATTGAATGGTTCAGTACTGTTTGTAACCACCAGAGGGAGCTTCTGCTCAGAATTCATTTCTAACACATTCACAACAGAGAAAGTCTTCCCACAGTGGAGGTATATATGAATTGTACCTCTGCAGCCTGTTAATGTTGTAAAATTATGCAGCCTGACAAAGGTTAAACTGTGCAGCTTTCCTTGCTGTCATGGTAAGGGATAATTAGTTAATCTCCTGGAGCTCTCCATCCTAAATTACCTCAGCTGTTCTGTGTTGGCCACTCCCCTCCAGTATATATGCTCATCGCTGGCACTTGGGAGTTGCCAGTGATAGTTCTGTTTCCTGGCTTAGTGGTGAAGGAGAAAGTTCAGCGTCCAGAGTTGGCAGTTGAGAGTTATTCTGGAGATTACTGCATGGAGTTGGTTTGCGTATTTTTCCCTATCCTCTCACATTTGGTTTCTCCTTCCTATACCTCCTCTGTTTATCACTCTGTTGCTTTGGGAGCGTATTTGTATGATTGTAGTTTTATTTTATCCTTGTCTGTTATCCCTGTCTGCCTGGTTAGTGTTTTCCTATACACTTCAGCCCCTCACCTCCTTAGGTGAGGAACGGATCAGTTAAGCTAGGATCATAGAGATGAGACCTTCACCTTCAGGAGTAATCCGGGGGACAATAGGGCGCCCCTAGTTCAAGGGATCAGGTAGGTGCCCAAAGTCCTTTGTCATTACCTGACAGTAGAGTTCCTAAGACACACAAAGATTTTTTTTATGTCATTCTCAATTTTAATTGTAATATGTGGCAAAATATTATAAAAAGAGAGATTAAAGGAGGAAGAACAGAGTTATTTTCAAATTTTTTGGGTGTATTTTCTAAAAGAACACTTCAGAAATTCCTAGTTGCTAGCACTCATGCTAATCCATGACAATTCTAAGTGTGAACGTAGTCTTAACAGTATACTTAATCCCAGACCTTCCAATCGATTAGCGATGTTTTACCTCAATAAACAGTAAACTTTCACTTAAAATTCAAAAGTCTGTTTTTGTGTAAAATTTGCAGGAAAATACTCAAAACAAAGTTATTCCTTGTAAGGCTCCATATTATTAGGGACTCATCTGCATTGTTAATTGGAGATAAACAATTTTCACTGGTTACCATGGAATGATGCGTTAAATCTATTCAGCAGACAAAGAGACAATTAGAGGCTCCTGTTCAGCGGATTCCTTGGGTGTATGACTAAGCTCATTTCAATATTCATGTGGGGATGGAATACCATTAGTGAAGCCTGATAGCTAAATGTGTCTCCTAATCTATTGCTGATGCTTCTACTTCTCAAGTCAATGCTCAGAAAACCAGGCGATAGCAAAGTGTCTGTATATACCGGGGAAGCATAATGAGGTCTGAAACTATAATCTTATGGAGTGATAAAGACGGGTCCTAAATAAGCAGTGTTCTTGGGATTAATGTGAATGTCTTTTTAATGCTAATGCTTCTTGATGCAATGGAGGCAGCTACTTTTTGGGCTATGATTCTTCTTGAAGGCTCCTTTCACACAGTGTTCTTCCCCACATTCAGTTCAGGGTTTATGTCCAAATCACCCGTAAAATGTAGTAGACTGCATCAGGGTGTCTGCCTTCAGTAGATATACACACCCAAAAATGACACACAACAGAGCCCACGGTGACTCCATCTGCACCAGTATGGCCAATGGCCCCGTCGGCTCAGACGCCTGAATCATGTTTTGTGGGGGGGTTCAAGCATTCGTCCCGATTGGGCAATTGAATGTGGTGAAGAATGCAATGTAAAAGGGCCCAAGGGGTTGATGTAAATCATAAAGTGTTCAATTCCCCTGTATCGCCTCCATGGTGTAAATAAATCATTGCATAATTCTCACTAAAAGGAATGGGCAGTCCACTCCTTACAATGTGTGGCCTTTCACTCCGAACCTCCCTCTGTGAGCCAGAGCAGAGAATTGATTTGTCAGATGGCTCACATTCTATTAAACAAACAGCCATTTACTTGACCTTTTGTCATGCAGGCTTGGACTTGCCAACGGGGGAACAGGAGAATTCCCTGGTAGACCCCCTAAATGAGCAGTAGTTGACACAATAGACAAAGTCAGCACCAAATCATTCATTTAACAAACAACCCAGTGTACTATTATATAGAAGTATAGGAACATTTGTAATTGAGGATAATGTAATTTGCATGTAACTGTGGGCTTCATGAGTCCATATTACTGGTGGGCCCTTGGAAGGTCAGTCAGGCACTACTAATATGTAACATTGGCAAGTTGAAACTAAAACTGGGCCCATCACTATTGAAGTCTTCTGTGCCACCGAGTGTGATCAGCCAGCATTTTTGTAAACTGCAACTACCATGCATATCATGCCTTTTGATAGTGAACTGTAACAATCAAGTGAAATGTTCCACGTAATGTGTTTACAACCATCAAGAATCTGTGCAACTGTTATGAAAAAGAAACGTAAAGTCGTATTTTCTACCGTCATGAAATTGTCTTCTCTAAATGGGAACCCTCAGCCACCTCTCACAGTAGTATCAGGAAAACTGCTACCCTATAGTTACGCCACTGTGAAGCTTGCGTTCTTTGAAGGTAATGCTGCATTGGCTTATACAATGGAAACATTAAGTGCGGAGCTGGAATCATCTAAGCATTTCAGCCTGTGCTGCAACATGTTACGGACACTAAAAATGAGAAGTAAAGTGTGCAGCTGTTGCTGAGCTATAAGCCCAGTCATTTAAGTCTTATTTTACAAGTGCGTCTTTCAGCAATGACAGCAGAAGTCTACTGGAATAAGCTATTCTGTACAATAAAAAAATAATGGCTCCTGGTAGGGATAATTGCTCCATCCGCATGCTGCACCGCTTCTCTTCTACTTTGTCCCTGAACACTTTACCAGGTACTTGTTCTCCACATGATGTTTCTTCTTCTCCTTCTGTCCATGTTCTGTCTCAGCCATCATTTCATTTTCTCTTCAAGGGAAGTTTCTAGTACCGTCATTGCACTTGAAAGAATTGATTCCTCAAATATGGAGATAATACTGTATTTAAAGGGCAGTTTTCTTACTTATTGGGGATTCATTTATTTGCAGCTGAAGTGCCTTTTTTTCTAGTCTCAGAATACAAGGAAAATAAAATCAACAAAACTGTATATATTAAATTATATATTCTGGCAAAAATGGGTAGGAGCCAATGGATTACTTTCATTGCTGTCTGTTCTGTAATAGTCAATCTGCGCTTGACCTCAAATACTTCTAGTGATCGGGCAGAGTGCATGGAAAACACATCGGACCCAATTCATCAAGCAGTTTTCACTAATTTTCTGGCATAAAACTCTTTGAAATGGCGCAAAAATTTATGAAAAAATTTTACAGCCTTTGGCATTTTTAGGTCTGCCAACTTTTTGAAAGTGTTAGGGGTCGAGTTCCCGCTTCTGCACAAGGGGAATCTCGAGCCATTCCCTGTTGTGAACATGTTGGAGGCGACTTCGGAGCTGGGGCTACCTCCGGTGGTTGCTGAGGGTAATGAACCAATTGCTGAATGGCTTTCAGCTGGGTCCGAATGGTCTGATATAAGTGACCTGAACTCCCATCAGCCTTGCTGGTAATCAATTGTTCTTCCAGGTCTTGGTTGGAGCTCAGCTTGCATTCCTGCTTCCATTCAGATAAGTGACTTGCTGTTTTTTTTTCCTCTGGTTGGATTTTCCTTGCTGTTTTGCTGCCTAGCAGTGGACTTCAGCCTTGTTCCCTTTTGGGGCCTAGCGCTGCATTTGTGCTCAGTTTTGTTTGCACTTTTGCTCTGTTCCTGTGTCACTTTTTATTTGCTGAATTGCTGTGTGTTACACCAGAGATCTGATTTAGGTGGTAGAGATCGTGTGATCTCAGGTTTTTTGTTAATCAGAAGTGTTGGTATTTTTGTCAGGGTTTTTTGGGTTGCAGTCAGAATTCTTTCCTATACTTTTCTATCTAGACAGTATTGGGCCCCAGCGTTTGCTCATTCTATTTTCTGTCTGTGTTCGTATTTTTTTCTTGTCTAAACTCCATTACATGTTTGGGGGCTTCCTATTTCTTTGGGGATTCTGCTACGGGTCAGATAGCTTTCATCTTTCTGTCTTTAGGTGTAGCTATCTCTCCGGCTGTGACGAGGCGTCTAGGATCACCGTAGGTACGCTCCACGGCTACTTCTAGTGTTGCGGTTAGTTTAAGGTTCTGCAACCCAGTAGTTTCCAGCCTCTCTGGTGTATTGCTACTTTGGCTATTTTTGCTATTTCTCCTCAGCTCCCGAAACATAACAATTCCCGCTGCGGTCTCCCATCCGTCTGGCTGCAGTGGAGCCTGCTCAGCAGAGACGTCGGTCCCAGCGTCTCGCCCAGTCTAATGCTGTGCAGAGGATGACTGCTGCCTCTCCAGGTCCTGTCAATGTAACCAGTGCAGGTCAGCGGCAAGCAGACATAGTTGGGACTAAGTCCTGTGATTTACCTTCTGAGCATGCCCGGGGTAAGATCTCTCAGGAGATCAGTGGTCACATGCTGGGCTACTGCAGCGACTCCCATTGGTCCTCCAGGAAGGTCCTGAAGCTGCTCAAGTTCTGGGGCAGGCTTCTATTGGTTCTTCCAGGAAGGTCCTGCAGTTGTTGCTGCTATAAAAGGGTTGCATAGCCGCACGGCCATGCGCTAGTATCAATCCTGTTATGTGCTTTATGCCAGTGTGGTCATGCACTCATGCGGTTAGGGCTCGGCTGAAATAAGCCCCTAGAATATCGGCACCTCCGGTGAGGAGTTTTGTATGCACGTGTTCAAGGCTTGGCTGAAATAGCCTCTAGAATACCGGCTACTCTGGTGAGGAGTTGGTTGTTTGCATTGCTGTCTGCATGACCAAGGACTGCTATCCGCTCTGCAGTTATTTGTGTAGTCCTGTGGGGTTAACAGGACACACTCTCTACCTTAGCGACTCTGTGGAGTAACAGAGTTCACTCATACCGCCATATAGTGCCACAGCATTTATGTCAGCGACTCTGTGGAGTAACAGAGTTCACTTATACCGCCATATAGTGCCATCTTACTAGCAGCAGGCTCTGCCTGCACGGTGGACCCCGGGCTGCGAACGCACCTATTATTTATATTTATATAGTGCGATCCACAGCTCCTAACATAATACTAGCGCCAGGGTCTGGCTAGTAAAATGGCGGACGACCAGCATCTACAGCGGTACATCCAGCAGCTGGAGGGTAGGTTGGCGGCTTTAGAGCGCACAACCTCAGCTCTCGATGTTACCGCAGTCGCTGTTCATTCTGCTAGCGTGGCTGCAGCCAGTTTGTCCTCTGCCACCCCTGCTCCGACTTTATCCCATCTCCTGCTTCCAGTCAAGTTTGCTGGTGACAGTAAGCAATGTCGGGGATTCGTGAGTCAGTGCTCCATACATCTTGAGCTTCTGGCTGCACGTTTTCCCACGGAGCTGGCGAAAGTGGGTTTCGTATTATCCCTCCTGTCGGGCAGGGTGTTGGAGTGGGCAACGCCGCTGTGGGAGCGCGACGATCGTGTGGTACAGAGTGCTCCTCTCTTCCTGGACGCTCTGAGACAGGTCTTCTTAGGACCTCGTGTCACCCACGATACGGCGCTCCAACTGCTGGCAATATATCAGGGTTCATCCATGGTCAGCCAGTTTGCCGTCCAATTTCGGACTCTGGCCGCTGAGTTAGAGTTGCCGGATAAAGTCATCATTCCTGTGTACTGGAGAGGACTGGCTGATCATGTAAAGGACGCTTTGGCCACCAGGAAGATTTCTGCCACACTGGAGGAGCTCATTTCCCTTTCTACCCGCATTGACCTCCGTTTTAACGAGCGGAGGTTAGAACGGACCAAGTGCAGGCAGAGGTTTCGGCTGGCTCCCACCTTCGCCAAACCTCTAGAATCTTCCATAGAGGCGCCCAAGTCCCCCGAAGACATGGAGGTTTCGCGAGCAGTACCAAAGTCTCAGGCCGCCCGAGTACCCGTGATCTGTTATTTTTGCCAGCAGACAGGACACTATGCCAACAGATGTCCACAGCGGTCGAATAAACTGTCGCGCCCAGTAACCGTAGGAACAGGGTCACTGGATGCGTTGACTTTTGCTCCTAAATTGCTCCACAAAGGGGTAATTACCCAAGGTTCATCCACTCTTCCTGTCAAGCTCTGTGTGGATTCTGGGGCAGAGGGGAATTTTATGTCATCCACCTTTGCTTCTCGCCACTCCATACCTCTGGTGATGCTTGCCGAGCCTGTGTCGGTGCGAGTGCTGAATGGAGCCATCTGACCGTCCCTCTCTCCCTGTCTATGTCGCAGTCCCATCAGGAGAATATATCTCTTTTTGTCCTTCCTGAGGGAATGGATGAAGTTCTGTTAGGATTACCTTGGTTCCGCCACCACTCTCCCCATATTGAGTGGTCTTCTGGGAGAATTCTGGGTTGGGGTGATTCATGTAAAGGCAGATGCATTAGAGACAGCGTTCAGGTCACCACCACAGAGATACCCATAGATCTCACTCCTATTCCCAAGGTTTATTGGTCCTACGCAGACGTATTCTCTAAAAAAGCTGCGGAGATTCTTCTGCCTCATCGCCCTACGACTGTCCTATTGATCTCTTGCCTGGAGCTGAGCCTCCTAGGGGAAGGGTTTATCCCCTCTCTCTCCCTGAAACGGAGGCCATGTCCCAATATATTCAGGAGAACTTGGCAAGAGGATTCATTAGGAAGTCGGTATCACCAGCGGGAGCGGGGTTCTTCTTTGTCCAGAAGAAGAGCGGAGAGTTACGTCCGTGTATAGACTATAGGGGTCTTAACGCTATCACCGTGAAAAATAAATACCCTTTGCCGCTAATCTCTGAGCTCTTTGATAGGCTTCGGGGAGCAAGGGTATTTACTAAGTTAGATCTGCGGGGTGCGTATAACCTGATTCGCATCCGTGAGGGGGACGAATGGAAGACGGCATTCAATACCAGGGACGGGCATTACGAATACTTGGTGATGCCCTTTGGGCTCTGTAATGCTCCAGCCGTCTTCCAAGATTTTGTAAATGACATGTTCCTGGATATGCTTGCCACCTCTGTGGTAGTCTATCTGGATGATATTCTCATCTTTTCTCCAGATATAGATTTCCATCGGAGAGATGTCTGCAAAGTCTTCGACCTCTTGTGGGCAAATTCCCTATATGCAAAATTGGAGAAGTGCGTGTTTGAGCAGGAGTCTCTTTCCTGGGCTATATCATCTCCGCCCAGGGATTGGCTATGGATCCTGCCAAACTACAGGCGGTAATGGATTGGCAAGAACCCCACTCTCTTAAATCGGTGCAGCGTTTTATGGGGTTCATTAATTACTATCGCCAATTCATTCCCCACTTCTCTACTGTGGTAGCTCCCTTGGTAGCCCTCACCAAGAAGGGAGCCAATCCCAAGTTGTGGTCAGAGGAGGTCTCCAAGGCCTTTACTTCAGTTAAGTCCCATTTTGCTAGCGCTCCCATTTACATCGCCCCGATGTTGATAAGCCTTTTATATTGGAGGTAGATGCCTCATCCGTTGGGGCTGGAGCAGTCCTCTTCCAAAAGGATGCTCAAGGTCGGAAGCATCCTTGCTTCTTCTTTTCCAAGACCTTTACACCAGCAGAGAGGAATTATTCCATCGGGGACAGGGAGTTGCTGGCTATGAAGTTGGCCTTTTCTGATTGGAGACATCTTCTGGAGGGGTCTCGTTTCCCCTTCAAAGTCTTCACTGACCACAAATCTTGGTGTATCTGCAAACGGGCCAGTGGCTAAATTCTCGTCAGACCAGATGGTCTCTATTCTTCTCTCGGTTCCACTTCACCCTCCATTTCTCTCCGGTGAGAAGAATATTCGGGCCAATGCTCTCTCTCACTCCCTAGTGTCATCAGAGGAGGAGGATGAGTAGCCTCAGCTTATTGTCCCTGAAGAGAGCCTGAGAACGGTAGCCCCGGTTTCACTAGTCTGTGCCTATGGGCAAGACTTTTGTGCCATCAATTTGCGACCGAGGTACTCTCTTGGGCACACTCGTCCAGGGTGGGTGGACACTTTGGGGTAAAGAGGACAACTGAGTTATTGGCGAGGACATACTGGTGGCCACATATGGTCCGTGAGTCAGGGAATATGTTCATTCGTGTGTCTCCTGCGCCAAGAATAAAATCCCTCGACAACGGCCAGCTGGGTTACTTTTCCTTTGCCGTGGCAGACAGGCCTGGGAGATGGTCGGATGGACTTTGTGGTGGACTTACCCAAGTCTCGGGCTGCACCATCATTTGGGTAATCACCTACCATTTTTCCAAAATGGTGCACCTGGTGCTGTTACCACGGTTACCTTCTGCATGGGCCCTGGCAGCGTTGTTTATTAGGCACATCTTCCGTCTACACGGCATGCCGGACAAAATTGTCAGTGACCGAGGTCCCCAGTTTGCGTCTCGATTCTGGAGAGAGCTGTGTCGTTTACTCAGTATTGAGTTAAATCTCTCCTCAGCATATCATCCCGAAACGAATGGGTTGGTAGAGAGGGCCATCCAGACCTTGGTCACATATCTGCGACATTTTGTGTCTGCCAGGCAGGATGACTGGGCATCCTTGCTGCCGTGGGCGGAGTTTGCACTTAACAACGCGGTAGCTGACTCCACTGGACAGACCCCATTCCTTCTCAATTATGGTCAGCACCCGTGGGTTCCGGTGCCTATGCCCGTGTCTTCCGCCGACTCCAGGGTGGCAGACTGGGCTGTGGAGGCATGGGACATTTGGTACCGTACTCAGTATGCCATTCAGGCTTCCGAGGATGAGGTCCTCGGCGACGCACATCGGCGCCCCGCTCCGACATTTGCTCCTGGTGACTTGGTGTGGCTCTCCGCCCGTAACATCAGGCTGCGAGTTGAGTCCACTAAGTTGGCACCCCGCTACCTGGGTCCTTTCAAAGTCCTCGAGCAGGTTAACCCTGTGGTATACCGTTTGACTCTTTCACCATGCCTGGGTATCTCCGACACCTTTCATGTGTCCCTTCTGAAACCCGTGGTCATGTCCCGGTTTTCCGTGTCATCTGCCAGGACATTGGGTTCGTCTACGGACGATCACGAGGTGAACGATATTGTGTGGTGCAAGGTGGTACGGGGCAAAAAGTTTTATTTGGTGAACTGGAGGGGTTATGGGCCTGATGATAGGTCCTGGAAGCCTGTTGAGCACATTCACGCTCCACATCTCATTGCTGACTTTGAGCATAGTGATGCCCAAAGGAAGAAGGGCCCTAGGGAGGGGGGTAATGTTAGGGGTCGAGTTGCCGCTTCTGCACAAGGGGAATCTCTAGCCTTTCCCGCTGCGGTCTCCCATCCGTCTCCGGCCGCAGTGGAGCCTGCTCAGCAGAGACGTCAGTCCCAGCGTCTCGCCCAGTCTAATGCTGTGCAGAGGATGACTGCTGCCTCTCCAGGTCCTGCCATTGTAACCAGTGCAGGTCAGCGGCAAGCAGACATAGTTGGGACTAAGTCCAGTGTTTTACCTTCTGAGCATGTCCGGGGTAAGATCTCTCATAGGAGATCAGGGGTCACATGCTCGGCTACTGCAGCGACTCCCATTGGTGCTCCAGGAAGGTCCTGAAGCTGCTCGAGTTCTGGGGCAGGCTTCTATTGGTTCTTCCAGGAAGGTCCTGCAGTTGTTGCTGCTATAAAAGGGTTGAATAGCCGCATGGCCATGCGCTAGTATCAATCCTGTTATGTGCTTTGCGCCAGTGTGGTCATGTACGCATGCGGTTAGGGCTCGGCTGAAATAAGCCCCTAGAATATCGGCACCTCCGGTGAGGAGTTTTGTATGCACGTGTTCAGGGCTTGGCTGAAATAGCCTCTAGAATACCGACTACTCCGGTGAGGAGTTGGTTGTTTGTGTTGCTGTCTGCATGACCACGGACTGCTATCCGCTCTGCAGTTATTTGTGTAGTCCTGTGGGGTTAACAGGACACACTCTCTACCTTACCAACTCTGTGGAGTAACAGAGTTCGCTCATACCGCCATATAGTGCCACAGCATTTATGTCAGCGACTCTGTGGAGTAACAGAGTTTGCTTATACCGCCATATAGTGCCATCTTACTAGCAGCAGGCTCTGCCTGCACGGTGGACCCCGGGCTGCGAACGCACCAATTATTTATATTTATTTAGTGCGTTCCGCAGCTCCTAACAGAAAGTTAGGTGCAGCTTAGCCAAGAGGGGAGCTGCCGGGTAGATCGTGTCCTTAGGTGTACAGAAGAAGATGGACAGAGACCTACCATGTTGGAAGGTAATGGTTTCTGGATACACTGTAGAACGAAAAGAGCCTGAAAGAAATCATTAACATAAAGAAAGAATATAACATTTCTCAACAATGAGACCCTTAATATGAGGCATACAGGTAGGACTAGTGTAACATTTCTATTACCTGTATGCCCATATTAATAGGTCATATATGTCTCGGGGGAGACAGATTCCCTTAAGTCCTTTTCCTTCTGTAGAGACTGTTTGCATATTTAAACTCCCAGTAGAGCATTGCATGGCCTATAAGTCTCCTTATACTGGCTTGGCACTCTCCACAAGGAGAAACATTCCTTGTTAGATCCCTTGGTGCTATATAAGTAAGCAAAATAAATTGTACCAGCAATATTCACCATTATTAATCCTTAAGATTCTGAAGAACATGATGAGTTCTATGAATGTGTAATAGAGGCTTATTATTAAGGTACCCCACCTGCATGATCACCTGGTGAACCTTCAGAGAACCATATAGCTCCCTGTCATGTGTGCATCGCCACGAAGATCGTCGCGGTTGCACATTCTGACTTCTCACAGCTGAGTTGCTGTTTCTTTGTGTTTGGCAGTTAGGGAGTTAATTCTGTCTGTGCTCAGTTCTGGGACTGGGTGCAGTTTTCTCCCGGCTGCAATTAATTATTTGTTGATTGGTTTCCTTTAAATCTCTGGTTGTCTGTGTTGGGAGTTGCCAGTGAAATTCTTCATGCAGACCACAGATAGGATTGTATCTGTATAGACTTAAGTTAAAGAGCTCCTTAGTTGTTTTAAGCTCACCTTGCTTAGAGTTTAATATCCCAGATCATTTATGTTCCTTCTGTGTTTGAGTGTGTATGCAAGTCTGTGTTTTCTCCAGTCTGTCTTATATGTCTAATCTGTGTATTTAGCAGAGATCAGCCCATATCCCTTTGGTGGTAATCAGAATCCTTCTTAGGACTGATTACAGGGTTCAGGGACTGATAGGAGACAGGGTTAGGCTGGAGACTTGGACCTCTGAACCATTATCAGTACCTCCAAGGTGAGGGATTAGTTAGGACCCAGTTTAGGGTCAGGTTAGACCCCGGTCCTCCTCTTTCCTGTGACAGTGTATCAAGTCCTCAAGATTAACCCTGAGTTCAACGGATATCGTGTCAGGTAAATCTATTCTATATTTACATGCTGATGTTGCTAATCTATATGTTGTATAGAGTGTTGTTCTTTTAAGAATAGTTTACTGACATCGTACACATATCATAAGACCGCGTGACACTCCCCTGTGATTTCTATTGTAATAGGGTATAATCAGTAGGGTTGTCTTAGGTCATATCATGAGGGTGTGGTAGCTATTGTCCCCAGTTTTCTTGATCCCAAATTTTCTACTGGGGACAAAGATTATGAAAGATGACTTAGCTACAGGATATTACGGAAATTTTATACATTTTTTTATTACTTTTGTGAAGAGGGATAGTTTGCCATACTAAATAAAGCTATAAAACCAGTTACTATGAACTTTGCTCATGTTCTTGTCATTTGTTGTTAGCATTTTGTAGAGCCTGTGTCCTGCTAATGTATACAACCCTCTTATGTTATGGATGGCGCACGCATTATGCAGCACTGCAGTTTATACAACTATTTGCATATGATATGTCATATACCTAACTCCACAATACCGGGCCTCAGCAATTTCTCTATAATGGTCCATTAATTCTAGAATTCTGCCAGCAACATTAATCAGCTCAGTTAGGATGTGAAGACGGAATTGTGGGTCAAGTCTGTCAGCAACGTCTTTTAAACAGAGGAAACAGAGGATTTAAAGGGAAGCTGCACATTGTAGAGACCACCATTTTTGGATTGAACCTATCAGTTACTTGATCTTTAAGTTCAATCACACAGAGCAGCATCTTTGGAATGAGGTGAAAACATACTATTTTCGCACCAGTTAAAGGATTTTACTTTCGCAAAGGTGCAAGCCAAAGCATAGCTAGAGACTATGAAATCAATGCTATTGCTGACTTGCTTTAAGGTCTTGTGGCCTCCTAAAGGGTAAGGCTAAGTGCACACGATCAGGAATAATTGCGTTTTTTTCGCGGTTTTTCCGCTATTTTCCGCGGTTAAACCGCGAACAAAACGCAAGCATTAAGCATTCTATACGTTTTAATTGATTCCGCATGTTTTGTACACATGTTGCGTTTTTTTCCGCGAAAAAAACGCTTAGCGGAAAAAAAAGCAACATGTTCATTAATTTAGCGTAACCGCGGTGATTCCGCCGCCATAGGAATGCATTGAACCGCTTACTTTCCGCATGTGGCTATGCCCACTATGCGCAATGTAAGCGGTTCATGTGCGGATGGTACCCAGGGTCTGGAGCAGAGGAGACTCTCCTCCAGGCCCTGGGTACCATATCCATGTAAAAACAATAATTAAAATAAAAAATAATGATATTCTCACCTTCCGGCGGCCCCGCAGCCTTCCCGCGGCCCCCGCAGCCTTCCCGCCTTCAGCGACGCTCCGGCAACTTCCGGTCCCAAGAGTCCTTTGCGAGAATCACCCAGATGGCATAGCGGTCTCGCGAGATGCACGTCATCGGTGTGATTTGTCGCAATGCATCCTTGGGACCGCGAGTTGCCGGGAGCGTCGCTGAGAGGCGGGAAGGCTGCGGGGGACGCCGGAAGGTGAGAATATCATTATTTATTATTTTTTTTTATTATTTTTACATTAGATCTTTTTACTATTGATGCGGCATAGGCGGCATCAATAGTAAAAGTTGGTCACACGTGTCAAACATTATGTTTGACTCGTGTGACCAACCTGTCAATCAGTTTTCCAAGCGATGCTACAGATCGCTAGGAAAACGCTAGCATTCTGCAAGCTAATTACGCTTGCAAAACGCTATTATTCTGGCGGGAATCAGCATAAAAAAAACGTGCGTATTTCCTGCGGGAGAAGTGCGGGATTGCCGCGGAAATTTCCGCGGCAATTCCGCAACGTGTGAACTTAGCCTAACAGTAGCCCTGTTCTCCATAGTTTATACTTGGTACTGCATTTAAATGAATAGGTGCTACACATGTGTCCGGGTTCAGTGCTTTGCTTCCCTCACCCTGATCCACTAGACCCTGTTGTGCTCCACACCTGGCTTTGCAGATAGTCCAGCATTATCCTATGTGAGCTTCTGCTCAGGCCTATATTAGGCTTACCAAAACACACACCTATGTCTTGGTATTAAGACTTCAGTGTTTCTAAGACTTTAAGTTTCTCTATGCAACTTGACCTGCTGAACTGGTCTCCGGGACGTCTTCTGCCTACTTAAATTTTCCAGCATCCCAGCTGCCTGTCTGCAGTCTCCTGGACGTCTCCTGTCTTCCTGCAGTCTCCTGTCCCTCCACTATCCATGTCTCATGTGCCTCACCCATCTTCTTCACCATGGCCCGTGTGCCCATCTGGACCTTGGGCTTGGAAGATCCACCTCACCTGTAGGGCAACTGGATGGTGCATGAGCTCTCCCCTTCCTTTTTTTCTGCAAAAAAAGATATTAAGCCTCACCCTTTGGCCAAGCCTTGCCTCTCATCTCTCAGTCAGATGAAAATGGTAAAGATAGAGAATTGATCGAATCTTGTTTCAGGGCAGATTCAATCGATTTGGATGCATATAAAATCAGTCTGAATCAAATGTGCCCTGATTGCAGTGAAAAGTAATTTATTATGTTCTGAGGTGTCTCCAGACCCCAAAGCATAATAAATGGAGGAAAGGGTTAAAAAACGATTAATTATACTGACCTGTCATTTTGCCGCCTCTGCTGCTGCCACAGATCACAAGTCCTCGGTTCTTCTGCAGCTTCCTTCCAATGCTGAGGCCAATTATGCCAAAGGGGGGGCAATGTGTTTCATTGGCATCAGTTACATGTATTTCTTCTCCACAGCAATCCATGAGACCAATCATAGGCATTAATGCTGGACAGGAACACTGGAGGAAACAAAGACTGGTGTAGGGGGCAGGGGAGCAGTGGCAGCAACAGCAAAAGGACAGGTGAAGTCCTACAACAGGTGACTGTATGTTTTTTTTTATTATCCCTTCTTATTCCTTCTATTTTGCTTTAGAGTGGATTAATTCCTGTATGTTTTTTATTATCTCTTCTTATCCTTTCTATTTTGCTTTAGAGTGGATTAATTCCCTAAAATTTTGGATTTCCCAAAATTCAAAATTTTTGGAAATTTGTAACAAATTTGATTCATCGTGGGTCTGTAAGTGGTACAGGGGCTAATTTAACGCCCTGTGCTCCTTGAATATGTCCCTAGTAAAGATGGGTAAACCCATATGTCTTGTAATGTTGATAAGCTATGCATTGCATTGTACCTATCTCTATGTGTTATATATACAGTACAGACCAAAAGTTTGGACACACCTTCACATTCAACGATTTTTCTTTATTTTCACAACTATGAAAATTGTAGAATCACACTGAAGGCATCAAAAAAGTGTGAAACAACTGAAAATATGTCTTATATTCTAGGTTTTTCAAAGTAGCCACCTTTTGCTTTGATTACTGCTTTGCACGCAGAAAAGGTGAACGGATGGACTCTACATGCCTGGTTCCCACCGTGAAGCATGGAGGAGGTGTGATGGTGTGGGAGTGCTTTGCTGGTGACACTGTTGGGGATTTATTCAAAATTGAAGGCATACTGAACCAGCATGGCTACCACAGCATCTTGCAGCAGCATGCTATTCCATCCGGTTTGCGTTTAGTTGGACAATTATTTATTTTTCAACAGGACAATGACCCCAAACACACCTCCAGGCTGTGTAAGGGCTATTTGACCAAGAAGAGAGTGTTGGGGTGCTACACCAGATGACCTGGCCTCCACAGTCACCAGACCTGAACCCAATCGAGATGATTTGGGGTGAGCTGGAACGCTCACCGCTTCAATTTTGAATAAATCCCCAACAGTGTCACCAGCAAAGCACCCACACACCATCACACCTCCTCCTCCATGCTTCACGGTGGGAACCAGGCATGTAGAGTCCATCCGTTCACCTTTTCTGCGTCCAAAGCAGTAATCAAAGCAAAAGGTGGCTACTTTGAAGAACCTAGAATATAAGACATATTTTCAGTTGTTTCACACTTTTTTGTAAAGTGTAATGTATAATTCCACATGTGTTAATTTATAGTTTTGATGCCTTCAGTGTGATTTTACAATTTTCATAGTCATGAAAATACAGAAAAATCTTTGAATGAGAAGGTGTATCCAAACTTTTGGTCTGTACTGTATATATAGGGACAGTATAGGACTTAGATCAGTAGGGGGAGCACAATAGAAAAAGATAGGAATTAGTTAGACCAATAAGATTAGGCTAGTTAGGAGGGGCTAAGAGAGAGTAGCTATGGAGCTTCATGGGGTTAGGGAGTGAGAGCTTGGAGCCAGGACAGAACAGTTGTGTCCGGAATTGTTTAAGCAGAGGAGCCCAGCCATCCAGGGCCTGGGAGCCGATAGTCACACGGTAGTGAAGGAATATCAGGGCAGCCTCAAAATGGTAGCAGCTAAATTTGTGGGAACAACCCTTAACATCTGAGGCCTACGGTTTGGTAAGGATATGAAGCGCCATCCTTTGACTTCACCTTCTGAGAGGGAAGTGAGCCGGGAACTCCTGAAGCGGTTTAGTCTGACCAGTCAGGAAGCTGCGGTAACGGAAGAGACAGTACAACCCTGTCACATTCCTGGAGGAGAGAGGGACAGTACAGGGAACGGAATGGTTATGTTCTGCGAAGAATCTTGTGCTGTTTCTGTGACTAAACTGGATGAACTGAGTAAAGTTGTTTTGTTGAAAATGGACTTGACTCTGACAGTCATTATGTGATGCTGAAGGGAAAGAAGGCCCAGCAGTTCAGAGAGGACCCCGACTTGCAAGTAAGTGAACTGCAGAGTGCACTACAGAAGGGACAATGTGTTAACGTGACGGGGAGCCAGGCGGTGACTGAACTGCAACTGTTAACCACGACTATTACCGCCCTGGCCTCCGTTGCAGGTCGATTAAGTCCTCTATAATAAGGAGGATTTCTACATGCATATAATCCTGCCGACGGACAAACGTTGCAGGATTTTATCTGTTGTTTACTTTTATTTTTAGGTTTATTATTCCTTTAAAACATAATCGCTCTTCAAAGCAATTTTAGATTTTACTTCTCATTCATTGGAAATCTTTACAGGTCTGGACCTCCTCCTCCTCACCTACAATTCAATAAAATATAGATGTATTTAAAACCCTGTTAAAGCTTGCTGGTGAACGTACAGCTCCCTCCCCAAGAATTTAGAATGAGTTACATGTCTAGCAATCAATGCTGTAAATCTTTAATTAATTCACTTCTATAGATTCAATTCGCCTTGACATTTTCATAGTATATACTAGTTTTAAAAGACATATTATTATTTCAATGACTCTATAATGCCAGGAAAATGTACAAGGGATTATAAAAACGCTTAATGACGGTATTTAACTGCTTTCTATAAATGATACTAAAGGGAATGTGTAATCAGAAACAGACCTAATGTCACGCTGTATAGCAGATATATATATATGTGATGACAGTAATCTATATCAAAAGGGCAACATACAATATAACATGTGCATAGATATATGATAACATAGAATTACCTGACAGAAAGTCCAGTGGGTCAATACGGAATCCGTTATACGCTGTCTCCGGCTAGAGGGTGACCGGGGTCTATGCTGACCCTAAACTGGGGTCCTAACTAATCCCTCTACCTGGAGGTACTGTTAAAGGTACAGAGGTCCAGGCCACCAGCGTAAACCCTGTCTCCTATCAATCCCTGCCAACTGTAATCTAGTCCTAAGAAGAACCCAGATTACCACCAAAGGGAATGAACAGGTAACGGTTAATGAACAGAAAGACATACAAGAAAGACAAGAAATAAAGTAAATAAAGTCTTACATACAACACTCACACACAGTAGGAACACCTAAGGTCTCAGAGATAAACTATAAGCTATAAGAGTAAAAACAACTAAGGAACTCTTAGCTTAAGTATTCTCAGAACCGATCCAGTCTGCTAGACTACATAAAGGCTTTCACCGGCATCTAACAAGCAGACTGGCAGGTATATGAAGGAATCTAATTAGAACATAATCAAAAGCAGCCGGGCGAGGCTGGACCTAGTCTTAGCAAAGAGCTAGGTAAAATTAACTCCCTCATTACCAAACACAAAGAAACAGCAACTCAGCTGTGAGAAGTCAGAGTGTGTAATCGCGACGATCCTTGTGGCGATACACCCATGACAGTACCCCCCCTCTACGAGGGGACTCCAGACCCTCAGGGCCAGGTCTGCCCGGGTGAGTTGTGTGAAAGGTCCGAACCAATCGATCTGCGTTAACATCAGACGCAGGGACCCACGTCCTCTCCACAGGACCATACCCCCTCCAATGAACCAAGTACTGAAGGGATCGGCGACTGAGACGTGAGTCAATGATTTTCGACCCATGAAATTCCACGCTATCATTGACCACCACTGAAGGCGGAGGTAGAGGTGACGGTATGACTGGTGCCACATACTTTTTAAGTAATGACTTGTGAAACACATTATGAATTTTAAATGTAGGAGGGAGGTCCAGACGAAATGCCACAGGATTAATTATGGAACTGATCCTGTATGGCCCGATGAATCTGGGACCCAACCTCCAGGAGGAAACTTTAAGTTTTATATTCCTGGTAGACAACCAAACTAGATTGTTCACCTTCAGATCTAGACCAGAAACTCTCCCCCTATCAGCCATCCGTTTGTAACGGTTCCCCGTAACCTTCAGTCTTAACCGATCTGGAACTATCAGTCTCCCTGGAAGTCCCACCGGGGCGTCCCCCTGAGCCCCCAATACCTCCCCCTCAAGCTCAGAGCATACAGCTGACACTACAACTCCCTCCTGAGGAATAGGAACCGGATCATCCGTCTTCCCGGCCCCTGGGAAAGTACGAGATAAGGCATCAGGAAGCAACTTTATTGAGCAGTCATATGCGCGATGAGGAGGTAACTCTTTACACCCCTCCTCTGAGAACATCTCCCCAAAGTCCTCCAGAAAAGGAGACAAAGTCCTAGGCACAACCGCACCGATGACCGTGCTCATGCAGTTATTCCTGCAAAATTCACCCCACTGGCTTATCTTTCCAGATTGCCAATCAATCACTGGGTTATGTTTAGCCAACCAAGGAAGTCCCAACACAATAGGAGTAGGTAGACCCTCCAACACATAACAAGACAATTGCTCTTTATGTCATGCCCCTACTCGAAGATCTATGTTATGAACAGCTTGTACCAAGCTACCTTGACCGAGAGGTCTAGAATCAATAGAGACTATAGGGACCGGTTTGGCCAATACACTCAGTTGCATACCATGCACCTGGGCAAACCGAGCGTCCACCAGATTAGCCCCGGACCCACTATCAAGAAAAACAGAAATCCTCTCAGTTCTAGTACCAATCACCACCTCCGCAGGCACGAGAAACTGAGAGGGATTTGGGGACGAAATACACACTCCCAGGTTAACTCCTTTGCTCAAAGAGGCCCGGGATGGACACCCCCAACAAAATGTCCCTCTCTCCCGCAAAAGAAACACCTTCTAGTCTTGCGGTGCACCGCCAATTCCCTCCTACAAAAAGATGTCCCTCCAACTGCATGGGTTCCTCAGAACAGACCAGGGGAACCTCAGTATAAGGGACTTTAGTAGTAGGTGGAGTCATCACGGGAGGCGGAGTTACCTCGCGTCTTCCCCGAATTCGTCTATCCATGCGAATAGCGAGGGCCATAGCAGCCTCCAGTGATGGAGGAGAATCATACTGAGCTAACACATCTTTTAATTTGTCGGACAACCCTTGACAAAACTGGCTCCTAAGAGCTGGGTCATTCCACTGAGTATCTGTTGCCCATCTACGGAACTCAGAAGAATATTCCTCCGCTGGACGATTTCCTTGCCGTATTTTACGTAACTTTGTTTCAGCAAGGGAAACTCGATCCGGATCATCATATACCAGACCCAGGGCAGTAAAAAATCGATCCACTGACTGGAGATCTGGGGAGCCTGGAGGAATAGAGAACGCCCAAGATTGAGGGTCCCCTTGTAAGAGCGAGATAACAATTCCCACCATCTGCTCTTCACTCCCAGATGACCGAGGCCGCAGCCGAAAGTACAATTTACATGCCTCCCGGAAAGTAAAAAATTTGTCCCGCCCACCAGTGAACCTGTCCGGGAGAGCAACCTTAGGTTCAGATCTGGTTTGCTCCGGGGGGAACAAAACCTTGGACTTAATGTCTGCAAACTCCATGGACAACCCCTGCAACTGCCGGGCCAGCTGGGCTACTGGATCCATGACAGCTGGAGAGAATCTTTAGTATGGCCGGTGAAAATGTCACGCTGTATAGCAGATATATATATATGTGATGACAGTAATCTATATCAAAAGGGCAACATACAATATAACATGTGCATAGATATATGATAACATAGAATTACCTGACAGAAAGTCCAGTGGGTCAATACGGAATCCGTTATACGCTGTCTCCGGCTAGAGGGTGACCGGGGTCTATGCTGACCCTAAACTGGGGTCCTAACTAATCCCTCTACCTGGAGGTACTGTTAAAGGTACAGAGGTCCAGGCCACCAGCGTAAACCCTGTCTCCTATCAATCCCTGCCAACTGTAATCTAGTCCTAAGAAGAACCCAGATTACCACCAAAGGGAATGAACAGGTAACGGTTAATGAACAGAAAGACATACAAGAAAGACAAGAAATAAAGTAAATAAAGTCTTACATACAACACTCACACACAGTAGGAACACCTAAGGTCTCAGAGATAAACTATAAGCTATAAGAGTAAAAACAACTAAGGAACTCTTAGCTTAAGTATTCTCAGAACCGATCCAGTCTGCTAGACTACATAAAGGCTTTCACCGGCATCTAACAAGCAGACTGGCAGGTATATGAAGGAATCTAATTAGAACATAATCAAAAGCAGCCGGCGAGGCTGGACCTAGTCTTAGCAAAGAGCTAGGTAAAATTAACTCCCTCATTACCAAACACAAAGAAACAGCAACTCAGCTGTGAGAAGTCAGAGTGTGTAATCGCGACGATCCTTGTGGCGATACACCCATGACACCTAATGCTTAAATCAGCATTT
>JARQOD010000003.1:354661600-354707844 GCA_033576555.1 Oophaga sylvatica | reverse complement strand
CGCGGCTCCGGCGCAGGCGCACTGCTCTGCCCTGTTTGAGGGCAGAGTAAAGTACTGCAGTGTGCAGGCGCCGAACCTCTCTGACCTTTCCCAGCACTTGCGCACTGCAGTACTCTGCTCTGCCCTCAACAGGGCAGAGCAGTGCGCCTGCGCCGGAGCTGCTACGGGAAGCAAAGAAGAGGACGTCTTCGCTAGAAGATGGGAGGCGCCGGACCGAATCGGATGCCATACCGCCCCTGGGTGAGTATAATCTAACTCGTTTTTCTTCTCTTTCAGGTGACATCGGGGCTTATCTACAGCATTACAGAATGCTGTAGATAAGTCCCTGATGGCTGTGGCCTCATCTCATAGTCGAAAAATGGGGTGACAAAATCCCTTTAAAAAAAATATTAATAATTTTTTTCAGTTTCCATATCACAAACCATATTAAAAAACAATAACAAATCTTGAAATTTTTACACTGCCCAATAAGTCTTATACTAGATTTTCACTTCCTGTTATGTACAGAATTTTTTTTTAGCAGTTTTATTATCATCACAGACATAATCTATTCTATTATTTCTAAACACTCTTTTTCGGTGATTACTTTTTATCTCCGTTCATACTCCACCCACACACACAAATGATACACCATTTGAAAGGTAAACTTGCCCCCTTCAGCAAGAAAAAAGCCAAACAAACCACACATCCATGATTTGATCACAAATATACAGTTTAAACATTCATTTTCATAAACCTGCAGTAAGGAAAAATGACCTGCAGGTGGCACCACACTACCTCAAAACACACTACCACAAAGCTGCTTACAGACTTGGCAAACAAATCCAAACATTTGCCTTGGGGTCTTTCCAGCTTGCCCAAGTGCTTGACCAGCCTATTTCATCCAAATTGGAGGATTGCACACTTCACTGCAGGTGAGTCACATATGCAAACACATTTGTAAACATGCACTGCCCATTCAATTGCACACTTGCTCCGTTCATACTCCACCCACACAAACAAATGATACACCATTTGAAAGGTAAAAATTACCTGCAGGTGGCAGCACACTACCACAAAGCAGACTACCATAAAGCTGCTTACAGACATCACTGTTATGTTTCGGTAGCTGAGGAAAAACTGCAAAAAAATAGCCAAAGTAGCAATACACCAGAGAGGCTGGAAACTATTGGATTGCAGTAACCTAAGCTAACCACCACACTAGAAGTAGCCGTGGAGCGTACCTACGGTAATCCTAGACGCCTCGTCACAGCCGGAGAGATAGCTACACCTAAAGGCAGAAAGATGAATGCTATCTCCCCCGGAGCAGAATCCCCAAAGAAATAGGAAGCCCCCAAACATGAAATGGCGGTTAGACAAGAAGAAAACAGGACACAGACAGAAAATAGAATGAGCAAACGCTGGGGCCCAATCTGTCTAGATAGAAAAGTATAGGAAAGAATTCTGACTGCAACCCAAAAAAACCCTGACAAAAATACCAACACTTCTGATTAACAAAAAACCTGAGATCACACGATCTCTACCACCTAAATCAGATCTCTGGTGTAACACACAGCAACACAGCAAATAAAAAGTGACAAAGGAACAAAGCAAAAATGAAAACACACAATGAGCACAATTGCAGCGCAAGACCCCAAAAGCAGCAAACCAGCAGTGAAAATCCAACAGTGAAAAAAAAGCAAAACACTTATCTGAATGAGAGCAGGAAAGCAAGACGTGCTCCAAGCAAGAGCAGGAGGAACAATTGATTACCGGCAAGGCTGCTGGGAACTCAGGTCACTTATATCATACCATTCAGAGCCAGCTGAAGGCCATTCAGTATTTAGATCATTACCCTCAGCAACCACGGAGGGAGCCTCAGCTCAGAAGTCACCTCCAAGGTATTCACAACAGTACCCCCCCTTGAGGAGGGGTCACAGAACCCTCACCTGCGCAACCAGGCCGATCATGATGAGCTCGATGATAGGCACGGATAAGTCTCCCAGCATGGATGTCCGAAGCAAACACCCAAGAATTGTCTTCCTGACCATAACCTCTCCACTTAACCAAATACTGGAGTTTCCGTCTAGCAAAACGAGAATCCAATATTTTCTCAACCACATACTCCAAATTGCCCTCAACCAAAACAGGATCAGGAGGTGCAGCCATAGGAACCACTGGCTCGATAAACCTCTTCAATAAGGACTTGTGGAACACGTTATGGATCTTAAATGTCCCTGGAAGAAGCAAACGAAGGAAACAGGATTAATCATTTCCATGATCTTATAAGGTCCAATGAACCTTGGCTTAAATTTTGGAGATGCAACCTTCATAGGGATATTTCTTGAGGACAACCAAACCAAGTCCCCTACTTTAAAATGAGGACCATCAGTCCTATGCCGGTTGGCAAATCGCTGGGCCTTCTCTTGAGAGAGACAACCTCTCCACTACCTGGTCCCAAATCTGCTGCATACGCTGCACAATAGAGTCAACCCCCGGACAGAAAGAAGCCCCCGCCTGTCCTGAAGAAAATTGAGGGTGAAACACAGAATTGCAGAAAAATGGAGACATCAAGGTGGCAGAGCTAGCCCTATTATTAAGAGCAAACTCAGCCAAAGGCAAAAAAGAGACCCAGTCATCTTGATCAGCAGACACAAAACATCTCAAATAAGTCTCCAAGGTCTGGTTTGTTCTCTCGGTTTGTCCATTGGTCTGAGGGTGAAATGCAGAGGAGAGAGATAACTGAACACCAAGTTTAGAACAAAATGTCCTCCAAAATCTGGAAACTAACTGGACTCCTCTGTCAGACATAATATTCAGAGGAATGCCATGTAACCGAACCACGTGCTGAAAGAACAAAGGCACCAATTCGGAGGAGGAAGGCAACTTAGGTAATGGCACAAGATGTATCATCTTGGAAAACCTATCACAGATTACCCAGATAACGGTCATTCTCTGAGAGACAGGAAGGACGGAAATAAAATCCATAGAAATATGGGTCCATGGCCTCTTGGTACAGGTAATGGCATTAACAAACCACTAGAACGAGAACAAGGCTTGGAACGAGAGCAAGTCCCACAGGACTGCACAAAGTCCCTGACGTCACAAGACAAAGTAGGCCACCAAAATGACCGACTCACCAAGTCTCTGGTACCAAAAATCCCGGGATGACCAGCCAACGCGGAACAATGAATCTCAGACATCACACTCTTTTTCCACTGGTCTGGGACAAACAATTTCCCAACAGGGCAGCGCTCAGGTTAATCCTCCTGACACCCCTCCAGAGCCAATCTCAAATTGGGCGAAATGGCAGAAAGAACTACACCCTCTTTCAAAATAACAGCAGGATCAGATAACTCAGGAGAATCCGCAAAGAAACTCCTTGAGAGGGCATCCGCCTTAACATTCTTAGTGCCCGGAAGAAAAGAAACCACAAAATTAAAACGTGTGAAAAACAAGGCCCACCTGGCCTGTCTAGGATTAAGTCGCTTGGCTGACTCGAGATAAACTAGGTTCTAATGGTCCGTGAGGACCACCACCTGATGTTTGGCTCCTTCCAGCCAATGTCTCCACTCTTCAAAGGCCCACTTCATGGCCAATAACTCCCGATTACCCATGTCATAATTACGTTCAGTTGGAGAAAATTTTCGAGAGAAAAAGGCACAATGGTTACTCTTAGAGGTCTCTGGATCCCTTTGGGACAAAACGACACCTGCCCCAATCTCAGAGGCATCAACCTCCACCTGAAATGGCAGAGAAAATCAGACTGCCGTAGAACAGGAGCAGAAATGAATCTCTGCTTAAGTTCCTGAAAAGCAGAAACTGCCTCAGGAGGCCAATTCACCACATCGGAACCCTTTTTGGTCAAATCAGTCAATGGTTTAACAATACCGGAGAAATTACCAATAAATTTGAGATAAAAATTGGCAAAACCCAAAAATCTCTGAAGAGTCTTCAATGAAGTAGGTTGAACACAATCACAGATGGCCTGAACTTTTCAATAACAGACAGAGACAAAATGAATCCCAGAAATGAGACTTTCTGTACGCCAAGACACTTTGATCCCTTCACATACAGTGCATTCTCTCTCAAAATCTGGAACACAGTCCGAACATGTTTTACATGAGAGTCCCAGTCGTTGGAAAAAATCAAGATATCTTCCAAATAAACAATCAGAAATTTATTCACAAAATCCTGAAAATATCATTCATAAAGGATTGGAAGACGGAAGGGGCATTAGTAAGCCCAAAAGGCATCATTAGGTGCTCAAAATGCCGCTCTGGGGTATTAAACGACGTCTTCCATTCATCCCCGTGCTTAATGCGAATAAGGTTATACGCCCCCCTGAGGTTAAGCTTGGTAAACCAACTAGCACTTTTCACTCTGGAAAATAGGTCAGAAATCAAAGGTAACGGATATTGATATTTAACAGTGATCTTATTCAGGAGGCGATAATCAATACACGGCCTCAATGAACCATCATATTTGGCTACAAAGAAAAAAACGGTGTCCAAGGGTGAGGAGGATGGTCTGATATGACCCTTCTCCAATGACTCCTTGATATAAGATCGCATAGCATTGTGTTCAGGTACAGATAAATTAAAAAGGCGACCTTTAGGAAATTTACCACCAGGCACTAACTCAATAGCGCAATCATAGCTCCTGTGAGGAGGTAAGTATGCAGATTTACTTTCACTAAACACATCAGAAAAATCAGTCAAAAAGTCAGGGACATCCTGAGACTGGGGAGAGGCAGAAAAAACAGGAGTGTCAGTATTAACACATTGGCAGCCCCAACTGGTCACAGACACAGATTTCCAATCCAAAACAGAGTCTGTAACCAAGGGAAACCCAGTACAATAATGTCATGCAGACTATGCAACACCAGAAATTTGCAACTCTCCTGATGATCTGGTTCAACCCTCATTATCACCTGAGTAGAAAACTGGGGTTTATTCTCCGCCAAAGGGGTAGAATCAATGCCCAGTAAAGGAATAGACTTCCGCAGGGGTATCATGGGAAATCCACAACGTTTGGCAAAGTCAAAATCCATCAGGTTAATAGCTGCTCCTGAATCAATAAAAACCTGAGCCGAAAATGTGGACAGGGAGCAAATCAGGGTAACAGTCAACAGAAATTTAGTCTGAACACTACCCAAGACAACTGAGCGCGCAAAACATCTTCCCCGCTTAGGGCAGATGGAAATAGCATGGGAAGCAACACCACAGTAGAAACATAACCCATTGCGCTTACGAAACTCATGACGCTGAGCCCCAGAAGTCACTCCATCACACTGCATGGGCTCAGGAGCTGGCTCACAAGGCAACACTATCTCACGCATACCTCTGCGCTCCTGCAAACGTCTGTCAATTTGAATAGCCAAAGACATAGAATCATTGAGACCAGAGGGAACAGGGAATCCACAATAACGTCCATTACATTTTCTGACAGACCCTTCCGAAAAAGGGCTGCCAAAGCATCATCATTCCATTTGGTCAGGACTGCCCATTTTCGAAATTTCTGACAGAACAGCTCAGCGTCTTCACGACTTGATTTAATGCCAACAGGGTCTTTTCAGCTTGATCAGTGACATTAGGTTCATCGTACAATAACCCCAGAGCCTGAAAAAATACATCATCATCATTCAAAAGCAGAGAGATGACAATTTGAACCTGCTGTGGTGCGTTCCCTGAGAACTTAGACTTTAAGGCATAAAACAACTTACAGTTATTTTTGAAATTCAGAAATTTAGACCGATCCCCTAAAAATAAATCTGGCATGGGGATCCTAGGTGCCGCAACTGGCAACCTAGCAAGATAGGTAGCAATACTCTGAACCTTAGTGGCAAGCTGCTCCACACGGCCAGACAACTGTGCAAACTCCATTGAGAGAAAAAAAAATTCCTCCTCAGCACCCAGAGAAAAAGAGGGAAGAAAAAAAAAATTTAACAAACTTTTTCCTCTTTACTATTTTTCCCTTCTGTTAGTACAATATAATTTTCAGTCTGGCCGGTAATACTGTTATGTTTCGGAAGCTCAGGAGAAACTGCAAAAAATAGCCAAAGTAGCAATACACCAGAGAGGCTGGAAACTATTGGATTGCAGTAACCTAAACTAACCACCACACTAGAAGTAGCCGTGGAGCATACCTACGGTGACCCTAGACACCTCGTCACAGCCGGAGAGATAGCTACACCTAAAGGCAGAAAGATGAATGCTATCTGCCCCGGAGCAGAATCCCCAAAGAAATAGGAAGCCCCCGAACATGTAATAGTGGTTAGACAAGAAGAAAACACGGACACAGACAGAAAATAGAATGAGCAAACGCTGGGGCCCAATCTGTCTAGATCGAAAAGTATAGGAAAGAATTCTGACTGCAACCCAAAAAAACCCTGACAAAAATACCAACACTTCTGATTAACAAAAAACCTGATATCACACGATCTCTACCACCTAAATCAGATCTCTGGTGTAACACACAGCAACACAGCAAATAAAAAGTGACAAAGGAACAAAGCAAAAATGCAAACACACAATGAGCACAATTGCATCGCAAGACCCCAAAAGGGGACCAGGCTGCAGTCCACTGCAAGCAGCAAACCAGCAGTGAAAATCCAACAGAGGAAAAAAACCCAAAACACTTATCTGAATGAGAGCAGGAAAGCAAGATGTGCTCCAAGCAAGAGCAGGAGGAACAATTGATTACCGGCAAGGCTGAAGGGAGTTCAGTTCACTTATATCAGACCATTCAGAGCCAGCTGAAGGTCATTCGGCAATTAGTTCACACAGCAATTAAGCAAAAAAGTGACAAAGAAACAGAGCAAAAGTGCAAATACTAAATGAGCACAATTGCAACGCCAGACCCCAAAAGGGGACCAGGCTGAAGTCCACTGCAAGCAGCAAACCAGCAGGCAAGGAAGATCCAACCACAGGAAAAAAAACAGCAAATCACTTATCTGAATGAGAGCAGGAATGCAAGCTGAGCTCCCAGAAGACAGGAAGAATAATTGATTACCGGCAAGGCTGAAGGGAGTTCAGTTCACTTATATCAGACCATTCAGAGCCAGCTGAAGGCCATTCGGCAATTAGTTCATTACCCTCAGCAACCACCGGAGGGAGCCCCAGCTCAGAAGTCACCTCCAAGATATACAAATCCAAACATTTGCCTTGGGGTCTTTCCAGCTTGCCCAAGTGCTTGACCAGCCTATTTCATCCAAATTGGAGGATTGCACACTTCACTGCAGGTGAGTCACATATGCAAACACATTTGTAAACATGCACTGCCCATTCAATTGCACACTTGCTCCGTTCATACTCCACCCACACAAACAAATGATACACCATTTGAAAGGTCAAATTAGATGCAGGTGGCATCACACTACCCCAAAGCACACTACCACAAAGCTGCTTACAGACATCACAAACAAATCCAAACATTTGCCTTGGGGTCTTTCCAGCTTGCCCAAGTGCTTGACCAGCCAATGTCAGCCAAATTGGAGGATTGCACACTTCACTGCAGGTGAGTCACATATGCAAACACATTTGTATACATGCACTGCCTATTCAATTGCACACTTGCTCTGTTCATAATCCATACACACAAATGATACACCATTTGAAAGGTCAAATGACCTGCAGGTGGCAGCACACTACCCCCTAAGCACGCTACTACAAAGCTGCTTACTAGAGATGAGCGACACCTCTAAATACAGTAGATAAGGCCGGATTCACCATTCACAATAGATTATGTCACAGCTCATCTCCTCCTATACAATGACTGATAACACCTTTGTGTACAGTAGATAACGCAGGATCTACCATTTCCATTTGCCTAGAAAATGATAGGGGTCCATTGCTCTCCTAGCAGCAGGAGACTCAGTAACTACTTTTGCTCATTAAAGGGATTGACTAATTAGGGCCTGCAGTCCTCATAGAAAGGGGGTTTCCCCTAACGCAGACCCCCTTTACAGGCAAGAGCGGAGAGCCACCACAGCAGCTCTTTTTCCAGCTAAGCCGAACCCTTCACTGTCTATGCATTGGCCGTGATGGAGGAGGAGGCTGGTTTAGCTATTTAAATGAGGCAATCAGTCAGCCCCGTACCCAAAAAGCAAAGCGCAGGGTGGGAAGTGGATGATGTGAGCCTGGATAGAAATAGTTAATTGTTTGACATTTGGTAATAAGTAAATGATTGGTTTAGGTGGAAGGTCCTTGAAACGTTTTCAGTGTTCTATATTTTTCTCTATATTTTTCTTTATATTTTTCTTTATATTTCTCTCTGTATTTTTCTAAATATGATCAGATGAAAAGTCTTTATTGGTGAGATGCGAGTATTACGCCACATAGCGTGTCCTGTGATCAGCACACGCAGTATTATGGCACTCCGCCGTTTGCTCGTCTCATTGTCTTCTTACATGTGTTTCTGGAAGCGACACACTTTTGCAGCCTCAATGGATTTGCTTGACGTAAACGACATTGCACATTTTTGCAGATGGTGGAAATTGTAAAGACTTGTAAATGGCTCTGATCCTTTGAGGATTGCATATTACACAAATAATTAACATAGCAGCGCTCAGGCTGACGCTGTGTCCCATAAATCCGTCATACGCTCAGCTGTGTACATGGCACATGCAATATTAAACCGTCAGTGATTCTGAGAGCACTCAACTGTGCAAAGAGCATTTATCTGACAAAGACTTTATTGATAGAGAGAAACTTCTCTTTTAGAAACCTGTCGTAATGTGCCAACCCTATTATATGTTCCAGAATGTCATTTTGCACTTCACTCTTTGTATTTACGGAAGCAAAACAATGTATCTCATATAGCGTGGTCTCTACTATGGAAGCTGTGCTTAGACAAAAAGATGATAGATAGATAGATCAGTGATTTTCAACCAGTGTTCCGTGGCACACTAGTGTGCCGCGACACATGGTCGGGTGTGCCGTGGGGAAAAAAAATCTATATTATTAACTATATGTATAATATGACTGTTTTAGTGTCATTTTGTGCTATTTTGGTTGGTGGTGTGCCCCAGGATTTTCTAAGTATAAAAAGTGTGCCGCGGCTCAAAAAAGGTTGAAAATCACTGAGATAGATGATAGATAATAGATAGATAATAGATGATAGATAGATAGATAGATAATACATAGTAGATAGATAATAGATAGATAGATAGATAGATAATAGATTTGAGATAGATAAGAGATGGACAGACTCACACATTAATAGATGAAAAGAAAGAAAGATGAACGAATGAGAAAAAAAGCAAAAAAGAAAGGAAGAAAGATAGATACTATATAGATAATAGATAGATGATAGATAATAGATAGATAGATAGGTAGATAATAGATAGATATTAGATAGATAGATAGATGTAAGGATAGATAGATTTGAGATAGATGAGAGATGGACAGATTCACACATTAATAGATGGAAAGAAAGAAAGAAAGATGAGCGAATGAGAAAAAAGCAAAAAAGAAAGGAAGAAAGATAGATACATGATAGATAATAGATAGATAGATAATAGATAGATAAATATAAAGATAGATAGATAATAGATAAATGATTGATAGGTAGATAGATAATAGATGATTGATAATAGATATGAGATAGACAGACTCACATATTAACAGATAGAAAGAAAGAAAGAATGAACGAATGAGAGAGAAAAGCAAAAAAGAAAGGAAGAAAGAATGACAGCTAGGTAGAGAGACTCACAAATTAATAGATAGATGGAGTGAAAGGAAGGAAGAAAGATAGATACATGATAGATGATAATAGATAAATAGATACATGATAGATGATAATAGATAGATGGATAAATGATAGATAGATAGATGATAGATATATAATAGATAGATCCCTTGTAGACTGTGAGCCCTCACAGGCAGGGTCCTCTCTCCTCCTGTACCAGTACCAGTCGCCACAGAGGTACTGCATCTCAACCTGAGGTGTGGTATCCCATCTTTCAGGTAAGATGAAGACATTGAACCTGGCTCTGACACAACACTTCATCCATCACACACACTAGCAGCAGTTCCACTTTTTCCCTGCTGGCTAGAAAAGGGTGTTAGAAGGTGGGTGGAGCTTGTGGATTAGAGCAGGAGAATTGAGGGAAGAAAGGAAGAGTCTTCCCATAGGGGAAGAAGGGGAAAGACGTGCATAGGCAACCTTCCCATAGGGGAAGGCGGGAAGAGATAGAACCGTACAGCAGTCTCCTGGTCTGGAGGAGCTACTAGATAGACAGAAAGACAGAAGAAAGTTCCCTGGAGGGGAAAGGGATTTCTCAGAGGCACAGCTGAGCAGAGGCTACCCGTGGGGCTCGTACTAGGCTGACGGACGTCAGCTGGGAGAATCCAGGTTGCAGAAGTGTCTCAGCCCCTAGCCTAGTGGAGCGTACAACAGGACTCAGCTAGCAAGCCGACAGCTGTGGCAACTTTAGGGGTCACAGTCAACAACCACAATTATCTTCTCCGGAAAGGCAGCTGTTATGTTTCGGTAGCTGAGGAGTGCAGGTAAAAAAGGCAATACACCAGAGCAGTTGGAATCTATGAGATTGCAGTACCCTGACTAACCACCACAACTAGAGGCAGCCGTGGAGCGTTCCTACGTTGGTCCTAGACGCCTCGTCACAGCCTGAGAAACTAACTACACCTAAAGATAGAAAGAGGAAAGCTATCTGCCCCGGAGCAGATCCCCAAAGAACATAGAAAGCCCCCAAACATGTAATGGCGGTTAGACAAGAAAAAATACTGACACAGACAGAAAATAGTATGAGCAAACGTTGGGGCCCAAACTAACTAAATAGAAAAGGATAGGAAGGGCACTTACTGCAATCCCAAAAAACCCTGAAACGCACCAACTCTACTAATTTCAAAAACACCTGAGATCACACGACCTCTACCACCTAAATTAGTTCTCTGGTGTAACAAAATCAAAACAGCAGCCACTGAAAAAACTGGAAAAAGCAAATGTACAAACATCAGTGGCTGAACTAAACTGAGAGGGCAAAAGCCCCCGGAGGGGACCCTGAAGGCCCCCACAGAAGTGCAGGACAAAATGCAAAAATCAAGCACAAAAACAAAAAGAAGAAAATGTCTTATCTGTTAGCAGGAGATGCAGACACGACACAGCAGGCTACAAAGGAAACAGGAATCAAGGATTGAGAACAGAACAATTGATCCACCGGCAACCCTGATGGGAAGGCGACTCCCTTATATAAGACCAGTCAGTAACACCTGATTCCCACTCCTCACAATCTTCACTGGACAGTCCAGTACCGCTTGTAACCACCAGAGGGAGCCCCTGCTCAGAACTCATTTCAAGTCCATTCACAACAGTACCCCCCCTTGAGGAGGGGTCACCGAACCCTCACTTGAGCAACCAGGTCGGTCAGGATGAGTTCTATGATACGCACGGATGAGTCTCCTAGCATGGATGTCCGAAGCAAACACCCAAGAATTGTCTTCCTGACCATAACCTCTTCACTTAACCAAATACTGGAGTTTCCGTCTAGAAAAACGAGAATTCAATATTTTCTCAACCACAAACTCCATATTGCCCTCAACCAGAACAGGGTCAGGAGGCAAAGCAGTAGGAACCACTGACTCAACAAACCTCTTCAACAAGGACTTGTGGAACACGTTATGGATCTTAAATGTCCCTGGAAGAAGCAAACGAAAAGAAACAGGATTAAGAATCTCCATGATCTTATAAGGTCCAATGAACCTAGGCTTAAATTTAGGAGATGCCACTCTCATAGGAATATTTTTTGAGGACAACCAGACCAAGTCCCCCACTTTAAACCGAGGACCATCAGTCCTATGCCGGTGAGCAAACCGCTGGGCCCTCTCCTGAGAGAGGGACAACCTCTCCACTACCGGGTCCCAAATCTGTTGTATACGCTCCACAACAGAGTCAACACCTGGACAGACAGAAGCCTCCGTCTGTCCTGAAGAAAATCGAGGGTGAAACCCAGAATTACAGAAAAATGGAGACATCAAAGTGGCAGAGCTAGCCCTATTATTAAGAGCAAACTCAGCCAAAGGCAAAAATGAGACACAGTCATCCTGATCAGCTGACACAAAGCATCTTAGATAAGTCTCCAATGTCTGGTTTGTTCTCTCAGTTTGACCATTGGTCTGAGGATGAAACGCCGAGGAGAAAGACAATTGAACACCAAGTTTAGAACAAAAGGTCCTCCAAAATCTGGAAACAAACTGGACTCCTCTGTCAGACACAATGTTCTCAGGAATGCCGTGTAAACGAACCACATGCTGAAGGAACAAAGGCACCAATTCAGAGGAGGAAGGCAACTTAGGTAATGGCACAAGATGTATCATCTTGGAAAACCTATCACAAATCACCCAGATGACGGTCATTCTCTGAGAAACAGGGAGGTCGGAAATTAAATCCATAGAGATATGGGTCCATGATCTCTTGGGCACAGGCAATGGCATCAACAAACCACTAGAGCGAGAGCAAGGCTTGGAGCGAGAGCAAGTCCCGCAGGACTGCACAAATTCCTTGACATCACGAGACAAGGTAGGCCACCAAAAGGACCGACTAACCAAGTCTCTGGTACCAAAAATTCCGGGATGACCGGCCAACGCGGAACAATGAATCTCAGACATCACACTCTTTTTCCACTGGTCCGGGACAAACAATTTCCCAACAGGGCAGCGCTCGGGCCTATCCTCCTGACACCCCTCCAGAGCCAGTCTCAAATTGGGCGAGATGGCGGAAAGAACTACACCTTCTTTCAAAATAACAGAAGGATCAGATAACTCAGGAGAGTCCGCAAGGAAACTCCTCGAGAGGGCATCCGCCTTAACATTCTTAGTGCCAGGAAGAAAAGAAACCACAAAATTAAAACGTGTGAAAAACAAGGCCCACCTGGCCTGTCTAGGATTAAGTCGCTTGGCAGATTCCAGATAAACCAGATTCTTATGGTCCGTAAGGACCACCACCTGATGTTTGGCTCCCTCCAGCCAATGTCTCCACTCTTCAAAAGCCCATTTCATGGCCAATAACTCCCGATTACCCACGTCATAATTATGTTCAGTAGGAGAAAATTTTCGAGAGAAAAAGGCACAAGGGTTACTTTTAGAGGTCTCTGGATCTCTTTGGGACAAAACGGCACCTGCCCCAATTTCAGAGGCATCAACCTCCACCTGAAATGGCAGAGAAACATCAGGCTGCCGTAGAACAGGAGCAGAAGTGAATCTCTGCTTAAGTTCCTGAAATGCAGAGACTGCCTCAGGAGGCCAATTCACCACATCAGAACCCTTTTTGGTCAAATCAGTTAATGGTTTAACAATAACCGAGAAATTACCAATAAATTTACGATAAAAATTGGCAAAACCCAAGAATCTTTGAAGAGCCTTTAATGAAGTAGGTTGGACCCAATCACAGATGGCCTGAACCTTGACCGGGTCCATTTCAATAACAGATGGGGACAAAATGAATCCCAGAAATGAGATCCTCTGTACACCAAAAAGACACTTTGATCCCTCCACATACAGAGCATTCTCTCTCAAAATCTGGAACACAGTTCGAACATGTTTCACATGAGAGTCCCAGTCATTGGAAAAAATCAAGATATCATCCAAATAAACAATCAGAAATTTATCCACAAAATCCCTGAAAATGTCATTCATGAAGGACTGGAAGACAGAAGGAGCATTAGTGAGCCCAAAGGGCATCACAAGGTACTCAAAATGCCCCTCAGGGGTATTAAATGCCGTCTTCCATTCATCCCCGTGCTTAATGCGAATAAGGTTATATGCCCCCCTGAGGTCAAGCTTGGTAAACCAAGTAGCGTTTTTCACCCTGGAAAACAGGTCAGAAATCAAGGGTAACGGATATTGATATTTCACAGTAATATTGTTCAAGAGTCGATAATCAATACACGGCCTTAATGAACCATCCTTTTTGGCCACAAAGAAAAAACCGGCACCTAAGGGTGAAGAGGATGGTCTGATATGACCCTTCTCCAATGACTCCTTGATATAAGACCGCATAGCGTCATGTTCAGGTACAGACAAGTTAAAAAGGCGACCTTTAGGGAATTTACTACCAGGCACTAATTCAATAGCGCAGTCATAGCTCCTAGGGGGAGGCAAGGATGCAGATTTACTTTCGCTAAACACATCAGAAAAATCAATCAAAAAGTCAGGAACATCCTGAGCCTGGGGGGAGGCAGAAAAAACAGGAGTGTTGGTATTAACACATTGGCAGCCCCAACTGGTTACAGACACAGATTTCCAATCCAAAACAGGATTATGAGACTGTAACCAAGGGAAACCCAGTACGATAATGTCATGCAGATTATACAGAACCAAAAATTTGCAGCTCTCCTGATGATCAGGTTCAACCCTCATTATCACCTCAGTAGAGAACTGAGGTTTATTCTCAGCCAAAGGGGTAGAATCGATCCCCAGTAGGGGAATAGACTTCCGTAGGGGTATCAAGGGAAACCCACAACGTTTAGCAAAATCAAAATCCATCAGGTTAATAGCTGCTCCCGAATCAACGAAAGCCTGAGCGGAAAATGAGGACAGAGAGCATATCAAAGTAACAGTTAATAAAAACTTAGTCTGAACACTACCCAAGACAACTGAGCGTGCAAAACGTCTTCCCCGCTTAGGGCAGACTGAAATAGCATGAGAGGCATCACCACAGTAGAAACATAAGCCATTGCGCTTTCGAAACTCATGACTCTGTGCCCCAGAAACCACTCCATCACACTGCACGGACTCAGAAGCAGGTTCACAAGGCAACACTATTCCACGCATACTTCTCCGCTCACGCAAACGTCTGTCAATTTGAATCGCTAATGACATAGAATCATTGAGACCAGAGGGGACAGGGAATCCCACCATAACATCCTTTACATTATCTGACAGACCCTTCCGAAAAAGGGCTGCCAAAGCGTCATCATTCCATTTGGTCAGGACTGCCCACCTACGGAATCTCTGACAGTATAACTCAGCGTCATCAAGCCCCTGATTTAATGCCAACAAGGCTTTTTCAGCTTGATCAGTGACATTAGGCTCATCGTACAATAACCCCAAGGCCTGAAAAAATGCATCAACATCACTCAAAACAGGATCCCCAGGTGTCAGGGAAAAAGCCCAATCCTGAGGATCGCCGCGCAGGAGAGAGATGACAATTTGAACCTGCTGCGCTGCATTCCCTGAGGACCTAGATTTCAAGGCAAAAAACAATTTACAATTATTTTTGAAATTCAGAAACTTGGCTCGATCCCCCAAAAACAAATCTGGCATGGGAATCCTAGGTTCCACAACAGGCAACCTAGCAAGATAGGTAGCAATACTCCGAACCTCAGTGGCAAGCTGATCCACACGGCCAGACAACTGTGCAAACTCCATTGAGAGAAAAAATCCTCCCCAGCACCCAGAGATACAGAGGGAAAAAAAAAAAATGCAACAAACAGAAAAATATCTCTGACAACTCTGACAACCTTTTTTCTTTCACAATATTTTTCCCTTCTGTGAGTACCATACAATTTTCAATTTTTAGGCCGGTGATACTGTTATGTTTCGGTAGCTGAGGAGTGCAGGTAAAAAAGGCAATACACCAGAGCAGTTGGAATCTATGAGATTGCAGTACCCTGACCAACCACCACAACTAGAGGCAGCCGTGGAGCTTTCCTACGTTGGTCCTAGACGCCTCGTCACAGCCTGAGAAACTAACTACACCTAAAGATAGAAAGAGGAAAGCTATCTGCCCCGGAGCAGATCCCCAAAGAACATAGAAAGCCCCCAAACATGTAATGGCGGTTAGACAAGAAAAAATACTGACACAGACAGAAAATAGTATGAGCAAACGTTGGGGCCCAAACTAACTAAATAGAAAAGGATAGGAAGGGCACTTACTGCAATCCCAAAAAACCCTGAAACGCACCAACTCTACTAATTTCAAAAACACCTGAGATCACACGACCTCTACCACCTAAATTAGTTCTCTGGTGTAACAAAATCAAAACAGCAGCCACTGAAAAAACTGGAAAAAGCAAATGTACAAACATCAGTGGCTGAACTAAACTGAGAGGGCAAAAGCCCCCGGAGGGGACCCTGAAGGCCCCCACAGAAGTGCAGGACAAAATGCAAAAATCAAGCACAAAAACAAAAAGAAGAAAATGTCTTATCTGTTAGCAGGAGATGCAGACACGACACAGCAGGCTACAAAGGAAACAGGAATCAAGGATTGAGAACAGAACAATTGATCACCGGCAACCCTGATGGGAAGGCGACTCCCTTATATAAGACCAGTCAGTAACACCTGATTCCCACTCCTCACAATCTTCACTGGACAGTCCAGTACCGCTTGTAACCACCAGAGGGAGCCCCTGCTCAGAACTCATTTCAAGTCCATTCACAACAGGCAGCTATATAGAATCAAGGAAATGCTTGGGTTATGTTATCTGACAGGATTCACAGCTTCTGGTCTGGGACACTGATTGTGTGGTGCTGGGAAGGAAGAGGAGTAGAAATCAGAACAGTGAGATGGCCAGGAAAGGTATATATTGACAGGGAGCTCTGAACAGGTGTTCTCCATCTACTTGGAAGTTGGCTGGATTCCTTACCTGGAGGACGTGGCACCAAGCGGGCATCTGTGCACACTAGAACTGTGAGTAAAGCTTTGGAAACTGTATCTGACTGTGTCCTCTCAAGTTCTTCCTGCGACACTCACCCAGCACTGCTACATCCCTTGCTAAGTACTACATCTCCACCATCTATCTCATATCACATCTGCCCTGGGACATAGTTCCACCTGTGGGGAACTTTACTAACTCTGCTGCATCACCATCAGTCCCAGAGGATCTGCACTGTAGCACTGGTCCCCTCTGACCAGAAACCACAGGTGTCGTCATGAACACTTAATCATACGCTCTACTACAAACTCATCCCCATGTAAATATTCCCCTTTTATTGGACGCCCAGGGCCATAGACCGGGTCACTGACGCTGTGACATTTCCCCTTTAAGAAGCGGCCAGGTACTGAGTACCCCACTGCCCTGGCGGGCAATCCATATAGCCTTCCTCACATGTAAAGAGCCATGGAATAAATAGCACTATAATAATAAATAATAATAATAGATAGATAATAGATAGCTAGATAATGGATAGATGCCAATATGCAGGTTTCAGCACTCGGAGCAGCACCGTTCATTCCTATAACTCTTTTTGAGCAGGAACAGATTGCATTTAAAGAAGATAACTGTTGGTCATAAAATCTCAAACCATATATTTTGTCTTCCTTAAAAACATCATTATGCAACCTGTTTGTTTCCTCTTTGATAGAAAGACGCTTTTTTCTTTTTATGTTCTTCTTTTTGCAGATGAAGATCTGACAGCTTTACAGTCTTCATTCTGCGCACGGTTCGCTGCATTATAAAACCCATCTCTCTGAACCAGCGCCATGCATGCTAATAAGAGCGATATTATAATGTTAATTGATAGAACAGCGATGAGACAAACTGCTGGGGGCAAAATCTTCACACTCATGGCTGTGATTGAGTTATAGCTGAAAGAATTAAAGGGAAATACCCAGAATACCATATACTGTATAAAACCCTGATATATGTCATAAGTGTCAGGCAGCTGGGACCCCCAGTCATTAAGCCTCGTCTCATAGAGGGACATAGATGCTTCCCAAAAACTTTGTAGTATATTTGAAAAAAGTTGACAAAAATTTTTACAGCAGCCACGTAGACTATAGAGAGCAATAAACAAGATCTAACTTACTGATTTCTACAGGAATGTTTTGGGTCCGCAGGCCCGATATTGCCACTGGACATCAGAGGTCCGGTGCCTAGGGCAGAGGGTTGCAGGGGATGGCACCTAAGTAAGCATGAAAAAAAAAATTTTTTTGTAGATCAGGAGGGAGGGGGAGCGGCGCATTCTTTTGTATGGTCCTCTGTGTGCCGACACTTCTGGGGTCAGTGGAGCTCCAATCAGCTTCCCTGGCCTGACATGCGGTGCCATGTTCATGCTGCTGATGTCACAGTAACGCGATGAGGAGACCTCATCACGCTGCAGACATCAGTGCAAAGTGCCGGAGAAAATAAGCTGGAGCCTGGAGCAGGTAAGCGCCCACAGAGCTGAAGCTACGGAAGGGGGAACTAGTGAACATGAGGGGGAGAAACACTAGAGAACATGAGGGGGGGAACACTGGAGAACATGAGGGAGGAGAACGCTGGAGAACATAAGGGAAGAGAACGCTGGAGAACATGAGGGGGAACGCTGGAGAACATAAGGGAGGAGAACGCTGGAGAACATGAGGGGGAACACTGGAGAACATGAGGGAGGAGAACGCTGGAGAACATAAGGGAAGAGAATGCTGGAGAACATGAGGGGGGTAACGCTGGAGAACATAAGGGAGGAGAACGCTGGAGAACATGAGAGGGGGAATGCTGGAGAATAAAGAGGTGGGTCACCCAGTTCTGAGGCCCCCACCAGTCACTAAACAAAGACCTCCAAGAAGACCGCAGCCCAGGAGACATGCGCACAGAGTAGTCCAGTGAGTAGAAATGAATAGGCCTGTCTCCTGAGCTGTGCTCCTCTAAGGCTGTGTAACCATCGTGTCTGCTTGGTGCATTTTCACTAGGGAATCCTTATGCCATCTAATTCAATGAGTAATTTTCCTTTTGAGTATTTGGAGTGCGTTTTTTTTCTGCAGCATGTCAATTCTTTGGGCGGATTTTAGCATTCTTCTCCAATTAACTTCAATTGAGTCACCCAAATCCACAGCAAAACTGAGGCATAAAAATGTTTGCGAATTTAATGAGTTTTAACGGACTTCCTATGTGAAAGCACGAGACACACCACTGGTAAGATCATTACCATCGGTCAGATCACTTCGGGGTCACGCTGAAAAATTATGTGCTAAGTGTCTCCATTTTATCTTGTGAATAGCATTACTGCTCTAAATAATAAGAAAGATTGGAGACACTTATCACATAATTTGGCCACTTCATGCATGCCCAGCAGCCAATGACAAGGTGATCTCCGGTTTGATGGGAACCTGACTAATGTGAATATCTCTCTTAGGTTAAAACCTGAATTTATGGGTAGGTAGGATCCTGCTGCAATTAAAACCGCCACATAGGTAATAACAAAAAACTTACTGGCACTTCCAAATCAGAAAACTGGTGTGTACAGGTGTGAACTATGAGTAGCCTAGCCTAGAATTTTTTCTTATTATTTAGAGCAGTAATGCTATTCATATTTCATATTTACATGCTATAGCTCCTCAAAGTGCAACTTTATTTGTTTGTTATATACAGAGATGGCTACTCCATGCACATGAATATATCAGTTTTCTAAAGCCTCCTTCACACATCAAGTTTTCGCCGTCAGGCTCTATCCGGCGTCGTGCCAGAGTGCCGGATCCGTTTTTTTTATGTAAAACCGGATAAGACGAATCCGGTTTTCGGCCGGATCCGTCGAGCGGATCCGGACGAAAACCGGATCCGTCTCATCCGGTTTATCCGGTTTTTATCCGTTTTTCGAAGGATTACGACAGATCTGTTTTTTTAAAACGCCCTGTTGTGAATGTGCTAGAAATGAATTCTGAGCAGAAGCTCCCTCTGGTGGTTACAAACAGTACTGAACTATCCAATGAAGATTGTGAAGATTGGCGATCAGGTGTTACTGACTGGTCTTATATAAGGGAGGTTCCCTCCCATCAGGGTTGCCGGTGATCAATTGTTCTGGTCTCATCTTTGATTCCTGTTCACTTTGTAGCTTGCTGTTTCGTGCCTGCATCTTCTGCTAACAGATAAGCCATTTTCTTCTTTTAGTTTTTTGTGCTTGCTTTTTGCATTTTGTCCTGCACTTCTGTGGGGGTCTGCCGGGTCCCCTCCGGGGGCTTGTGCTCCTCTCAGTTTAGTTCAGCCACTGTTGTTTGTTCATTTGCCTTTTCCAGTTTTTTCAGTGGCTGCTGTTTAGTTTTGTTACACCAGAGAACTAATTTAGGTGGTAGAGGTCGTGTGATCTCAGGTGTTTTTGTAATTAGTAGTGTTGGTACTTTTCAGGGTTTTTTGGGATTGCAGTAAGTGTCCTTCCTATCCTTTTCTATTTAGGAAGTTTGGGCCCCAACGTTTGCTCATACTATTTTCTGTCTGTGTCTGTGTATTTCCTCTTGTCTAACCGCCATTACATGTTTTGGGGCTTTCTATGTTCTTTGGGGATCTGCTCCGGGGCAGATAGTTTTCCTCTTTCTGTCTTTAGGTGTAGTTAGCTTCTCAGGCTGTGATGAGGCGTCTAGGACCAACGTAGGTACGCTCCACGGCTGCCTTTAGTTGTGGTGGTTAGTCAGGGTACTGAAATCCCATAGATTCCAACTGCTCTGGTGTATTGCCTTTTTTACCTGCACTCCTCAGCTACCAAATCATAACAGTATCACCGGCCAAAAAACTGATATTTGTATGGTACTCACAGAAGGGAAAAATAGTGTTAAAGAAAGAAGATTGTAAGAGTTGTCAGAGATTTTTTTTTTCCCTCTGTTTCTCTGAATGCTGAGGAGGATTTTATTTTTTTTTTCCTCTCAATGGAGTTTGCACAGTTGTCTGGCCGTGTGGATCAGCTTGCCACTGAAGTTCGGAGTATTGCTACCTATCTTGCAGGGTTGCCTGTTGTGGAACCTAGGATTCCCATGCCAGATTTGTTTTTAGGGGATCGAGCTAAATTTCTGAATTTCAAAAATAACTGTAAGTTGTTTTTTGCCTTGAAATCTAAGTCCTCAGGGAACGCAGCACAGCAGGTTCAAATTGTCATCTCTCTCCTGCACGGCGATCCTCAGGATTGGGCTTTTTCCCTGACACCTGGGGATCCTGTTTTGAGTAATGTTGATGCATTTTTTCAGGCTCTGGGGTTATTGTACGATGAGCCTAATGTCACTGATCAAGCTGAAAAAGCCTTGTTGGCATTAAATCAGGGGCTTGAGGACGCTGAGTTATACTGTCAGAGATTCCGAAGGTGGGCAGTCCTGACCAAATGGAATGACGATGCTTTGGCAGCCCTTTTTCGGAAGGGTCTGTCAGAGAATGTAAAGGATGTTATGGTGGGATTACCTGTCCCCTCTGGTCTCAATGATTCTATGTCATTAGCGATTCAAATTGACAGACGTTTGCGTGAGCGTAGAGGTATGCGTGGAACAGTGTTGCCTTGTGAACCAGCTTCTGAACCCATGCAGTGTGATAGAGTGGCTTCTGGGGAACAGCGTCATGAGTTTCGAAAACGCAATGGGTTATGTTTCTACTGTGGTGATGCCTCTCATGCTATTTCAGTCTGCCCTAAGCGGGGAAGACGTTTTGCATGTTCAGTTGTCTTGGGTAGTGTTCAGACTAAATTTTGTTGACTGTTACCCTGATTTGCTCCATGTCCACATTTTCTGCCCAGGCTTTTGTTGATTCGGGAGCAGCTATTAACCTGATGGATTTTGATTTTGCTAAACGTTGTGGGTTTCCCTTGATACCCCTACGGAAGTCTATTCCCCTACTGGGGATCGATTCTACCCCTTTGGCTGAGAATAAACCTCAGTTCTCTACTCAGGTGATAATGAGGGTTGAACCTGATCATCAGGAGAGTTGCAAATTTTTGGTGCTGTATAATCTGCATCACATTATTGTACTGGGTTTCCCTTGGTTACAGTCTCATAATCCTGTTTTGGATTGGAAATCTGTGTCTGTAACCAGTTGGGGCTGCCAATGTGTTAATACCAACACTCCTGTTTTTTCTGCCTCCCCCCAGGCTCAGGATGTTCCTGACTTTTTGACTGATTTTTCTGATGTGTTTAGCGAAAGTAAATCTGCATCCTTGCCCCCCCATAGGAGCTATGATTGCGCTATTGAATTAGTGCCTGGTAGTAAATTCCCTAAAGGTCGCCTTTTTAACTTGTCTGTACCTGAACATGACGCTATGCGGTCTTATATCAAGGAGTCATTGGAGAAGGGTCATATCAGACCATCCTCTTCACCCTTGGGTGCCGGTTTTTTCTTTGTGGCCAAAAAGGATGGTTCATTAAGGCCGTGTATTGATTATCGTCTCTTGAACAATAGCACTGTGAAATATCAATATCCGTTACCCTTGATTTCTGACCTGTTTTCCAGGGTGAAAAGTGCTACTTGGTTTACCAAGCTTGACCTCAGGGGGGCATATAACCTTATTCGCATTAAGCACGTGGATGAATGGAAGACGGCATTTAATACCCCAGAGGGGCATTTTGAGTACCTAGTGATGCCCTTTGGGCTCACTAATGCTCCTTCTGTCTTCCAGTCCTTCATGAATGACATTTTTAGGGATTTTGTGGATAAATTTCTGATTGTTTATTTAGATGATATCTTGATTTTTTCCAATGACTGGGACTCTCATGTGAAACATGTTCGGACTGTGTTCCAGATTTTGAGAGAGAATGCTCTGTATGTGAAGGGATCAAAGTGTCTTTTTGGCGTACAGAGGATCTCATTTCTGGGATTCATTTTGTCCCCATCTGTTATTGAAATGGACCCGGTCAAGGTTCAGGCCATCTGTGATTGGGTCCAACCTACTTCATTAAAGGCTCTTCAAAGATTCTTGGGTTTTGCCAATTTTTATCGTAAATTTATTGGTAATTTCTCTGTTATTGTTAAACCATTGACTGATTTGACCAAAAAGGGTTCTGATGTGGTGAATTGGCCTCCTGAGGGAGTCTCTGCATTTCAGGAACTTAAGCAGAGATTCACTTCTGCTCCTGTTCTGCGGCAGCCTGATGTTTCTCTGCCATTTCAGGTGGAGGTTGATGCCTCTGAAATTGGGGCAGGTGCCGTTTTGTCCCAAAGAGATCCAGAGACCTCTAAAAGTAACCCTTGTGCCTTTTTCTCTCGAAAATTTTCTCCAACTGAACGTAACTATGACATGGGTAATCGGGAGTTATTGGCCATGAAGTGGGCTTTTGAGGAGTGGAGACATTGGCTGGAGGGAGCCAAACATCAGGTGGTGGTCCTCACAGACCATAAGAATCTGGTTTATCTGGAATCAGCCAAGCGACTTAATCCTAGACAGGCCAGGTGGGCCTTGTTTTTCACACGTTTTAATTTTGTGGTTTCCTTTCTTCCTGGCACTAAGAATGTTAAGGCGGATGCCCTCTCGAGGAGTTTCCTTGCGGACTCTCCTGAGTTATCTGATCCTGCTGTTATTTGAAAGAGGGTGTAGTTCTTTCCGCCATCTCGCCCAATTTGAGACTGGCTCTGGAAGGGTGTCAGGAGGATAAACCCGAGCGCTGCCCTTTTGGGAAATTGTTTGTCCCAGACCGGTGGAAAAAGAGTGTGATGTCTGAGATTCATTGTTCCGCGTTGGCCGGTCATCCCGGAATTTTTGGTACCAGAGACTTGGTTAGTCGGTCCTTTTGGTGGCCTACTTTGTCTCGTGACTAGAGTTGAGCGATACTTTCCGATATCCAAAAGTATCGGAATCGGAATGGTATCGCCGATACCCAAAAAATATCGGCGATACCCGATACCGATACCGGAAATCCAATGTAAGTCTATGGGAACAAAATATTGGAATTAAAAAAACCCCATTCTTGCCTTGTTGGTTAATTGTACATGAAGGAAAACAACAAAGAGTAATGTAGAATGTATTGGGGAAGGTTGAGGAGACATTAAAGGCATAGATGTTTAACCCAATCAAATGGAATAGCATAAATATTTTTTTTTTTAAAGATGTTCGGATTGACGAAGAAATTGACAATGTTGTTAACGTTTTTTCTATTTTGGCAAATATGTATATTTCACAACTTCCATGCTCTTCACCTTTTTAACTTTTGACACACTTTCTCCTTCATAATCTTCAGCAGCATCATCTTTTTCATCAAATTATTCTTCATCTTCACCTTCTTTATCTTCTTCTTAAACTTCTTGCTATTCATCTTTTTGTTAACATTACTCATATTCCTCTTATTAAACTATTATTCTTATTCATATTGTACTTCATCTTCTTCATCATATTCTTATTTGTGACAGAGAATCCTGTACTTGTAATCTGTCAAAGTATGAATTTTTCATCCTTCCGTTCTTGCTGTCACAAAAGATTTAAATTACAACAGTATTTGTCCGTGTTCAGTTTAGCCTGCAGCAGCAGGCATTTTCCAGGGGCACCACGAGGAGGAACGGACTCACCCCCATACACTGCTTAGTCTTCTTCTGCTTATAATTTAGAGCATATATTTTGCTCTTCATTTTGGTCTTATACTTCATGTTCTTCTGCTTTTTGATCTTCTGCTTATTGTTCTTAAGTCTCTTGTTCTGTATCTTGTAGTTTGTCTTAACCTTCTTAGTCCTGTTTGGTAATCTTTTATTTCTTCTTTGTGATGGTGTTTAGGCTGGTTGGCTTGATGCTCGTCGTCCTTGTGGTCGTCATCTTCTTCGGGGTGGTCATCAGGGTCGTCGTCTTAAATTGTTGGAGATCCAGAGTGATTACCCAAAAAAGCATTGAAAAAATCTTCAATTTGTAAATGTAGCAGAAGGTACAAGAGTCAATGCAAGTAACGAGGACCAGCTGACTGTGCTGGAACCCGGAGGGGCAGCAGAAGGAAAAGAGCCAATGGCACAACCGAGGACCAGCTGACGTTACTGGGACACGGTTACTAAGCAGGAGGTACCTGTGCTCCAAAGCACTACCAAGGACCAGCAGACGTTGCTGGAACTCGGATACCGAGATGGAGGCACCTAGGCCAAAGGCACTTGCGGAGAACCAGCTGACGGTACTGGAACCCGGACGGGTAGCAGAAGGTACAAGAGCCAATGCAAGTAACGAGGACCAGCTGACTGTGCTGGAACCCAGAGGGGCAGCAGAAGGAAAAGAGCCAATGGCACAACCGAGGACCAGCTGACGTTACTGGACACGGTTACTAAGCAGGAGGTACCTGTGCTCCAAAGCACTACCAAGGACCAGCAGACGTTGCTGGAACTCGGATACCGAGATGGAGGCACCTAGGCCAAAGGCACTGCGGAGAACCAGCTGACGGTACTGGAACCCGGACGGGTAGCAGAAGGTACAAGAGCCAATGCAAGTAACGAGGACCAGCTGACTGTGCTGGAACCCGGAGGGGCAGCAGAAGGAAAAGAGCCAATGGCACAACCGAGGACCAGCTGACGTTACTGGGACACGGTTACTAAGCAGGAGGTACCTGTGCTCCAAAGCACTACCAAGGACCAGCAGACGTTGCTGGAACTCGGATACCGAGATGGAGGCACCTAGGCCAAAGGCACTGCGGAGAACCAGCTGACGGTACTGGAACCCGGACGGGTAGCAGAAGGTACCCATGGAAATTTAAGTTGACAGGCCGCGAGCCGGCCGCAGTTACCGAATCCCACAGTACTACAGTGGGTGATTGTCCTATTGTCACAACGGAAACAGCCTTTATTTGCATATCCCGCAGCACACATAGGAAGCACCTAAACTCCAAGCACCATAGAGTCGGCTAACCCGACCGCAACACGACAGGACAACTTATTGGAGGCTAAGTGACGTTTACACTGACAGGAAACAGATGGCGTGCTGTAACCAGTCTGGGCAGGAGTGAGTACCCGTGCCAATGACACTTCCGAGCAACAACTGCGGTGTTGAAGCCCAGGATGAGAAGACAACAGGGTGGAGGCAGCATGACTTTTTGCCGTTCACACAGCAGGGGAACAGCTGACATTACTGAACCCCAGTAACACAGGAGCAAGTGTTCACTGTGCTAACAGCACTTCCGAGCAACAACTGGCGGTGTTGTAGCCCAGGAATGAGAAGAGAACATGGTGGAGGCAGCAGGACTTTTTGCCGTTCACACAGCAGGGGAACAGCTGACATTACTGAACCCCAGTAACACAGGAGCAAGTGTTACTGTGCTAACAGCACTTCCGAGCAACAACTGGCGGTGTTGTAGCCCAGGGATGAGAAGAGAACATGGTGGAGGCAGCAGGACTTTTTGCCGTTCACACAGCAGGGGAACAGCTGACATTACTGAACCCAGTAACACAGGAGCAAGTGTTGACTGTGCTAACAGCACTTCCGAGCAACAACTGGCGGTGTTGTAGCCCAGGGATGAGAAGAGAACATGGTGGAGGCAGCAGGACTTTTGCCGTTCACACAGCAGGGGAACAGCTGACATTACTGAACCCCAGTAACACAGGGCAAGTGTTACTGTGCTAACAGCACTTCCGAGCAACAACTGGCGGTGTTGTAGCCCAGGATGAGAAGAGAGACATGGTGGAGGCAGCAGGACTTTTTGCCGTTCACACAGCAGGGGAACAGCTGACATTACTGAACCCCAGTAACACAGGAGCAAGTGTTGACTGTGCTAACAGCACTTCCGAGCAACAACTGGCGGTGTTGTAGCCCAGGATGAGAAGAGAACATGGTGGAGGCAGCAGGACTTTTTGCCGTTCACAGCAGGGGAACAGCTGACATTACTGAACCCAGTAACACAGGAGCAAGTGTTGACTGTGCTAACAGCACTTCCGAGCAACAACTGGCGGTGTTGTAGCCCAGGGATGAGAAGAGAACATGGTGGAGGCAGCAGGACTTTTTGCCGTTCACACAGCAGGGGAACAGCTGACATTACTGAACCCCAGTAACACAGGAGCAAGTGTTACTGTGCTAACAGCACTCACAAACGCGTTTACCAATAGAAGAATGTGGCAGCAGGATTTGCCGTTCACACACAGGAAGCGATACGAACCCAACAAATACGGCTACACACTTCGGCAACACTGCGTTACCAGATGAGGAAGAGCGCAGATTTCCTTCACACAGCAGAACAGACATACTGACCCCATAACAAGCAAGTGTACGGCAACACTCGAGCAAACTGCGGTTGTGCCGGAGAGAGAACAGGTGAGCACAGACTTTTGCCTCCACACAGGAACACTACATAGACCCCTACACAGAGCAGTACTGGCTACAGCCTTCAGACAATCGTTGAGCCGATAAAGAAAGGTGAGGCACGACTTTGCGTCACACAAGGAACACGCATTGACCCTAACACAACATGTGACTGTGCAAACCTTCGACACAACTGCTTTTACCCAGAAGAGAACATGGAGCAGCACTTTTTCTCACACAGGAACTAATACTGACCCCATACACAGACAAGTTACTGTGCTACACTCAGCACAACTGGTTACCCAATGAGAAGAACAGGGTGAGCAGCAGACTTTGCCGTCACACACAGGACACGCATACTAACCCCAAACAAGACAAGTACTGTCAACAATCGAGCAACAACGCGTGGTAGCCGTGAAAGAAACGGGCAAGACTTTGCCTCCAACAGCAGAAACACAAGAGTGTATAACAGCACTCCGAGCACAGCGGTTGTAGAATGAAAAGAACATGGGAGCACAGATTTTGCCGTTCACACAGCAGGAACAGCTGAATACGAACCCCATAACACAGAGCAAGTGTACTGTGCTAACAGCTTCCGAGCACAACTGCGGTGTGTAGCCCAGATGAGAAGAGACATGGTGAGGCAGCAGGACTTTTGCGTTCACACAGCAGGGAACAGCTGACATTACTGAACCCCAGTAACACAGGACAAGTGTTACTGTGCTAACAGCACTCCGAGCAACAACTGCGGTGTTGTAGCCCAGATAGAAGAAACATGGGAGGCAGCAGGACTTTTTGCCGTTCACACAGCAGGAACAGCTGACATACTGAACCCCAGTAACACAGGAGCAAGTTTACTGTGCTAACAGCACTCCGAGCAACAACTGCGGTGTTGTAGCCCAGGAAGAAAGAACATGTGGAGCAGCAGACTTTTTGCCGTTCACACAGCAGGGAACAGCTGACATTACGAACCCCATACACAGAGCAAGTGTACGTCAACACACTTCCGAGCAACAACTGGCGGTGTGTAGCCCAGATGAAGAAACATGGGAGCAGCAGACTTTGCCGTCACACAGCAGGAACAGCTACATTACTGAACCCCAGTAACCAGGACAATGTGACTGTGCTAACAGCACATGAGAAGAGGGGCACGACTTTCGTCAAAGCAGAAGCTGACTACGACCAAACAGGACAGTGTACGAACACACTCGACAACAACGGTGTTGAGCAGATAAAGAAGGAGGCAAGACTTTGCTCACAGCAGGACAGCTGACATACGAACCCCATAACAGACAGTGTACTGCTAACACACTCCGGCACAACTGGGTTTACAGAAGAACAGTGAGGCAGCTTTTTGCGTCACAAGCAGACACTCATTATGACCAGTAACACAGGAGCAATGTTACGGCTACAATCGAGCACAACGCGGTGAGCCCAGAGAAAGAAAGGAGGCAGCAGACTTTGCCGTCAACGAGGAAACACGAACCCAAAACAGGGCATGTCTGTCTAACACATCGCAACACGCGGTGTAGCCCAGATGAAAAATGGAGGCGATTTGCTCACACACAGGACTGCTTACGAACCGTACCAGACATACTTGCAACACCTCCACACATGCGGTTGTACCGAGAAGCAGAGGCACAGATTTGCTCACCGCAGGAACCGACATTACGAACCATACACAGGAGCAGTGTTGACGTGCAACAGCATTCCGAGCAACAACGGCGGTGTTGTAGCCCAGGGATAGAAAGAACAGGTGAGCAGCAGGACTTTTGCCGTCACACAGCAGGGAACAGCTACATACTGACCCAGTAACACAGGCAAGTGTGACTGTGCTAACAGCACTTCCGAGCAACAACTGGCGTGTTTAGCCCAGGATGAAAGAACAGTGGAGGCAGCAGGACTTTTTGCCGTTCACACAGCGGGAACAGCTGACATACGACCCCAGTACCAGGAGCAAGTGTTGCGTGCTAACAGCACTCGACAACAACGGGGTGTTGTAGCCCAGGATGAAGACATGGGGAGGCAGCAGGATTTGCGACACAGCAGGGGAACAGCTGACATTATGACCGTAACACAGGAGCAAGTGTTACTGTGCTAACACTGAGCAACAACTGCGGTTGAGCCCAGGATGAGAAGAGAAAGTGGAGGCGCAGACGCGTCACACAGCAGGGAACAGCTGACATACTGAACCCCAGTAACACAGAGCAAGTGTTGACTGTGCTAACAGCACTTCCGAGCAACAACTGGCGGTGTTGTAGCCAGGGATGAGAAGAACAGGGGAGGCAGCAGGACTTTTTGCCGTCACACAGCAGGGAACAGCTGACAACTAACCCAGTAACACGGACAGTGTACGTGCTAACAGCACTTCCGAGAACAACTGGCGGGTTGAGCCAGGATGAAGAGAACAGGGGAGCACAGACTTTGCCGTTCACACAGCAGGGAACACTGACTACTGAACCCCAGTAACAAGGGAAGTTTGACTGTGAACAGCACTTGAGCAACAACTGGCGGTGTGGCCAGGATAGAAAGAACAGGTGAGCAGCAGACTTTTGCCGTTACACAGCAGGGAACAGCTGACTTATGAACCCCAGTAAAAGGAGCAAGTGTGACTGTGCTAACACACTTCCGAGCAACAACTGGCGTGTGACCAGGGATGAGAAGAGAATGGTGGAGGCAGCAGGACTTTTGCCGTCAACAGCAGGGAACAGCTGACATACTGACCCCAGTAACACAGGCAAGTGTTACTGGCTAACAGCACTTCCGAGCAACAACGGCGGTGTTTGAGCCCAGGATGGAAAGAACATGGTGGAGGCAGCAGGACTTTTGCCGTACACAGCAGGGGAACAGCTGACATTATGAACCCCAGTAACACAGGACAAGTGTTGACTGTGCTAACAGCACTTCCGAGCAACAACCGGTGTTGAGCCCAGGATGAGATGAGAACATGTGAGGCAGCAGGACTTTTTGCCGTCACACAGCAGGGGAACAGCTGACATTACTGAACCCCAGTAACACAGGAGCAAGTGTTCACTGTGCTAACAGCACTTCCGAGCAACAACTGGCGGTGTTGTAGCCCAGGGATGAGAAGAGAACATGGTGGAGGCAGCAGGACTTTTTGCCGTTCACACAGCAGGGGAACAGCTGACATTACTGAACCCCAGTAACACAGGAGCAAGTGTTGACTGTGCTAACAGCACTTCCGAGCAACAACTGGCGGTGTTGGAGCCCAGGGTCAAGGAGGATGTTTAAATACTATATCAAGTATTTTCCTTGTTACGTGTCAATTAAAAATGTCTATACTCCAAACAAGAGAAATATAACCTTTAGTACCATAAGATGATGATTTTACTTAAAAAAATATATGTAAATTAATAATTTACAAACATAAACGCATACATTAACATGTTGAAAAGCAATGCAAACCACAATTAAAATAGGTTAAATAATCTGCTATACGGTTTAAAATAAAAGCATACAAGTACATATCAGAATCCATTAATGATGGCTAAGTAACAGTATGTACACCATTTTTATTGTGTAGACAATGAATGGCTGACTTAAAAACATAATCAGCATTACAAGTTATCTTTGACATTCATAAAACTTTACATTTGGTGAATAATATCACTAAAATTTTTTTAAAAATATCTAAAATTTCCATCATGTAATACTGATAATATGTGCCAATCATTTATATTAACAAACAAAAAATTTAAAAAGTGCATAGTGCAGAGTGAAAACAGATATTTATGCCTGACTGTGGACTTGCAAGCATGACAACGGATAGATAAGGTATATATAGATGAGACTGCATAGCCACAGATGGTGAATGGCGATGTAATACTGTACCTCAATAAAGTGTGCGTTACTACTACATCCTTTTTTTTATATAGCTTTATAAAAGGTTACGTGCATGTATGGTTGCGCCTTTGTTTGGACGCACAGACTGGCTTCCTGCTGTGACGCGTTGGGTATTGGAGCGTCTGTACGTCTTATGACGCAGACTAACATTCACGGTGCGCATCGTTCATCATCGCAAGCGTACCGACAACACAAAGGCGTTGTCATGACTGCTTTACTCAGTAAACATGCACCTATGATGAAACATACACGCATGTGCCCTATTACATAACAAGCTACAAGAAAAACGAGTGTGAGGTGTGACACAGCTGTTTTGTTAAGTACAGTATTATATCGACATTGTACAGGTGTCGCTATTCAGTCTGATAAATAGATATCATTCACCTATTCTATCAGTTGTCGTTCTTTCAGCACCACTTACAGGTATATATTTTGCTATTGTGACTATGCACTATTGACTTTACCAAGGTAATGCATGATTTTTGTTAGCGATTATCATGTTTACATGAAGGACCTTTATGATATGGGCTGTTAACTTTCTAATTAAATATGTATTTTTTAAAATGACACAAATATAAGTAATGTTGAAGAGGACTATTCCTACATGCATTGTTTGCACAATATTACAGGTGTACATCACGTCCCTTAATCAACATTGGATTATTATATTTACTTGTATGCTTTTATTTAAAAGGCAAGAACACTGAAGTATAACCTTCGCACTGCAGCAGTTGTCAAAGTTCAACCCACATTATGCACTTCAACATTGCAGAATTTGAGTCATGATGTGAGTTGGATTTGTCTAAGCTATGGAGTGACAAGGTTGACCATCAGTATCCTATAGCATAAGTAGGCTTTTGTGTTTGCATTTGTTTTCGACATGTGCATATCTGTAATAATATGTCACAATTATTTTGTAACAGATTTGTGACAAAGACTAATCATTTTATGGTTTTAAAGTTGACGTTTCAAATGTTTACAGCTTAAAAGAAATCAGGGTGTAGCCTCATATCTATGTGTAGCACTAGACACTTTGACAAGTCATGTTTTTTTTCACCAGATTGTAGCTAGCAGTAATTTTTGCCGGACACACAGCAGGGGAACAGCAGGCGTTACTGAACCCCACAAACACATCAGCGATTGTTTTCATCTGTGCATCTAACACTTCTGAGCAGCAACTGGCGGTGTTGAAGCCCAGGGTCAAGGAGGGTGTAGGCAGAGGCCTAGTATGAGATGTTTGAAGTTGAAGTTGTAGTTAGCAGCAGTAATTTTTGCCAGACACACAGCAGGGGAACAGCAGGCGTTACTGAACCCCACAAACACATCAGCGATTGTTTTCATCTGTGCATCTAACACTTCTGAGCAGCAACTGGCGGTGTTGAAGCCCAGGGTCAAGGAGGGTGTAGGCATAAAATATTGAGTTATTGCCTTGTTACGTGGCCATTGCAAATGTATGTACTTCAAACAAGAATAAATGAAGTTTTACTAGGACAATAAAATGATGAATTTCAATTCCAAGAATAGAAAAATATTTATACTTGAGAGTCCTCTGTGGTTGATACCGTTTAATGGCTAACTGAAAATATGGTAACAAATTCCAAGCTTTCGAGACTACTCAGGTCTCTTCATCAGGCTAAGACTAAAACAAAAAATGAAGAATCACATATTTCTACACACAACAGGACACAGGAATAGGTAAGACAAGTGAGGGAGGGACAAGTGAGGGGAGACCGGCCAAAAAATGAGAACAAGGATGAATTATCAGCGCCACACAATAAGAGAAAAAATAATGGATTTACCTGTGGCAAAACAATTTTGTATGCCCGGTCATAGCATGATGGATATGGAATTACTGGTATTAAAATATAACTTCAAATATGAGAAAGATACAAAGGTTTAGAATATAAGCTCATCATGACCTTTGACACTGTTAGTGATGGAATGAATAGATCACACGGATTTATGTCATTCTATATCAATTAAGGAATCTGCGTCTCTGCCCTTCCAGGGGCATGAAAACACAAAACCAGACCCCAATCAGAGGGCAATAAAACTTTCTATCCTTATCTATGAACTGTTCCAATATTTATGTTCATCCCTCTGTGATAATGAGAGTTCTGCTACACGTCACTTACTTGTCTTACCTATTTCACTATTCCTGTGTCCTGTTGTGTATAGAAATATGTGATGCTTCATTTTTTGTTTTAGTCTTTGTCTGATGAAGAGACGTGAGTAGCCTTGAAAGCTTGCAATTTGTTACCATCTTTTCAGTTATCCATTAAAAGGTAACAACCACTGCGGACTCTCAAGTCTAAATATTTTTCTATCTACTGGCTAACACGGTACGAAGATACACATGTTTCCTAACTTCAAGAATAAAAATAAAGACACTGCAAATATAAACGCATATATGCACATGCCAACAAGAAATGGAACAACACACCACCCAAAAAATTGGTTACAAAATATAGTGTTGTAAATTTAAGAATAAAAGTCCATTTTTGTATTTATGAATAATGCTTAAGGAACGCTATGTTAAACCATAACATAGTGACTTCATCATCATCATCATTGCAATTTAGATGTGACAGTCACAGACATTTCAATTATTTAAGTTAATAAAATCGTTACTTTGTACAGCATGTATGACATGTCCAGCATGGACTCATCAATGTGATGACACAATAATGTACGATAAAAAATAACCATTTAAAAAAACATAATGCATTGTCACAATTTAAGTGTGTGCCTGCAAGTGTAGGTGAAACAAAGGCTACGGATAGCAAAGGTATATTCTATGTCTGTATCAGACAGTGGACAGCCTCTGATGGGTAATGGCGATGTTATACTGTACGTCAATAAAGTCTGCGGCTGCAATCATGCATTTTTTGCTTATACAGTGTTGAAGAGGGTAAAAGCATGTCTGGTTGCGCAAGGCTTTATCCATCAACACTACCTTCCTACTGTCACGCGTAGGGTAGGGTAGCGTGTGTCAATTAGATGACTCTATAAAATGTGACGTTACGCAGCGTTATTGCGCCCTAGGGACGCCAAAAATACGACAGCAGTAATCATTTACTGTCTAATACTCCACCTATGACCAACAAAAAAAGAACGTTCCCTCTTTAACAATCTACAAGACTAACAAGCATAATGGTTGACGCTGACTTTATTGAGGTACAGTATTACATCGACATTGTCCATGAGTAACTATGCACTGTGATACCTATATACCATTATTAATTTATATCTGTTGTGGTTGTTTCAACAGCACTTGCAGGTATAACTACCTATTGTCAGTATGCATGATGCACTTTCTAGATGTAATAATTTATTATTGCACATTATTACCAGGTTTAGATGCTGGCCATTTCATATATGGTGTGTGAAGTTACAGTTGGCATCAGTATGTGTATTTTATAATGTCTGTCATAAATAAAACTCGTGATGATGATGATGAGGATTTTATGATTCGTACATCCATTGACTGCATTATCTTACAGGTACAGATAAAGTTCCTTAAAAAGCATTAATTGATAAGTATGAAATGTACTTTTATGCATTAATTTCAAAAAGTGAACACTATGTTTTAGTTTTTGTTACCATTTCTAATAGACATGTGCAGATATGCGCTGTGATGACAAATTATTATTTGTCCATATTTGTCATAAAAATTTATCATTCTAGGCCTGGAAAACTTCACAATTTCATGTTTTAAGCATAACAATCAGGGTGACGGCTCTTCCCTATTTGGAGCATGTTCGACATGGGTTTTTCTGTGCATGTGTAGGGAACAGGAGACTTCTTGCCGGACACACAGCAGGGGAACAGCTGGCGTTACTGAACCCCACTAACACTATAGCTTGTGTATTGGTCTGTGGACACGACACTTCTGAGCAGCAACTGGCAGTGTTGTAGCCCAGGGAGTAGAGTTCAGGTGGTAGAAAGATGAACATAACAGGAGACATGGATAACGTTGCGAACCAGTTATTTAATCTGAAAACGGACAGACAAATTCTGGCGAGATCCATGCCTTGTTCATTTTTAGAAAAGTAAGCCGGTCTACATTATCGGAGGTAAGTCGCATGCGACGGTCTGTTAGTACACCACCTGCAGCACTAAAGACGCGCTCCGATAATACACTGGCAGCAGGGCAAGCCAGCACCTCCAATGCATACTGGCTAAGCTCTGGCCATGTATCCAGCTTAGAGACCCAAAACTTGAATGGGGAAGAGCCATCTGGGAGTACACTGAGAGGGAAAGACATGTAGTCTATCACCATCTTACGGAAACGTTGCCTCCTGCTGACTGGAGCCGTCTCGGATGGTGTAGACATTTGTGGCGCTGCCACAAAACTTCGCCACATTTGGAACATACTGGTCTTGCCTTTTGAAGAGGCGCTGCTTGTGCTCCCTCTTGTTGCAGAGCTGTCTCCACTGCCTCGACGCACAGAGCTGCTTTGTAAAGCAGTAGCAGCAGCAGCAGTGCTCTCGGCTGGAATGGAGAACATTATGGATTGCACCAGTGTGTCTTGGTACTCCCGCATTTTACGCTCCCGGTTCAACGGTGTGATGAGGCTTTGTAAGTTGTCCCGGTAGCAAGGGTCTAGGAGGGTGTACACCCAATAATCAGACGTGGTGAGAATGTGGGCGATGCGGCGGTCGTTTCTCAGGCACTGCAGCATGAAATCAACCATGTGCTGCAGACTCCCAACTGGCCAAGAAACGCTGTCCCCTGCAAGAGGCGTAATCTCTGCCTGCTCTGCATCACCCCACCCTCGCTCTACATACTGACTAGAGCGTTGTGTACCTCCCTCTGGAGCGATGTCTTCCTCCTCCATTGACTCCTCCTCATCCTCCTCACAAAGTGAGCCCTGCCCAGCCCTTTGTGAGGAACCACGTTGCGCTGACTGTCCAGAAGGTGATGGAATTTGTGACTCCTCATTCTCCACCTCTTCCAAAACCTCATCCCTTAGTGCTTGCAGTGTTTTTTGAAGCAGGCAGATAAGGGGGACAGTCAGGCTGACTAGTGCATCATCTGCACTCGCCATCCGCGTTGACTCATCAAACGCACGCAAAACGTGGCAGATGTCCTTCATAGAGGCCCACTCAGTAGTGGTGAAGTGTGAACGGCGCAAATTGCGAGTTGATTGCGCCTGATGCAGCTGATACTCCATTACTGCTGGCTGCTGCTCACACAACCGCTCCAACATATGTAACGTGGAATTCCACCTGGTGGGTACGTCACATATGATGCGATGTTCAGGAAGGCGAAATCTGCGTTGCAGAGCTGCAATGCGCGATCTGGCGATGCTGGAACGTCGCAAGTGAGCGCACTCTAGGCGGACCTTGAGCAGCAGTGCATCAAGATCCGGATAGTCCCTCAAAAAACTCTGTACGACCAAGTTGAGCACATGTGCCAGACATGGTATGTGAGTGAGGTTGCCAAGGCCCAGAGCTGCCACCAGATTTCGGCCATTGTCACACACTACCAAGCCTGGCTGGAGATTCGCTGGCAAAAACCACACGTCGCTCTCCTGCTTGATGGCATTCCAGAGCTCCTGCGCTGTGTGGCTTCGATTCCCCATGGAAATTAATTTCAGGACGGCCTGTTGACGTTTGGCCACGGCTGTGCTCATATCGGTCGCATCAGGTAAGCGTTCACGGGTCCATGTGGAGGTAGACCGTGACGGCTCCTGCAGCGATGATTCTGAGGAACTGGAGTAGGAGGAGGAGTCAATGTGGACAGACTTGATTCCTGCAATCCTTGGAGTTGGCAGAACACGTACAGCGCCACTCGCAAGATCTGTACCCGGCTCCACAACATTGACCCAATGGGCAGTGAGGGAAAGGTATCGTCCCTGGCCATGGGTACTGGTCCACGCATCGGTGGTCAGGTGGACCTTGCTACTGACAGCGTTTAGTAGCGCATGTTTAATTTTTCCCTCAACATGCTTTTGCAGACCAGGGACGGCTTGCCTGCTGAAATAAAATCGGCTGGGCACATTATATTGTGGGACTGCCAATGCCATTAAGTTACGGAAACTGTCAGTCTCCACCAGCCTGAATGACAGCATTTCAAGGGACAGGAGTTTTGCAATGCCAGCATTCAGAGCCTGTGCTCGTGGATGGTTTGCCGAGTATGGCCGTCTTTTATCCCATGCCTGTGCTACCGATGGCTGTTTTGTGGCCTGGGAGTGTGAGGATGACAGGGAACTTGCAGCTGTGGGTGGAATAACACTGGGTCTCTGGACAACAGTGACAGAGGTTCTTCCATGGCGATCCTGTGAGGAAGCCGAACCAGCTGTGTGTGAGCTGGAGGAAGAGGCTCCAACACGAGCTGAAGATGTAGGTGCTGCTGTAGGTTGGCCTACATCTCCAGTGTGTCTTTGTAACTCAACCACGTGCTTTGACCGCACATGTTTCCACATATTTGTGGTATTAAGGTTACTGACACTTTTACCTCTTTTTACTTTTTGATTACACAGCTTGCATTTGACATAGCAAATATCATCTGCAAGTGTGTCAAAAAAGGACCACGCAGTGCAAGTCCTGGGAGCGCCCATTTTGGCTGTTGGAAGAGAACTGCTACGAACGGGTGCCAAACTGGAGGCTACAGGCAACCAAGTCTGCAGCCTACCTCTCCCTACTGTTTGGACCGTTGGGGCAATCTCTTCCTCAGAGCTGCTACCACCACCTTCCTGTTCCTCACGCCATGTTGGGTCTTGGACCTCATCATCTCCACTACCCTCTTCCAACACCTGCTGCTGTTGGGTGGTCTGGCCAGCACCATGCTCAACAGAAACTGGAACCTGAGTCTCATCATCATCAGATGCGTTCTGCGGTGTGCTGGCCATCGGCACTGGCTCACCCGCCTCTTCACATTCAGAGAGACACAGCTGTTGCGCATCACTGCATACTGCCTCTTCTTCACATTCCAGAATGCTGCTTGGCTGGGCCCCTGTTTGCAAGCCAACAGATTCTGAGAACAGAAGCAGAGACTCAGCTGGCTCCAGTTCAGAACTCTCTGACTGCCTGGGCAATTTGCAGGCGGTGAAGAGACAGATGGTTGTTCAACAGTGCTGTGGTCCTGAGAGGAGGTGGAAGCAATTGAAGTCGATGCATTGGCTGCCATCCAACCAACAACGGCTTCAATTTGTTCTTCCCGCAGCAGGGGGTACGCTGAGCTCCTACAAAAGTGCGCATAAAGGAACGCTCACGGGAAAACTGGTGGATGCTGTGTCACTGGGTGCGGCAGCAGCCACAGAATCCCCACGTCCTCTCCCTGCTGAAACTCCACGGCCACGACCACGTGCCTTACTCCCTGCCTTCTTCATCTTGGTAGATTGATAAAGAAAGTCAGAAAAGTTATAAGGCCTAAGTGTGGTTATTCCTCAGAGACTGCAGTGAACACTGCAGACAACTGTTCAGTAGCTGTGAAAGGCCCCTTTGTGTACTTCTATAGTGTTTGCAACCAATGTATTGTATACGGATGGAAGCGCGTCACACTAATAGATTAGATTTTTTTCAAATATAATGGAGCAGCACCAATTAGAGAAAAATGTGAAGGATGAGGCAGTGACACACGCTCAGCAGACTACAACCAGCAGTAATTGAAGAACTAACTGGAGCGTAATCTGCACTCAAAAAATGAAAAGCTCACAGACTACAGTGAACACTGCAGACAACTGTTCAGTAGCTGTGAAAGGCCCCTTTGTGTACTTCTATAGTGTTTGCAACCAATGTATTGTATACGGATGGAACCGCGTCACACTAATAGATTTGATTTTTTTCAAATATAATGGAGCAGCACCAATTAGAGAAAAATGTGAAGGATGAGGCAGTGACACACGCTCAGCAGACTACAACCAGCAGTGGTTGAAGAACTAACTGGAGCGTAATCTGCACTCAAAAAATGAAAAGCTCACAGACTACAGTGAACACTGCAGACAACTGTTCAGTAGCTGTGAAAGGCCCCTTTGTGTACTTCTATAGTGTTTGCAACCAATGTATTGTATACGGATGGAAGCGCGTCACACTAATAGATTTGATTTTTTTCAAATATAATGGAGCAGCACCAATTAGAGAAAAATGTGAAGGATGAGGCAGTGACACACGCTCAGCAGACTACAACCAGCAGTGGTTGAAGAACTAACTGGAGCGTGATCTGCACTCAAAAAATCAAAACCTCACAGACTGCAGTGAACATTGAAACACAACTGTTCACTATCTGTGAAAGGCTCCTTTCTGTACTTCTATAGTGTTTGCAACCAATGTATTGTATACGGATGGAAGCGCGTCACACTAATAGATTAGATTTTTTTCAAATATAATGGAGCAGCACCAATTAGAGAAAAATGTGAAGGATGAGGCAGTGACACACGCTCAGCAGACTACAACCAGCAGTGGTTGAAGAACTAACTGGAGCATAATCTGCACTCAAAAAATGAAAAGCTCACAGACTACAGTGAACACTGCAGACAACTGTTCAGTAGCTGTGAAAGGCCCCTTTGTGTACTTCTATAGTGTTTGCAACCAATGTATTGTATACGGATGGAAGCGCGTCACACTAATAGATTTGATTTTTTTCAAATATAATGGAGCAGCACCAATTAGAGAAAAATGTGAAGGATGAGGCAGTGTCACACGCTCAGCAGACTACAACCAGCAGTGGTTGAAGAACTAACTGGAGCGTGATCTGCACTCAAAAAATCAAAACCTCACAGACTGCAGTGAACACTGAAACACAACTGTTCACTATCGGTGAAAGGCTCCTTTCTGTACTTCTATAGTGTTTGCAACCAATGTATTGTATACGGATGGAAGCGCGTCACACTAATAGATTAGATTTTTTTCAAATATAATGGAGCAGCACCAATTAGAGAAAAATGTGAAGGATGAGGCAGTGACACACGCTCAGCAGACTACAACCAGCAGTGGTTGAAGAACTAACTGGAGCGTGATCTGCACTCAAAAAATCAAAACCTCACAGACTGCAGTGAACACTGAAACACAACTGTTCACTATCTGTGAAAGGCTCCTTTCTGTACTTCTATAGTGTTTGCAACCAATGTATTGTATACGGATGGAAGCGCGTCACACTAATAGATTAGATTTTTTTCAAATATAATGGAGCTGCACCAATTCCACAAAATAAAATAAAAAAAAGAGTCAGTGAGTGACACGTGCAGATGCCTACAAACAGCGGTGGATGCAGAGCAAACTGCAGCGTCACCTGCACTCTCACACACACCTTGCACAGAGCTGTTAAAACAACACTGCAAGGCAAACGGAAGCTTTACACAGCGGTTGGTGCTAGCCTGCCTACAGCACAGTACACTAAATCGCAATCTCTAACTGTCTCTCAGAGTCAGCACAGCAGCGTTCTGTCCCTAACTGAGTTCACAGCACAGTGACGCTAAAATGGCGGCGGCGCCTTTTATAGTGCATTCTGACATCATTTCAGCAGCCAATCACAGCCATGCCATTAGTTAAGATGACCGCAGCATTACAGGATGTGCCCACACTTCATAAGATTCCTCATTGGCTGACTAAAATCACATTGCCTCTCAAAGAATTATGGGAACTTCCGATTCCGGTATACGATATTGGAAAAATATCGGAACTAAGTATCGGAATTCCGATACAGCGAATATCGGCCAATACCCGATATTTGCGGTATCGGAATGCTCAACACTACTCGTGACGTCAGGGAATTTGTGCAGTCCTGTGGGACTTGCTCTCGCTCCAAGCCTTGCTCTCGCTCTAGTGGTTTGTTGATGTCATTGCCTGTGCCCAAGAGACCATGGACCCATATCTCTATGGATTTCATTTCCGACCTCCCTGTTTCTCAGAGAATGACCGTTATCTGGGTGATTTGTGATAGGTTTTCCAAAATGATACATCTTGTGCCATTACCTAAGTTGCCTTCCTCCTCTGAATTGGTGCCTTTGTTCCTTCAGCACGTGGTTCGGTTACACGGCATTCCTGAGAACATTGTGTCTGACAGAGGAGTCCAGTTTGTTTCCAGATTTTGGAGGACTTTTTGTTCTAAACTTGGTGTTCAATTGTCTTTCTCCTCGGCTTTTCATCCTCAGACCAATGGACAAACTGAGAGAACAAACCAGACATTGGAGACTTATCTGAGATGCTTTGTGTCTGCTGATCAGGATGACTGGGTCTCTTTTTTGCCTTTGGCTGAGTTTGCTCTTAATAATAGGGCTAGCTCTGCCACTTTGATGTCTCCATTTTTCTGCAATTTTGGGTTTCACCCTCGATTTTCTTCAGGACAGACGGAGGCTTCTGTCTGTCCAGGTGTTGACTCTGTTGTGGAGTGTATGCAGCAGATTTGGGACCAGGTAGTGGAGAGGTTGTCCCTCTCTCAGGAGAGGGCCCAGCGGTTTGCCAACCGGCATAGGAATGATGGTCCTCGGTTTGAAGTGGGGGACTTGGTCTGGTTGTCCTCAAGAAATATCCCTATGAGAGTTGCATCTCCTAAGTTTAAGCCTAGGTTCATTGGACCTTATAAGATCATGGAGATTCTTAATCCTGTTTCCTTTCGTTTACTTCTTCCAGGGACATTTAAGATCCATAATGTGTTCCACAAGTCCTTATTGAAGAGGTTTGTCGAGCCAGTGGTTCCTATGGCTGTGCCTCCTGACCCTGTTTTGGTTGAGGGCAATCTGGAGTATGTGGTTGAGAAAATATTGAATTCTCGTTTTTCTAGACGGAAACTCCAGTATTTGGTTAAGTGGAGAGGTTATGGTCAGGAGGACAATTCTTGGGTGTTTGCTTCGGACATCCATGCTAGGAGACTCATCCGTGCGTATCACAGAGCTCATCCTGACCGACATGGTTGCTCAAATGAGGGTTCGGTGACCCCTCCTCAAGGGGGGGTACTGTTGTGAATGTGCTAGAAATGAATTCTGAGCAGAAGCTCCCTCTGGTGGTTACAAACAGTACTGAACTATCCAATGAAGATTGTGAAGATTGGCGATCAGGTGTTACTGACTGGTCTTATATAAGGGAGGTTCCCTCCCATCAGGGTTGCCGGTGATCAATTGTTCTGGTCTCATCTTTGATTCCTGTTCACTTTGTAGCTTGCTGTTTCGTGCCTGCATCTTCTGCTAACAGATAAGACATTTTCTTCTTTTAGTTTTTTGTGCTTGCTGTTGTGAATAGGCTGGAAATGAGTTCTGAGCAGAAGCTCCCTCTGGTGGTTACAAACGGTACTGGACGGTCCAGTGAAGATTGTGAGGATTGGGAATCAGGTGTTACTGACTGGTCTTATATAAGGGAGTCGCCTTCCCATCAGGGTTGCCGGTGATCAATTGTTCTGGTCTCAATCCTTGATTCCTGTTTCCTTGGTAGCCTGCTGTGTCGTGTCTGAATCTCCTGCTTACAGATAAGACATTTTCTTCTTTTTGTTTTTGTGCTTGAGTTTTGCATTTTGTCCTGCACTTCTGTGGGGGCCTTCAGGGTCCTCTCTGGGGCTTTTGCCCTCTCAGTTCAGTTCAGCCACTTATGTTTGTACATTTGCTTTTTCCAGTTTTTTCAGTGGCTGCTGTTTTGATTTTGGTTACACCAGAGAACTAATTTAGGTGGTAGAGGTCGTGTGATCTCAGGTGTTTTTGAAATTAGTAGAGTTGGTGCTTTTCAGGGTTTTTTGGGATTGCAGTAAGTGCCCTTCCTATCCTTTTCTATTTAGTAAGTTTGGGCCCCAACGTTTGCTCATACTATTTTCTGTCTGTGTCTGTGTTTCTTCTTGTCTGACCGCCATTGCATGTTTGGGGGCTTTCTATGTTCTTTGGGGATCTGCTCCGGGGCAGATAGCTTTCCTCTTTCTTTCTTTAGGTGTAGTTAGTTTCTCAGGCTGTGACGAGGCGTCTAGGATCAACGTAGGAGCGCTCCACGGCTGCCTCTAGTTGTGGTGGTTAGTCAGGGTACTGCAATCTCATAGTTTCCAACTGCTCTGGTGTATTGCCTTTTTTACCTGTACTCCTCAGCTACCGAAACATAACAGTATCACCGGCCTAACTGAAAATTGTATGGTACTCACAGAAGGGAAAAATAGTGTGGAAAGAAAAAAGTTGTCAGAGTTGTCAGAGATTTTTTTTTTTTCTGTTTCTTGCATTTTTTCCCTCTTTTTCTCTGGGTGCTGGGGAGGATTTTTTCTTTTCTCTCAATGGAGTTTGCACGGTTGTCTGGCCGTGTGGATCAGCTTGCCACTGAGGTTCGGAGTATTACTACCTATCTTGCTGGGTTGCTTGTTGTGGAACCTAGGATTCCCATGCCAGATTTGTTTTTAGGGGATCGAGCTAAGTTTCTGAATTTCAAAAATAACTGTAAATTGTTTTTTGCCTTAAAATCTAAGTCCTCAGGGAACGCAGCGCAGCAGGTTCAAATTGTCATCTCTCTCCTGCGCGGCGATCCTCAGGATTGGGCTTTTTCCCTGACACCTGGGGATCCTGTTTTGAGTGATGTTGATGCATTTTTTCAGGCTTTGGGGTTATTGTACGATGAGCCTAATATCACTGATCAAGCTGAAAAAACTTTGTTGGCATTAAATCAGGGGCTTGAGGACGCTGAGTTATACTGTCAGAGATTCCGTAGGTGGGCAGTCCTGACCAAATGGAATGACGACGCTTTGGCAGCTCTTTTTCGGAAGGGTCTGTCAGATAATGTAAAGGATGTTATGGTGGGATTCCCTGTTCCCTCTGGTCTCAATGATTCTATGTCATTAGCGATTCAAATTGACAGACGTTTGCGTGAGCGGAAAGGTATGCGTGGAATAATGTTGCCTTGTGAACCTGCTTCTGAATCCATGCAGTGTGATAGAGTGGTTTCTGGGGCACAGCGTCATGAGTTTCGAAAGCGCAATGGGTTATGTTTCTACTGTGGTGATGCCTCTCATGCTATTTCTGTCTGCCCTAAGCGGGGAAGACGTTTTGCTCGCTCAGTTGTCTTGGGTAGTGTTCAGACTAAGTTTTTATTAACTGTTACCCTGATATGCTCTCTGTCCTCATTTTCTGCTCAGGCTTTTGTTGATTCTGGAGCAGCTATTAACCTGATGGATTTTGATTTTGCTAAACGTTGTGGGTTTCCCTTGATACCCCTACGGAAGTCTATTCCCCTACTGGGGATCGATTCTACCCCTTTGGCTGAGAATAAACCTCAGTTCTCTACTCAGGTGATAATGAGGGTAGAACCTGATCATCAGGAGAGTTGCAAATTTTTGGTTCTGTATAATCTGCATGACATTATCGTACTGGGTTTCCCTTGGTTACAGTCTCATAATCCTGTTTTGGATTGGAAATCTGTGTCTGTTACCAGTTGGGGCTGCCAATGTGTTAATACCAACACTCCTGTTTTTTCTGCCTCCCCCAGGTTCAGGATGTTCCTGACTTTTTGATTGATTTTTCTGATGTGTTTAGCGAAAGTAAATCTGCATCCTTGCCTCCCCATAGGAGCTTTGACTGCGCTATTGAATTAGTGCCTGGTAGTAAATTCCCTAAAGGTCGCCTTTTTAACTTGTCTGTACCTGAACATGACGCTATGCGGTCTTATATCAAGGAGTCATTGGAGAAGGGTCATATCAGACCATCCTCTTCACCCTTAGGTGCCGGTTTTTTCTTTGTGGCCAAAAAGGATGGTTCATTAAGGCCGTGTATTGATTATCGTCTCTTGAACAATATTACTGTGAAATATCAATATCCGTTACCCTTGATCTCTGATCTGTTTTCCAGGGTGAAAAACGCTACTTGGTTTACCAAGCTTGACCTCAGGGGGGCATATAACCTTATTCGCATTAAGCACGGGGATGAATGGAAGACGGCATTTAATACCCCTGAAGGGCATTTTGAGTACCTTGTGATGCCCTTTGGGCTCACTAATGCTCCTTCTGTCTTCCAGTCCTTCATGAATGACATTTTCAGGGATTTTGTGGATAAATTTCTGATTGTTTATTTGGATGATATCTTGATTTTTTCCAATGACTGGGACTCTCATGTAAAACATGTTCGGACTGTGTTCCAGATTTTGAGAGAGAATGCTCTGTATGTGAAGGGATCAAAGTGTCTTTTTGGCGTTCAGAGGATCTCATTTCTGGGATTCATTTTGTCCCCATCTGTTATTGAAATGGACCCGGTCAAAGTTCAGGCCATCTGTGATTGGGTCCAACCAATTCATTAAAGGCTCTTCAAAGATTCTTGGGTTTTGCCAATTTTTATCGTAAATTTATTGGTAATTTCTCTGTTATTGTTAATCCATTAACTGATTTGACCAAGAAGGGTTCAGATGTGGTGAATTGGCCTCCTGAGGCAGTCTCTGCATTTCAGGAACTTAAGCAGAGATTCACTTCTGCTCCTGTTCTGCGGCAGCCTGATGTTTCTCTACCATTTCAGGTGGAGGTTGATGCCTCTGAAATTGGGGCAGGTGTCGTTTTGTCCCAAAAAGATCCAGAGACCTCTAAAAGTAACCCTTGTGCCTTTTTCTCTCGAAAATTTTCTCCCACTGAACGTAATTATGACGTGGGTAATCGGGAGTTATTAGCCATGAAGTGGGCTTTTGAAGAGTGGAGACATTGGCTGGAGGGAGCCAAACATCAGGTGGTGGTCCTTACGGACCATAAGAATCTAGTTTATCTGGAATCTGCCAAGCGACTTAATCCTAGACAGGCCAGGTGGGCCTTGTTTTTCACACGTTTTAATTTTGTGGTTTCATTTCTTCCTGGCACTAAAAATGTTAAGGCGGATGCCCTCTCGAGGAGTTTCCTGGCGGACTCTCCTGAGTTATCTGATCCTTCTGTTATTTTGAAAGAGGGTGTAGTTCTTTCCGCCATCTCGCCCAATTTGAGACTGGCTCTGGAGGGTGTCAGGAGGATAAGCCCGAGCGCTGCCCTGTTGGGAAATTGTTTGTCCCGGACCAGTGGAAAAAGAGTGTAATGTCTGAGATTCATTGTTCCGCGTTGGCCGGTCATCCCGGAATTTTTGGTACCAGAGACTTGGTTAGTCGGTCCTTTTGGTGGCCTACCTTGTCTCGTGATGTCAGGGAGTTTGTGCAGTCCTGCGGGACTTGCTCTCGCTCCAAGCCTTGCTCTCGTTCTAGTGGTTTGTTGATGCCATTACCGGTGCCCAAGAGACCATGGACCCATATCTCTATGGATTTCATTTCCGACCTCCCTGTTTCTCAGAGAATGAACGTCATCTGGGTGATTTGCGATAGGTTTTCCAAGATGATACATCTTGTGCCGTTACCTAAGTTGCCTTCCTCCTCTGAATTGGTGCCTTTGTTCCTTCAGCATGTGGTTCGTTTACACGGCATTCCTGAGAACATTGTGTCTGACAGAGGAGTCCAGTTTGTTTCCAGATTTTGGAGGACCTTTTGTTCTAAAATTGGTGTTCAATTGTCTTTCTCCTCGGCGTTTCATCCTCAGACCAATGGTCAAACTGAGAGAACAAACCAGACATTGGAGACTTATCTAAGATGCTTTGTGACTGCTGATCAGGATGACTGGGTCTCTTTTTGCCTT
>JARQOD010000003.1:354450006-354661500 GCA_033576555.1 Oophaga sylvatica | reverse complement strand
CCCAAGAATCTTTGAAGAGCCTTTAATGAAGTAGGTTGGACCCAATCACAGATGGCCTGAACCTTGACCGGGTCCATTTCAATAACAGATGGGGACAAAATGAATCCCAGAAATGAGATCCTCTGTACGCCAAAAAGACACTATGATCCCTTCACATACAGAGCATTCTCTCTCAAAATCTGGAACACAGTCCGAACATGTTTCACATGAGAGTCCCAGTCACTGGAAAAAATCAAGATATCATCCAAATAAACAATCAGAAATTTATCCACAAAATCCATGAAAATGTCATTCATGAAGGACTGGAAGACAGAAGGAGCATTAGTGAGCCCAAAGGGCATCACTAGGTACTCAAAATGCCCCTCTGGGGTATTAAATGCCGTCTTCCATTCATCCCCGTGCTTAATGCGAATAAGGTTATATGCCCCCTGAGGTCAAGCTTGGTAAACCAAGTAGCACTTTTCACTCTGGAAAACAGGTCAGAAATCAAGGGTAACGGATATTGATATTTCACAGTAATATTGTTCAAGAGACGATAATCAATACACGGCCTTAATGAACCATCCTTTTTGGCCACAAAGAAAAAACGGCACCTAAGGGTGAAGAGGATGGTCTGATATGACCCTTCTCCAATGACTCCTTGATATAAGACCGCATAGCGTCATGTTCAGGTACAGACAAGTTAAAAAGGCGACCTTTAGGGAATTTACTACCAGGCACTAATTCAATAGCGCAGTCATTGCTCCTATGGGGGGGCAAGGATGCAGACTTACTTTCGCTAAACACATCAGAAAAATCAGTCAAAAAGTCAGGAACATCCTGAGCCTGGGGGGAGGCAGAAAAAACAGGAGTGTTGGTATTAACACATTGGCAGCCCCAACTGGTTACAGACACAGATTTCCAATCCAAAACAGGATTATGAGACTGTAACCAAGGGAAACCCAGTACGATAATGTCATGCAGATTATACAGCACCAAAAATTTGCAACTCTCCTGATGATCAGGTTCAACCCTCATTATCACCTGAGTAGAGAACTGAGGTTTATTCTCAGCCAAAGGGGTAGAATCGATCCCCAGTAGGGGAATAGACTTCCGTAGGGGTATCAAGGGAAACCCACAACGTTTAGCAAAATCAAAATCCATCAGGTTAATAGCTGCTCCCGAATCAACGAAAGCCTGAGCAGAAAATGTGGACAGGGAGCAAATCAGTGTAACAGTCAACAAAAATTTAGTCTGAACACTACCCAAGACAACTGAGCGTGCAAAACGTCTTCCCCGCTTAGGGCAGACTGAAATAGCATGAGAGGCATCACCACAGTAGAAACACAACCCATTGTGCTTTGAAACTCATGACGCTGTGCCCCAGGAGCCACTCTATCACACTGCATGGGTTCAGAAGCTGGTTCACAAGGCAACACTATTCCACGCATACCTCTACGCTCACGCAAACGTCTGTCAATTTGAATCGCTAATGACATAGAATCATTGAGACCAGAGGGGACAGGGAATCCCACCATAACATCCTTTACATTCTCTGACAGACCCTTCCGAAAAAGGGCTGCCAAAGCATCGTCATTCCATTTGGTCAGGACTGCCCACCTACGGAATCTCTGACAGTATAACTCAGCGTCCTCAAGCCCCTGATTTAATGCCAACAAGGCTTTTTCAGCTTGATCAGTGACATTAGGCTCATCGTACAATAACCCCAGAGCCTGAAAAAATGCATCAACATTACTCAAAACAGGATCCCCAGGTGTCAGGGAAAAAGCCCAATCCTGAGGATCGCCGCGTAGGAGAGAGATGACAATTTGAACCTGCTGTGCTGCGTTCCCTGAGGACTTAGATTTCAAGGCAAAAAACAACTTACAGTTATTTTTGAAATTCAGAAATTTAGCTCGATCCCCTAAAAACAAATCTGGCATGGGAATCCTAGGTTCCACAACCGGCAACCTAGCAAGATAGATAGCAATACTCCGAACTTCAGTGGCAAGCTGATCCACATGGCCAGACAACTGTGCAAACTCCATTGAGAGAAAAAAAAATCCTCCTCAGCACCCAGAGATACAGAGGAAAAAAAAAATGCAACAAACAGAAAAAAAAAAAATTTCTGACAACTCTGACAACTTTTTTCTTTCCACAATATTTTTCCCTTCTGTGAGTACGATATAATTTTCAGTTTTGGGCCGGTGATACTGTTATGATTTGGTAGCTGAGGAGAGCAGGCAAAAAAGGAAATACACCAGAGAGGTTGGAATCTATGGGATTGCAGTACCCTACTAACCACCACAACTAAAGGCAGCCGTGGAGCGTACCTACGTTGGTCCTAGACGCCTCGTCACAGCCTGAGAAGCTAACTACACCTAAAGAAAGAAAGAGGAAAGCTATCTGCCCCGGAGCAGATCCCCAAAGAACATAGAAAGCCCCCAAACATGTAATGGCGGTTAGACAAGAAGAAATACTGACACAGACAGAAAATAGTATGAGCAAACGTTGGGGCCCAAACTTCCTAAATAGAAAAGGATAGGAAGGGCACTTACTGCAATCCCAAAAAACCCTGAAAAGTACCAACTCTACTAATTACAAAAACACCTGAGATCACACGACCTCTACCACCTAAATTAGTTCTCTGGTGTAACAAAAACTAAACAGCAGCCACTGAAAAAACTGGAAAAGGCAAATGAACAAACAACAGTGGCTGAACTAAACTGAGAGGAGCACAAGCCCCCGAAGGGGACCCGGCAGACCCCCACAGAAGTGCAGGACAAAATGCAAAAAGCAAGCACAAAAAACTAATGGAAGAAAATGTCTTATCTGTTAGCAGAAGATGCAGGCACGAAACAGCAAGCTACAAAGTGAACAGGAATCAAAGATGAGACCAGAACAATTGATCACCGGCAACCCTGATGGGAGGGAACCTCCCTTATATAAGACCAGTCAGTAACACCTGATCTCCAATCTTCACAATCTTCATTGGATAGTTCAGTACTGTTTATAACCACCAGAGGGAGCTTCTGCTCAGAATTCATTTCTAGCACATTCACAACAGATAATTGTGATTGTATCAAAATGACACCAAGTAGCCCAGTAAGTGACACATAACTGGAATCTGGGTCTCAGCCCCTACTTCATGCTGCTCTCAGATTACATTGTAAAAATCTGGTGACAGATTCCTTTAACATCACAATGAGATTCCTATTCCCCAGGAACTAAACACCAGAATATTTTCATTTTATTGTAATGGGGACTGTCGACTAGTATCTGATTCTTATATTGTAGGACTATTTCTTAGGAAAAAGATCCAGCTCCGAAGAATAAAATCCAAACTTTATTCGAATTTAAGAACACTTGCTGTTCGAAATACGACCAGTCTCCCACTAGCAACCTTTAATAATAATAATAATAATCTTTATTTATATAGCGCCAACATATTCCGCAGCGCTTTACAGTTTAACAGTTTCAAAACATAAGTCATAAGTAACAACGTTAACAATACAATAATTAAACCAAAATAAGCCGCCCCTGCTCGTGAGAGCTTACAATCTACAATGAGGTGGGGGAGATACAAAGTACAGGTGTGTATATACAATGGTGCATTTACAATGATGGTCCAGCCATCCTGAGGGAATGAGGGATGGATGGAGATAGTGAATGGGCTACACATACACACTTAAACATAGAACGACTTTGATTAGTGAATGTGATAGGCCACTCTGAACAAATGTGTTTTGAGGGAGCGCCTGAAACCATGCAAATTGTGGATAGTCCTAATTTCTTGGGGTAGAGCATTCCAGAGGATTGGCGCAGCGCGGGAGAAGTCTTGGAGTCGGGAGTGGGAGGTACGGATTAGTGCAGAGGTTAGTCGAAAGTCGTTTGCAGAGCGCAGCAGTCGGTTAGGCCGATAGATAGAAATGAGGGAGGAGATGTAGTGGGGTGCTGCACTGTGGAGAGCTTTGTGGGTGAGAACCAGTACTTTGAATTGGATCCTATAATTAATGGGCAGCCAGTGTAAGGACTGGCGAAGAGCGGACGCGTCCGAGTACCGATTAGCCAGATGGATGACCCTGGCTGCTGCATTAAGGATGGACTGGAGAGTAATGGGGAGGCCAAGTAATAGAGCGTTGCAGTAGTCCAGGCGGGAGTGGATCAATGCTACAGTGAGGGTTTTTGTTGTTTCCATGGTGAGAAAGGGGCGGATTCTAGAGATGTTCTTTAGGTGTAGACGGCAAGAGCGGGCAAAAGATTGTATATGGGAGGTGAAGGAGAGATTGGTGTCAAACATAACACCTAGACAGCGAGCCTGCTGCCGGGGTGTTATTATGGTGCCGCCCACAGAGAGGGAAATGTCAGATTTAGGGAGGTTAGTAGACGGCGGGAGCAGGAGTTCAGTCTTGGAGAGGTTAAGTTTCAGATAGAGAGCGGACATGATGTTGGAGACTGCAGACAGTCGGTGGCGTTCTGTAGAACAGCGGGGGTAAGGTCGGGGGATGACGTGTATAGTTGTGTGTCATCAGCAAAAAGATGGTACTGAAAGCCAAATCTGCTGATGGTCTGTCCAATTGGGGCCGTGTAGAGAGAGAAGAGAAGGGGGCCAAGGACTGAGCCCTGGGGTACACCGACAGTGAGAGGAAGAGGAGATGATGTGGAGCCAGAGAACGAACACTGAAGGAGCGGTCAGAAAGATAGGAAGAGAACCAGGAGAGAACAGTGTTCTTAATACCTAGTGACTGGAGCCTAGACAGTAGGAGACAGTGGTCAACAGTGTTGAAAGCTGCAGAAAGGTCGAGAAGAATGAGCAGAGAGTGGTTGCCGTTACGTTTTGCTGTCAGAAGGTCATTGGTCACTTTGATGAGTGCAGTTTCAGTCGAATGTAGGGGGCGGAAGCCGGACTGTGAAGGGTCTAGGAGGGAGTGAGTGGAGAGGTAACGGGTAAGGCGGGAGTAGACTAGGCGCTCCAAAAGTTTAGAGATGAAGGGGAGATTGGAGACTGGTCTGTAGTTGTTTGTGCAGGAAGGGTCGAGAGCGGGTTTCTTTAGTAGTGGAGTAATGATGGAGTGTTTGAAGGAGGATGGGAAAATGCCAGAGGAGAGTGAGAGATTAAAGATTGTAGTTAGGTGAGTTGTGACAACTGGAGAGAGAGACTGGAGGAGATGTGAGGGGATGGGGTCGGTAGTGCATGTAGTCGGACGAGAGGAAGAGAGGAGTCTGGAGACTTCTTCTTCTGTGATGGGATCAAATGTGGAAAGTGAGCCAGGGTAAATGCAGGGTGGGATGGGAGTCACAGCACTTGGTGGTTGAGAGCAGATTTCCTGACGGATAGTATCTATTTTTTCTATAAAGTGGGAGGCCAGGTCGTCAGCACAAATGTCTGTGATAGGGGCTTGTGCTTTTGGCCTGAAGAGGGAGTGAAAAGTGTCAAAAAGTTTCTTGGGGTTGTTGGCTAGTGAGGAGATCAGGGTGGTGAAGTAGGTCTGTTTGGCGAGGTGAAGGGCAGCATTATAAGTTCTTAACATGAATTTAAAGTGGATGAAGTCTTCTGGTGTGCGGGTTTTTTTCCAGAGGCGTTCAGCACTCCTAGAGCATCGCTGAAGAAGTCGAGTTTGCAATGTGAGCCAGGGCTGTTTTACTGTGTGTTTGGAGGTTCTGAGGGTGAGCGGTGCTACTTGGTCAAGGGTGCTTCTAAGAATGTCATTGTAGTAATGAACAGCCAGATCAGGACAGGAAAAAGAGGAGATTGGGGACAGCGATGAGTGTAGGGAGTCTGAAAGTGTCTAAGGGTTAATGGCTTGTAGATTTCTGAATGTGTGGTAGGTAGGAGTGCGCTGGGGTGGTGGAGGATTTGTGAGCGTGAAGGAGAGAATGTTGTGGTCAGAGAGTGGAAGCGGTGAGTTATTTAGGTGGGAGATTGAACAGAGGCGGACAAAGACCAGGTCAAGGGTGTTGCCATCCTTGTGTGTCTCAGAGGTTGAAAGCTGTGAGAGGCCTAGAGAAGTGGTTAGTGATAGAAGCTGAGATGCAGATGTGGAAGTAGGGCTGTTAATGGGGATGTTGAAGTCTCCAAGGATAAGTGTTGGTAGTTCTGAGGATATGAAGTGCGGCAGCCAGGCTGAGAAGTGGTCAAGGAACTGGGTGGGTGAGCCTGGGGGCCGATATATGACCGCTACTCTGAGGGAGAGGGGATGGAAGAGCCTGATGGTGTGGACCTCAAAAGAAGGGAATGAGAGTGATGGAATTGGGGGGATGACCTGGAAAGTGCATTGTGGGGACAGGAGTATGCCAACTCCACCACCATGTCTGTTTGTGGGTCTCGGGGAATGTGAGAACTGTAAACCACCATAGGAAATGGCAGCAGGGGAGACAGTGTCAGAATCCTGAATCCAGGTTTCAGTGAGGGCCAACAGATTAAGAGAGTGGTTCAGAAAGTAGTTGTGCAGGAAGGATAGCTTGTTGCATGCAGACTGTGGATTCCAGAGGGCACAATTGAAAGAAGGAGATGAGGGAGTGCAAGTAATATTAATAAGATTATTATGGTTTCGGTATGAGGTAGGGTAGGGATTGAGGTTGGGGGATGGTGGACCAGGGTTGGGGGAGATGTCCCCTGAAATCAGTAGGAGTAGGAAGAACTTTTCCTCCGGGCAATCCGGTCGGGTGCGTTATTAACCTGTTTATGTCTTATGGATTCGAATAAAGTTTGGATTTTGTTCTTCTGTGCTGGATCTTTTTCCTAAGAAATCGTTTACCGTCTGACAGAGACGTGATCCATGCTATGAAGATACGCTGACATGAGAAGGGTGAGCTGAACTAATCTTCTATGTTGTATTAATATTGACAATTTCGGGCACAAGGACTGAGTGGGTGCCCGTCAGATACTGTGAGCTCCAGAGAGCCTAATGGGAGTTATTGCCCCTGCTGCTGCAGACATGGCTGTGAATAGGGACAGATCAGGGACCATTATCTTCTTCCTTACTACACCTTTATTAAATACAAGTTGCCACTGTTGGGCAATACAACGTGTGACGTGTGGTGTATCCGTTCCAGCATGGAGAGGAGCCAGATGTCTGAGGTAACCCATGGAGACCGGGTCTGGGACCAGAACTGCTTATTCATGTGTAAGGGGCAGGAGTGTGGACTGACTGTGACCCAGTGAACTCGGCTATGACGACCACCCGTGCCACCTTGTTACATGAACATGGAGACCTGAAGACCGTAGGCTGGAAGATCCAGAAGCTGGAAAGATTCAAAGCAAAGCCTGAAGGCCTAGTTAGGGAGCTGTGGCAGAAGGACAGGTATGATATGAGCCTAGGACAGGTGAGCATAATCTTTTATTGTTTTTAACCCTTTTGCCAAGCCTCAATATAGCCCAGTAAAATAACAACTGATCGCCTCGATCTTGCTGGATTCATGCTAATTGAATCCTGAAAAGTGTGTGAAGATTTGACCATGTCTAGTGGCATCTTTGGCATGACCATGTGGTTGGCATTTTGAGAATGACATGTTATAATCTGACCGTTTTAGAAGGTGTATCCCAGTTATCAATGGGTGGGATTTCTAGTCTGAGAGTACCCACCATTGGAAACTTTGTACATCTCTTGTATCTGTCCCTTAAGCCCAGTGCCAATCGGAAGAACTAAAATATTATATATTATAAAAGTCATCATCAATAGAGATAAAAAAATGCGCAAACTGCCCAATGACAACCACAAAATTTCACATGATTTCACACAGCAATGCAACCTCCAGCAGGGAATGTGTCATATCTCTATTACATACAGTATTGTAGGCAGCAAGTACAGGAGATGACAAAGCTGGAAAATGATTTTCCATTGCACAGCTGTGAAACAATATAATTTGTATGGATGTTTAAGTATGCACATTTCTATGGAATATAATCATATCTAAATGCCTATAAACACATTTCTTTCCCTGTTGGGCCTGCAGTGCATTACATCAAGACTATAGGGAATTATTGTGTCTTTCATATACATCTAGAGTGGTTTTAAGTACCTTGTATCCTTCTCCCATGAAGGTAAAATAGCATTTCTAGACATGACAGGTTCCATTCAACCCCTTTCCGACATTGGTCGTAAATGTACACCGATGTCGGACTCCCTCCCTTTGATGTGAGCTCCGATGCTGAGCCCACATCTTTTCTGGCACATGTCAGCTGTTTTGAACAGTTGACATGTGCCTTTAACAGCTGCATGTGGAATCGCGATCCACCCGCAGCTGTTAACCCATTAAATGCCACTGTCAAACTCTGACAGCGAGATTTAACTCGCGCTTTCAGCAAGCGCACTTTAATCCTGCCCATCGGTGACCCCGTCACGTGATCACAGGTCATCAATGGGTTGGCATGACAACCAGAGGTCTCCAACAAACCTCTATGGCTGTCATAGCCTGATTACTATGAATGCCGCCCGGTGATCGGCGCTCATAGCAAGTGAGCAATTCTGCTACATCCAGGCGATCTGGTCATCACCTGTATGTAGCAGAGCTGATTGGACAAGTGCAGCTTCTAGTCTCCCGTGTAGACTATTGATGCATGCAAAAAGTAAAAAAAAAATGTTTTTAAAAATATAAAAAAAATTAAAATATATAAAAGTTTAAATCACCCCTCTATCGCCCCATTCAAAAGAAAATAATAATAAAAAAGAAACATACACATATTTGGTATTGCCGCGTTCAGAATTGCCCAATCTATCAATATAAAAAAAGAATTAACCCAATCGCTAAACAGTGTAGCGAGAAAAAAAAGTCAAAACGCCAGAATTACGTTTTTTTGGTCACCGCAACGTTGCATTAAAATGCAGTAACAGGCGATCAAAAGATCATATCTGCACCAAAATCAAAATAGTATCATTGAAAATGTCAGCTCAGCATGCAAAAAGAAGCCCTCACCCAACCTGAGGTCACGAAAAATGGAGACTGGGTATCGGAAAATGGCACATTTTTTTTAAACAAACTTTGGAATTTTTTTTCACCACTTAAATAAAAAAGAATCTATACATGATTGGTGTCTATGAACTCGTAATGACTTGGAGAATCATAATGGCAGGTCAGTTTTAGCATTTAGTGAACATGGTAAAAAAAAAAAAACTGTGGGATTGCACTTTTTTTGCAATTTTACCGCAATTTTTTTCCCGTTTTTGAGTACACAATATGGTAAAACCAATGGTGTGTTCAAAAGTACAACTCATCCTGCAAAAAAAACAAGCCCTCATAGTGCCAATTTGATCAAAAAATAAAAAAGTTATGGCTTTGGGAACAAGGGAAGCAAAAAATGAAAATGCAAAACAAAAAATAGCTCTGGTTGTTAAGGGGTAAAAGAGGTTCTCCAGGACCTTTGGTCTTTCTGTCAATTTTGGGGTCAAAATCCAAGAGCCTAGTCAACCAGCACAGTTAAGGAACCATTTGAGAGGTTGTGTCCGCCACTGCAAATTCCATTTCAGTTAATTAGCATTAATATGAGATTCACCATCCTTAACAGATAAGTTTCGGTGCCTATGTAAAGTGTTATGAGCTCACCTGGGGAGGTGGCTTCTCTAAAGGTACTGCCACACTAAACAATCCCGCTAGCGATCACGATAACGACGCATACTAATGCGATCGCTAGCGGGATTGTTTCTATATCGCTAAATGCGGCCACATTTAGCGATATAGTTAACGACGCTATCGCCGTTAGCGATTTTCTTAACGACTTTAGCGGTACAAAAGTACCGCTAAATCGCTAAGAAAAGGTGCCACACAGCGATTAGATACTCACCCAGCGGGAGCGCCAGCGATGAAATAGGGTCCGGAGCGATTCCAGCGACGAGCGAGATCACAGCAGGAAGCTCGTCGCTGGAAGCTGCCGCACTGAACAATATCGCTAACGGATCGCTAAATAGTGACGTTTTTTAGCGATCCCGTTAGCGATATTGTTTAGTGTGGCATACCCTTAAGTCATAAGTCAGGAGTAGCAGGAGATAATTAGACACTTGATTGGACCTTAGCTAAGTGGAATGTGAAGCGACTCCAGCCAACCACATGATAGCTGAGAACATTTATTTCTCAATATTCAGATAACTGGCATCTGCCTGAATCAGTCTTAAAAACTGTTGGCCCAAGATGTCATAGATGTTTGTTGGGTTATCATAGAAATTAAATACTGGTGACAGTAGAGATCCTACATGTTGGACTTCCACAGGACACATACATAATGTCTATTATCTAATTGTACTTGTCCAACAGCCAAAAATGGGAACACGCCAACTTGTTCATCAACCAAATGTAATATTGCATCTGCCAGCCACAAGAAGCTACGATCAGCAGCCACTTTTTATACAAAACACCATGTTCTCCTCTCTAGGAATTTTTCAAGTGTAGGAAAATAGATTTACTAGATTTACTAGTTTTTATAACTAATCACATATACAGATCTTCCCCAATATGCTTTGGATCACTCAATATTACTTTATTTATAGGCTATCTCCACTTACAATGATATTTACTCCACTTTTTGTCATTTAGACATTTTCTCATTTTAATCAGTCAGTTCTCCATCTTCAATCTAAAGGTTGTAGATGAATGAGAAAAATAATTGGCCGGGTTCAAGGACAGAGCACATTTAACAATCCAAATTGCTGCATTTTCCAACGGCAAAGTCCAACAAATCAAAGGCTTCTTTCTAACAGCTCAAGGATGAAGAGCGATGGAACATAAGCATTGCCCGCGCCGCCTGCCACACTGACGAGATAGCGAAGCCAACTGGTTGTGACCTTTCTTTTGTGATCTGACAACACATCAAGAGGCACATAGTACACTGGTCACATGGAACCAAATGCTTAGCGCTATGTATCCGCAATCAGATAATTATCTACAGAAAATCAAATATAGTTATATAAGGATGGAAAACAGATAGATAGATGATAGATAGATAATAGATAGATAGAAAATAGATATATAATAGATAGATAAATAAATAGAGAGATAGATAATAGATAATAGATAGATAATAAATAGATAGATAATAGATAGATAATAGATAGATACATAGAAATTAGATAGTCATATAATAGATAGAGAGATAGATAATATATATATATATATATATATATAGATAGATAAATAGATAATAGATAGATTGATGATATATATATATATATATAATAGTTAATAGATAGCAAGATAGATAGATAGATAATAGATATATAATAGATAGATTAATAAATAGATAGAAAATTGATAGATAATAGATACTGTAGATAGATAGATAATAGATAACAGACAGATAAGATAAATTATAGATAACAGATAGATGAGTGTGTGAGTGTGTGAGAGAGTGTGAGTGTGAGAGTTTGTGACTGTAAGTGTGTGAGTGTGAGTAACAGTGTGAGTATGAGTGTGTGAGTGTGAGTGTGTGAGTGTGCGAGTATGAGAATGTGAGTGAGTGTGAGTGTGTGTGAGTGTGTGAGTGTTAGTGTGTGAGTGTGAGTGTGTGAGTGTGCGAGTATGAGAATGTGAGTGAGTGTGAATGTGTGTGAGTGTGTGTGAGTGTGTGAGTGTTAGTGTGTGAGTGTGAGTGTGAGAGTGTGAGTTTGTGAGTGTGAGTGTGTGTGTGGTTCTAAGTGTGCGAGTGTGAGAGTGTGAGTGTATGAGTATGAATGTGTGAGTGTGTGTGTGAGTGCAAGTGTGAGAGTGAGTGTATGAGTGTGTGTGAGTGTATATGTGTGAGTGTGAGTTTGTGAGTGTATGTGTGTGTGAGTATGTATGTGAGTGTGTGTGTGAGTTTGTGAGTGAGTGTGTGAGAGTGAGTGAGTGTGTGTGGTGCGCACAGCGTATAGAGTGTGTCTGTGTGTGTGTGGTACGGCGGTGTTCCGCTGGTAGTACAGCGCAATAGGTTGCTACCAGCAGCAGTTTCCACATTGAGACACCCATCACTTAGGTGTCCCAATATGGCGGTCGGTGAACTTCCTCTGCTTGGAATTCTGGGATACGGTGACATCTGGACAGAACCGGAAATGAAAACATTACAAGGCAATTGTATAAATATATATATATACAGTGTAACCAGTTCAGGGGGTATATAGCTCTGGGATCGCCGTCTCGGGTAGACGGAGTGGCATAAAGAGTCCTATCACCGACAGCAGCACTGGTGCAAACTGGCGTCAACCAGCTTTTATTAAAGTCCACAGCAACAAAACATAAAACAAAACCATAAAACAAAATCCTAAGCCTGGCAGGCTGCTAACTAGACACGGTTAGTTCCCTCACTACCGTGGTCTAGACTCTAACAGCCTGGCCACAACAACACAGATTCATAATTACCAGAGCTTGGCTTCCAGGAGACTCCAGCAGCGGCTGAAGCCAGATTTAGACTGAGAGCTCTGTCTGTGTAACTCTACCACCTATTTCTGGCTGCTTAATTAGGCAGCTGTGTGTACTCAGGGTTGAGCTGCAAGCCTGTACTGGATGGGGAGTGGAGTGAACGTCGTACTGCCATCCTACCTTCACTCCTATATTCCTTATGCGACCCAGCTAAGAAACCTGGGCGAGATATACACCCCATCCAGTACGCACCCCTTCACTGTCTCACAACAGTATATATATATATATATATATATATATATACAGTTAGGTCCATAAATATTTGGACAGAGACAACATTTATCTAATTTTGGTTCTAGACATTACCACAATGAATTTGAAACAAAACAAATCAGATGCAGTTGAAGTTCAGACTTTCAGCTTTCATTTGAGGGTATCCACATTAAAATTGGATGAAGGGTTTAGGAGTTTCAGCTCCTTAACATGTGCCACCCTGTTTTTAAATGGACCAAAAGTAATTGGACAAATGACTCCAAGGCTATTTCATGGACAAGTGTGGGCAATCCCTTTGTTATGTCATTCTCAATTAAGCAGATGAAAGGGCCGGAGTTGATTTGAGGTGTGGTGTTTGCATTTGGAAGGTTTTGCTGTGAAGGAAACATGCGGTCACAGGAGCTCTCCATGCAGGTGAAACAAGCCATCCTTAAGCTGCAAGAACAAAAAAAACCCATCCAAGAAATTGCTACAACATTAGAAGTGGCAAAATCTACAATTTGGTACATCCTGAGAAAGAAAGAAAGCACTGGTGAACTCATCAATCCAAAAAGACCTGGGAGCCCACGGAAGACAACAGTGGTGGATGATCGCCGCATACTTTCTTTGGTGAAGAAGAACCCGTTCACAACATCAACTGAAGTCCAGAACACTCTCAGTGAAGTAGGTGTATCTGTCTCTAAGTCAACAGTAAAGAGAAGACTCCATGAAAGTAAATACAAAGGGTTCACATCTAGATGCAAACCATTCATCAATTCCAAAAATAGACAGGCCAGAGTTAAATTTGCTGAAAAACACCTCCAGAAGCCAGCTCAGTTCTGGAAAAGAATTCTATGGACAGATGAGACAAAGATCAACCTGTACCAGAATGATGGGAAGCCAAAAGTTTGGAGAAGAAAGGGAACGGCACATGATCCAAGGCACACCACATCCTCTGTAAAACATGGTGGAGGAAACGTGATGGCATGGGCATGCATGACTTTCAATGGCACTGGGTCACTTGTGTTTATTGATGACATAACAGCAGACAAGAGTAGCCGGATGAATTCTGAAGTGTACCGGGATATACTTTCAGCCCAGATTCAGCCAAATGCTGCAAACTTGATTGGACGGCGCTTCATAGTACAGATGGATAATGACCCCAAGCATACAGCCAAAGCTACACAGGAGTTCATGAGTGCAAAAAAGTGGAACATTCTTCAATGGCCAAGTCAATCACCAGATCTTAACCCAATTGAGCATGCATTTCACTTGCTCAAATCCAGACTTAAGAGGGAAAGACCCACAAACAAGCAAGACCTGAAGGCTGCGGCTGTAAAGGCCTGGCAAAGCATTAAGAAGGAGGAAACCCAGCGTTTGGTGATGTCCATGGGTTCCAGACTTAAGGCAGTGATTGCCTCCAAAGGATTCGCCACAAAATTTTGAAAATAAAAATATTTTGTTTGGGTTATGTTTATTTGTCCAATTACTTTTGACCTCCTAAAATGTGGAGTGTTTGTAAAGAAATGTGTACAATTCCTACATTTTCTAACACATATTTTTGTTCAACCCTTCAAATTAAACGTTACAATCTGCACTTGAATTCTGTTGTAGAGGTTTCATTTCAAATCCAATGTGGTGGCATGCAGAGCCCAACTCGCGAAAATTGTGTCACTGTCCAAATATTTCTGGCCCTGACTGTATATATATATCTATATATATGTGTTTGGCTATATATATCTGTAGCTTTGTCACCATAAAAGAAGGGAGGCCCAAACACATTTCTTGCACAGGGGCTCCAAGCTGTCAGTGACCGTCCCCTTGCTTGATCAATTAAGTTTATATTATCGTCACCATAACCTATTTTGACCCGTTTTTGTGTATTGATTATCAATGTACTTGCAGTTTCCATCTGCTATGTGGCCATATGTTTCTGCTTCCTAAACTAGAATTTATTACTAACACCTCTACAATTCTTTTACATATATACACAGGGGTGGACATACCGCAGCTGGATCGGGGCTGGGAGCTGGAGGGTGACCACTGCAGGTTGGTTAATAATGAGGGCAATCTGACCTGTTTCTCGGAGCCTGAGGCTCCAGGGGACCCATGGCCAGATTGCGCTCATGTGTGGCAGACAGGGAGCAATAACTGCAGCTCCGCTGCCTAGAGAACAAAATGGCGATTGCTTAGGCTTTATGAGTCTAGGAGTCCCATTACCTAACAATTGTAGAATGTGTCTGAAGCCTCCTTTATCGCTAATACAGGGAGTATCAGGGTCCCTCTTCCTTCAAATTTTTGGCAGTCCTTGCATTGTTCACATAGGCTTTGTGAGTTTCAGAGTCCCTCTTTCATAAATTTCACAGGATGTGTCTGACCATGTCGTATACACCACATGCCCAGATAAGGAAGTAAAATGTTAAAATTAAATTTACTGGCGGGTGTAGTTTTATTTCCCCCTCTACTATGCCATCTACTGTAGTCATAGACAATGGGGACATACGGTGAGAGATTGTTCAGATATTAAGGGGTGGAAGAGGCATTTTTTTTCTCTTTAATGTTGCCTTATATAAAAGTCATTATACAGAACAGATTGTTTCCTTACATTTTTTCCTGTAAAATCCATTTTATCTCCAGTTTTGTTTTATTGTCAATCCGTTAAAATGGCGTAATACTCTGTCAATATTGTTCCCAGTATCGACCTGAGAGTGAGAGATGTGTTTCGGCATCTTCCCCATGCTGTTCCCATCCCATTTCAGCGCTGTTTCCATCAATTTCGGCAACATTCCTGCCTCCCAGCCCGCCTGTTAGGGAATTTCCGGAAAAATCCTACAGTTTCACATTGACTTACATTATATTTGAGTCAAACGCATCCAACCTGCTTGATTCGAGTGCCGAGCACTAGAGCATTTTAGGCTATGTGCAAACATTGCGTAATTGCCTGCAGAAATTTCTGCAAGGTTTCTGCATCTCTTGGCATAAAAACACAGTGGAAAATCTGAGCACTTTTTATGCATTTTGTTGCGTTTTTGATGCGGTTTTTCCATGCACTTTTTCATGCGTTTTTATAATTCCATAGAGCTAAATAAAGATATATTATTAAAAAAAAGAATTGTGATGTAATTTCCTTGTTTAACCTCTTCTTTTTCATTCTCCATTGAAGACCATAATATCATTACATACCATGTTCAAATTTATGTTTACACACACAAAACAAATATAAGTGAATATATATATATATATATATATATATATATATGTACAGTACAGACCAAAAGTTTGGACACACCTCATTCAAAGATTTTTCTGTACTTTCATGGCTATGAAAATTGTAGAATCACACTGAAGGCATCAAAACTATGAATTAAAACATGTGGAATTATACATTACACTTTACAAAAAAGTGTGAAACAACTGAAAATATGTCTTATATTCTAGGTTCTTCAAAGTAGCCACCTTTTGCTTTGATTACTGCTTTGCATGCAGAAAAGGTGAACGGATGGATTCTACATGCCTGGTTCCCACCGTGAAGCATGGAGGAGGTGGTGTGATGATGTGGGGGTGCTTTGCTGGTGACACTGTTGGGGATTTATTCAAAATTAAAGGCATACTGAACCAGCATGGCTACTACAGAATTTTGCAGCAGCATGCTATTCCATCCCGTTTGCGTTTAGTTGGACCATCATTTATTTTTCAACAGGACAATGACCCCAAACACACCTCCAGACTGTGTAAGGGCTATTTGACCAAGAAGGAGATGTGTTGGGGTGCTACGCCAGATGACCTGGCCTCCACAGTCATCGGACCTGAACCCAATCGAGATGGTTTGGGGTGAGCTGGACCGCTCACCGCTTCAATTTTGAATAAATCCCCAACAGTGTCACCAGCAAAGCACCCCCACATCATCACACCTCCTCCTCCATGCTTCACGGTGGGAGCCAGGCATGTAGAGTCCAGCCGTTCACCTTTTCTGTGTGCAAAGCAGTAATCAAAGCAAAAGGTGGCTACTTTGAAGAACCTAGAATATAAGACATATTTTCAGTTGTCACACACTTTTTTGTAAAGTGTAATGTATAATTCCACATGTGTTAATTCATAGTTTTGATGCCTTCAGTGTGATTCTACAATTTTCATAGTCATGAAAATACAGAAAAATCTTTAAATGAGAAGGTGTGTCCAAACTTTTGGTCTTTACTGTATGTATATTGAATATATATATTTCTATATATATACAGTATATGTAATACCAAGCCCGAGGTTTAGTAATGAACAGGTATCAGCCAGATACCCTAACAAAATGGTATATAAAGAGTTAAATAAAGACACACATACACACACACGCACACAAACACCAACCTTTGTAGGAGCATTAACATGATTAACCTACATATGCTGTAACAAAACAGCCACTGTCAGAAATCTGCGTGAAACGCAATATCTGTTAATTTTTTTAAAAATTAAAAAAAATTCATAGGCTTTTGCATAATTTTCATAACCAGCAGAGGGAAAACTGACAGCTGAGGGCTGATGTTATATTTCTGGGAAGGAGCCAATAGCCATATGTGTTCCCAGGCTATTAATATCAGCTCACAGATGTTTGTTTAGCCTTTACTGGCTAGTTTATAGGGGAAACCCAGAAAAAAATTGACATGGAGTCCCTCTATAAAATCGAACTATTAAAGGCTAGGCAGACAGCTGTGGGCTGATATTAATAGCCTGGGAAGGGGCCATGTATTTTGGCACCCCCAGGCTAAAAACATCAGCTCTCAGCCGCCCTAGGAATGGCGCATATTATAGATGCGCCAGTTCTGGCACTTAGCCTCCCTCCTCCCACTTGCCCTGTAGCAGTGGCAAGTGGGGTTCATATTTGTGGGGTTGATGTCACCTTTGTATTGTCAGGTGACATCAAGCCCACAGGTTTGTAATGGAGAGCCATCTGTAAGACACCTATCCATTACTAATCCTATAGTTATATGGTAAATAAACAGCCAGAATAAAGTCCTTTATTTGAAATAATCACACAGACTCCTTTATCGAATCTAAATTAACCATACTTACTGAACACCTAATCCCCTACGCCCTCAACTCCTGCAATCAAAAAATAATAAACCAACATATAATACTATCCTGTCCGATTTAGTTCATGTGTCCCACGGCGATCTCACGTGTAGAACAGTCACATCGGGAGATATGACTGCTCTAGCCGGCCTCCGGCAACATGCTGACAGGAGGTAATCGCTCCCAAAGTGTATCACCGCACTGCCATGTGAGTTCACCGGAGTTCATCAGCTATGGTGCTCTCACAGCACTACCGATGTGTGAGAACTTTCTCATGCAGTGGTGCCGTAAGTGAGAGCATCGGAGCTGATCAGCTGATGTACTCCAGTGAACTCTCACGGTGGCTCAGTGTTAGGCGTCGAGATCCCGCCGCTGCACAGGGGAATCTCGAGCCATGTACTCTGTGGTCTCTCATTCTTCTTCAGCCGCAGAGGATCCTTCTCAGCGTAGACATCGGTCCCAGCGTCTTGCTCAGGCTAATGCTATGTGTTATGTTTTGGTAGCTGAGGATGGCAGGAGGAAAAAAACGCAAAGGCAGCCAAACACCAGAGAGGTTGGTATCTAATAGGTTGCAGACCCCTAAACTAACCGCACAACTAGAAGCAGCCGTGGGACATTCCTACATTGCCCTAGACTCCTCGTCACAGCAGGAGAGATTAGCTACCCCTGTAGATGGAAAGAGGAAAGCTAACTGCCCCGGAGTAGAGCCCCAAAGTATTAGGAAGCCCCCAAGCATATAATGGCGGTTAGACAAGAGGAAAACACGAACACAGACAGAAAATAGAATGAGCAAACGCTGGGGCCCAAAACTGTCTAGATAGGATAGTACAGGAGAGAATACTGTCTGCAACCCAACAAAACCCTAGGAAAAATTCCAACACTTCTATTTCCAAAAATGCTGAGACCACACGGTCTCGACCACCTATATCAGATCTCTGGTGTGAAAACGCAGCTACCCAGCAGTAAAATATCACAGGAACTGAGCACAAGTGCAAATACAAAAAGAGAACAGAGACCAGCAAAAGCCCCCCAAAGGGGACCCGGCTGAACTCAAAAGTAAGGCAGCAAAAACAAGGGAAATCGAACCACAGAAAAAAAACAGAAAAGTAACTTATCTGAATGATAGCAGGAGACAGCAGAAAAGCAAGCTGAATACCAACCTAACCCAGGAAGTAACAATTGATCACCGGTGAGGATCATGGGAGGCCAGCTCACTTATATCAGACCAGTCTGTCTCACCTGATAACCATTCATCCATTGCAGGTGGAGAACTCTTGCTGTTCAACATAGGTTCAATACCCTCAGCAACCACCAGAGGGAGCCTCAGCTCCGAAGTTGTCTCCAACACGTTCACAACAGCTATGCGTTTGGTTGCTGCTGCTGCCCCAGGTTCAGCTATAGCAACCAGCATTAGTCAGCGGTGAGCAGACGTTCCTGGGACTAAGTCCTGCTTTTCTCCATCTGAGCATGCCCGTGAGATGACCATTCATTGGTGGTCAGAGGGCACATGCTCAGGTCCTCAAGCACTTTGGATTGGGCCATCAGCAAGGCTGCAGTTATAAAAGGATCGCTCGGCTGCATGGCCGTGCACTAGTATAAACCATGTGGTGTGTGAGCGAGTGGATACACTACCATTCTGTGTAGGCACGGGTGCTTGGGCCGAGAACCTCCCGGACTGTCGTCTAGTGTTCCTTAGGCAGGTTTTTACTCGGCTTGACCTAGCGCCTGTCTCGGCCACATGTGCTGCTTAGCATGGGCTGTTTACAGGCACATTCAATCCACGTGCTCTGGCACACACCTTTTGGTACAGCTCTGCAGTCAGTTGAGCTTTTTGCTCTTGTTTTTTAGTTAGCTGTGTTTGCTACCACTGAGCGCCAAGTAGTGGCATCGCTAGTGCGATGCCGTGCACATTGTGGGTCTGGTCCATCTCAAGTCCCCGCGTTCTAGGGGTTGAGCCTAGAGACTTCACTCGCACCAAATCAGCTGTGTCCTGTGACGTGTAACAGGGAACAGCACTCTATTACTTTGTTGCAGCAGCTCTGTGAAGTAACAGAGTTCGCCGCTGTTCATACTGGGTGACATCTAACCCGCGTGTTGTCGGCGTTCAACCGCTGCCTTGTTCTGCAATTGCTTAGCAGCAGGTTCCATCTCTGCACGGTGGACCCCAGGTTGCGAATGCACCTTATTATTATTATTTATATTTCATTTGGTGCGTTCCGCCAACCCTAACACTCAGTGATACGCTGCAGGAGTGATTACCTCCTGTCAGTGTATCGCCGGAGGCCGGGTGACATCGACGTGGGATACTTGGTGTTAAATGGACTACGGCGAGCAGGGAGTATACGTTGGTTTATTATTTTTGATTGCTTGCAGGAGACGCGGGCGTCGGGGATTAGGTGTTCGGTGCAATCACTGTGGGTTGTTCGTCTCACGGGTACACACACACAGACACCCACAGACAGACGCACGCACCGACAGACACGCACAGACACCCGCAGACAGATGCAGACAGGCACAGGCACCTGCAGACAGACACAGACACACGCAGACAGATATAGACAGACGCAGACAGATGCAGGCACCTGCAGACAGACGCAGACACCCACAGACAGACACGCACGTATTCTCCGCTCACATATATTCTCCACTCACACACATATTCTCCGCCCACACACTCTTCCTACTTCTGACATCATTTCCTTTGACAATTCTGCAGCGTTTTTGGCAGCAAATACGCAAACCTTTTTAGGCTGGGTTCACATTGCGCTAATGGCAATGCGCTGATGGCATCCGTTACATAGCAGCACTAATGCTATGTAATGGATGCGTTAGCGCACCCATAGACTGCCATTATGTAGTGCATCGCTAACGCATTGTCATAATCGGCATGCGTTAGCGATGTGCAGTCATTCTGTGACGGACCCTCAGATGCGGTCTGCAGAGTTCGGGGGTCCGTCACTGCTAGCACAGATGGAGCATCTGCACTAGCGCGATCGCATAACGCAATCTTTAAAAGGCACTTGCGTTAGCACAGTCCGTTAACGCATGTGTTGAGCGGACTGCAATAACGCAATGTGAACCTAGCCTTACACCTGCGTTTTTGCTGCAGATTTGACTGACTCAATTGAAGACAATGAGTCAAAAATGTAAAAATAATTGACATGCTGCAAAAAATAAAACACTACAAATACAGATGGAAATTTACGATTCATGTGCACAACATTTCAGGATTGTCATTGCATTACCATGCTTTAGAATTCCATTGAGTTTTTGGAGCATTTCTGTGTGTAAAAAAGCCACGAAAATGCATCATGTGCACATAGCCTAAGTGTTTGATCATCACTAATAATGACGCTATCAGGGACAAATGGGGGGGTGGACTCAGGACAGGGACTAAAGGGTATGCCACACTAAACAATATCGCTAACGAGATCGCTAAAAAACGTCACTATTTAGCGATCCCGTTAGCGATATTGTTCAGTGCGGCAGCTTCCAGCGATGAGCTTCCTGCTGTGATCTCGCTCGTCGCTGGAATCGTTCCGGACCCTATTTCATCGCTGGCTCCCGCTGGGTAAGTATCTAATCGCTGTGTGGCACCTTTTCTTAGCGATTTAGCGGTACTTTTGTACCGCTAAAGTCGTTAAGAAGATCGCTAACGGCGATAGCGTCGTTAACTATATCGCTAAATGTGGCCGCATTTAGCGATATAGAAACAATCCCGCTAGCGATCGCATTAGTATGCGTCGTTATCGTGATCGCTAGCGGGATTGTTTAGTGTGGCAGTACCTTAAGACTACATGCACACATTCAGGCATGGCTGGCTCCAGGTTTTCTTGGGCTTCAGAAGAAAGTCTCAGGGGCACTTTTAACACATACCACACATGATGCACAGATACAGCAGATAAATATAGATATAGTACAATGCTAAAGATTTCACTTACTTCTTACATTTAGTGAATTATGTTTATTGTAAATTCTATAGTATCTCAGAAACTGGCGAATCCTCGCAGCGCAAAGTGCCTGGCTGGGGGAATTTAAAAGTTTTAACTTTAGACCGAATTTATAGTCCTACATATGTATTGTGGGCACCATATAGTCCTCAATACAGTAATATGTGCACCACATAGTCCTCCATACATTATTACGGGCACCACATAGTCCTTCCTACAGTATTATGGACACCACATAGTCCTCCATACAGTATTATGGGCACCACATAGTCCACCATACAGTAATATGATCTTCTGGCTCTCTGCACTGTGACTGCTCAGAGCAGATGGCGTCACTACTGTGCTCTTAGCAGTCACAGAGTCAGAAAATGCGGAAGACACTGGAGGTGCAAAGGAACAGGGAGAAGTAAGTATTGCAAGTGCCGGGCCCTGAGCAAGTGAGGGGCCCCTGTTGTAGGCTCTGGCACCAGGCCCCCACGACTCACGGGCCCCATGGCGTGCCAGTGTCCCTGATCACAAGTGGGGCCCTTGGCTTGCTCTGGGCTCTGGCACTTGCTCGGTGGTTACGCTGGCCCTTCATTCAGAATTTGCACAAGAAAACAGGAGAACATGGAGCATGAATGTTTCAAAACATGATAAATTTTATTGAACCTCAAAGATTTTAAGAACTTAAAACAATCCCCAGGCGTTTTAGGGCTTGCCACAACTGTGACCCTAAGGGATTTATGGTTAGGGCCATAGAAGTAATTCACACTGGGATTGAAAGTGGCAACATCAGGTGGCTCCTGGCACAGTGCAAAACAAAATGAATTTTAACCTTCGGTACAATGACACCAAATGGCCTAAATGAATCACTTAACTTTGCTTCTTTTATAATAAAGATTCTCCCTCTTCTCTTTCTTGATTGTGTTCACATGGTATGAGCCATCTCATCCCCTCATACTGTTTTAATGGATTTTTAACTTACAATTTTCTTGTTATGCTTTTCCTTATTCTATTTCAGTTTATATACCAAATTATGGTTTTCCCTCCCGACCTACAGGACTCTTCTACACTGGGTACGAAAAGTATTCAGACCCCTTTAAATGTTTCACTCTTTGTTTCATTGTAGCCATTTGGTAAATTCAAAAAAGTTAATATTTTTCTTACTAATGTACACTCTGCACCCCATCTTTAATGAAAAAAACAGAAATGTAGAAATTTTTCAAATTTATTAAAAAAGAAAAACAGAAATATCACATGGTCATAAGTATTCAGATCCTTTGCTCAGTATTGAGTAGAAGCACTCTTTTGAGCTAGTACAGCCATGAGTCTTCTTGGGAACGATGCAACAAGTTTTTCACACCTGGATTTGGGAAACCTCTGCCATTCTTCTTTGCTGATCCTCTCCAGTTGTGTCAGGTTGGATGGTGAACGTTGGTGGACAGCCATTTTCAGGTCTCTCCAGAGATGCTCAATTGGGTTTAGGTCAGGGCTCTGGCTGGGCCAATCAAGAATGGTCACAGATTTCTTCTGAAGCCACTCCTTTGTTACTTTAGCTGTGTGCTTAGGGTCATGGTCTTGTTGGAAGGTGAACCTTAGGCCATGTCTGAGGTCCAGAGCACTGTGGAAGAGGTTTTCATCCAGGATATCTCTGTACTTGGCCGCATTCATGTTTCCTTCAATTGCAAGCAGTCGTCCTGTCTCTGCAGCTGGATAACACCCCCATAGCATGATGCTGCCACCACCATGTTTCTCTGTTGGGATTGTATTTGGCAGTTGATGAGCAGTGCCTGGTTTTCTCCACACATATCGTTTAGAATTATCACCAAAAAGTTCTATCTTCTTCTCATCAGACTAGAGAATCTTATTAGTCTGGAAGTCCTTCATGTGTTTTTGGCAAACTCTATGTGGGCTTTCATATGTCTGGCACTGAGGAGAGGCTTCTGTTGGGCCACTCTGCCATAAAGACCCAACTGGTGGAGGGCTGCAGTGATAGTTGACTTTGTGGAACTTTCTCTCATCTCCCTACTGCATCTGTGGAGCTCAGCCACAGTGATCTTGGGGTTCTTCTTTACCTCTCTCACCAAGGCTCTTCTCCCACGATTGCTCAGTTTGGCTAGACGTCCAGGTCTAGGAAGACTTCTGGCGGTACCAAACTTCCATTTAATGATTATGGAGGCTGCTGTGCTCTTAGGACCCTTGATTACTGCGAAATTCTTTTGTAACCTTAGCCAGATCTGTGCCTTGCCACAATTCTGTCTCTGAGCTCCTTGGCCAGGTCCTTTGACTTCATGATTCTCATTTGGTCTGACATGCACTGTGAGCTGTGACATCTTATATAGACAGGTGTGTGCCTTTACAAATCAAGTCCTATCAGTTTAATTAAACACAGCTGGACTCCAATGAAGGAGTAGAACCATCTCAAGGAGGATCACAAGGAAATTGACAGCATGTGACTTAAATATGAGTGTCTGAGCAAAGGATCTGAATACTTATGACCGTGTGATATTTCAGTTTTTCTTTTTTAATAAATTTGCAAAAATTTCTACATTTCTGTTTTTTTTTCAGTCAAGATGGGGTGCAGAGTGTACATTAATAAGAAAAAAATGAACTTTTTTGAATTTACCAAATGTCTGCAATGAAACAAAGAGTGAAAAATTTAAAGGGGTCTGAATACTTTCCGCACCCACAAAGGAGGGGGCCCAGACACATTTCTTGCACAGGGGCCCCCATCTGTCAGTGTCAGCCCCTGGATGGTCCTACATACCGTAATTTTTGGACTATAAGATGCACCAGACCATAAGATAACCACCCAGATTTTAGAGGAGTAAATTAGAAAAAAAATTGAAGCAAAAAATGTGGTCAATTCTATACTTAATATTCTCCATCCTGGTATGCATGGCTCCCTTATCCCTATTCTGGTATGCATGTCACCCTCATCCCTATCCTGGTATGCATGGCCCCATCCTTATCCTGGTATGATTGTCCCCAATACGTATCCTGGTATGCAGGGACCCCATCTCTGTCCTGGTATGCATGTTCCCAATCCCTATACTGGTATGCGGGGACCCCATCACTGTCCTGGTATGCATGGCCTCATCCTTATCCTGGTATGATTGGCCCCAATCCCCATCCTGGTATGCTGAGCCCCCATCTCTGTCCTGGTATGCTTGGCCCCAATCTTTATCCTGGTATGCAGAGACCCCATCTCCTTCCTGGTGTTCAGGGCCTAATCCTTATTCTGATATTATTGGCCCCAATCCCCATCCTGGTATGCAGGACCCCCATCTACGTCCTGGTATGTATGGCCCCAATCCCTATCCTGGTATGCAGGTCCCCATCTTTGTCCTTGTATGCATGACCCCATCGTTATCCTGGTATGAATGACCCCCATCCCCATCCTGGTATGCAGGGACCTATCCTTATCCTGGTATGCAGGACCCAATCTCTGTCCTGCTATGCATGGCCCCAATCACTATCCTAGTATGCAGGGATTCCATTTCCGTCCTAGTATGCATGGCCCCAATCCCTATCCTGGTATGCAGGAAACCCATCTCTGTCCTGGTATGCATGGCCCCAATCTCTATCCTGGTATGCAGGGACCCCATCTCTGTCCTGGTATGCATGGCCCCATCCTTATCCTGGTACAATTGGCCCCCATCCCCATCCTGGTATGCAGGGACCTATCCTTTTCCTGGTTTGCAGGGCCCCATCTCCGTCCTACTATGCACCCATCCTACTATGCATTGCCCCAATCCCTATCCTGGTATGCATGGCCCCAATCCATATACTGGTATGCAGGGCCCCCATCTCTATCCTGGTATACATGGCCCTAATCCCTATTCTGGTATGCAGGGACCACATCTCTATCCTGGTATTTATGACCCTGTTAAATATTAATTATTGGTTATGGATTTATTCTTTATACACTCAATTCTGTACCGAGCACATTGACTTTCAGCTGACATTACAGATGCTATTTCTGTATGGTAAAGTGTCATCCCCATATATAGAGACCACGTGATTTAAGGGACGTATATATAATGACTACACGAAGGGAGGGGGCTCTCGCTCTCTCCTTCACTCTCTTCAGACACAAGGGACATCTTACAAGGACACTACTGTGAATGGACAGCTGCTATGTAACCACGTGTTGCTTCCTCAGATGACAGAGACAGATGTCATTTACCATTCAGGACACCAAGGAAAGAAGTGTACAAGCTTTGGCTATGGACAAATGGACAATCTCTTCATAACTATTTCACTCATTTCATGTTTTCCTGCAATGATGTTTTTTTGATGGACAGTTCAATAAACCACTACAATTTTTTATAAGAAACATTGTGACATTTTCCTCAGAGTATCGCATCTGGTAACAAGTCCTGGTAAAAATAAACGAAAATAAGCATTTTTAACATTTTGGAGAGCCAGCCAGTCACACTTGATTTTTAGTGTGAATTTCTTAAAACTTGCAAGGAGCGGAATAGAAGCAAAAGAACATCAAATGTGCAAGTTGTCAGGAAATCCACTACGATATTTCAGGAACAGAAAAGAACCTATGAATGAGGACTAAGAGTTGCCAGATTGATTCATTAGTACCAGACGTACTACAGGAATCAGACGTGCTAACTGCTGATGACAAGAGGCCAGCGTTTTCCAAGAAAGGAACTACAAGTTGAGATATTTCAAGGTAAGAAACATTAATGTAATTACTTCTTTTTCTAAACAAAGTAGACTGAAATTTATGTCAGTCTAATTTAGAAGTTTTATGGCTCAGCTTATATGCAGAATGTGAAATGGAAAATCTAAAGCTAGAATCTAAGCTGGTGTCCTTTTATAGAGAAAGAGAGAAATTGAAAAATATTTTACTTTTGGTTGACGTATTTCACAAGTTTGTGTCAGAGAAATCTAAAAATGACTGTGTAGAAATAGTGTCAGATGATACTAGTGATGTTCCCGAGAATGACTGTAATGAGGAGATTGGACAAGATGTGAGACACGTGTCTGTAATGGCTACTCAAGGTGACCTTGTCTCTGATGATGTAAAAAAAGATGGTGGAAATGTGGGAGGAGACTTCAGAACTAATGTAGGAGGAAACATGGGAGGAGAATCAATTATTTAAATTGTGGCTTCCTGCAACTTTTTCCAGACGTTTAACATTAAAATTGTCTTGTGATAACGACTTACATGGAGATCTAAATGATAAAGACAGATTGAAATTTGATTTTCTGTGCATTAAATGAAAATTGGCCAGATATTGATGTTCTTCAAAAATTAAGGATTGGTCGGAAAGAATGTACTTTTACATTCATGTCCATATTTGAAAGGTTGTACAAAACTCTCATTACCAATGTCTAAACACAATCAATGATAAAATGTTTTGTAAACAAATTTGGATTCCTAAATTCTGTATCTCGTGTGATTGCGTCACAAAAATATACTTTATTTGAATGTGCGCAATCCCTTGATTTTGCTAGAAAACATGAGAATCGTGAAAGGAAAATAAATCATACTAATTTTGTAAAATCAGACAAAGTAAAATCTTTTCAAAAGCCAGTGTCAAAATCTCCTAAACTGAGTCATCCCTGTAATCAAATCTATGACATACGAAGAAAATTACATATTTGTTATAAGCCCTACCAAATGATCCAAGAGTCCACAGAAAAAGCTTTACAGAAAGAGTTAAAAATTCAAAGTTCAGACCGCTCTGTAAAGAGACAAATGGCGGACATTGACAAACAGGAACAGATGATTCCTCAAAGTGACATAACTGAGTTTTCAGTTTACAGCTCATTATCGGAGCTGCTCAAACAATCATTAAAAAAGGAATGATAAAAAAAGTTTTTCAGGACATTTTTGACAAAGAAATAGGATTTGGTTTAGGAATTGACTGAAAATTAAATTATATGTTGTGTAAAAGTATTATACAATTTATTATTCAGTTATTTGTAATTATTTTATAAATATAATTCTGTAGTTCTACAGTTTTTGTAGATATATATATTCATACAGTATATATAGTATACTTGTATAAGTAGAGATTGTATAACTGTATATCTATATCTATAGTGATATAATTAAAATAAACTACAGTAATAATATTTAGAATTACATTAAAGCCAATGCATATTTGTATAAGACATTTCAATTGTTTGGTTTCTGTATGAATATGATATTTAACCTTATCTCTTATTTATCCTTAGAATTTTCACTTCAAAGTAGGACTTAATCGGAAAAAAACCCTCTTACATGGATTTATGCTTTTATTTACATAGGGATTTGTAATAACTGCATTATTTTATATATTTAACACTTAAAAGGAAATAATATATGACTTACTGAATCTAAATTTAGTTTTTGTGTGTTGCTAACATTTTGAAGTTATTTATTTGCATGGCAATATGTTCTTACTGCATGACAGTCACACATGTGACATTTAAACTCTGCTAATAATAAGTTTACCATATACCCCTATTTCAAAGCTCTTGTGCTTCAGTGAAAAGAATTTTTGAGAGCTCAGCCTTTGCAAGTCAAGGAGATTCTTTAGGCCTCTTAAGTTCCAGGGTTCGGATACATTTGCAAACCCTTGCACCAAGTATAGATACAACTCATACCTAATTTTCTTATGAGTCCTTCTATCTATAGAATGGTTTACAAAGTTTGTTATGTGTATTTGGGGAATATTCAAAGAAATATTAAGATATTAAATTTAATAGTTTACAATGCACATTGATAATTAGAATACAATAATTTGGGTTAATATACATGTATTCCTACTTTTGTATGTGGAATCTGTGGTGTAAACTTATGTGTCACAGTCTGAGTGACAGATGACAGATGTGAGGATGAGCAGCTGCTAAGAGAAAATGTATGTGTGATGTATGAAAGAGGTTTCACAATTCATGGTATGCGAGAAAACCAAAACCTTGTTCTTATGAGAAATAATACAAATTCGTTAAATTATTCAAATATTAAGATACATAATGAAATATTATCTACTCAACATAAATTCCTTTAGTGATTATTTTTTTAGTTAATAGTAGATAAGTGTAATCACACATCAAAATGGTTTATCAAGAAAATCTACATTTAGATTATTATTTTTTTCTTTTTTCCAAAGGATAATTTTATGATATTCAATGTTATTTTTATTTTTAATGGTTACATAGATGATACACATCTTCAGACAAATATATGGTATAAAGTTAAAATAGAAGTTACATAAATAATTTATAAAATAATAATTATTTTTAATTTTGGTTTTGATAAATGAATTATTTCATAAAATAATATTTTTTGGTAATAAGGGGGAAATTTGTTTTGATCCTGAATACATCATCACATTTCATCAACACCTCTTCTTCACACATTTTAAAGAATATAAAAAGGTACAATGGTATAACTACTAGAGATAATAACATTAAGTATTATAAAGAGTCATTTCTTTACACTAAGAAGGGATTACATGCAAAGTTGCATAATATGAATATTTTGGTAACACAAGGTTATGACAAATATGAAATCATCCAGATAATGGAAATATTAAGGGTATTTGTTACTGAGAACATAACTGCTCAGCATTTGTCATAAACATATAAAGGCCTTATTTTCATTTTTATTCTTATCTTTGTTTTTATTCTTATTTTTCATTTTTTAATTTTTATTCTTCCTTTATCTCTATTTTTGATTCTTAATTTTTATTTTTTATCTCAATCAAGAAAGAAACATCAATATTTAATAAAGTAATGTCTAGTATGAGAATATTACTTCATTAAATATAGTGAAGATATCGTTTCATTAAAAGAAAATGTTTTAATTCTGAGTAAATACAATAATTCTTTCATTCATTCATTCATTCATTCACTCATATTCACATTTTGGTTCATGGCTATACATTCTTACCTATTATTGGTCTAATAATATATTCCATTAATAAACTTTTAGTAATAAAGATGGAAACACTTGTTACATAAAAAAAATACATTGACTCCTATGGGTTGAAAAGGTAATTACACCAATGACATAGAAATGTTCTATCTCATGAAGAATATGGTTAATAATGCATTATCATTTATTATTGTTTCACATACAAACATGAATTCCATATTAGAATTCTGATAATAATTCTATGGATATTACTGATTACTATGGTACGCTGTGATATTATAGGTTAGGAAAATTACCAGATTTGGTATAGAATAGGGAATGAAGACTTCAAGCAAGATATTGAATTTACGTTAATAAAGACTTTTCATATTTCTAAATTCAAGTAATTTTTAAAAGTTGCAAGAAGAAAAAGCAGAAGTCCCAGAAGGTAACAAGGCTATATGATTTCTGAGTAATAATAGACTGTGTCAATTACAATTCATTTTATCACTGACAACTGACAACAACTGCAGTATTCACCACTGACAGCCATGATTGCAGTATCTAACCTGACATCCACAATGGCAGAGGACGATGATCCTATGATGCTAATATGAACTGTGTTATCACGTTTTTATCACGTTCCAGTGGTTTCTTATCACCTATAAAGCTTCAATGAAAGCTGGTGGACAATAAGGTGATTGTCAGGAAGCTACAACCCTGACATGAGTCCTGTGCAATAGGACTAAGGACTGGTTATGATGCTATCTTTAGCAAGGAAGAGTCATTTTAACCCTTGCTTTGCTGACCAAAGACGTCACACCTGTTCCAAGACCAGTGCAGATGGCATGGAGGATTCCAGAAATATCCAAGGCGAGCCAATGTAAGTCCAGGTTTTTAAAGGTGACACTGCACAGATGTTAAAGCTTCATTTCATCAATGGACTTTGTTTTTTATCAACATGTGAATTTATGGACTTTGATTGACACATGACACACGGTCTCTACAATATCTACACGCTATAATTTATTTCAAAGGAATTATCATATAAAGGCTGTGTTTTAAAAGAACCAAGAAGACGACAGAATACATCAAACTGAAGACCAGATGACATCAGATGATGATGACTGGACCTGAGATGCTTTGATTTAGGTTTAGGAAAGTATGAGATATATTTTATATGAATATTGGTCACAGCTTACCATAACATGAATTCACATAATTATGTTATTGAGTGTGTATAACAATATAATCTGTTATTATTATTATTATTATGGAAATTAAATTATTTTTACCAAAGAAGAAGAAAAGAAGAAAGAAGATCTTATTATCCTAAAGATGAACTTCTCTACTTCGAGGGTTCCAATTAATGTCTGTCACCCTCAAAAGGGGAATTGTTAAATATTAATTATTGGTTATGGATTTATTCTTTATACACTCAATTCTGTACCGAGCACATTGACTTTCAGCTGACATTACAGATGCTCTTTCTGTATGGTAAAGTGTCATCCCCATATATAGAGACCACGTGATTTAAGGGACGTATATATAATGACTACACGAAGGGAGGGGGCTCTCGCTCTCTCCTTCACTCTCTTCAGACACAAGGGACATCTTACGAGGACACTACTGTGAATGGGCAGCTTGCTATGTAACCACTCTGTTGCTTCCTCAGATGACAGAGACAGATGTCATTTACCATTCAGGACACCAAGGAAAGAAGTGTACAAGCTTTGGCTATGGACAAATGGACAATCTCTTCGTAACTATTTCACTCATTTCATGTTTTCCTGCAATGATGTTTTTTTGATGGACAGTTCAATAAACCACTACAATTTTTTATAAGAAACATTGTGACATTTTCCTCAGAGTATCGCATCTGGTAACAAGTCCTGGTAAAAATATATGAAAATAAGCATTTTTAACAGACCCCAATCCCTATCCTGGTATGCAGGGATCCCATCTCCGTCCTAGTATGCATGGCCCCATCTCCATTCTGGTGTGCATGGCCCCATCCTTATTCTGGTATTATTGGCCCCTGTCCCTATCCTGGTATGCAGGGACCCCATCTCCGTCCTGGTATGCATGGCCCCATCCCTATCCTGGTATGCATGGCCCCATCCCTATCCTGGTATGATTGGCCCCAATCCCTATCCTGGTATGATTGGCCCCCTTCCCCATCCTTGTATGCATGGCCCCCATCAGAAATAAAACATTCTACTTACATTCCCTCCGCGCCCTCACAGCGTCCTGCTCCGGTGCCAGCAGCTGCTTTATGCTTGTAAGCAGCGTATTGCAGTGATGTCATGCGCTGTTTACAAGCTGCCGAGGACAACTGCCGGAATACTCACTGTTCTCCACACCGGGACTATGTGCGTGAAGTGCAGTGAGTAGTCATTGCTCTTTAGCAAGCACAGTATTAGCAGCAGCCGCCGGGTTCCTGCAGCTGCTGGCTTTCACGTGTGCCACTACTAAAGGGAAGGAATATTCATTGCATTCCACGCCTATGTGAATGGAATGCAATGAATATTCATTGCTTTATGTAGCCGGCACACTAGAACGCCCAGCAGCTGCAGGAACCCGGCCGCTGCGGCTAACACTGTACTCGCTATTAAAGAGAAATGAATATTCACTCCTTTTCCACGCCACTGAAGTAGAATGGAGTGAATATTCATTTCTCTTTAGCAGCGGGCACAGGAGTTAGCCGCAGCAGTCGGCTCCTGCCTCCTGTGACCCTCAGCTCCGCCGCTGCCGCTCCCCCACCTCTCCACCACTGCCGCTTCCCCACCTCCCCATCACAGCCAGAGCAGGGACATCTGGGCTATAAGACGTACCCCCCCATTTTCCTCCACATTTTTGGAGGAAAAAAGTGTGTCTTATAGTCCGAAAAATATGGTATATATATATATATATAATAAACATAATACTGTATGATAATGGGACAGCACTGTACATGAAAGAGGACACGCCGATGTTAGCTGTCGGCCTTTGATTGTCCCCATGGCATGTTTTGCAGCATATGGAGATGCCAGGTCACGAGCACCGTAATACATTTCAGCTGAATGTGTGTCTGGGGATGCACATCCAGCAGAGACAGTCATTTGTGTCGGCGGGCTCCCTCCACTTAGGGGGCCCTGGTTCAGCTGCATCGGCGATATGTCGCAATGAGTAGCTGGGATCGCTGAGCCTGGAGCACATACATGGCCGTCCCTGGGACGCCATACTACGTACATTACTGACATCAGCAGTGGGGGGAGCAGGCGTTAATTATAATACCGACGTTATCACATTATCATTATAATGCAATTAAGGTTTTTTTAATATTCTATGCACAATACATGTGAACTGGCACAGAATAAAAATGAATTACTGTATTGTTCTATCATAATGACATGAGGAGATTGCTATTCCTGCACTGTATATGTATGCACTGTGTTTTCCTGATGTATAGTGATCATCACTAATTACGGAATGGACCCTATATAAACCCTATTTACGCCCTGTGAATGTTCATTGCTCGAGAAAGGCTCACAGTCTGAAGAGCAGAAATGTTGCACATATATGGGGGGATAAAGATCAGCTATCACTTTCTGACATCTGGAGTGCGGCCATTTCTTGCCGTATATCACTATAAATAAATATGTATCTATATCTATCTCTGTTCATATGTTACATTTATATGTAGAACAATAACTGCATACATGCGCCATATAGTATACAGACTGGAGCCGATCCATAAGCAGGATCTAGCGTAAAACTTGCAGACTTCTTCGGCCGGTATTCAGACTCCAGTATCTTGAATGTATGTGGCACTTAACCCCTTTAAACCCTGAGGGTGGTTTGCATGTTAATGACCGTGCCAATTTTTACAATTCTGACCACTGTCCCTTTATGAGGTAAAAACTCTGGAACGCTTCAATGGATCCTAGCGATTCTGAGACTGGTTTTTCATGACATATTGTAGTTCATGAAAGTGCAAAAATTTATTTGATATGTCTTTCGTTTATTTGTGAAAAAATGGAAATTTGGCGAAAATTTTGAAAATTTTGCAATTTTCAAAATTTTAATTTTCATGCCTTTAAATCACAGAGATGTGTCACACAAAATACTTAATAAGTAACATGTCCCAAATGTCTACTTTACATCAGCACAATTTTGGAACAAATTTATTTTTTTGTGTTAGGAAGTTATAAGGGTTAAAAGTTGAACAGCGATTTCTCATTTTTACAACACCATTTTTTTTTAGGGTCCACATCACATTTGAAGTCACTCTGAGGGGTGAATATAATAGAAGAAATCTAAAAGTGACACCATTCTAAAAACTGCACTCCTCAAGGTTCTCAAAACCACATTCAAGAAGTTTATTAACCTTTCGGGTGCTTCACAGGAATTTTTGGAATGTTTAAGAAAAAAATGAACATTTAAATTTTTTTCACAAAAAATTTACTTCAGATCCAAATTTATTTATTTTACCAAGGGTAACAGGAGAAGTTGGATGCAAAAGTTGTTGTGCAATTAGTCTTGAGCATGCTGATACCCCCTAAATGGGGTTAAATCAGTGTTTGGGCACATGGCAGAGCTTGGAAGGAAAGGAGTGCCGTTTTACTTTTTCAAAGCAAAAGTGGCTGAAATTGAGATCGGATGCCATGTCGCGTTTGGAGAGTCCCTGATGACAGTGGAAATTCCCCACAAGTGACACCATTTTGGAAACAAGACCCCCAAGGAACTTATCTAGATGTATGGTGAGCACATTGAACCCCCAAGTGCTTCACAGAAGTTTATAACGTACAGTCGTAAAAATAAAAAATCATATTTTTTTCCACAAAAATTATTTTTTGCCCACAGTTTTTAATTTTACCAAGGGTAACAGGAGAAATTGGACCCCAAAAGTTGTTGTGCAATTTTTCCTGAGTACGCTGATACCCCATATGTGGGGGTAAGCCACTGTTTGGGAGAACGGCGGAGCTCGGAAGGGAAGGAGCACTGTTTGACTTTTTCAACGTAAAATTGGCTGGAACTTGAAATTGGACGCCATGTTGCATTTTAGAGCCCTTGATGTGCCTAAACAGTGGAAACTTCCCATAAGTGACACCATTTTAGAGACTAGACCCCCCAAGGAACTTATATAGATGTGTGGTGAGCACTTTGAACCCCCAAGTGCGTCACAGAAGTTTATAACGTAGAGCCGTAAAAATAAAAATCATATTTTTTCCACAAAAATAATCATTTTGCCCCCAATTTTTTATTTTACCAAGGGTAACAGGAGAAATTGGACCCCAAAAGTTGTTGTGCAATTTCTCTTGAGTACGCCGATACCCCATATGTAGGGAAATACTACTTTTGAGGCACAATGCAAAGCTCAGAAGGGAAGAGGTGCCATATTGGAGATCAGATTTTGCTGGAAAGGTTTGAGGGTGCCATGTCATACTGGCAGAGTCCCTGAGGTGTCAGAACAACGGAAACCCCCTATATGTGAACTTATTTTACAAACTACACTCTCAATGAATTCATCTAGTGTAGTGATCATATTAACACCACATTTTTTTTTTACAACAAACTGAGGTCCTTTTTTCCTGAGTGCACCAATACCCTACATGGGAAATTTTTTTCAGACACAGCGCAAAGCTCAGAAGGCAAGGACTGCCATATTTTACTATTATGGTTTGCTGATGTCATGACCTACTGGGAGATCCCATGAGGTGCCAGAACAGCAGAACCCCCCATAAGTGACTCCATTTTATGAACTACACCTCTCAATGAATTCATCTAGGGGTGCAGTGATCATATTGACATCATGGGTGTGTCACAGAATTTTATACTATTGGGCAGTGAAGACAAAATAACTGCATTTTTACCACCAAAATTAAGTTTTAGCCAAAGATTTTACATTTTCACACAAGAAGTGGGTAAAAATGGCACCAAATTTTGTCTCACAATTTCTACTGAACGTTGCAATACCCCATATGTGGCTGTACAGTACTACTTAGCCATATGGAGAGACTCGGGAGGAAAGGAGCGCTATTTGCCTATTCAAGTGAATGGGTTTGTGCACATGTCAGTATGTTTCCACGGACCGTGTGTCCGAGGGCAAAACACGCTGACATATCCATTTTTTAATGTTAGCATGGGCCACAAAATATCCCACACATGTGCATACGCATAAAACATATGGATGTCATCCATGTGACACGCATCGGCATAGGGGAAGAAGCGTTACAGTAAGCACTGTTTCCTGGCGCTGGGTGCTGAACACGGCTCTCATCATTCTCCCCTGCTCTGCTGGCAATCGGTGCGAGCAGGGGAGAATGATGAGAGATACATTTAAGTGATAAAAGAGACAGCAGGCGGCGGCTGATGGGACTATTACTCCCATCAGCCTACCCCTGCTGCTGCTAATAACAGTGACAGCAGGAGCGGCTGATGGAGGTATTCATCAGCCGCTGCCTGCGCTATAAATAAATGAATGAAATAAAAGTGTGGGTTCCCCTGTATTTTCTATAACCAGCCAGGCAAAACTCACAGCTGGGGGCTGCAACCTTCAGCTGTCATCTTCAGCAAGGTTGGTTATCAAGAATAGAGGGGTCCCCATGCTGTTTTTTTTTACATTATTTAAATAAATAATTAAAAAACGTCGTGGGGTCCCCCACCCTTTTTGACAACCAGACTTGCTAAAACTCACAGCTGGGGACTGGTATTCTCAGGCTGGTAAGGGGCCATGGATATTGACTCCCCTCAGCCTAAAAATAGCAGCCCGCAAATGCCCAGAAAAGGCACATCTATTAGATGCACCAATTCTGGCACTTTATCCGGCTCTTCCCCCTTGCCCTGTAGCGGTGGCAAGAGGGGTTCATATTTGTGGGGTTGATGTCACCTTTCTATTGTCAGGTGACATCAAGCCCACGGCTTAGTAATGGAGAAGCGTCTATAACACACCTATCCAATACTAATCCTATAGCTGTATCGTAAATGAAGACACAGCCAGAATAAAGTCTTTTATTAGAAATAAAACAAAACACAGTTTTACTTTTTATTTAAAAATAACAAACACAGTTATACTCACCAAACGCCTGTTCCACAGAAGCCCTCCTTCTGTAATAAAACCAAACTAAAAAAAGAACAATATACTATACCTTTCTGTCTTTCTGTCCCGCGCCGTAATCCATGTCAGCGGGATAATTAGTTTTCAACCTGGACGGTGCAAAGATGCGACTGTCCAGACTGAGAACCACTGGTGAATGAGCTGCTGGGAACGCAGCGTCAGTGACCAGGGATGACATCATAAAGGTTACCTCTGGTCACTGAAGCTCTGTTCCCAGCTGGGCTGAACTGCGGTGACTTCGGTGAGCCATGAGCGGCACGGCGATACCAAATATGTGTGCAGTTAGTGTTTAGATTTTTTTTATTCAAGTATTTATTTAGTGATAGAATATATATTGATTTTTTAAAAAATATATTTTTACAACTATTTAAAAAATACTTTTGAATTTTTTCTAACTTTTTTACTTTGTCCCACTATGGAACAATCATTTTTCGCAGGCTGATAACTTCTATAGCATATAGATAAAGCTGCATCTGCATGCTATAAAAACTGTCAGCTCTGCACTGACAGATAGACTTGCTAATCATGCACTATGCATGATCAGCAAGTTTCCTCGCTCTGGTGACCCGGATGTCGTCATGATGACATCGGGTCACCATGGCAAGGATCAGGACCCCCCCGTCACGCCACGTGGTCTCCAATCCAAAGGCAGGGGGACGGCTTCCGGAATGATGTGATCGTGTTTGATCGCAGCATTTCGGGGGTTAAAGTGCCGGCAGCGGTCTGTGAATGTTCCTGGCACCTAGTGTCGGGTGTCAGCTGTCAGAATCAGCTGACACCTGGCAGTGATCACCCGCACACCACCCGTGTGCACGGCCAATCGCGATGACGTAATGATCCGTACCTGGTCAGATAGGCCCAGGTCACATGGATGGATCATTAAGTCTGATGTCAGCAAGGGGTTAATACAATATTGCTGACGATTAAATAACTTTGCTTGATCCGATTCCCATGGAGTCCTGTGACTCTCCTTATTCCGCTCTAAATTACACCATTATATATGATGCTGGTTACGCAGTGATTGTGGCCATGGCACAGGCTGTGCCGAAGAATCATTGTAAGGTGCCGCTACATGATATAGCAACAGATATAAAGTGAGTAGGGTCACACTATGTCCCCATACATACCGCACCAAGCAGATAAAAAAAATTAGAACTTGTCACATCACCACAAGGGTTGTAATGCAATCCAACTTATCGGCATCATGCTACCATGTAGCAGCGGCACAGAATGAAGTTTGGCAGCCTGACCTATGTTGTGACCAAACATCATGTAGCCCCAGAATAGGTAAATCTAACCAAAAATCCCTGGTCAGTAAACACCACAGGAAAAAGGAGTGGAACAAAATGTATATTAACCCCTTTCTTCCATCTGACGTACTATTCCGTCCATGTGCCCTGGGACTTAATTCCCAAGGACGGAATAGTACGTCATATGCGATCAACTGTGCTCCCGGCGGAGCGCGGCTGATCGCGGCCGGGTATCAGCTGATTATGACAGCTGACACTCGGCACTATATGCCAGGAGCGGTCACGGACAGCTCCCAGCACATTAATTCCCGGAACACTGCGATCAAAGATGATCGCAGTGTTCCGGCGGTACAGGGAAGCATTGCGCAGGGAGGGGGACCCTGGATCCAAAATGGCCACGGGGTGCTTCTGGGTCCTGCAGGCGCTGAGAAAGCCTCCTGCACTGCCTGTGAGATCGCCGATCTGACAGATTGCTGTGCACAGTGTCAGATCAGCGATCTGACCATATACAGTGATAACGTGTAAAAAAAAATTCCTAAATAAAGAAAAAAATAAATATTCCCCAATAAATTCATTTCTTCATGTAAATAAAAAACAAAAACATAAAAGTGCACATATTTAGTATCACTGCGTCCGTAACGACCCGACCAGACCTATAAAACTGTCCCATTATTTAACCCCTTTAGTGAACCCCTTAAATGAAAAAAAAAACAAGGCAAAAAAACAATGATTTATCGTCATACAGCCGAACAAAAAGTGGAATAACACGCGATCAAAAAGACGGATAAAAATAAACATGGTACCTCTGAAAACGTCATCTTGTCCCGCAAAAAACGAGCCACCATACAGCATCATCAGCGAAAAAAATAAAAAAGTTATAGCTCGCAGAATAAAGCGATGCAAAAATAATTATTTTTTATATATAATCGTTTTAATGTATAATAGCGCCAAAACATAAAAAAGATATAAATGAGGTATCGCTGTAATCATACTAACCTGAAGAATAAAACTGCTTTATCAATTTTACCACAGGCGGAACGGTATAAACGCCCCCCCAAAAGAAATTCATGAATTGCTGGTTTTTGTTCATTCTGCCTCCCAAAAATCGTAATAAAAAGAGATAAAAAAATGTCATGTGCCCAAAAATGATACCAATAAAAATGTCAACTCGTCCCGCAAAAAATAAGACCTCACATGACTCTGTGGGCCAAAATATAGAAAAATTCTAGCTCTCAAAATGTGGTGATGCAAAAACTATTTTTTGCAATAAAAAGTGTCTTTTAGCGTGTGACAGCTGCCAAACATAAAAACCCGCTATAAATAGTAAATCAAACCCCCTTTTATCATTCCCTTAGTTAGGGAAAAATAATACAATTAAAAAAATGTATTTATTTCGATTCTCCCATTAGGGTTAGGGTTGGAGCTAAAGTTAGGGTTAGCGTTGGGGTTAAAGTTAGGGTTAGGGTTGGGATTAGGGTTAGGGGTGTGTTAGGGTTAGGTTTGTGGTTAGGGTTATGATTAGGGTTGGAATTAGGGTTAGGATTGTGTTGGGGTTAGGGTTGGAGTTAGAATTAGGGGGTTTCCACTGTTAAGGCACATCAGGTGCTCTCCAAATGTGACATGGCATCTGATCTCAATTCCAGCCAATTAGGCATTGAAAAAGTCAAACGGTGCTCCTTCCCTTCTGAGCTCTGCCATGCGCCCAATCAGTAGTTTACCCCCACATATGGGGTATTAGAGTACTCAGGAAAAATTGCAGAATTACTCTTGGGGTCCAAATTATTCTGTTACCAGTTTCCAAAATGGGGTCACTTGTGGGGGTTTCCACTGTTTAGGCACATCAGGGGCTCTTCAAATGCGACATGACCCCCGCAGACTTTTCCATCAAAGTCTGCAATGCAAAACGTCACTACTTCTATTCCGAGCCCCGACGTGTGCCCATACAGTAGTTTTCTCCCACATATAGGGTATCAGTGTACTCAGGACAAATTGAACAACAACTTTTGGGGTCCAATTTCTCCTGTCACCCCATGGAAAATACAAAACTGGGGACTAAAAGATCATGTTGTGGAAAAAATATGATTTTTTTATTTTCATGCCCGGGCGTTATAAACTTCTGTGAAGCACTTTGGGATTCAAAGTGCTCACCACACATCTAGATAAGTTCCTTTGGGGTCTAGGTTCCAAAATGGGGTCACTTGTGGGGGTTTCCACTGTTTAGGCACATCAGGGCTCTCCAAACGTGACATGACACCGGCAGACCATTCCATAAAAGTCTGTATTACTAAACGTCACTACTTCTATTTCGAGCCCCGACGTGTGCCCATACAGTAGTTTTCTCCCACATATAGGGTATCAGCGTACTCAAGACAAATTGGAGAACAACTTTTGGGGTCCAATTTCTCCCGTTACCTTTGGGAAAATAAATAATTGGTGACTAAAGATCATTTTTGTGGGAAAAAATAGGCTTTTTTATTTTCAAGCCCGGGCATTATAAACTTGTGTGAAACACTTGGGGGTTCAAAGTGCTCACCACAGATCTAGATAATTTCCTTAGGGGGTCTAGTTTCCAAAATGGGGTCACTTGTGGGGGGTTCCACTGTTTAGGCACATCAGGGGCTCTGCAAACTGAACATGACACTCATCAAAGTCTGCATTCCAAAATGTCATTACTTCCTTTCCGAGCCCTGCCGTGCTCCCAAACAGTGTTTCCCCCCCCCACATATGGGTATCAGCGTACTCAGGACAAATTGGACAACAACTTTTGGGGTCCAATTTCCTTGGGAAAAATCAAACATTGGGGACTAAAAAATCATTTTTGTGGATTTTTTTATTTTTTTCACACCCAGGCATTATAAACTTTAGTGAAACACTTGGGGTTGAATGTGCTCACAACAGATCTAGATAAGTTCCTTAGGGGGTCTAATTTCCAAAATGATGTCACTTGTGAGGGGTTTCCACTGTTTATGCACATTAGGTGCTTTCCAAACACGACATGGTATCCAGCCAATTCTGCGTTGAAAAAGTCAAACTGCGCTCCTTCCCTTCCGAGCTCTGCCATGCACCCAAACAGTGGTTTACCCCAAATATTGGGTATCAGCGTACTCAGGACAAATTGCACAATAAGTTTTAAGGTCTTGTTACCCTTGGAAAAATAAAAATTGGGGTGAAAAAATAATTTTTGTGGAAAAAATATGATTTTTTAATTTTACGGCTCTACATTATAAACTTGTGTGAAACACTTGGGAATTCAAAGTGCTCACCATAGATCTAGATAAGTTCCTTAGGGGGTCTAGTTTCCAAAATGGGGTCATTTGTGGGGGAATTCCACTGTTTAGGCACATCAGGGACTCTGCAAACTGAACATGACACCCATCAAAGTCTGCATTCCAAAACGTCATTACTTCCTTTCCGAGCCCTGCCGTGCAGTCAAACAGTATTTTCCCCCCACATATGTGGTATCAGCATACTCAGGTGTTGTGAATACCTTGGAGGCGACTTCTGAGCTGGGGCTCCCTCCGGTGGTTGCTGAGGGTAATGAACTAATTAATGAATGGCCTTCAGCTGGCTCTGTGTTATGTTTCAGTAACTGAGGAGAAATAGCAAAAAATAGCAAAAGCGGTAATACACCAGAGAGGCTGGAACCTATTGGATTGCAGTAACCTGAACTAACCACACAACTAGAGGTAGCCGTGGAAAGTTCCTACGGTGATCCTAGACGCCTTGTCACAGCCTGAGAGATAACTATACCTAAAGGCAAAAAGATGAAAGCTATCTGCCCTGGAGCAGATCCCCAAAGAAAATAGGAAGCCCCCAAACATGTAATGGCGGTTAGACAAGAAGAAAGCACGGACACAGACAGAAAATAGAATGAGCAAACGCTGGGGCCCAATCTGTCTAGACAGAAAAGTACAGGAAAGAATTCTGAGTGCAATCCAACAAAACCCTAACAAAAATACCAACACTTCTGATTGCCAAAAAAACTGAGATCACACGATGTCATCCACCTAAATCAGATCTCTGGTGTAACAATACGCTATTCAGCAAATAAAAAGTAACAAAAGAGCAAAGCAAAAGTGCAGACACAACCGAAGCACAATTGCAGCGCCAGACCCCCAAAAGGGGACAGGCTGCAGTCCACTGCAAGCAGCAAGCCAGCAGATAAAATCAAACAGAGGAAAAAAAAACAGCAAACACTTATCTGAAGAGGAGCAGGAAACTAGCATTGCTTCAAGCAAGACCAGAAGGAACAAATGATAACCGGCAATGCTGCTGGGAACTCAGGCCACTTATATCCTACCATTCAGCACCAGCTGAAGGCCATTCAATACTCAGTTCATTACCCTCAGCAACCATCGGAGGGAGCCCCAGCTCAGAAGCCACCTCCAGCATATTCACAACAGTACCCCCCCTTGAGGAGGGGTCACCGAACCCTTACCTGCGCAGCCAAGGCCGATCAGGATGGGCTCGATGATAGGCACGGATAAGTCTCCCAGAATGAATGTCCGAAGCAAACACCCAAGAATTGTCCTCCTGACCATAACCTCTCCACTTAACCAAATACTGGAGCTTCCGTCTAGCAAAACGAGCATACAATATCTTTTCAACCATATACTCCAAATTGCCCTCAACCAAAACAGGGTCGGGAGGCGCAGCCATAGGAACCAATAGCTCCACAAACCTCTTCAATAAGGACTTGTGGAACACGTTAAGGATCTTAAATGTCCCTGGAAGAAGCAAACGGAAGGAAACCGGATTAATAATTTCCATGATCTTATAAGGTCCAATGAACCTTGGCTTAAATTTTGGAGATGCAACCTTCATAGGGATATTCCTTGAGGACAACCAAACCAAGTCTCCCACTTTAAAACGAGGACCATCAGTCCTATGCCGGTTGGCAAACCGCTGGGCCTTCTCCTGAGAGAGAGACAACCTCTCCTCCACCTGGTCCCAAATCTGCTGCATACGCTGCACAATAGAGTCAACCCCCGGACAGACAGAAGCCTCCGCCTGTCCTGAAGAAAATCGAGGGTGAAACCCGGAATTGCAGAAAAATGGAGACATCATGGTGGCAGAGCTAGCTCTATTATTAAGAGCAAACTCGGCCAAAGGCAAAAAAGAGACCCAGTTATCTTGATAGCAGACACAAAACATCTCAAATAAGTCTCCAAGGTCTGGTTTGTTCTCTCGGTTTGTCCATTGGTCTGAGGGTGAAATGAAGAAGAAAGACAACTGAACACCAAGTTTAGAACAAAATGTCCTCCAAAATCTGGAAACAAACTGGACTCCTCTGTCAGACACAATGTTCTCCGGAATGCCATGTAACCGAACCACATGCTGAAAGAACAAAGGCACCAACTCGGAGGAGGAAGGCAACTTAGGTAATGGCACAAGATGTATCATCTTGGAAAACCTATCACAGATTACCCAGATAACGATCATTCTCTGAGAGACAGGAAAGTCAGAAATAAAATCCATAGAAATATGGGTCCATGGCCTCTTGGGCACAGGTAATGGCATTAACAAACCACTAGAACGAGAACAAGGCTTGGAACGAGAGCAAGTCCCACAGGACTGCACAAAGTTCCTGACGTCACGAGACAAAGTAGGCCACCAAAAGGAGCGACTCACCAAGTCTCTGGTACCAAAAATCCCGGGATGACCAGCCAACGCGGAACAATGAATCTCAGACATCACACTCTTTTTCCACTGGTCTGGAACAAACAACTTCCCAACAGGGCAGCGCTCAGGTTTATCCTCCTGACAACCTTCCAGAACCAGTCTCAAATTGGGCAAAATGGCGGAAAGAGCTACACCCTCTTTCAAAATAACAGCAGGATCAGATAATTCAGGAGAATATGCAAAGAAACTCCTCGAGAGGGCATCCACCTTGATATTCTTAGTGCCAGGAAGAAAGAAGCCACAAAATTAAAACGTGTGAAAAACAAGGCCCACCTGGCCTGTCAAGGATTAAGTCGCTTGGCTGATTCGAGATAAACCAGGTTCTTATGGTCCGTGGGGGCCACCATCTGATGTTTGGCTGCTTCCAGCCAATGTCTCCACTCTTCAAAGGCCCACTTCATGGCCAATAACTCCCGATTACCCATGTCATAATTACGTTCAGTTGGAGAAAATTTTCGAGAGAAAAAGGCACAAGGGTTACTCTTAGAGGTCTCTGGATCCCTTTGGGACAAAACGGCACCTGCCCCAATCTCAGAGGCATCAACCTCCACCTGAAACGGCAGAGAAACATCAGGCTGCCGTAGAACAGGAGCAGAAATGAATCTCTGCTTAAGTTCCTGAAATGCAGAAACTGCCTCAGGAGGCCAATTCACCACATCGGAACCCTTTTTGGTCAAATCAGTCAATGGTTTAACAATACCAGAGAAATTACCAATAAATTTACGATAAAAATTGGCAAAACCCAAAAATCTCTGAAGAGCCTTCAATGAAGTAGGTTGAACCCAATCACAGATGGCCTGAACCTTGACCGGGTCCATTTCAATAACAGACGGAGACAAAATGAATCCCAGAAATGAGATCTTCTGTATGCCAAAAAGACACTTTGATCCCTTCACATACAGTGCATTCTCTCTCAAAATCTGGAACACAGTCCGAACTGTTTCAGATGAGAGTCCCAGTCATTGGAAAAAATCAAGTTATCATCCACATAAACAATCAGAAATTTATCCACAAAATCCCTGAAAATATCATTCATGAAGTATTGGAAGACGGAAGGGGCATTAGTAAGGCCAAAAGGCATCACTAGGTACTCAAAATGCCTCTCTGGGGTATTAAACGCCGTCTTCCATTCATCCCCGTGCTTAATGCGAATAAGGATATACGCCCCCTGAGGTCAAGCTTGGTAAACCAACTAGCACTTTTCACTCTGGAAAATAGGTGAGAAATCAAGGGTAACGGATATTGATATTTAACAGTGATCTTATTCAGGAGGCGATAATCAATACACGGCCTCAATGAACCGTCCTTTTTGGCCACAAAGAAAAAACCGGCGCCCAAGGGTGAAAAGGATGGTCTGATATGACCCTTCTCCAATGACTCCTTGATATAAGATCGCATAGCATCCTGTTCAGGTACAGATAAATTAAAAAGGCGACCTTTAGGAAATTTACCACCAGGCACTAACTCAATAGCAAATCATAGCTCCTGTGAGGGGGCTAGGATGCAGATTTACTTTCACTAAACACATCAGAAAAATCTGTCAAAAAGTCACGGACATCCTGAGACTGGGGAGAGGCAGATAAAACAGGAGTGTCAGTATTAACACATTGGCATCCCCAACTGGTCACAGACACAGATTTCCAATCCAAAACAGGATTATGAGACTGTAACCAAGGGGAACCTAGTACAATAATGTCATGCAGATTATGCAGCACCAGAAATTTGCAACTCTCCTGATGCTCTGGTTCCACCCTCATTATCACCTGAGTAGAAAACTGGGGTTTATTCTCCGCCAAAGGGGTAGACTCACTGCCCAGTAGGGGGATAGACTTCCGCAGGGGTATCATGGGAAACCCACAACGTTTGGCAAAGTCAAAATCCATCAGGTTAATAGCTGCTCCTGAATCAACAAAAACCTGAGCAGAAAATGTGGACAGGGAGCAAATCAGGGTAACAGTCAACAGAAATTTAGTCTGAACACTACCCAAGACAACTGAGCATGCAAAACGTCTTCCCCGCTTAGGGCAGACGGAAATAGCATGAGAGGCATCACCACAGTAGAAACATAACCCATTGATATGCAGCAAGGAAACAAATATCATATGCATTAGCTGTATTAGATGCTAAATAATACCACATAGCCACAAAACGCCATAGACAGAGTATCAAAAGGACATTCACAACCGGGAAATCATATCTCTGAATCAAAAAGGAATGATACCTGTCAGAATAAATGTACCATGCGACCTGGTGCGCCCTCCTCCTTTTTGATTCAGGGATATGATTTCCCGGTTGTGAATGTCCTTTTGATACTCTGTCTATGGCGTTTTGTGGCTCTGTGGTATTATGTAGCATCTAATACAGCTAATGCATATGATATTTGTTTACTTGCTGCATATCATTTATTTTGTTCATTCATAGATCACATTCATTATATGCCACAAATTTTAATCGCCTTTTCGGGATTTGTGCAATACTATGGCAATTGCCTCACATATGATGTATTGATCTGTACATTCCATTTGTGATACCATGACCTGTTTGTGTTCCCTGTCTTGCATGTGCTATTTGGTCAATTGACCTCTGCTCTACCTTTGCTCTCCTTATTCCTGGTAATTTTCTAATAAAATTATATTTATTATTGATATCAATTTCTTGGCATTTTTGGTTCGCAATTTTTCATGGTATTTATATGAAAATAATAGTATACTAGCAATTCATTATTCTGTTCACGCAAATTCTCTTGTTTAGAATTTCTGAGAGAATGTATTGCTTGAATTGTGGTATAATGCTAATGTATGTTACATAGGTTTGTTTGTTTTTTCTCAACCAAATATGTGAAATGAAATAATTCATTTCATATAGCTTTCCTCTGAATGCATCATTATACATGAAGGCTGCTCTTATATTTGTTTATAATCTGCAGTGATTTTCACTATAGGATAAATCGCATCATGTGAATACAAACCTTGGTAATAAATATCAATATATTAATGAATTTTGTTTTTTCCCTAAACATTTTAAACATGACATATAAAATTAAAGTGTTTCTGTCATGTTATTCTGTGGATCTTGAGTACCTTCTCAAATTGCGCATATATAAAGAATTCATTGTATAGCTAACCTTTCCCATTCATTGTATATACAGTATAGACCAAAAGTTTGAACACACCTTCTCTTTCAAAGATTTTTCTGTATTTTCATGACTATGAAAATTGTACATTCACACTGAAGGCATCAAAACTATGAATTAACACATGTGGAATTATATACTTAACAAAAGTGTGAAACAACTGAAAATAAGTCTTATATTCTAGGTTCTTCAAAGTAGCCACCTTTTGCTTTGATTACTGCTTTTCACACTCTTGGCATTCTCTTGAAATTGACCAACTAGGTGCTGTAACCAATACTAAATTAGTCTCTCATTCACTACTACAACCTCTAACCACATTTCGGCTCTTCTTCACTGATTTCTCACTTGGTAACATTTGTTTACTCTCTGTCTTAGGTTCACACGTTCAGCATTAGGTCAGTATTTCACTTCAGTATCTGTAAGCCAAAATCAAGAGTGGAACAATCAGAGGAAAGTATCATAGAAACACATCACCACTAGGGTTGAGCATTCCGATACTGCAAATATCGGGTATCGGCCGATATTGGCTGTATCGGAATTCCGATTCCGAGTTCCGATATTTTGTCATATCGGATACCGGAATCGGGATGTCACTGTCACTGTCAGTGTCCGTCTGTCGGGTCTGTCAGGAGTCAGCGGCACTTACCTGGCAGAAGATCTCCGGCGGTCACGTCCTGGACTGCTTCATGGCCGCCATCCTCTTCTCCCCGGCGGTCACATGCAGTTTCTCGCGATAACTGCAGTGACTGCTGGGTAATCCCGGCCGTAAAGCAGTCCGATGACGTCACCGCCGGGGAAGCAGGTAATCAGCTGTGCTGCGTTGCAATGACAGGCTCTGCCTGTCATTGCGATGTAGCAGAGCTGGATCGTCATGGGACTGTCGTTATGGACTGCGTCGGACAGGTGGTATACTGTTGGTTTGTTTTTTTTCTTTTTTTACAGGAGATCGATGGCGTCGCAGGAATGAGAGAGTAATAAAAAAAATGAAAACTGTGTTGTCTCTTTTATTTCATTAAAAGACTTTTTTCTTGCTGTGTCTTTTTTTTACACATTTAAAAACTTTGGGATTAATAATGGATCGGTGTCTTATTGACGCCTATCCATTATTAACCGGGCTTATTGTCACCGTGCAATCAACGGTGACATTAACCCCTTATTACCCCACTTGCCACCGCTACAGGGCAGTGGGAAGAGCCGGGTAAAGTGCCACAATTGGCACATCTTTTGATGCGCCAAATGTGGGGCTGCTGTAGCCTGGTATTATCAGGCTGTTGAGGGCCAAAATCCATGGGCCTTGACAGTCTTTTAATACCAGGCCGCAGCAGTCTGCATTTTACTTGGCTGGTTAACAAAAATAGGGGGACCCCTACGCCTTTTTTTTTCGAGGGGATCCCCTATTTTTATTAACCAGCCAAGCTAAGCAGACTGCTGTGGCCTGGTATTATCAGGCTTGCAAGGTCCATGGATATTGGATCCTTACCAGCCTGAAAAACCAGGCCTCAGCGGTCTGCTTCATCTGGCTGGTTAACAAAAATAGGGGGACCCCACGCCAATTTTTTTCGAGGGGATCCCCTATTTTTGTTAATCAGCCAAGATATGCAGACTGCTGTGGCCTTGTATTATCAGGCTGGCAAGGTCCATGGATCTTGGCTCCTTAACAGCCTGAAAATCCAGGCCTCAGCGGTCTGCTTCATCTGGCTGGTTAAAAAAATAGGGGGGACCCCACGCCAATTTTTTTCGAGGGGATCCCCTATTTTTGTTAATCAGCCAAGATATGCAGACTGCTGTGGCCTGGTATTATCAGGCTGGCAAGGTCCATGGATCTTGGCTCCTTAACAGCCTGAAAATCCAGGCCTCAGCGGTCTGCTTCATCTGGCTGGTTAACAAAAATAGGGGGGACCCCACGCCATTTTTTTTTCGAAGGGAACCCCTATTTTTGTTAATCAGTTCCCTCTGATGTCACTGATGGTGTCCCTGGCTGACCTGAAGTGAAAGTGGAAAGCAATCAATTAAGCTTTCCACTTCCTCTCCTGTCAGCCAGGAGAGGAGCTCATTCATTTGGGGGTTTACTGTGAGGCTGCAGCATTAGCTGCGGTCCCTGCAGTAAACATTAACCCTTTCTGAAGGATTACACCGTGGGACCTGACTGTGCATCGGATTGGTAAGAATAATTTAGCTTTATTATTTTATTTTTATTACAGGAAATGGTTTTAGCAGGTAAATAAAATATGGTCAAAAACTGTGTGATTATTTCATTAAACTTCTTTTTTATTAAAGTGTGTGTGTTTGATTTTTCTTTCATACAATAGGATTAATAATTGATAGTTGTCTAATTGACAGCTCTCAATTATTAACCTGGCTTAAAGTGACCTTTCAATTGCAAGGTCATTTTAACCCCTTATTAACCCATTCGCCACCGCTACAGGGCAATGGGAATAGACGGGCAAAGTGCCAGAAAGGGCAAATCTAATTAGAGATTTGCCCTTTCTGGGTGTCTGGGGGCAGATGTTAAGTAGCCGGGGGGGGCCAAAAAAAATGGTCCCTCTCTGGGCTATTATTATCTGCCCCCACTCACTGGCTTTGTCTGTCTGGTTGCGAAAATAGGGCGGGAGCCCACGCATTTTTTTCAGCAATTTTACACCTCATATATATATATACATGTCATTGAATTTGTGACACATATATATATATATTTATATTTATAGTTCATACACTTCTACATAGTATAATAGCCGCTAATTCAATTGCCGGCTTTTGTGAAAATGCAGAACCCGACATGAAATGACACTTGGTGTACATAGGGTTAACCATGTCTTTTCATGTAGTTTGATATCTGATTTGCACAAACAATTACATGAGTGTAAGTGTGCAAAATTTCACACCTGTAGGGGTTAATTAAAGGTGTAAATTCGTAGCAAAAAAGTCCGTTTTTTTTACAACGAATTTACACCTTTAATTAACCCCTACAGGTGTGAAATTTTGCACACATAGACTGATGTAATTGTATGTGCAAATCAGATAGCAAACGACATGAAAAGACATGGTTAAAAAGATACTGGAATTGAGTTTATGCTACGCTGCTATCATTCGGTGGTGTTGAGAAGTCTGGCCCAATCCAACCCTTGTTCATTCATTTTTATAAGTGTCAGCCTCTCAGCATTTTCAGTTGACAGGCGGATGCGCTTATCAGTTATAATTCCACCAGCGGCATTAAAACCCGCTCTGACAAAACGCTAGCGGCAGGGCAGTCCGGGACCTCCAAGGCATAGAGAGCCAGTTCATGCCACGTGTCCAGCTTGGATACCCAATAATTATAAGGCACAGAGGAATCACAGAGGACGTTGGTATGGTCAGCAAGGTATTCCCTCAGCATCTTCCAAAAGTTTGCACTCCTTCTGAGAGTACTCCGCGCCTTAGGGCCTGTGCGATGGGAGGGTCTGAGAAAACTGTCCCAGAACTTTGACATTGTTCTCCTGCCTCTGCTGGATTGGAGTTTTGTCTTTCTTGCTTGTACTCCTTGTTTGTCCAATGAATTGTGACCTCTGCTGTCAGCGTTTTCAGATAGGAATTTTTTTAATAATTCCACAATAAGGGCCTTCTGCTACTGCCCCATTTTATTAGACCTGTCCGCCTCAGGAATAAGAGATAGAAAGTTCTCCTTGTAGTGTGGGTCTAGAAGTGTCACCAACCAGTAATGACTGTCACCCAAAATTTGGAGAACGCGAGGGTCACGGGAAAGGCAGCGTAACATAAACTCAGCCATGCGTGCCAGACTGCTAACAGGCAAGACTTCCGTGTCCTGACCAAGAGGACGACTAACCGTGCTCTCCTTCTCCTCCTCCTCCCTGTCCTCAGGCCATCCACACTGAACAGACCGTATGACAGTTTTGCAGGTAGTACTGTCTATAGCGCATGAAACTAGCTCCTGTTCTTCCTCCTCCTCCTCTTCCTCATTGTCACCCAATCCACATTGGGGTGAGATGAGGCTGAGCTGTGTGTAATAATCCTGTATGGTTCCTTGCTCCATCTCATCATCCTCCACCTGCAATGCATCCTCTTTGATTGTTGTGAGCAGAGAGTGTTTCAGAGCTAATAATCGTGTCATCGCTGCTCACCATCTTGGTGGAGTCCTCAAAGTTTTGGAGGATGGTATATATGTCTGACATCCATGTCCACTCCTTAGGTTTATGTGTGGAGTCTGAACTGAATACTGACGGTCTTGTTGATGCTGGTAGTCAACAACTGCCCTGTTCTGCTCACAAATCCTTCCCAACATCTGCAGTGTACAGTTCCAAAGCATGGGGACATCACACACCAGTCGGTGAGCCGGAAGCTGCAAACGTTGCTGAAGCATGGCAAGGGCTGTGGAAGCTGTAGCTGACTTTCTAAAAAGGGCACACAGGCGGTGTACTTTGACAAGCCGATCTGGCAGCTCCGGCTAGGTTTTAGAAAACGCTGAACCATGAGGTTAAGCACATGGACCAGGCATGGTACGTGTGTAAGCTCTCCTCACCTCAGAGCCGCCACCAGGTTCTGGCCATTGACACACACGACCATGCCTGGCTGTAGGTTCAGCGGTTTTAGCCACAGATCTGCCTGCTCTTTCAGAGCTATCCACAACTCTTCAGCAGTGTGCGGTTTGTCACCTAAGCATATTAGCTTCAGCACAACCTGTTGCCGCTTGTCTGAGGCAGTGCTGCAGTGCTTCCAGCTTGTGACTGATGTGGTCATTTCGGAGATGGAGGCTGAAGAAGAGGAGGAGGAGGTGCAGGAGCTGTAGACTGTGGGGTGCAACCTGATTGACCTAGGGCTTGTAATCCTCAGCGTCAGGAGGACATCTTCCATCCCAAGGTCCGACTGGGTCCCGGCTTCCACTATGTTAACCCAGTGTGTCGTCAGCGTGATGTACCTTCACTGCCCACAAGCACTTGTCCACCTGTCTGTGGTTACGTGGCCTTTCCCAGTAACTGCATTGTTGAAGGCACGCCTAATGTTGTGGGACACGTGCTCGTGTAATGCAGTTACGGCACACCGGGAGAAGGAGTGGCGGCTGGGGACCGAGTACCGAGGGACATCTGCCACCATCAGGTTGCGGAAAGCTTCTGTCTCCACAAGCCTAAAAGGAAACATTTCGAGTGCAAGCAGTCACGAAATGTGGGAATTTAGTAAAGTGGCCTGTGGGGCGTTGGCTGCATATTTGCACTTGCGTTCCAAGGACTGGGGTATGGACAACTGAACACTGCGCTGGGACAAGGATGTGGACATGCTTGCTGATGGTGCTAGTTGAGTGTGTGCAACGATACGTGCAGGGCAGGAGGCATCTTCGCATGCACCATGGACAGGGGATTGGCTTGCACATACAACAGCAGAAGAAGCAATGGTGTCACCCCCATACACTGTTCCTGGACCGTGGGGTTCGGCCCACAAAGTCCGGTGCTTTGATGTGACTGATCATGCTGGTGGTGGTCAGGCTGGTAGTTTTGCTACCCCTGCTGATGCTGTCCTGGCAGGTGGTGCAAATTGCCTTTTTGGTGTTATCAACAGAGTCTTTAAAAAACAACCAGACTCGGGAAGACCTGGCAGTTGTACTGACAACTTCCGTCGTGTTGGTGTTACGGTGGAACAGTTGCCCGCCTTCGATTTGCAGCCACCACACTGCTTATTCATGATTGTTAGTGCTGCTGTCCTCACTCTGCATGTCCTCCTGCCAGGTTGGGTCACTTACTATATCATCTACCACCTCGTTTTCCACTTCTGCACCTTGGTCCTCCTCCTGACTTTCTGGCAATTGTGTCTCATTATCGTCCACCTCTTATGACACTTTCTCTCCGTCACCTTCATGTGACCGTGGATGCTCAAATATTTGGGCATCGCTACATGCAATCTCCTCTTGCCCGCTTCAAGTGGACCGGGTGAGAGGCCTGAATCTATAAATGGAAAAGAGAACAGCTCTTCGGAGTGTCCAAGTGTGGGATCAGTTGTCTCGGGCACTCGGCAAGTTGGGTGGAATGAGGATCAGAGTGAGGAATATGCAGTCCAGACTCACGGCCACTGAGACTTGACCATGTGGAAGGCAGGGTGGTGGTGGTGGCAAAGTGACTGGAAGAATGGAAGCATTATCTGCTATCCAACCAACAACCTTTTGACACTGCTCTTGGTTCAATAGTGACGTGCTACGGTCCCCTAGTAATTCGGGCACGAAGCTCGGGCGAGAAGATATGGGTGTTTGTGGTGGCAGAATTTCAGCTTGCCCACAGCCTCAGCCTCTGCATGCACCATCACCATCACGTCCAGTTCCCCATACCTTGCCATGTGCCTTGCCCATTTTAAAAGGAGGACAATATTTTCCAGGTTCACTACTAATGGCTGAATTTGGAGCGAACTTATATGTGATCCTTGTGACGGACAAACTACAGTTTTAAATAGCGGCCTGCAGGTAACTTTTTAACAGCAAACTGGTGTCAATAACTTCGCTAACATACTGCAACAAAATTTAAATGGAGGGCCAGAAATGGCAGAATTTTGAGCGCACTTATATGTGATCCGTGTAACGGACAAACCACAGTTTTAAATAGCTGGCCTGTAGGTAACTATTTTTAACAGCAAACTGGTGTCAATAACTTCACTAACACACTGCAACAAAATTTAAATGGAGGCCAGAAATAGGAGAATTTTGAGCGCACTTATATGTAATCTGTGTGATGTATAAAACACAGTTTTAAATAGCTGGATTTTTAGCGCTGTAATATGGAAAAGGATCTGACTGTATTCTGCAGTGCCAACAAGCAAATGGAGCAGAAAAACGGTGTTCTCTGGATTGCTTTTTAAGCAAATAATCAGGATTAAGATCCAAAAAAAATTATTCCTGGCCCCTGATACCTGGGGCTATGTCTAGAAATATCTGTAAAAGCAGCAGGAGACAGAACTGGAATGTACCCTCTTGCTATATGCACTGCAGTTTGCCACATACACTGCCTGCCTGCCTAGCACTGATATCTATGCAGCTGGATTAGTCCTCAGAAGGACTGTTAGTTGAGATGGATATGTGTATAATATATTGTGGTGTACCTACACTAACTAAGAAAATAGCAAATCTCTGCCTAGCTCAGCAGCAACTCTCCCTACACTGCCTGATTCTGGAGTAGACTGTGACTAGCATGGCGGTGCCAGGTCTGATTTAGACCTGATGACGCTTTGCGGCCAGCCAATCTCTATAATGCCACAACCAACATGGCTGCAGAATTACAGTGTATGGCAGACAATCCCTGCATGTTCATTGGCTCTCTAAAGTGCGCCTAACATGCAGGGCATGGACCTGAGTGACTGCCGAGCAACTCCGGAAACACTCGGCAAGTTTCGAGCATCTCGTGCAGTGAGATGCTCGGGTGAGTACTGAGTAGTGGCAAGCATGCTCGCTCATCACTGCTCCAAACCCTATAGAAGTCAATGGGGGCCCAAACTTTGGTACCGTAAAATGGCATTGAAATGATCATAGTATGGGCTAGGGGGTTGAAGAGGAAGCAAAATGGAGGTAAGAGCAGGACAATTACACTGCAAACAAGTGTGGATAGGAAAATGACTTAAAATAGCATTGAATAAAAAAATAAAAATTACAATCTTGAACCAGGAGGCGGAGATCCAAATGGAGGAGGAGGTTGAGGATAAAGTGGAGGTGGACATGTTGTTGTAGGTGGTAAAGGCAGAGGAGGTAGCCAATCCTGTTTGTTTTCTTTTTTTTGGGAGGGGGGTTATTCTTTTTTGTATTTTTTTGTGAAGTAATATTACTTAAAATAACAGAAAAAAATAAATACAAATATTTTGTTTCTTTTTTAAGGAAATGACTTAAAATAACATAGAATAATAAAAAAAAACAATCTTGAACCAGGAGGTGGATGTCCAAGTGGAGGAGGACATTGAGAAGGAGGTGTAGGTGAACGTGGTGGTGTAGGTGGAAGAGGTGGAGGAGGAGGTAACCTACACTGGTTCTTTTCTTCTTGGTTTTTTTTGTAGCCAACACTAGAGATGGACGGACCCCTGGGTGTTCGAGTCCGGCAGGTTCGGCCGAACAGTTAAAAAAAAGTTCGGATTTGGGTACCAGACCAGTACTTGGATCCGAACCCGGAACCCATTCACTTAAATGGGGGGTTTGAACATCCAGTATTTGCTACGCTGTCATATGCATGTTATTAATACAAAAAGACATAACAGGATAAAATTGGAACAGGACAAATTGAACAAGGGAGAAGTGCGCAATTGCGACGGCAAACATCAAACAGTGAAAAATAGCAGGGTAGAAACAAACATGCTCTCTAAATTGTAATCTATAAAAAGGACATAATACATGATGAAGAAGATACGAGTAATATATAGGACCAAAGGTCAGAGGATACTAGCATGATAATGAAATACTAGTCAAAAAGCCCCGAGGAAGGAGCATCCCAGCTCGAAACGCGCGTTGGGGTGGGTTCAGGACGCTACTCTGCTCTCCCGAGGTAACACTCTGCAATTTTTCATTATCTCCTGTGGCACTTTCATTAGATATGCATCTATGTTTATTCACATGGCCATGTGTGCAAGGATACAGGATTGCCTGAGAGGGACGGACAGTTTTGGTATAGAGGCTATTTACTCTGCTGGTAGCCCTCATATTATCTCTATATACTGCGTTTGCTCTTTACAATGATTTAAGCTATTTAGGTATATTACATGTGGCTATAAAGCCATAACATTAGTATCGCTCCCAGTTTATATAGGTACCGCAGGTCATTATATTATTATACCTTTTTGACTAGTATATTTTCATTATCATGCCTAGTATCCTCTGACCTTTGGTCCTATATTTACTCGTATCTTCTTCATCATGTATTATGTCCTTTTTTATAGATTACATATTAGAGAGCATTGTTTGTTTTCTTACCCGTGCTATTTTCACTGTTATGATGTTTGCCGTCGCAATTGCGCACTTCTCCTTGTTCCAATTTGTCTGTTCCATTTATCTGTTATGTCTTTTTGTATTAAAAAGATGTTGTTTTGAGACCACATGGCTGTGTTTCGTGTGGCTTTCTGTATTCAGTACAGTTGGTCTCTTATCTAGTCCGTATTCACATGCCTAATTAATTGGTCTAATATAAGATAAATAAGATACAAGCCATTTGTATGTGATATGTCGGCCACATATATTTTACATGTCATATGCATGACAGCGCGGCAAACATTGCTTCTGATCGTGATAAAATTATTACAGCGGTCAGAGAGCCGTGGTTTCAAATGACAGGGGAGCCTGCATCTGTGATTGGAGGGAAAAGTTTACCTCCGGTCACTGGTGTCGGCTGATGGGACTACTGCTCCATCAGCTATGCCTGCTGCCGCTAATACAGTGAAAACAGATGGCGGCTAATGGAGTATTCATCAGCCGCACTGCGCTTAATAAATAATTAAAAAAAACGGTTCCTTATATTTTGATAACCAGCCAGCAAAATTGACAGCTGTGTGCTGCAACCCACAGCTGTCAGAATAGCAAGGTTGGTTATCAAGATTAGAGGGGTCCCACAGTTTTTTTAATATTTAAATAAATATTTTTTAAAAATGAAGTGGGTTCCCCCCATTTTTGACAGCCAGCCTTGCTAAGCAGACAGCTGGGGCTGGTAATATCAGGCAGGTAAGGGCCATTAATTTGGCCCTTGACAGCCTACAATAGTCAACCACAGCTATCCAGAAAAGGTGCATCTATTAGATGTACCAATCCTGGCACTTTGCCCGATTTCCCAATTGCCAGTAGCAGTGGCAAGTGGGTTCATATTGTGGGTGATGTCACCTTGTATTGTCTGATGAATCAAGCTCACGGCTTAGTATGGAGAAATGGAGAGTTATATTGTAAACAAACACACAGCCAGCTTAGTAATGGAGAGGGGTATATAAGACACCTATCCATTACTAATCCTATCGTTATATTGTAAACAAACACACACCCAGAATAAAGTCCTTTAATTGAATGTCATAGACTCCTTTAATGATTCTAAATTAATCCATACTCACATCACCCATTCCATTGAAGCCCTCATCTCCTGTAATAAAACAAAAACAAAAATCAACTATATCCCTCACCTGTCCATGGTTCTGTCCCATACCGTAATCCATGACTGGAGGATAAACAGTCTTCAACCTGGATGGGGCCAAGATGCGACTGTCCAGGCTGAAACCCACTGAAGAACGAGCTGCTGCTAGTGCAGCATCAGTGAGCAGCAGTGATATCATTGAGGATATCGCCAGTCACTGAGGCTGAACCAATGAACTGCGGTGACCTCCGTCAGATCACCGCTCATACAGTGAGAAAAATTCTCACGGTTCAGAGGTGAGTTCACCACACTTCACCGGGAGAAACTTCTCACAGTGAACTGCTGTGAACTCTCTGAGCTCAGTGCTGCACCTTGAGACTTTCTCACTGTGCTAGCCAGGATAAGAGTCCAGGACTCAGTCAAGTGCAAGTTCTGGGTCGAGTCAAGAGCAAGGCTAAACATAGCAGAGTTAGCAGTTTTAGTGCAGTGAAGGTGCAGCAGAGAAGAATGAGTTCTGTCATGGCAAGTTTCCTAGAAGAATGTGGGCACATCTCCAGCCACATCTGGATGCTGGGACAGTCTTGAACCTAAGGTCCAGAAGAGGTATAGAAAGTCATGCCTCTGTCTCCCTGATGAGGAAGCTGTCAGCTGGGTCACAGAGTGGGATGAAAATGCCTCTGTCTCCCTGATGTTTAAGTTGTCAGCTGGGTCACGGAGTGGGATGAAGATGGTGAATCTCAGGACAGGACGGGAACAAGGATTGATGGAGCACAAAACCAAGGGGACATCACTAAAAAGAGACTTTGTCTCAATCTGTACACTACAGCCATATGTAAATGAATTGCACATTAAAGTCTGACCTGTTACCCCGGACCCAAGGTCTTCTGTCTTGTTTGTATCTGGATCCGGTCCTATGGTATGAAAGGGACAAGGGTTCCGTAAGCAAAAGTGTTGTGAACGTTCTGGAGACGACTTCTGAGCGGAAGCTCCCTCTCGTGGTTGCTGATGGTATTGAAGCTGTATTGAATGACAAGGCTTCCGCACCTGGAAGCGAGGACTGGCAATCAGGAGAGACGGACTGGGCTGATATAAGAGAGCTGCCTTCCCATGATCCTTGCCGGTGATCAATTGTTGTTTCCTGGTTCATTTGGAAGTCAGCTGGTGTCTTGCCTTCGTCTGCTATTTTCAGATAAGTTATTTGCTGCTTGTTTCTATCGTGTTTGCTATTTCCATTTTTTGTCTGCACTTTTGTGGGAGGTTATGTGGGTTCCCTCCCAGGGGCCTGTGCTACTCTCTGTTTTTCAGTAGCCACTGTTTATTGTTCAATTGCTCTGTCCCTGCTATTTGAGTGGCTGCGGGTTAGCCGCTTGTTCACACCAAAGATCTGATTTAGCGGGTGGCGAGATCATGTGATCTCAGCATTTTTGGAATCAGAAGTGTTGGAAGTTTTTCTAGGGTTTTGCCGGGTTTGCAGATAGTTTTCTGTCCTGTCCTGTCCTATCTAGGCAGTGTTTGGCCCCAGTTTTTGCTCACTCTATTTTCTGCCTCCCTTTGTATTTCGTCTTGTCTAACCGCCATTATATGTGTGGGGGCTACCTATTCCTTTTAGGGCTCTACTCCGGGGCAGTTAGCTTTCCTGTTTCTATCTTTAGGTGTAGCCAGCTCTCTGGCTGTGTCGAGGCGTCTAGGTCACCGTAGGTACGTCCCACGGCTGCTTCTAGTTGTGCGATTAGTTTAGGGATCTGCAACCCATTAGTTCCCAACCTCTCTGGGTGTTCGGCTGCCGTTGCTGTTTTTTGCTCCTGTCCTCCTCAGCTACCAAATCTTAACACAAAAGTGAGTAAGCAATGTACTTCACCACATCACACACTCCATCCTGACTTTTGTTTAGAAGAGGGGCTTCAGGGCAACTAGAACTCAGTTCCGGCCACAGCAAAACGGCCCGGTACCCTCTTTCACAATTTATTAAGCATATGCAAGGTAAAGTTTCACCTTGTGGGTACGTCACATATGAGGCGGCCTGCAGGAAAGTAGAAGTGATGCGGCAGTGCAGATAGGCGAGCAGCAGTAGGGTGAGAACACTGAAAGCATGCACAGACGGCACGCACTTTCAGCAGCAGCTCTGACATATCGGGGTAATATTTAAGGAGGCACTACACACCAAATTCAGCACATGTGCCAGGCAAGGGATGTGCATCAAACCATCTAAGCTCAGAAATACTAAGAATTTGTCCATTATCACACACCACCAGGTCAGGTTTGAGGTTCAGTGGCACCAACCACTCATCGATATGTTGTTTGATCCTCGTCCACAGCTCCTGTGTGGTGTTTGATCTTTCGCCCAAACAGATGAGTTTCAGAACAGCCTGCTGTCATTTCCCCCTGGCTGTGCTGAAGTTTGTGGTGCAGGTGTTACATTGACCGGATGAGGAGGCTATGTTTAGCCTTGCTCTTTACTCCACCCACAATTTGCACTTGACTGAGTTCTGTAGGAAGCAGAGGAAGAGTAGGAGGCGACATGGACAGAGAAACGTCTTGTAATTCTTGGTAGTGGTAGGACATGCGCTAGAATGCCTTCTGCCTCAGGCCCAGCTGCCACTACATTTACCCAGAGGGCAGTTATGGTCCACGTATCGATAGTTATTTGGACCTCACCACTGATTGAGTTGTGCAGCGCACATCTGACTTTTGTCTGCAACATGTTTATGCAGGGGAGGGATGAGATGCTTGAAAAAGTAGTGGCGAGTGGGAAGTGTGTGGCCCAGCTGCGCTTGGTACACATGTTTCCTGGAGAGTGCACAGGAAGGTAATTGTAAAGCCTGATATTCATTCACGCACACTTCCCAACACTACCACCAGAGGGCATCTTAGATTATTTAAGTAGTGTGACGTAGCAGTCATGAAGGAATTGAATTTCAAGTGTTCAGTCTTGGAGGGAGAGGATGAAGTCAAACTACCACGTTATGCCACTGTTGCTAAGTTACATGCTGTGGACAATAACTCCATTCACCCGACGGAGCCCTTAACCTCCCCGCAACAAGTGGAGGATAACGGTCCGACCACCCAAGTGGAGGATTGGTGTCGGCAGCTCCATGTTGGGACAGACACCACTCCAGCACACCAGAAACAAGGAGTATACCGAGTGGTTCAGGAGTATACACAGGTATTCAGCAAACACCCACTCGACTTTGGGACAATAAAAGGGGTTCAACATCACATCCCCACAGGCAATCATCCTCCCATCAAAGAACGGTACAGGCCTATACCACCAGCGCACTACCAGAAAGCCAAAGAGATGTTGCGTGATATGAAGGAAGCAGGGGTGATAAGGGATAGTTGTAGTCCCTGGGCAGCACCTCTAGTCTTAGTCAGGAAAAAGGATGGAAGCATGCGAATGTGTGTAGATTACAGACAAGTAAATCGCATTACACATAAAGACGCATACCCTTTACCACGCATTGAGGAATCCTTAGCTGCACTAAAGACTGCTAACTATTTTTCCACCCTTGACCTCACTAGTGGGTACTGGCAAGTAGCTGTGGCTGAGGAGGATCGTGAGAAAACGGCTTTCACCACCCCGATGGGACTTTGTGAGTTTGACAGGATGCCATTTGGACTCAGCAGTGCCCCTGGAACGTTCCAGAGAGTGATGGAGAGCTGCCTGGGACATCTTAACTTTGAAACTGTGTTGCTGTACCTGGACGACGTCATAGTGTACTCCAAAACGTATGAAGATCACTTGAAGCACCTGGCGGAGGTATTTGAGTCACTGTCCAAATATGGGATGAAACTGAAGCCTTCAAAATGCCATCTGCTCAAACAGAAGGTACAGTATCTGGGACATATTGTCAGCTCAGAAGGAGTAGCGCCAGACCCTGAAAAGATCACCGCCATCCAGAAATGGCCGGAGCCGAAAAATCTCAAGGAGGTGCGACAGTTCCTGGGACTGACAGGATACTACCGGAGGTTTGTGAAGGATTACACCAAGAAAGCAGCGCCTCTGCAAGACCTCCTGGTGGGACAGTCCCTCAAGAGCAGAAATTCTCCATTCCATTGGGGTAAAGAACAGGCAGAAGCATTCAAGGAAATGAAGGAGATCCTGACAGGCGATGAGATCCTAGCTTACCCTGACTACAGCCAGCCGTTCCTGCTGTATACTGATGCCAGCAATGAAGGATTGAGAGCAGTCCTCAGTCAGAAGCAAAATGGCCTGGAGAAAGTCATCGCCTATGCTAGCAGGAAGCTCCGCCCGACCGAGAGAAACCACAGGTGGCGTCACAAACTATTACTACAATCCCCTGTAAATATTCCCCCCATTGTATGAGCGCCCAGGGCCACGGACCGAGCTCTGCTGCCAGTGACATCCCCCATAGACTTCCATGGGCTCGGTGCCGAGTATCCCATAACCCTGGTACCATGTGCGACTCAGAAGCATATACTGTGGGACAGCCACCTCCATCAGTTTTTTAAAACTGTCTGTCTCCATCAGCTGGAATGACAGCATTTAAATGGCCAGGAATTTTGAAATGCTGTCATTCAGGAACAGGGCTTTATGGGTGGGCAAGGGGTACTTTCGCTTTCTCTTCATTGTTTATTTGATGGACAGCTGAACGTTTCCATAGAATGGAGTGGAGATACTCTACACTGCTGGTGGTACTGTCACATCCTCTCTTTGCGGTCAGCCAGGTAGCCCCGTTGATTGGGAGGGGGAGGAAGAGGCCGAGACCGCAGACGAAGATAAAGCAGGAGGAGCCTCAGATCTTTCCTGTTTTTTTAGGTGTGTACTCCACTGCTGCTCGTGCTTTCAAGGCCCTTGTCATGTAGGTTAGAGCACGGCCCACCAGGCTGTTAGGGCAATCTACACTAGGCTGTTACAGCACTGTTCACCAGGCTGTTAGAGCACGCTGCACCAAGTTGTTAGGGCACTCCTCAACAAGCTGTTAGGGCACACTACACCATGCTGTTATGGCACTCTGCACCAGGCTGTTAGGGCAATCTACACCAGGCTGTTATGGCAATGTGCATCAGGCTGTTAGGGCACACTGCACCAGGCTGTTAGGGCACACTGCACAAGGCTGTTAGGGCACTCTACATCATGCTGTTAGGGCACTACACCAGGCTGTTATGACAATGTGCATCAGGCTGTTAGGGTAATTTACACCAGGCTGTTATAGCAATGTGCATCAGGCTGTTAGGGCACTCTACTCCAGGTTGTTATGGCACAATACTCCAGGCTGTTATGGCAGTCTTCATCAAGCTGTTAGGGCTCTGTGCATCAGGATGTTACAACACACTGCACCAGGCTGTTGAGGCAGTGAACAACCTCCTGTCATTAGATGGTATGGAGCAGCAGTCGGGATCCTATTTAGCTTGTTGGTACCAGTATCCTAACTAGAGATTGGCGGACTCCTGGATGTTCAGTTCTGGTGGGTTCATCGAATAGTTACCAAAAGTTCGGGTTCGAGTACCAGAACAGCACTCGGACCCATAACCCGAACCCGGACCCCGCTAGCACCATGAGAATTTTTCTCATGGTGCATCAGGCTGTTAGTTTTTTTCACGGTGCTAGTGGGGATCTCACCAAGGTCACGGCAGTTCAGCCCAGCAGGGAACGGAACCTCAGTGACTGGAGGTAACCTCAATGAAGTCACCACCGTCACTTTGGCTGCGCTCGTAGCAGTTCAGTCACCAGTGGTTCTCAGCCTGGACGGTCGCATCTTGGCACCATCCAGGTTGAAAACTGTTTATCCCCCAGACATGGATTACGACGTGGGACAGAACGACAGACAGGTATGGTATATTGTTTTTTTTATTTTTGGGCTATTACTGGAGATCGAGGGCTTTGGTGGAATTAGGCGTTAGGTGAATATAACTGTTTGTTATTTTTAAACAAAAATGAAAAACTGTTTTGTTTTATTGCTAATAAAGGATTTCATTCTGGCTGTATGTTTATTTACAATACAACTACAGGATTAGTAATGGATAGTTGTCTTACAGATGCCTCTCCATGACTAATCCGTGGGCTTGATGTCACTGGACAATACAAAGGTGACATCAACCCCACAAATATTAACTCCACTTACACCGCTACAGGGCAAGTGGGAAGAGCCGGGCAAAGCACCAGAATTGGTGCATCTAATAGAAGTGCCTTTTCTGGGCAGCTGTGAGCTGCTATTTTTAGACTGGGGGCCAATATCCATGGCCCTTTACCAGTCTGAGAATACCAGCCACCAGCTGTCTGCTTTAGCAAGGCTGGTTGTCTAAAATGGGAAAGACCCCACAATGTTTTATTTAATTATTTATTTAAATAATGTAAAAAAAACAGCATGGGGACCCCTCTATTCTTGATAACCAACCTTGCTGAAGATGACAGCTGAAGGTTGCAGTCCCCAGCTGTGGGTTTTACCTGGCTGGTTATCAAAAATACAGGGGACCCACGCCGTTTTTAAAAAAAATTATTTATTTACAGCGTAGGAGCAGCTGATGAATACTCCAATCCGCCGATCCTTCTCTCACTGTTATTAATGGCTGCAGGTGTCGGATGATGAGAGCGGTAGTCCCATCAGCTGACACCAGCGACCAGAGGTAAACTTTATACCTCCGATCACAGCTGAGTGCTCACGCTGTCTTTTGACAGAGTGGGAATCGCGGCTCTCTGACCGGTGGGGATGATTTCACCGCAGATCAGAAGCTTTGTTTGCTGCGTTGTCATGCATATGGCAGCGCTACAACCACCAGGTGTTCGGGCAGCTGAACCCAAACAGTAACAAGGATTTCCTGGTGAAATCCGTGCTCGCTGTCTGTGCCCGAACAGTAGGTGTTTGATACGGACGCCAAACTTTACTGTTCGAGTTCGCCCTTCTCTAATCCTAACTAATGTGAAAGGCTTCAGTTACTCCTGGGCCTTGGAGCCCAAGGGGACACTATGATTTTTTTTTGCTATACAAGAAGTCTTGAGACAATTTAAAGTCACATGATAGGTGGTGGGGGGTCCTTTTGGATATTTAGCATTAAGACCCAAGACCAGGAGTTACACCTAGGCTTTATGTATACCAATGGCAATGGGCTTTACCAGTGTTCGGTGATACTTTGGAGTCCATGCATTTTCCAGAATGCATCCGTCTAGTCTAGATTATTAATAATGATAATCTTTATTGATATACCATCAACATGATGTATAGCATAACATATAACATAAAACTGGACAGAAGTTTTACTGCTCAATGAAATAACAAGCTTTTGCCAGCCATATCACAACAGCTACTGTTGTCGTTATCTGCTTGACATTATGCGCACGATGTGCGATCATTATCTAATAATAAAAGAAATGAGAAAAGTGAGGAGGAAGATGACATTAATTACTGGCTATTCATAGCACATGCTGACCGGGTTACTTGATCTGTTGCACATCTGCATCTAGATATACAAGCAAGAATAAACACAGCAGCAAACAGCGGGTGTATGTACACGATGCTGCTTAACAAGAGCTCCGGAGCGACCCTGCTGCACCCCGACACATTAGACTTTGGATCCATCAAAACTTGCCAGTAATTACTATTGACCCCGGGTTGATGCTTCTGACTCTACAGGCTTATTGCTATCCGGACTGCTTAGACTAGTGGAGTTTGTCAGCTCTAAATTCATATATTTTTTTTAAATATATGGATTTGGGGTTTATAATGATGTTATAGTATTTTTTTTTTTTTTAAATTTCTGCTGAATATCCCTGTCTCCTAACAATCTCATCTCCAGAGAATAACCTACAAAAAGCTCTATAAACAGTATGTCATATACAGTATATGTCTATAGAGTATACGTCATACCTACAAATTCAATTCCAATTTGCACAATTTATTAAAGAAACATCCCTGAATTGCCAAGAAACACCCTTTTGGGTAAAAGAACACAAACCGTCACTCAATGCTCATTTTTACTGCTGTACAGACATGATGCGTAATGGTTTTGGTCACTCCGACCGATTGCAGGCTCAGTGAGGAAGGTGGCCCGCCTCAATCCCCGAACAGACAATGCTTAAATCAAAAGTATCTGTATTCTGAGGGTGCGGATCTAGTTGGAAACTGTGGTTGAGCAGAGAGGGATTGTGATTGGCTTCACACGCTGCAACTTACTCTGGCAAACCACAGGCCTAGAGCAGCCTACCAGAACAACCTACCGGAAGTTGGGTGTGCACAGAGGGTATCACGCTATGTGACGTCACTGTTTGGTAGTACACTGCAGATGGAAAGAAGACCGCAATGCACGTTGTGGGAGTGGGGTGAGTTGAGTTTTTCACTTGTTTATTGGTGCAAAGGATGAATACATGGAGTAACATTCTTATTACACAGACGTGCACAAAGAGGGACGATACTATTATACAGAGGCGTATAAAGGGTGGACATTACTATCATAGAGAGGCACAAAGGGGGCATTATTAATATATGATGGCAAAGATGGAGACATTCATATTATACAGAGGCACAAAGGGGGCATTATTATTGTGTGGGGACACAAATGGGGGATTACTACATTATGGAGTCACAAAACAAATATTTTTATTGTGTAGGGAGTGGGACACAAAGTGGCAGTATTATTGAGTGGGGGCCCAAAGGGGAATTTATTATTGTGTTGGATGCAAATAGAGGGAATTATTACATTGTGGAGGCACAAAGTGGGTATTATTATTGTGTGGGGGGACAAAGTGACATTATTATTGAGTTGATGCAAAAAGGGGAAAATAAAGGAGAAACTATTATTGCGGTGTAGGGCGGGTAGAAAACAGGGGTACTAAATGGTCATTGTATGTTGGTAATATTGGACTTAGTGCAGTGCTTTTTTATATTCATTATCAGTATGGTGACAATAGCAGTGGTCCCTCATGCCTTATTCTTACTCGTACAGTGTTTGGTTGTGTTTATTTGGTAACTGTATGGTAACTGTATGGCTATATTATTCTATATTATTTTAAGGCATAATATCTGACAGAAAATATACCGTATATAAATCTGTGTTATTTTTTTATGGGGGGACATACAGTATGTCTCTATGGACGCTACAAGCTCTACTGGGGCTGGGCCTCCAAGCCACAAGCTTGTGGGTGAGAGGAGCACAGGTCCCAAGTTTTCCCTGGGGCCCACAGCAGTTGAGAATAGATATCACACCTATTTCTTGCATTGAGATGAGAAATAATGTGACCCAGACAGATTTGCATTTTCCGGTTATAAACAATGAAGGTTGTCACTCAATAACATTTGGCAAAGATCTATAAAACTGTGAGGATTGATACACAAAGTATATTAAAAAATTAAGAACTTCTAAACATTTTTCACCCTTTTTAAAGCAGAAAGACTGCATGTGCCACATGGAAACTGTGCAATGCATCTTTGGTGTCTCCATGCTTTTTCAACAGAGCTGACATCAAGAATTCTTCGCAAACCATAGATGACTGTGTCTGGTGTAAACAGGTTACTTGGATGCAACAGCGCCGACAATGAGAAGACAGTGGTAATCAACCATCGCTATTTATTTGGCTAACTCAGAAAGAAAATCTATCTATAACGGGGTTACCGCAGCGGAGCAGAGCCAGAAGACCACAGCGTCTGGTTGCTCCTACTCCGCCGTTGAGAAGAAGCACTTCTCCTGTTTATTAAATGCGTTTATTTCTTCCAGCAGAATAGGGGTTAATCGGCCATGTTGGAAATTCCTGTGTTCAGCTGTGCTCGGTTAGCCACTCCTTTTCCCTATAAAATCTGGGCTCTATTACCTAGTCCTTGTCAGTGTTAGCACTTGCTTCATGACAATAGGAGGGAGAGAAGCTGGTATGCGAAAGGAAAGCTGGAGGAGTTATAAGCGACTGTTGTTTGGTTTGTAAGCTTGCTAATTCCTTATTCTTCCCTATTTTGCTTTCTTCCCCTTCCTTCACACCCTGTTGGATTCATCTGTTATAAGTGAGTGAATATTTTGTGTGTGTGAAGTTTACAGTTTACCCTTGTCTTTGTTGCCCTGTTTGTCGGGTTGGTGTACTGTGGTGCACAGTAGCGCCCCCGCTTTCCTTGAGTGGGGAAAGGGGACAGATGAAGGGCTAAATTAGGAGATAAGGCAAGGGCGGAGGCCCTGGCGTCTTCGCCATCTGAAGTATCCTGGGGAACAAGGCGAGCTAGGGTGCCCCCTAGTGCTAGTGCCAGGAAAGGAGCCCGTGGTCTCAGGTCACTCGACAGTTGTGTTGTTACACTATCAGCTCTGGCAAAATTTAAGAGACCACTGCATAGTTTTATAAAAATCAGCTTCTCTACATGTCTGACAGCCATTCCATTCCAGTGTCAGTTGAATTCCAACCAGAGTACACCTCATTCTACTTAATGTGCTTCTGATTAGGTGATTACCTGAACCAAATCTTATTAACCAAAGGAAAGTATAATTAACACTGCTGTGGTGTTCACAATCCTCTTGCAATAGGACAAGCTAGATGGCAAAACAAGTGCTAGTGATATCCCAAAAGTAAGAGGAATGAAAAAATAACATTTAACCATGCCAAAGGAGTTGAAAAGAAAAGTCTTGATTGAGGAAAAGAAGGGCTCAATTCTAGCTTTAGTAACAGAGGGATACAGTGAGTGTCATTTTGCCTCCATCCTTAAAATTTCTAAGACGGCAGTCCATTACAACAAGGTCAAGCATCAGACATTGGGGACAACAAAGGTACAGACTGGCAGAGGGTGAAAACAACTCTCCACTGACCGGAATGACCGTCATCTTATTCAAATGTCACTCAGCAACAGCAGGATGACATCAAATGACCTACAAAAGGAATGGCAAATGGCAGCTAGTGTGAAGTACATGGCAAGAACAGTTCGTAACAGGCTCCTAGAGGCAGGGCTCAAGTCATGTAAAGTTAGAAAAAAGCCTTTCATCAATGAGAAGCAAAGGAGAGCCAGGCTGAAGTTTGCCAAAGATAATAAGGATTGGACCATAGAGGACTGGCGTAAGGTAATCTTCTCTGATGAGTCTAATTTTCAGCTTTGCCCAACACTTGGTCATATAATGGTTAGACGGAGACCTGGAGAGGCGTACAAGCCACAGTGTCTTGAACCCACTGTGAAATTTGGTGGCGGATCGGTGATAATCTGGGGATGCTTCAGCAAGGTAGGAATTGGTCAGGCTAATCTTTGCGAAGGACGTATGAATCATGCCCCATACAAGGTTATCCTGGAAAAACAGTTAATTCCTTCTGCTCAGGCAATGTTCCCCAACTCTGAGGACTGGTTTTTCCAGCAGGACAATGTGCCATGCCACACAGCTAGGTCAGTCAATGTGTGGATGAAGGACCACCACATCAAATCCCTGTCATGGCCAGCCCAATCTTCGGACCTGAACTCCATTGAAAACCTTTGTAATCTACTGTAATCAAGAGGAAGATGGATAGTCACAAGCTATCAAACAAAGAAGAACTGATTAAATTTTTGTACCAGGAGTGGCATGTGTAGGGGGGACGAAGAAACAGTAGGTCCCTGCAGGCCTATTCCGGAACTTGAGAGGCTGCATCCACTGTTTCCGGGTGGAAGCTTTAGTAAGTCGGACCTTCCCTTTTTGCCTGAGGGAAGCTCTAGAGAGGTGGGGCTTCCTGCTGGCAGAGGAGGAGGGGAGAGACAGGAGAAAAGCGTGTGCAGCAGCAGAGACATAAAAGCAGAAAATGCACGCAGCAGAGCAGTTTGGTGCCATCGAAGTACAGCGCAGTCAGGCGTGCAGTACACTCCTTTCTCCCTAAACACACACAGAGTGTCGGCGCCGCAACAGGCCGCACTGAGAGGGTCCCCCACAATCTGCAGGAGGACCGCTGCGCTGAAGGGGCGCTGTGCTCAGCAGCTACTTAGAGAGAAACAGCCCGGGTGTTCTGCATCAGGAAAGGGCAGAGACGTGCAGAGCAGAGCCATACAAAACAGAACAGAGCCGTGCAGAGCAGAGCCGTGCATACCGAACAAAGCTGAGCCAGCCGTGCAGCAGCCAGAGAGAGAGGTGCTCCGCCCTGGGAGCACCAGCAGAGTGCAAACCAGTGGCCATAGTCACCCGCCATCAACAGCGGGGTCCAAAGTGCGAGAAACGTGCATTTTAAGCCCGGTGACTACCAGAGAGAAAGTCGTAGGACGCTCCATGTCCGTGAGTACAACACACATGCCCCATAAGTGTGACCGGCGACAGGACAGACACTTGCACCCTGACTGTGCCAGTAATTATTTGCCGAGCCACAGGACCGTTACCCGTATTACCGTCAGCCACTTTTCGCTCACTTAACAGAGACTGTGAGGAGAATTGTGCACTTGTAGGCCACTGCAGTATATGGACTAGGGCTCAGCGGAGGGTACCGAAAACTGACCGCTGCTGCTAGGGACAGTGGGAGGTACCGTAGACCGACCCCTGAAGCCAGAAGACAGACCATCTGCTACAGTGTTTTCCTGGAAGGGACACCGCACCAGCCTTGTCGGCGCTATTGAGTTTGCAGCAGAAGATGCAGTTTAAGGACTTCCACATGCTAACAACCTGCCGTTATCTTAAATGTTATTCTTCACTTCACCATATCCTTTGCCTTTTTGATTCTTTTTAATCCACTGTTTAACCCTTTCTTTACCTCCCTGCATGGAGTATTCCCCTGTAAATAAACTTGTTAACCCTTGCTCTGCCTCCTCGTCCGTCACAGCATCCCGCATTCTTGCTCGAACCTTATATAAGGTCACCCAAAAGCAGTGTGAAAGACTGGTGGAAAGCATGAAAGCTGTGATTAAAAATCATGGTTATTCCACAAAATATTGATTTCTGAACTCTTCCTGAGTTAAAACATCAGTATTTTTGTTTCTAAATGATTATGAACTTGTTTTCTTAGCATTATTTGAGGTCTGCAAGCACTGCATTTTTTTGTTATTTTGACCATTTCTCATTTTCTGAAAATAAATACAAAAATTTATTGCTTGGAAATTCAGAGACATGTTGTCAGTAGTTTATAGAAAAAAAGAGCAATTTACATTTTACTCAAAAATATACCTATAAGGAGAAAAATCAGACAAACTTTGCAGTGGTCTCTTAATTTTTGCCAGAGCTGTATATGTATACAAGTGAGCACAATATTGTGTATAACTGTAGCAAGGTCAATACAGTATATTATGACACTATCAGTACACGGCGACTAAATACAATATATATGCAACTTTCTATTATATACACTATCCTTAATATATAGCAGTTTAATGATGGTTGATGATTAATGCTTAGCCTTTATGTTCCAGCTTAATGGAAGTCACTCTCACTACTAGAGCAGTCACCGTCTTATTCTCTTCTAGTGAGTCCGATCGTTACTCTGGCCCTAATGGGGGTCACCAGTATTTCCAACTAGGCTGCAAGACCTAGATATGCTAGTCACTTGGTACACAGTATGCTTGTCAGACTGGCCGTCTCTGTTCTCTGAAGCCCAGCCGTAGCCCACACCCTGTACTGTACATCTGCGCTGGAAGTAACAGCCTGATTCACTCAGAAATTATTTTAAGCATGACAAGTGTTCCTCCTTATAAGAAGTGCAGCGTGTGACCGGTGCTTGAGCTCCAGAGTTTGATCTTTGGCATTTTAGCTACGAAGTTGGATACTTGACCTATGATGTCTAGCCAGCTACGGGATCAGATAACTCTTTGGTAGTACGTATCAAAAGAAGAAAGGAAAGGATGGAACTCACCGTCCCGTTTAAAATCCCTTTTATTGGAGTTGCATAAAAACAGAGCCAGGAGAGTCCTGTGTGGAATGTGCTGGACAACGGCCGTTTCACGCGATATGCGCTTCTATGGGTCCTGTTGTGAATGTGTTAGAAATGAATTCTGAGCAGAAGCTCCCTCTGGTGGTTACAAACAGTACTGAACCATTTAATGAGGATTGGCAATCAGGAGTTACAGACTGGTCTTATATAAGGGAGGTTCCCTCCCATCATGGTTGCCGGTGATCAATTGTTCTTGTCTCAACTGTGGTTCCTGGTTCACTTGGAAGCTTGCTGAGTCTTGCCTGCATCTTCTGATATCAGATAAGATATTTTCTGCTTTTATTTTTGTGCTTGCTTTTTGCATTGTTCCCTGCACTTCTGTGGAGGTCAGCCAGGTCCCCTCCGGGGGTTTGTGCTCCTCTCAGTTTATCTGAGCCACTGTTATTTGTTCATTTGCCTTTCCCAGTTTTTTCAGTGGCTGCGGCTTAGTTTTGTGACACCAGAGAACTAATTTAGGTGGTAGAGGTCGTGTGATCTCAGGTGTTTTTGCAATTAGTAGAGTTGGTATTTTTTAGGGTTTTTTGGATTGCAGTAAGTGTCCTTCCTATCCTTTTCTGTCCAGGTAGATTGGGCCCCAACATTTGCTCATACTATTTTCTGTCTGTGTCTGTATTTCCTCTTGTCTAACCGCCATTTCATGGTTGGGGGCTTCCTATGTTCTTTGGGGATCTGCTCCGGGGCAGATAGCTTTCCTCTTTCTATCTTTAGGTGTAGTTAACCTCTCAGGCTGTGACGAGGCGTCTAGGACCAACGTAGGAAAGCTCCACGGCTGCCTTTAGTTGTGGTGGTTAGTCAGGGTACTGCAATCCAGTAGATTCCAACCTCTCTGGTGTATTGCCATTTTTGCCTGCTCTCCTCAGCTACCTAATCATAACAGTATCACCGGCCAAACTGAAAATTATATGGTACTCAACAGAAGGGAAAAATAGTAAAAGGAAAAAGAAAAAAGGAAGTTGTCAGAAATTTTTTTTTTTTCTCTCTGTTTGTTGCATTTTTCCCTCTTTTTCTCTGGGTGCTGAGGAGGATTTTTTTTTTCTCTCAATGGAGTTTGCACAGTTGTCTGGCCGTGTGGATCAGCTTGCCACTGAAGTTCGGAGTATTGCTACCTATCTTGCTAGGTTGCCGGTTGTGGAACCTAGGATCCCCATGCCAGATTTATTTTTGGGGGATCGAGCTAAATTTCTGAATTTCAAAAATAACTGTAAGTTGTTTTTTGCCTTAAAACCTAAGTCCTCAGGGAACGCAGCACAGCAGGTTCAAATTGTCATCTCTCTCCTGCGCGGCAATCCTAAGGATTGGGCTTTTTCCCTGACACCTGGGGACCCTGTTTTGAGTAATGTTGATGCATTTTTTCTGGCTCTGGGGTTATTGTACGATGAACCTAATGTCACTGATCAAGCTGAAAAAACCTTGTTGGCATTAAATCAGGGGCTTGAGGACGCTGAGTTGTACTGTCAGAAATTCAGAAAGTGGGCAGTCCTGACCAAATGGAATGATGATGCTTTGGCAGCCCTTTTTCGGAAGGGTCTGTCAGAGAATGTAAAAGATGTTATGGTGGGTTTCCCTGCTCCCTCTGGTCTCAATGATTCTATGTCATTAGCGATTCAAATTGACAGACGTTTGCGTGAGCGTAGAGGTATGCGTGGAATAGTGTTGCCTTGTGAACCAGCTTCTGAGTCCATGCAGTGTGATAGAGTGGCTTCTGGGGCACAGCGTCATGAGTTTCGAAAACGCAATGGGTATTGTTTCTACTGTGATGACGCCTCTCATGCTATTTCAGTCTGCCCTAAGCGGGGAAGACGTTTTGCACGCTCAGTTGTCTTGGGTAGTGTTCAGACTAAATTTCTGTTGACTGTTACCCTGATTTGCTCCCTGTCCACATTTTCTGCTCAGGCTTTTGTTGATTCGGGAGCAGCTATTAACCTGATGGATTTTGATTTTGCTAAATGTTGTGGGTTTCCCTTGATACCCCTACGGAAGTCTATTCCCCTACTGGGGATTGATTCTACCCCTTTGGCTGAGAATAAACCCCAATTCTCTACTCAGGTGATAATGAGGGTTGAACCTGATCATCAAGAGAGTTGCAAATTTTTGGTGCTGTATAATCTGCATGACATTATTGTACTGGGTTTCCCTTGGTTACAGTCTCATAATCCTGTTTTGGATTGGAAATCTGTGTCTGTGACCAGTTGGGGCTTCCAATGTGTTAATGCCAACACTCCTGTTTTTTCTGCCTCTCCCCAGGCTCAGGATGTTCCTGACTTTTTGACTGATTTTTCTGATGTGTTTAGCGAAAGTAAATCTGCATCCTTGCCCCCCCATAGGAGCTATTACTGCGCTATTGAATTAGTGCCTGGTAGTAAATTCCCTAAAGGTCGCCTTTTTAACTTGTCTGTACCTGAACATGATGCTATGTGGTCTTATATCAAGGAGTCATTGGAGAAGGGTCATATCAGACCATCCTCTTCACCCTTGGGTGCCGGTTTTTTCTTTGTGGCCAAAAAGAATGGTTCATTAAGGCCGTGTTTTGATTATCGTCTATTGAACAATATCACTGTGAAATATCAATATCCGTTACCCTTGATTTCTGACCTGTTTTCCAGGGTGAAAAGTGCTACTTGGTTTACCAAGCTTGACCCCAGGGGGGCGTATAACCTTATTCGCATTAAGCACGGGGATGAATGGAAGACGGCGTTTATTACCCCAGAGGGGCATTTTGAGTACCTAGTGATGCCCTTTGGGCTCACTAATGCTCCTTCCGTCTTCCAGTCCTTCATGAATGACATTTTCAGGGATTTTGTGGATAAATTTCTGATTGTTTATTTGGATGATATCTTGATTTTTTCCAATGACTGGGACTCTCATGTGAAACATGTTCAGACTGTGTTCCAGATTTTGAGAGAAAATGCTCTGTATGTGAAGGGATCAAAGTGTCTTTTTGGCGTACAGAGGATCTCATTTCTGGGATTCATTTTGTCTCCGTCTGTTATTGAAATGGACCCGGTCAAGGTTCAGGCCATCTGTGATTGGGTCCAACCTACTTCATTAAAGGCTCTTCAGAGATTCTTGGGTTTTGCCAATTTTTATCATAAATTTATTGGTAATTTCTCTGTTATTGTTAAACCATTGACTGATTTGACCAAAAAGGGTTCTGATGTGGTGAATTGGCCTCCTGAGGCAGTCTCTGCATTTCAGGAACTTAAGCAGAGATTCACTTCTGCTCCTATTCTACGGCAGCCTGATGTTTCTCTGCCATTTCAGGTGGAGGTTGATGCCTCTGAAATTGGGGCAGGTGCCACTTTGTCCCAAAGAGATCCAGAGACCTCTAAAAGTAACCCTTGTGCCTTTTTCTCTTGAAAATTTTCTCCAGCTGAACGTAATTATGACGTGGGTAATCGGGAGTTATTGGCCATGAAGTGGGCTTTTGAAGAGTGGAGACATTGGCTGGAGGGAGCCAAACATCAGGTGGTGGTCCTCACGGACCATAAGAATCTGGTTTATCTGGAATCAGCCAAGCGACTTAATCCTAGAGAGGCCAGGTGGGCCTTGCTTTTCACACGTTTTAATTTTGTGGTTTCCTTTCTTCCTGGCACTAAGAATGTTAAGGCGGATGCCCTCTCGAGGAGTTTCCTTGCGGACTTTCCTGAGTTATCTGATCCTGCTGTTATTTGAAAGAGGGTGTAGTTCTTTCTGCCATCTCGCTCAATTTGAGACTGGCTCTAGAAGGGTGTCAGGAGGATAAACCCGAGCGCTGCCCTATTGGGAAATTGTTTGTCCCAGACCGGTGGAAAAAGAGTGTGATGTCTGAGATTCATTGTTCCGCGTTGGCCGGTCATCCCGGAATTTTTGGTACCAGAGACTTGGTTAGTCAGTCCTTTTGGTGGCCTACTTTGTCTCGTGACGTCAGGGAATTTGTGCAGTCCTGCGGGACTTGCTCTCGCTCCAAGCCTTGCTCTCGCTCTAGTAGTTTGTTGATGCCATTGACTGTGCCCAAGAGACCATGGACCCATAACTCTATGGATTTCATTTCCGACCTCCCTGTTTCTCAGAGAATGACCATTATCTGGGTGATTTGTGATAGGTTTTCCAAAATGATACATCTTGTGCCATTACCTAAGTTGCCTTCCTCCTCCGAATTGGTGCCTTTGTTCCTTCAGCACGTGGTTCGGTTACACGGCATTCCTGAGAACATTGTGTCTGACAGAGGAGTCCAGTTTGTTTCCAGATTTTGGAGGACTTTTTGTTCTAAACTTGGTGTTCAATTGTCTTTCTCCTCGGCTTTTCATCCTCAGACCAATGGACAAACTGAGAGAACAAACCAGACATTGGAGACTTATCTGAGATGCTTTGTGTCTGCTGATCAAGATGACTGGGTCTCTTTTTTGCCTTTGGCTGAGTTTGCTCTTAATAATAGGGCTAGCTCTGCCACTTTGATGTCTCCATTTTTCTGCAATTTTGGGTTTCACCCTCGATTTTCTTCGGGACAGACGGAGGCTTCTGTCTGTCCAGGTGTTGACTCTGTTGTGGAGCGTATGCAGCAGATTTGGGACCAGGTAGTGGAGAGGTTGTCCCTCTCTCAGGAGAGGGCCCAGCGGTTTGCCAACCGGCATAAGTCTGATGGTCCTCGGTTTGAAGTGGGGGACTTGGTCTGGTTGTCCTCAAGAAATATCCCTATGAGAGTTGCATCTCCTAAGTTTAAGCCTAGGTTCATTGGACCTTATAAGATCTTGGAGATTCCTAATCCTGTTTCCTTTCGTTTACTTCTTCCAGGGACATTTAAGATCCATAACGTGTTCCACAAGTCCTTATTGAAGAGGTCTGTCGAGCCAGTGGTTCCTATGGCTGCACCTCCTGACCCTGTTTTGGTTGAGGGCAATCTGGAGTATGTGGTTGAGGAAATATTGGATTCTCGTTTTTCTAGACGGAAACTCCAGTATTTGGTTAAGTGGAGAGGTTATGGTCAGGAGAACAATTCTTGGGTGTTTTCTTCGGACATCCATGCTAGTAGACTGAGCCGTGCGTATCACAGAGCTCATCCTGACCGACCTGGTTGCCCAAATGAGGGTTCGGTGACCCCTCCTCAAGGGGAGGGTACTGTTGTGAATGTGTTAGAAATGAATTCTGAGCAGAAGCTCCCTCTGGTGGTTACAAACAGTACTGAACCATTTAATGAGGATTGGCAATCAGGAGTTACAGACTGGTCTTATATAAGGGAGGTTCCCTCCCATCATGGTTGCCGGTGATCAATTGTTCTTGTCTCAACTGTGGTACCTGGTTCACTTGGAAGCTTGCTGAGTCTTGCCTGCATCTTCTGCTATCAGATAAGATATTTTCTGCTTTTATTTTTGTGCTTGCTTTTTGCATTGTTCCCTGTACTTCTGTGGAGGTCAGCCAGGTCACCTCCGGGGGCTTGTACTCCTCTCAGTTTATCTGAGCCACTGTTATTTGTTCATTTGCCTTTTCCAGTTTTTTCAGTGGCTGCGGCTTAATTTTGTGACACCAGAGAACTAATTTAGGTGGTAGAGGTCGTGTGATCTCAGGTGTTTTTGCAATTAGTAGAGTTGGTATTTTTTAGAGTTTTTTGGATTGCAGTAAGTGTCCTTCCTATTCTTTTCTGTCCAGGTAGATTGGGCCCCAACGTTTGCTCATACTATTTTCTGTCTGTGTCTGTATTTCCTCTTGTCTAACCGCCATTACATGTTTGGGGGCTTCCTATGTTCTTTGGGGATCTGCTCCGGGGCAGATAGCTTTCCTCTTTCTATCTTTAGGTGTAGTTAACCTCTCAGGCTGTGACGAGGCGTCTAGGACCAACGTAGGAAAGCTCCACGGCTGCCTTTAGTTGTGGTGGTTAGTCAGGGCACTGCAATCCAGTAGATTCCAACCTCTCTGGTGTATTGCCGTTTTTGCCTGCTCTCCTCAGCTACCTAATCATAACAGGGTCCATAGGCAGAAAGGAAATGACGAGGTCCATATACCGACATCGGCAATGAACCTCCCCATTCCTGATGTCACCCTTGTGTAGGAGAGATGAAGACCCTCCTGCTTATCAAATAGACAAACAATGTCAGGTAAAGTTATAACAATTTATAACAAAAGCAAAAAAAAGATGAAAATGTGATTTAGCATGAAATTTACAGGAATACAGACATATCGATCTTATTATTAAAACCTGTTTTCCCCTGCGCTCGTGTGCGCAGGATCCATCGCGCATCTCTCTTAAGTAGTAACCTATGGAGGTCCCCTCCCTGGGCACGTAACTTAACTCTTTCAAATCCTGCAAAGCGCAAGGCCTCCAGGTTACATCCATGATGTTCCTTCATATGGCTTATTAACCTCTGGGCACACTTCCCTGACTGAATTGAATTAAAAGAACAAAAATCAGTCAAATGGTCTTCTCAATATAGAAAAACTTACAAGGACAGAAAATAGCATAAACCGTGTAACATGTGCGGTAAGAAATTAAATTGTGCATCTGGTGGGTTATAGCTGCTATTTGAATAGACTGTACTGTGAGATGAAAGGGGCAGAACGAACAGGGTCCGAATTTGAAATTGCCCATAGGTATACTTGATCTCAACTAATTATTGTATTCATTCTTAATAAGGTTACGTACCAGGATGTCTTTCAAACTGGTTGTACGTCTACAAGAGACTAATGAACCCCGTGCCACAATTTCAGCTATATCGCCATCCTTCTCCAAAATATGCCAATTTTTATTAATTATTGACCTAATCTGTTTGTCCATAGGACCTAATTTAAAGCTGAATTTGCCCCCACTCGTGTGGTTTTTGTTATTGCCCCAGTAAGGTTATCATGGGATTGATTGCTGGCCCTATCCAGTGCTGCATCCAATAGCGTTCCTGGGCAACCCCTATCAAGAAACTGTTGTGAATGTCTTGGAGACGACTTCGGAGCTGAGGCTCCCTCCGGTGGTTGCTGAGGGTATTGAACCAATTAAGGAATGGGTCTCAGGTGGGGCTGACTGGCCTGATATAAGTGAGCTGAACGCCCATGATCCTCGCCGGTAATCAGTTGTTGCTTCCTGGTCTTTGTTGGAATTTCAGCTTGCTTTCCTGCTATCATTCAGATAAGTGACTTTCTGTTTTTTTCTGTGGTTTGATTTTCCTTGCTTTTTGCAGTCTTGCCTTGGACTTCAGCCGGGTCCCCTTTGGGGGCTTGCGCTGCCTCCTGTTCTCATTTTGTATTTGCACTGTTCTCTGTTCCTGTGATATTTTTTACTGCTGGGTAGCTGTGTGTCACACCAGAGATCTGATATAGGTGGTCGAGATCGTGTGGTCTCAGGTTTTTTGTAATCAGAAGTGCTGGTATTTTTGTTAGGGTTTTTCTGGGTTGCAGACAGAATTTCTCTCCTGTACTTTGCTTTCTAGACAGATTTGGGCCCCAACATCTGCTCATTCTATTTTCTGTCTGTGTTCGAGTTTTCCTTTTGTCTAACCACCATTACATGTTTGGGGGCTTCCTACTTCTTTGGGGTCTCTACTCCGGGGCAGTTAGCTTTCCTCTTTCTATCTTCAGGTGTAGCTAACGCTCTGTCTGTGCCGAGGCGTCTGGTATCACCGTAGATACGCTCCAAGGCTACTTCTAGTTGTGCGGTTAGTTTAGGGATCTGCAACCTATTAGGTCCCAGCCTCTCTGGTGTCTTGCTGCTTTGGCGGTTTTTTGCTCCTGTCCTCCTCAGCTACCAAAACATAACAAGAAACCTCTTGTCATGTCTCTAGACAAGATGATTTCACTTCCATCCTGGTAAGGTCAGGGTTAACTCTTGTCCGCCTCTGTTTGGTTCTGGGGCGGTTATTTAATGTTGGCAGTTCCTGGATCTGGTGTAGGTGATACTTCCATATACTCGGTTTGTGGTTGCTGACCCAGGTTACTCGTCCATAAACATTGTGCCTCTGTGCGTGTGTTCTTCGCTGTGTATGACCCAGCTTGTCCCCTGACTTTTGCCTCTGTATCCTGCTTTGTACTGCCCTGTCCTTCCTGGTTATTTGACCCCTCGGCTCGGCTCCTGTTAATCTCAGTCTTATCCCTAGGTATCTCGCTCTCATCTGGCTTTTGACCCTTGGCTATCCTTTGACTATGTTTACTTTCTGTGCCCTGTACTCAGCTGCCTTCCCTGTCCTCACGCATGGTGATTCCGCCCCCTGGTCACATGACTGCTTAGTTTCAGGTCCTGTGCTCACTGCTTAGTCTCAGGTCCTTGCGCCATGCGTGCTCTGTTCCTAACACTCTCTGCGCTCCTTCATGTGCCCCCTTATAGCGCCCCAAGGCTGTGCCAGTGACACAGTCAGTGTCATCACTCCTCTTGTACAGATCCAGGGATTGTTCCCTGAATCTATTTGGGTTACTATTAATTCTCCTTAATCTGATAAATTGGCTGTATGGCAGGAATTTTTTTACATAAGGGGATAAGTGCTATCAAAATGCTACAGTGAATTTGTAGGGGAGGGTTTGCGGTATACTTCTGTGTGCAAAACCCCTTGTTCGATCAACAACTTTACATCCAAAAACTCTAAATGCGAACCTCCAAAATTGGAAGTGAACTGCATGTTCTTGGTGTTTGATTGATTCAGGTGTGGCACGGAATCATTGAATACATTCCGAGATCCATCCCACACCATGAATATGTCATCCACATACCTGATGTAAAGTCTGATGTATTTCAGAAAAAAATTACTTGAGGTATAAATATTCTTCTCTTCAAAAACAGCCTAGAAGAGATTGGCGAAAATACACATCACAGGGGTAACCATCACAGTACCCACTCATTGAAGGTACCAGAAATTTAAAGGCATTATGATTTAGTACAAAATTAATGCCCCCACACACAAAATTCAAGAAGTCCTCACTCCTGCCTGTGCTGACCAACACTGCTTTAATTGCATCGACCCCCTCTCCCTGTGGGATTCTGGTATAAAGGCTCTCCATGTCTATAGAGACTAAGGCGAAACCTTCTTGCCAAAAAAAAAATCATGGAGTGAACCTAAAATTGTGTTTGTATCCTTTACATAGGATGGGATACCCTTTAGTAAGGGATAGAGCAACCTCCAGAGTTTGGTCTTTGGCACTTGACCTACGAAGTTGGGTCTTCAGTACTTGACCTATGACATCTAGCCAGCTACGGGATCAGATAACTCTTAGTTAGTTCTGCTGCAGAGGTGCCACGAGCTTGTTCTGCTGTTCATGTGTCCTCTTCCTTTCACATCCTGACACTAACTGAACTCTGCTCTGCCTTCCTCACCTTTTATATTTAGAAAATGCTCCACAGCTGTCACCTGACCTGGCGTCACCTTCAAACTCGTCCCTCCTGGGAACACACCCTCCGTCCTTCAGTTTCTACCTATCCAGTCAAACCAGCAGATGGTGGCATTTTATTGCAGGTGCTGTGAGAATGCTTACTGAATGCATCTTCTGTTCGCCACCCAAGGAAAAGTCTGGCACTGACACTGGGTGCTAAAGGCAGAAGGTCCACATATGTCACTTGAAAGACCTGTATTACTGTCCATAACTGATGTTTGTGCCCTAGAGACTGGAGTGAGTGACAAGGAGCCTGTGGAGAAGCTGCGTACTGGGTAACTTTGTTTGCATCCAGGGAACCCAAAGGCAAGAATTGTCTGTAGAAAGCCACTGGAGAGGAGATGGTAAGCTGACAGGGAGAATTGCCCATTTTAGATTAGTGGGCTATAATAGTTGAGCTGAGTAATGGGCAGTGTATGGGGCGCCTTGTGGATGGTTGCTAAATCGGTGTCAGCTGAGTGTGTTGTCCGTCCTGGAAAGAGTCAGTTCAGAGAAGTCTGTTGCTGACTATCAGATACTTCATACTTTAGAGGAACCAAAGATTGGGTTACTCTTTGCAGGATATCATGGTCCTAATTTGAGTCTATGAAAAAAGCCATTTCAAGAAAATCAGTTTGAGCTTATTTTTCTAAAAAGGATTTTGTCAGTTCCCTGTGTGCAGAGACATCTGTATAGAACTTGCCAGACGCATTTCACAAGTCATTTTTAAAACATCTCCCTAGCTGCCTAATAAGCAATTAGTATAGTGTTTAGCTCAAAAAATGGTTTACTAACTAGCCCACACAGACCATTGTGCTGCGTCTTAATATCAGAATTCAGAAATTTAACTCCCACAACACAAAAATGATGAATAAAAAAAATCATCACTGTAGCTATGTGTGGGCATAAACGACAACAGCAGCAGCCATCCTTATAATATGGCACAATATAAAACAGAGCATTGAAAAAGACAAGAAAAAAAAACTGCTACGGTAATGTTTAAACAGTCGTTCTTTTCTAAGTTGATTGAAGGGGTTGTTCAGGCCCAGGGCTTAAGTGTGCAGTCTCGTGAGTTTTCACCATGTGCAGTGTGCTCACTGTCAGGATTCTCTGGTTGCTGGTGCTGGGAGCAAGCAGATGTGTGGCTGCAATTATGTGATTTGCATACATGTGGTCACGTGCCAACTTGATGTGCGTGGGCTCGCTTATTACAAGTGTATTAAGTGAGGCTGGACACATCTAGTCGAAGTGTGGCTGGAAATATGCAAGTTGCATTCTTGCGGTCTCATGTCTGACCACTCCTGGCATCTTTCAGACAAAGTCACCAGTACAAATGCTAGCGAGAGACTATCCCATCAACAACTGTTCGATCAACAGTGTCAGTCATAAAGTCCCCTCCATCAACACTGTTAGTAAAAAGTTCCCTCCATCAACAGTGTCAGTCAGAAAGTCACCTCCATGAACAGTTTCAGTTAAAAAGTCTGGTCTACCAACAGTGCCAGTCAGAAAGTCTCCTCTATCAAAATCGCCAACCAGAAAGTCCCCTCCATCAACAGTGCCAGTCAGAAAGTCCCCTCCATTTGCAGTTAGTCAGAAAGTCACCTCCATGAACAGTTTTAGTTAAAATGTCCGGCCTATCAACAGTGCTAGTCAGAAAGTCTCGTGGATAAGCGAGGGCTGGAGTATCAAATCAATATATGTATAAATTAAGTAGCAGATTGATAAAACTTAACTTTTAATCAAGATGTAAAAGAGAAGAAAATTGGTGCTATTGTGCAAGTGATACAAAAACCCGAAAAAAGTGTAAGTGAAAAATAAAGAGAGAATAGAGGTAAAAAACCACTGATTTGTTTTATGGCTATATATATATATATATATATATATATATATATTAGTAGCTCACTATAATTTGATCCTATATGTATAACCCAATTTGTTCCTTTAGTGTATATAATTAGGAACGATTCGGCCTGTATACCTAATATCTGTTCACTCTCAAAAGGAACTCTTATCGGTATACACTTAAAAGGATCATAAAGTTAAATTATGTATATCAAATTATGATTCACTCTTCTGTATGGTTTATAGCCCCATGATATTACCCAATAATTGCTTTGGGGAAGGGCATTACATATCAGACATGAAAATACATTATTAAATGATTGTCATTCGTAGTTCTACAACAATCCACATGTAAATATACGTTTTATCAGTGGTTTATATAAAAAGGCTCTCAGACGTTTTTGGAGCTCGGTATATGTATAAATACATTTCCTGTCAAGAATTAGTATGCCTCTGATACTGATCGTCATATACCCATCTAAGGAGCCCCAGAGCTATAATTACTCTGTACTAAATCGGTCTCACTGTGGGAATATATTTATATGGTACTCATCTGTATCATCCTTGTATGGGCATATGTGTAAGTTCAGCCTGGGGGAGACGCGCATTAACCAAACATATGTCATGCGGTCTCTACCCCTAAGGCTCTCCCAACGCGTTTCATCGGTCTGGATTCATCAGGGGAGGTGTGACGCTTTCTGTAAAAAAGACAGGGATGACGGTATGTGCAAATCTCCCTTTTATAGTTACCGGGTATTTTTTGTGAAGGGTGGTTTCCGGAGCCAGGTGCGTAACTTCCGGTATTTTGAACGCATCGTCTTGCCCATGGGGCGCATGCGCGGTGAATGCAGAACGTTTGTTTCTCTCGGAACGTCACTTCCGGTTTCTAGAGAAATTCGCCTTTAGACTAAACCAGGATTGGTGTCTGCAATTCATGCAGTAATATATCTGGCTGTCATCTTTTAAAGAAGTACACACATTTATTTCCATACTTATGTTAGGTTATAAGATATTTAGGTGTACTTACAAAGAAACCCTAATGAAGAAAATATCTTAATTATCAAAAGGGTTCACAGCCTTATTAATGTATATGTGCAGATAATTCAAAATTCTTTTATTTATAGATTTTAAATGCGCTTGACAAATTGGTTATAAAAATTCAAACAGAAAACGTACATACCTATACCAGTTTACATTATTTTTGATGAATGTTTGTATGAATTCATGTGGAAGAATATCAATTCTTATATATTGTTGAATGTATACATTTGGACACAGCCGACCTACTTTGGAAGGATAGAAAGGGTGCGTTCTAAATATCACCCTATTGCACCCTATCTATTAAGACCCTACCTCACGCGGAGGTTGGCACCTAAAACCAGCGCAGTGGCGCCCCCACTCGATGGCGGCTCACCCTATTCTAGATGCCCTGTTGGGTCCTACACTACAAGAAGGAAGAAAAGGTAAGAAGTTCGTTTAGGCCCTTAGGGTAGGTGGTTTGGAGACGGAAAATCCAAAAAGTTACCTTTTGTAGGATTCGTTTGTCCCAATCTCCTCCTCTTTGATGTTTATTGATTTTTTCAATTCCCATAAAGGAAAGAACTTTTGTGTCACCTCCATGTGTATGATTGACGTGGTTAGCAACAGAGGTGTCTCTTTTGTTGATGGTGTCCCTATGATGTTCTCCTATCCTTTTCTTTGGTTCTCTTCTAGTTTTTCCTACATATTGTACGCCGCATCTGCAGGTAATGTTGTAAATGACCCCGGTGGATTTACAATTAATGAATTGTTTAATGGAGTGGGTTTCTTTGGTAATGGTGCTTGTGAATTCTTTCCCTTGTTTCAAAGATCCACAATATTTGCAGCTCCCACATCTATAGCAGCCTGTTGGTTGGCTGCCTAGCCATGTGGGGCTATTCGATTCCGAGGGGGCAAAACGGCTGCGTACTAGTCTGTCTTTTATAGATCGTCCTTTTTTAAAAATAATTTGGGGAATATTGGGAATCACGTTGGTCAGATCCTTGTCCATACATAGAATCGGCCAATGTTTCGTGATGATTTCTCTCAATTCCTTAGACCCATTTGAGAATTTTGTTTAAATCGGACGATATTTTCTTCTTCTGGCTTAGGTGTGGGGGTAAGAAGATCTCTTCTTTCTCGAGCAAGCGCTGTCTTATAGGCGTCTTTTAGAACATGATCAGGGTATCCCCTCTCTATGAATCTTTGTCTTATATCGTCAGCTTGTTCTTTGAAGCTATTAACATCAGAGCAGTTTCTTTTAATCCTGAAATATTGTCCCTTTGGGATACCTTTTTTGGGGGAACGGGGTGATTGGATTCCCATCTGAGTAGAGAGTTGGAAGAAGTTGGTTTCCTATATGTCTTGGTGGCTAATTGTCCATCTTTATTTCTCTCAATCAGAATGTCCAAAAAAGAAATACTTTGGACATTAGCCTCAAAAGTGAAGTGGAGGCCAATGTCATTGCTGTTAAGACCCTTAACGTAATCTCCAAAGCTCTCTACATCACCCCTCCAAATGACAAACACGTCGTCGATGTATCTAAGCCATAGTACAATTCTATCCTCCACTGTGTCTCCAAAGACAACGTTTTCCTCCCACCAGCCCAGGAGCAGATTTGCGTAAGAGGGCGCACATGGACTTCCCATGGCTGTACCCCTGAGCTGGTGGAAGTACTTGCTGTTAAACAGAAAGTAATTTCTTGTCAGACAAAATTCAAGGGCTTTTAGGACAAATTGGTTGTGTTCGTTGTATTGTCGCCCTCTAGTTTTTAAATAGTACTCTGCAGCCATGATGCCCTTCTCGTGTGGAATCGATGAATACAGAGCCTCGACATCAATTGATCCCAGGATCATATCGTCACTCAGCTCTATATTCTCTATTTTCAGAAGAAGGTCGGTTGTGTCCCTGGTATATGAACTGAGAGAGGAAACAAATGGCCTCAAAATTTGTCTACATACAGACCTAAGCTTTGGGTAAGACATCCAGACCGATGAAACGCGTTGGGAGAGCCTTAGGGGTAGAGACCGCATGACATATGTTTGGTTAATGCGCGTCTCCCCCAGGCTGAACTTACACATATGCCCATACAAGGATGATACAGATGAGTACCATATAAATATATTCCCACAGTGAGACCGATTTAGTACAGAGTAATTATAGCTCTGGGGCTCCTTAGATGGGTATATTACGATCAGTATCAGAGGCATATTAATTCTTGACAGGAAATGTATTTATACATATACCGAGCTCCAAAAACGTCTGAGAGCCTTTTTATATAACCACTGATAAAACGTATATTTACATGTGGATTGTTGTAGAACTACGAATGACAATCATTTAATAATGTATTTTCATGTCTGATATGTAATGCCCTTCCCCAAAGCAATTATTGGGTAATATCATGGGGCTATAAACCATACAGAAGAGTGAATCATAATTTGATATACATAATTTAACTTTATGATCCTTTTAAGTGTATACCGATAAGAGTTCCTTTTGAGAGTGAACAGATATTAGGTATACAGGCCGAATCGTTCCTAATTACAGTTAGGACCATAAATATTTGGACAGAGACAAATTTATCTAATTTTGGTTCTAGACATTACCACAATGAATTTGAAACAAAACAAATCAGATGCAGTTGAAGTCCAGACTTTCAGCTTTCATTTGAGGGTATCCACATTAAAATTGGATGAAGGGTTTAGGAGTTTCAGCTCCTTAACATGTGCCACCCTGTTTTTAAAGGGACCAAAAGTAATTGGACAAATGACTCCAAAGCTATTTCATGGACAGGTGGGGCAATCCCTTTGTTATTTCATTCTCAATTAAGCAGATGAAAGGGCCGGAGTTGATTTGAGGTGTGGTGTTTGCATTTGGAAGGTTTTGCTGTGAAGGAAACATGCGGTCACAGGAGCTCTCCATGCAGGTGAAACAAGCCATCCTTAAGCTGCAAGAACAGAAAAAACCCATCCAAGAAATTGCTACAACATTAGAAGTGGCAAAATCTACAATTTGGTACATCCTGAGAAAGAAAGAAAGCACTGGTGAACTCATCAATCCAAAAAGACCTGGGAGCCCACGGAAGACAACAGTGGTGGATGATCGCCGCATACTTTCTTTGGTGAAGAAGAACCCGTTCACAACATCAACTGAAGTCCAGAACACTCTCAGTGAAGTAGGTGTATCTGTCTCTAAGTCAACAGTAAAGAGAAGACTCCATGAAAGTAAATACAAAGGGTTCACATCTAGATGCAAACCATTCATCAATTCCAAAAATAGACAGGCCAGAGTTAAATTTGCTGAAAAACACCTCCAGAAGCCAGCTCAGTTCTGGAAAAGTATTCTATGGACAGATGAGACAAAGATCAACCTGTACCAGAATGATGGGAAGCCAAAAGTTTGGAGAAGAAAGGGAACGGCACATGATCCAAGGCACACCACATCCTCTGTAAAACATGGTGGGGCAACGTGATGGCATGGGCATGCATGGCTTTCAATGGCACTGGGTCACTTGTGTTTATTGATGACATAACAGCAGACAAGAGTAGCCGGATGAATTCTGAAGTGTACCGGGATATACTTTCAGCCCAGATTCAGCCAAATGCTGCAAACTTGATTGGACGGCGCTTCATAGTACAGATGGATAATGACCCCAAGCATACAGCCAAAGCTACACAGGAGTTCATGAGTGCAAAAAAGTGGAACATTCTTCAATGGCCAAGTCAATCACCAGATCTTAACCCAATTGAGCATGCATTTCACTTGCTCAAATCCAGACTTAAGAGGGAAAGACCCACAAACAAGCAAGACCTGAAGGCTGCGGCTGTAAAGGCCTGGCAAAGCATTAAGAAGGAGGAAACCCAGCGTTTGGTGATGTCCATGGGTTCCAGACTTAAGGCAGTGATTGCCTCCAAAGGATTCGCCACAAAATATTGAAAATAAAAATATTTTGTTTGGGTTATGTTTATTTGTCCAATTACTTTTGACCTCCTAAAATGTGGAGTGTTTGTAAAGAAATGTGTACAATTCCTACATTTTCTAACACATATTTTTGTTCAACCCTTCAAATTAAACGTTACAATCTGCACTTGAATTCTGTTGTAGAGGTTTCATTTCAAATCCAATGTGGTGGCATGCAGAGCCCAACTCGCGAAAATTGTGTCACTGTCCAAATATTTCTGGCCCTGACTGTATATACACTAAAGGAACAAATTGGGTTATACATATAGGATCAAATTATAGTGAGCTACATATATATATATATATAATAGCCATAAAACAAATCAGTGGTTTTTTACCTCTATTCTCTCTTTATTTTTCACTTACACTTTTTTCGGGTTTTTGTATCACTTGCACAATAGCACCAATTTTGTTCTCTTTTACATCTTGATTAAAAGTTAAGTTTTATCAATCTGCTACTTAATTTATACATATATTGATTTGATACTCCAGCCCTCGCTTATCCAATATACAAAAGTGTTATGGCAGGATTCTTATCCACTGATATAGATACCAATCTATGGATCAATGAGGCTAAAGACATATTTTCGGATGGTGTTTTCACTCAGAAAAAATACATACCTTCATTCAGCTCAGCATTTAAAGAACTTACTAGAGTATATAAAGAGCAAGTTACCTCATGGTGGGAAGTACAAAGTCTTGATAACTACATAAAAGCAGGCATCGTGCCAAGACACCTCAGAATATCACTGTCTTTTGGGTACAAGTACAAAAGTACAGCTCTTTTGACTAAACTTGAAAAAGAAGCTACTGAGAGCTCTTTAAAGCTCATGAAAATTCTTCTGGAAGAAGAAAAAACTATATTAAGTTTCTTGAATGAGAAACTCAAGGAACAAATAGAGATTACAAAGAAGTTCTCGGCTGAACCCGAGTTTTCTTTGAAAGAGACCAACCTTCAAAATACCATAGAAAAATTCAAATACCATCTGAAGGAAAGAAAACACAAATATTTCATCAGAGATTTACAGGAATTTCGTGAAAATAAAGCTTATGCTATTAACAATATCAAAGTACATCGCCCACCAGACACCGACATCTCATCCTCAGAGGCCGAGTTTTCAGATTCAGAAGCCAGATATAAAAACACGAGAGGTAGAGGTAGAGGAAGAGGAGGTGCAAGAGGAGGTAGAGGATCCAATCGGAGTCCACCCCAAAGAGAACATTTTTTAGACTCAGGGTATCATCTCCGAAACAGATTCGGCACAAGGAACCCCGTATAGATAAAACCATTGTCAACTTATCTAGTAGATCCCTCACAAACGAAGAAATGACAGTCCTAAGTAAAGGCATGTCATTTGTTCCCACCTCAGATTTCGAATGCTTCGAAGCTACAAAGGACTTACATCTTTTCACCAGAAAACTTAAATGGAGAAAATATTTTGTTAATCTAGACAAAAAAAACTGCGCCGAACTAGGTATTGATGAAACCATGTTGGCAGATGTTAGGTTGTTATACCACCTAGGAGATCCTCCCAATGAGCAAGGGGAAGGCCCCTTCACTGACCTCAAAAATAAGAGTAAACGCATGCCCCCGATTACTGATGTGAGTGCTATAGATGTCTTTTCTAATCTGGTTTCTAGAGATTTTCTAGAACTAGAGAGACATAATAAAAAGAAGTTCCATAACCTCACACAAAGAGAAATGAAAGCATTAAACATTCTTGAGAAAGACAAAAATATATTGATAAAACCCTCTGATAAGGGGGGCAACATCGTAGTAATGGACGAATCACAATACAAAACTCTTTGTTGCTCCCTTTTAGGGGAAGAAATGGGATATGAAAAATTGGATGTCAACCCCACGATTCAATATCTCGCAGAACTTAAGAACATTGTTAATGATGCTTTTCATAACAAACTAATCACGCGTGATGAAAAAGATTTTCTGATTCCTACTCATCCCACAGTTGCCACTTTCTATTGTTTACCGAAAGTGCACAAAGGTCTTTTCCCATTAACCCCTTCACCCCCAAGGGTGGTTTGCACGTTAATGACCGGGCCAATTTTTACAATTCTGACCACTGTCTCTTTATGAGGTTATAACTCTGGAACGCTTCAACGGATCTTCGCGATTCTGAGATTGTTTTCTCGTGACATATTGTACTTCATGTTAGTGGTAAAATTTCTTCGATATAACTTGCGTTTATTTTTGAAAAAAACGCAAATATGGCGAAAATTTTTAAAATTTTGCAATTTTCAAACTTTGAATTTTTATTCCCTTAAAACAGAGAAATATATCACACAAAATAGTTAAGAAATAACATTTCCCACATGTCTACTTTACATCAGCACAATTTTGGAACCAACATTTTTTTTTGTTAGGAAATTATAAGGGTTAAAAGTTGACCAGCGATTTCTCATTTTTACAGCAAAATTTACAAAGCCATTTTTTTTAGGGACCACCTCACATTTGAAGTCACTTTGAGGGGTCTATATGGCAGAAAATACCCAAAAGTGACACCATTCTAAAAACTGCACCCCTCAAGGTACTCAAAACCACATTCAAGAAGTTTATTAACCCTTCAGGTGCTTCACAGTAACTAAAGCAACGTGGAAGGAAAAAATGAATATTTTACTTTTTAGCCACAAAAATTATCTTTTACAAACTTTTTTTTTATTTTCACAAGGGTAAAAGGAGAAAATGGACAGATAAGGTTGTTATGCAATTTCTCCTGAGTACGCCAATACCCCATATGTGGGGGAAAACCACTGTTTGGGCACACGGCAGAGCTCGTAAGGGAAGGAGCGACGTTTGACTTTTTCAAACTAAAATTGGCTGGAATTTAGATTGGATGCCATGTCGCGTTTGGAGAGCCCCTGATGCGCCTAAAGAGTGGAAACCCCCCACAAGTGACACCATTTTGGAAACTAGACCCCCTAAGGTACTTATCTAGATCTGTTGTGAGCACTTTGAACCCTCAAGTGTTTCACAAAAGTTTATAAAGCCTGGGTGTGAGAAAAAAAAAAAACAATTTTCCACAAAAATGATTTTTTAGTCCCAAATTTTTGAATTTTCCCAAGGAAATTGGACCCCAAAAGTTGTTGTCCAATTTGTCCTGAGTACGCTGATACCCCATATGTGGGGGGGGGAACTGTTTGGGCAAACGGCAGGGCTTGGAAAGGAAGTAGTAACGTTTTGGAATGCAGACGTTAATGGGGGTCATGTTCCGTTTGCAGTGCCCCAGATGAGCCTAAACAGTGGAAACCCCCCACAAGTGACCCCATTTTGGAAACTAGACCCCCTAAGGAACTTATCTAGATCTTTGGTGAGCACTTTGAACCCCCAAGTGCTTCACACAAGTTTATAATGCCCGGGCATGAAAATAAAAAAATCCTATTTTTTTCCCACAAAAATTATCTTTTAGTCACTAATTTTTTATTTTCCCAAGGGTAACAGGAGAAATTGGACCACATAAGTTGTTGTACAATTTGTCCTGAGTACGCTGATACCCCATATGTGGGGGGGAACCACTGTTTGGGCGCACGGCAGAGCTCGGAATGGAAGGAGCACCATTTGACTTTTTCCAACCAAAATTGGCTGGAATTGAGTTTGGATGCCATGTTGCATTTGGAGAGCCCCTGATGTGCCTAAACAGTGGAAACCCCCCACAAATGACCCATTTGGGAAACTAGACCCCCTAAGGAACTTATCTAGATTTTTGATGAGCAATTTGAACCCCCAAGTGCTTCACACAAGTTTATAACGTAGAGCCGTAAAATTTAAAAATCATATTTTCTCCACAAAAATGATTTTTCACCCCAATTTTTATTTTTCCAAGGGTAACAAGACTCCAAAAGTTATTGTGCAATTTGTCCTGAGTGCGCTGATACCCATATGTGGGGGTAAACCACTGTTTGGGTGCATGGCAGAGTTAGGAAGGGAAGGAGCGCCGTCTGACTTTTTCAACGCAGAATTGGCTGGACGCCATGTCGTGTTTGGAGAGCTCCTGATCTGCCTAAACAGTGGAAACCCCATAAATTACACCATTTTGGAAACTAGACCCTCAAGGAACTTATCTAGATGTGTGGTGAGAACTTTGAACCCCCAGGTGTTTCACTAAAGTTTATAACGTACAGCCGTAAAATAAAAAATCTTTTTTTTTTTTTACAAAAATTATTTTTTCGCCCCCAATATTTTATTTTCACAAGGGTAACAGAAGAAATTGGAACCCAAAAGTTGTTGTCCAATTTGTCCTGAGTACACTGATACCCAATATGTGGGCGAAAACTACTGTATGGGCACACGTCGGGGCTCGGAAGGAAAGTAGTGACGTTTTGGATTGCAGACTTTGATGGAATGGTCTGGGGGCGTCATGTCACATTTGGAGAGCCCCTGATGCACCTAAACAGTGGAAACCCCCCACAAGTGACCCCATTTTGGAAAATAGACCCCACAAGGAACTTATCTAGATGTGTGGTGAGCACTTTGAACCCCGAAGTGCTTCACAGAAGTTTATAACGCACAGCCGTAAAAATAAAAAATCCTTTTTTTTTTACAAAAATGATTTTTTCGCCCCCAATATTTTATTTTCACAAGGGTAACAGGAGAAATTGGACCCCAAAAGTTGTTGTCCAATTTGTCCTAAATACGCTGATACCCAATATGTGGGAAAAAACTACTGTATGGGCGCACGTCAGGGCTCGGAAAGGGAAGTAGTGACGTTTTGGATTGCAGACTTTGATGGAATGGTCTGGGGGCGTCATGTCGCATTTGGAGAGCCCCTGATGCGCCTAAACAGTGGAAATCCCCAACAAGTGACCCCATTTTGGAAAATAGACCCCACAAGGAACTTATCTAGGTGTGTGGTGAGGCTATGAAGCCCCAAGTGCTTCACAGAAGTTTATAATGTACAGCCGTAAAAACAAAAAAATATTTTTTTTTGTACAAAAATGATATTTTCGCCCCCAGTTTTTTATTTTCCCAAGGGTAACAGAAGAAATAGGACAAATTGCACAATAACTCTTGGGGTCCAGAGTACGCTGATACCCCATATGTGGGGATAAACTACTGTTTGGACGCATGGCAGAGCTCAGAAGTGAAGGAGCACCGTTTGACTTTTTCAACGCAGAATTGGCTGGAATTGAGATCAGACGCCATGTCACATTTGGAGAGCCCCTGATGTGCCTAAACAGCGGAAACCCCCCAATTCTAACTCCAACCCTAACCCCAACACACCCCTAACCCTAGTCCCAACCCTAACCACAAACCTAACCCTAACACACCCCTAATCCCAGCCCTAACCCTAATCCTAACTTTAGTGCCAACCCTAACCCTAACTTTAGCCGCAACCACCTAACCCTAATGGGAAAATGGAAATAAATACATTTTTTTAATTTTATTATTTTTCCCTAACTAAGGGGGTGATAAAGGGGGGTTTGATTTACTATTTATAGCGGGTTTTTATGATTGGCAGCTGTCACGCTAAAAGACGCTTTTTATTGCAAAAATAGTTTTTTGCATCGCCACATTTTGAGAGCTATAATTTTTGCATATTTTGGCCCACAGAGTCATGTGAGGTCTTATTTTTTGCGGTACGAGTTGACGTTTTTATTTGTACCATATTTGAGCAGGTGACATTTTTTGATCGCTTTTTATTTCGATTTTTGGGAGGTTAGAATGAACAAAAATCAGCAATTCATGAATTTCTTTTGGGGGAGGCGTTTTTATTGTTCCGCGTGTGGTAAAATTGATAAAGCAGTTTTATTCTTTGGGTCAGTACGATTATGGCGATACCTCATTTATATCATTTTTTATGTTTTGGCGCTTTTATAGAATAAAAACAATTTTATATAAAAAATAATTATTTTTGCATCGCTTTATTCTGCGAGCTATAACTTTTTTATTTTTTCGCTGATGATGCTGTATGGCAGCTCGTTTTTTGCGGGACAAGATGACATTTTCAGCGGTACCATGTTTATTTATATCGGTCTTTTTGATCGCGCGTTATTCCATTTTTTGTTCGGCGGTATGATGATAAAGCATTGATTTTTTGCTTCGTTTTTTTTTTTTTTTTTTTAAGGGGTTCATAAAGGGGTTAACTAGTGGGACAGTTTTATAGGGGGGGTCGTTACGGACACGGCGATACCAAATATGTGTACTTTTATTGTTTTGGTTTTTTTATTTACAGGAAGAAATGAATTTATTGGGGAATATTTTTTTTTTTTTTTATTTATTTTGGATTTTTTTTATAACATGTTTATTTTTATTTTTTTAACTTTTTTACTTTGTCCCAGGGTGGGACATCACTGTATTTTATCAAATCGCTGGTGTGACAGTGTGCACAGCACACTGTCACACCAGCGATCGCTCAGGCAGTGCAGCAGGCTTCTCAGTGTCTGCTCTCAGCAGGCACTGAGGAAGCCGCCTCCCTCCAGGACCCCGGCGCCATCTTGGATCCGGGTCCTGGGAGGGAGGAAGCCCTCAGAACAGTGCGATCACATCGCGCTGGTCTGAGGGTCTCAGGGGGGCGCGCAGGGAGCCCCACCCTGCGCGATCCTCCCCTGTGCCCCCAGTACACCGCGATCATGTTTGATCGCGGTGTGCTAGGGGTTAATGTTCCGGGAGCGGTCCGTGACCGCTCCTGACACACAGTCACGGGTGTCAGCTGTGATAATCAGCTGACACCCGGCGGCGATTAGCTGCGCTCCCCTCAGGAGCGCAGCTGATCGCCTATGACGTACTATCCCGTCCATGGGCAGAATGGCACGGGTTTTATGGACGGGATAGTACGTCTAATGTCAGAGAGGGGTTAAAGGGAAGACCGATAGTATCGGGCATTGACAGTCTTACCCAAAACTTAGGTCTGTATGTAGACAAAATTTTGAGGCCATTTGTTTCATCTCTCAGTTCATATACCAGGGACACAACCGACCTTCTTCTGAAAATAGAGAATATAGAGCTGAGTGACGATATGATCCTGGGATCAATTGATGTCGAGGCTCTGTATTCATCGATTCCACACGAGAAGGGCATCATGGCTGCAGAGTACTATTTAAAAACTAGAGGGCGACAATACAACGAACACAACCAATTTGTCCTAAAAGCCCTTGAATTTTGTCTGACAAGAAATTACTTTCTGTTTAACAGCAAGTACTTCCACCAGCTCAGGGGTACAGCCATGGGAAGTCCATGTGCGCCCTCTTACGCAAATCTGCTCCTGGGCTGGTGGGAGGAAAACGTTGTCTTTGGAGACACAGTGGAGGATAGAATTGTACTATGGCTTAGATACATCGACGACGTGTTTGTCATTTGGAGGGGTGATGTAGAGAGCTTTGGAGATTACGTTAAGGGTCTTAACAGCAATGACATTGGCCTCCACTTCACTTTTGAGGCTAATGTCCAAAGTATTTCTTTTTTGGACATTCTGATTGAGAGAAATAAAGATGGACAATTAGCCACCAAGACATATAGGAAACCAACTTCTTCCAACTCTCTACTCAGATGGAATCCAATCACCCCGTTCCCCTCAAAAAAGGTATCCCAAAGGGACAATATTTCAGGATTAAAAGAAACTGCTCTGATGTTAATAGCTTCAAAGAACAAGCTGACGATATAAGACAAAGATTCATAGAGAGGGGATACCCTGATCATGTTCTAAAAGACGCCTATAAGACAGCGCTTGCTCGAGAAAGAAGAGATCTTCTTACCCCCACACCTAAGCCAGAAGAAGAAAATATCGTCCGATTTATAACAAAATTCTCAAATGGGTCTAAGGAATTGAGAGAAATCATCACGAAACATTGGCCGATTCTATGTATGGACAAGGATCTGACCAACGTGATTCCCAATATTCCCCAAATTATTTTTAAAAAAGGACGATCTATAAAAGACAGACTAGTACGCAGCCGTTTTGCCCCCTCGGAATCGAATAGCCCCACATGGCTAGGCAGCCAACCAACAGGCTGCTATAGATGTGGGAGCTGCAAATATTGTGGATCTTTGAAACAAGGGAAAGAATTTACAAGCACCATTATCAAAGAAACCCACTCCATTAAACAATTCATTAATTGTAAATCCACCGGGGTCATTTACAACATTACCTGCAGATGCGGCGTACAATATGTAGGAAAAACTAGAAGAGAACTAAAGAAAAGGATAGGAGAACATCATAGGGACACCATCAACAAAAGAGACACCTCTGTTGCTAACCACGTCAATCATACACATGGAGGTGACACAAAAGTTCTTTCCTTTATGGGAAATGAAAAAATCAATAAACATCAAAGAGGAGGAGATTGGGACAAACGAATCCTACAAAAGGAAACTTTTTGGATTTTCCGTCTCCAAACCACCTACCCTAAGGGCCTAAACGAACGTCTTACCTTTTCTTCCTTCTTGTAGTGTAGGACCCAACAGGGCATCTAGAATAGGGTGAGCCGCCGTCGAGTGGGGGCGCCACTGCGCAGGTTTTAGGTGCCAACCTCCGCGTGAGGTAGGGTCTTAATAGATAGGGTGCAATAGGGTGATATTTAGAACGCACCCTTTCTATCCTTCCAAAGTAGGTCGGCTGTGTCCAAATGTATACATTCAACAATATATAAGAATTGATATTCTTCCACATGAATTCATACAAACATTCATCAAAAATAATGTAAACTGGTATAGGTATGTACGTTTTCTGTTTGAATTTTTATAACCAATTTGTCAAGCGCATTGAAAATCTATAAATAAAAGAATTTTGAATTATCTGCACATATACATTAATAAGGCTGTGAACCCTTTTGATAATTAAGATATTTTCTTCATTAGGGTTTCTTTGTAAGTACACCTAAATATCTTATAACCTAACATAAGTATGGAAATAAATGTGTGTACTTCTTTAAAAGATGACAGCCAGATATATTACTGCATGAATTGCAGACACCAATCCTGGTTTAGTCTAAAGGCGAATTTCTCTAGAAACCGGAAGTGACGTTCCGAGAGAAACAAACGTTCTGCATTCACCGCGCATGCGCCCCATGGGCAAGACGATGCGTTCAAAATACCGGAAGTTACGCACCTGGCGTCCGGAAACCACCCTTCACAAAAAATACCCGGTAACTATAAAAGGGAGATTTGCACATACCGTCATCCCTGTCTTTTTTACAGAAAGCATCACACCTCCCCTGATGAATCCAGACCGATGAAACGCGTTGGGAGAGCCTTAGGGGTAGAGACCGCATGACATATGTTTGGTTAATGCGCGTCTCCCCCAGGCTGAACTTACACATATGCCCATACAAGGATGATACAGATGAGTACCATATAAATATATTCCCACAGTGAGACCGATTTAGTACAGAGTAATTATAGCTCTGGGGCTCCTTAGATGGGTATATGACGATCAGTATCAGAGGCATACTAATTCTTGACAGGAAATGTATTTATACATATACCGAGCTCCAAAAACGTCTGAGAGCCTTTTTATATAACCACTGATAAAACGTATATTTACATGTGGATTGTTGTAGAACTACGAATGACAATCATTTAATAATGTATTTTCATGTCTGATATGTAATGCCCTTCCCCAAAGCAATTATTGGGTAATATCATGGGGCTATAAACCATACAGAAGAGTGAATCATAATTTGATATACATAATTTAACTTTATGATGCTTTTAAGTGTATACCGATAAGAGTTCCTTTTGAGAGTGAACAGATATTAGGTATACAGGCCGAATCGTTCCTAATTATATACACTAAAGGAACAAATTGGGTTATACATATAGGATCAAATTATAGTGAGCTACATTATATATATATATATATATATATATATAAATAGCCATAAAACAAATCAGTGTTTTTTTACCTCTATTCTCTCTTTATTTTTCACTTACACTTTTTTCGGGTTTTTGTATCACTTGCACAATAGCACCAATTTTCTTCTCTTTTACATCTTGATTAAAAGTTAAGTTTTATCAATCTGCCACTTAATTAATCCAGTCAGAAAGTCTCCTCTATCAAAAGCGCCAACCAGAAAGCCCCCTCCATCAATAGAGCCAGTCAGAAAGTCCCCTCCATCTACAGTTTGTCAGAAAGTCACCCCCATGAACAGTTTTAGTTAAAATGTCCGGCCTATCAACAGTGCTAGTCAGAAAGTCTCCTCTATCAATAGTGCGAACCAGAAAGTCCCCTCCATCAACAGTGCCAGCCAGAAAGTCCCCTCCATCTACAGTTTCTGTCAGAAAGTCACCCCCATGAACAGTGTCAGTTAAAATGTCCGGCCTATCAACAGTGCTAGTCAGAAAGTCTCCTCTATCAATAGCGCGAACCAGAAAGTTCCCTCCATCAACAGTGCCAGCCAGAAAGTCCCCTCCATCTACAGTTTCTGTCAGAAAGTCACCCCCATGAACAGTTTCAGTTAAAATGTCCGGCCTATCAACAGTGCTAGTCAGAAAGTCTCCTCTATCAATAGCGCAAACCAGAAAGTCCCCTCCATCAACAGTGCAGCCAAAACCCAGCAAAAGTCTTCTCTATCAATAGTGCCAACCCGAAAGTTCCCTTTCATCAACAGTACCAGTTAGAAAGCCTCTCATCATCCAGTCTCAAAAGTGCCACATAGAAAGTCTCATCAACAAACAGTGTCAGTAAGAAAGTCCCCTCTGTCAGAGAATACACCAATAATAGTTCTTTCTTCAAAGCTTTTGGCCAAGAAGCCCTTCCTCCTTTCTTCCCAGACAGTGTGGGTCTGAGCCATTCCCATCAAGAGTGCCCCCACTGACAGTCCCTCTATTAAATGTGAAAGCAATAGAGCACCCGTATCAACATTGTCACCATGACCTGCCAACATATGATCACTCACATTTCTGTTCCTCTTACCCATTTGGCAGAGTGGTCAGTGACTGGCCACTCTTGCCAGATTCATACCTTTCTGTCTTTAAATTAGTAGTTAGTATACTGAATGTTCAGAAATTTTTTTTTTTTTGTGTGGATTTGTTTAAAAGTTAAAATGAGTATTTGAAGCAGGTATATGTCAATGTTGAAGTGTATGTGCTTCAAACTCCACGTAAAATAAACCCTGTGTGAACATACTCTAAAAGTAACAACAGTAACACAAATTATCCGTAGGAAATCATGAATAATTAATAGCATAGACAATCCATTCTGATTTCCACTAAATGGATCTGACCTCCTGTTATGATTTACATATTTCCTGTAAAAATAATCTTTTGTTCCTCCTTATATTACAAAACACAAGTAATGCAAAAACCTTGTGAAACACAAAACAGCTCGGTTCCAGCTGCATTGAACAATACTGCTATGAGCTCATTCCTCCAAGTGTTTCTTCACCCTTCACAAAGCTGAAAACGGAGCATGGAAAATAATAAGATGCTCTTTATTGGCGACAATGCAGAAACACAAAAGCTTTTCCCCCCTTTATACTCCAAAATGCAGAATTGCTGCATTTATACAAGTTTAAGTTCAAGGTTTCGTGACTGATTTTCACTGCTGAAGAATGTTGCAAATGTGACAGGCTTGATAATTGGTGGAAAAGTCATAGTGTGTAAACCAGAGTGAATGGAAAATACTGTTTTGTACTAGAAAAGGCAGGGAGCGATCACCTGTCCCATTTTACGAGCACTTAAGTATCCACCAAATACAGATGGCTGAGAGTTTGCTACAATTGTAACCAACCTAAAGAAACACCTGCAGTGCCAACTAAAGAAATGAGACTTCAAATGATACACTCCACCATCAGTGATACATAATATTATATAATAAACACAGTGAGGTCACAATACATAGGGTGATATCTATGCAGAAGAATAATGATGTCACAGCACTGGAAAATAAGTGATGACATCACAGTGAAGATGTGATGTACAATGTATCACACTGCAAGGATAATGTACAATGTTGATGTCACAGTATGTGAATAACAAACTGTGATGTCATAAATAAAACATTTTAAAACAATATAGGTAGTGACATCACAGCTAATGGATGAGGTTTAACGGCATTATAGAAGTAGTGCATAGTGTGATGTCGTAAGTGGCCAAACGCTTTCAGACTGACACAAATTTTGCTTTTCACAAAGTTTGCTGCTTCAGTGTTTTTAGATCTTTTATTCACACGTGTCTACGCATTTCATACATTTTTAAACTTTTATTGACAAAAACATGAAGTTTATGCAAAGACTTAATATTTACAGAGTTCACCCTTATTTTTCCAGACTTCTGACCCTTCTCCCAGCAGCTGGACATCAGCTAAGCGGCCAAATCCTGACTGATGGCCACCCATTCTTGTCTAATCGGTGCTTGGAGATTAACACAATTTCTGTGTTTTTGTTTGTACACCTGTGTTTGACGATTGCACACAGGTTCTCAAAGGGTATGAGATCCGGGCATGTGGCATGTGTCATGGACACAAAATTTTAATGTTTTGTTCACTGAGACTCTTAGTTATCACTTTTGTCTTGTAACATGGTCTCCATCAAGCTGGAAAAAGCATTTTGCATCACCAAATTTCTCCTTGATTGGGATAACTTGCTCTTGGAGGGTTCGTTATTCCTGGCATTGATCTTAGGCAAAATTGTGAGCGAGCCACTCCATGGATGAAAAGAGACCCTACACATGAGTGGTCTCAGGATGCTTTATAGTTGGCAGAATACAGTATTCTAGACAATCATTCTTCCAGATATCTCAAACAGTCTGAAAGGGGCTTCCTCAGAGAATATATCTTTACCCCAGTCCTCTGTAGTCCAAACGTTGCACTTCCTATAGAATGTCAATCTGTTCTTGATGTTTTTCTTGGAGAGAAGTGTCTTCTTTGCTTCTTGATACAAGGCCAGTCTCGCAAAAAAAAATGTCTTCCTGTGCATACAAATGCTCTGACAGCTGCCTGCTGCCATTCCCAAGTAAGCTGTGCACTGTTGTTGTAGCAATCTCATTGTCAAATACTCTTTAGGAGATTGTCCTGACACTTGCTGTACTTTATTTGGTGCCCTGAAGCTTTCTTCACTGCAGTTGAACCTCTATCTTTGAAATTCTTGATGATCCGATAAATGGTCGATTGAGGGGCAACCTTACAAGCAGCAATATCCCTACTAAAAATTTTGCCCATTTTTCTTTGCACACTCACTCACTCTCTCTCAGTGACATTGGATGAAGGTGTCTGTGAACAGCAATTTTCAAGTTTTGCTACCGATTCTCAATGGAATGTAGGTATTTACATCTGGACTTTGACATAGCTATTCACACACATGAATAGGCTTTGCTCTAAACCATCCATTGTAGCACTGGCAGTTTGATTAGGGCTGTTGTCCTGCTAGAAGATAAACTTGCACCCAGTCTCAAGTTTTTACCAGCCTCTAACAAGTTTTCCTCCAGGATTGCCCTGTATTTAGTTCCATCTGTCTTCCCGTTAACTCTGACCAGCTTCTCTGTCCCTGCTAGACAAAAGTCTCCCCACAGCATGATGCTGATACCACCATGTATAATGTTGGGGATGGTGTTTTCAGGGCTATGTGCAATGTCAGTTTCCTGCCACACATAACTTTTGAATTAAGCCCAAAAAGTTTTACTTTGGTCTCATCTTCTTTCACATGCTAGCTGTGTCACCTACATGGCTTTTTGCAAACTGTAAACTTGACTTCTTATGACTTGCTTTCAAAAACTACAGCAAAACCAAAGAAATGAGACGGAGCACAAGGTGGTATACATGCAATGCGTAAGAGTAGGTTCACACCGTGGCCATTTCACAGACAAAACTTAAGAAAAAAACCAAATTGAACACATGCAATATATTAAGTAAATAAATAAGTAGCAATAGTACATGTAAATAACATAGGGGACTTAGTTAACACTATTTTGATAAAAAAGCATAAAAGCCATCCTACCGTGACAAGGTGTACCCAGGGTGGTCCTATCTTCTAGTTGTGCAAATCATTAGCAAGGGCCATGTGGCCATCATTAGAAAACTACATGTTATGTTTCGGTAGCTGAGGAGTGCAGGTAAAAAAGGCAATACACCAGAGCAGTTGGAATCTATGGGATTGCAGTACCCTGACTAACCACCACAACTAGAGGCAGCCGTGGAGCGTTCCTACGTTGGTCCTAGACGCCTCGTCACAGCCTGAGAAACTAACTACACCTAAAGATAGAAATAGGAAAGCTATCTGCCCCGGAGCAGAACCCCAAAGATAATAGAAAGCCCCCAAACATGTAATGGCGGTTAGACAAGAGGAAATACTGACACAGAAAGAAAATAGAATGAGCAAACGCTGGGGGCCAAACTATCTAAATAGAAAAGGACAGGAAGGGTACTTACTGCAATCCCAGAAAACCCTGAAAAACACCAACTCTACTAATTTCAAAATCACCTGAGATCACACGACCTCTACCACCTAAATTAGCTCTCTGGTGTAACAAAATCAAAACAGTAGCCACTGAAAAAACTGGAAAAAGCAAAAGAACAAAACTCAGTGGCTAAACTAAACTGAGAAGGCAGAAGCCCCGGAGGGGACCCAGAAGGCCCCCAAAGAAGTGCAGGACAAAATGCAAAAATATAGCAACAACACAAAAGAAGAAAAATTCTTATCTGGTAGCAGGAGATGCAGACACGACACAGCAGGCTACAAGGGAAACTGGAATGAAGGATTCAGACCAGAACAATTGATCACCGGCAACCCTGATGGGAAAATGACTCCCTTATATAAGACCAGTCAGTAACACCTGATTCCCAGTCCTCACAATCTTCACTAGTACCGCTTGTAACCACCAGAGGGAGCCTCTGCTCAGAACTCATCTCAAACCCATTCACAACAGTACTCCCCCCTTGAGGAGGGGTCACCGAACCCTCATTTTAGCAACCAGGTCGGTCAGGATGAGTTCTATGATACGCACGGATAAGTCTCCTAGCATGGATGTCCGAAGCAAACACCCAAGAATTGTCTTCCTGACCATAACCTCTCCATTTAACCAAATACTGGAGTCTTCGTCTAGAAAAACGAGAATCCAATATTTTCTCAACCACATACTCCAGATTGCCCTCAACCAAAACAGGGTCAGGAGGCACAGTAGCAGGAACCACTGGCTCAACAAACCTCTTCAACAAGGACTTGTGGAACACGTTATGGATCTTAAATGTCCCTGGAAGAAGCAAACGAAAAGAAACAGGATTAATAATCTCCATGATCTTATAAGGTCCAATGAACCTAGGCTTAAATTTAGGAGATGCTACTCTCATAGGAATATTCTTTGAGGACAACCAGACCAAGTCCCCCACTTTAAACCGAGGACCATCAGTCCTATGCCGGTTAGCAAACCGCTGGGCCTTCTCCTGAGAGAGGGACAACCTCTCCACTACCTGGTCCCAAATCTGTTGCATACGCTCAACAACAGAGTCAACACCTGGACAGACAGAAGCTTCCGTCTGTCCTGAAGAAAATCGAGGGTGAAAACCAGAATTACAGAAAAACGGAGACATCAAAGTGGCAGAGCTAGCCCTATTATTAAGAGCAAACTCAGCCAAAGGCAAAAAAGAGACCCAGTCATCCTGATCAGCAGACACAAAGCATCTTAGATAAGTCTCTAATGTCTGGTTTGTTCTCTCAGTTTGACCATTGGTCTGAGGATGAAATGCCGAGGAGAAAGACAATTGAACACCCAGTTTAGAACAAAAAGTCCTCCAAAATCTGGAAACAAACTGGACTCCTCTGTCAGACACAATGTTCTCAGGAATGCCGTGTAAACGAACCACGTGCTGAAGAAACAACGGCACCAGTTCAGAGGAGGAAGGCAACTTAGGTAATGGCACAAGATGTATCATTTTGGAAAACCTATCACAAATTACCCAGATGGTGGTCATTCTCTGAGAAACAGGAAGATCGGAAATGAAATCCATAGAGATATGGGTCCATGGTCTCTTGGGCACAGGCAATGGCATCAACAAACCACTAGAGCGAGAGCAAGGCTTGGAGCGAGAGCAAGTCCGCAGGACTGCACAAATTCCCTGACATCGCGAGACAAGGTAGGCCACCAAAAGGACCGACTAACCAAGTCTCTGGTACCAAAAATTCCGGGATGCCCAGCCAATGCGGAACAATGAATCTCAGACATCACACTCTTTTTCCATTGGTCCGGGACAAACAATTTTCCAACAGGGCAGCGCTCGGGCCTATCCTCCTGACACCCCTCCAGAGCAAGTCTCAAATTGGGCGAGATGGCGGAAAGAACTACACCCCCTTTCAAAATAACAGAAGGATCAGATAACTCAGGAGAGTCCGCAAGGAAACTCCTCGAGAGGGCATCCGCCTTAACATTCTTAGTGCCAGGAAGAAAGGAAACCACAAAATTAAAACGTGTGAAAAACAAGGCCCACCTGGCCTGTCTAGGATTGAGTCGCTTGGCAGATTCCAGATAGACCAGATTCTTATGGTCCGTAAGGACCACCACCTGATGTTTGGCTCCCTCCAGCCAATGTCTCCACTCTTCAAAAGCCCACTTCATGGCCAATAACTCCCGATTACCCACGTCATAATTACGTTCAGTAGGAGAAAATTTTCGAGAGAAAAAGGCACAAGGGTTACTTTTAGAGGTCTCTGGATCTTTTTGGGACAAAACGGCACCTGCCCCAATTTCAGAGGCATCAACCTCACCTGAAATGGCAGAGAAACATCAGGCTGCCGTAGAACAGGAGCAGAAGTGAATCTCTGCTTAAGTTCCTGAAATGCAGAGACTGCCTCAGGAGGCCAATTCACCACATCAGAACCCTTTCTGGTCAAATCAGTTAATGGTTTAACAATAACCGAGAAATTACCAATAAATTTACGATAAAAATTGGCAAAACCCAAAAATCTCTGAAGAGCCTTTAATGAAGTAGGTTGGACCCAATCACAGATGGCCTGAACCTTGACCGGGTCCATTTCAATAACAGATGGGGACAAAATGAATCCAAGAAATGAGATCTTCTGTACGCCAAAAAGACACTTTGATCCCTTCACATACAGAGCATTATCCCTCAAAATCTGGAACACAGTCCGAACATGTTTCACATGAGAGTCCCAGTCATTAGAAAAAATCAAGATATCATCCAAATAAACAATCAGAAATTTGTCCACAAAATCCCTGAAAATGTCATTCATGAAGGACTGGAAGACGGAAGGGGCATTAGTGAGCCCAAAGGGCATCACTAGGTACTCAAAATGCCCTTCAGGGGTATTGAATGCCGTCTTCCATTCATCCCCGTGCTTAATGCGAATAAGGTTATACGCCCCCCTGAGGTCAAGCTTGGTAAACCAAGTAGCGTTTTTCACCCTGGAAAACAGGTCAGAAATCAAGGGTAACGGGTATTGATATTTCACAGTAATATTGTTCAAGAGACGATAATCAATACACGGCCTTAATGAACCATCTTTTTTGGCCACAAAGAAAAAACCGGCACCTAAGGGTGAAGAGGATGGTCTGATATGACCCTTCTCCAATGATTCCTTGATATAAGACCGCATAGCGTCATGTTCAGGTACAGACAAGTTAAAAAGGCGACCTTTAGGGAATTTACTACCCGGCACTAATTCAATAGCGCAGTCATAGCTCCTATGGGGGGGCAAGGATGCAGATTTACTTTCGCTAAACACATCAGAAAAATCAAACAAAAAGTCAGGAACATCCTGAGCTTGGGGGGAGGCAGAAAAAATAGGAGTGTTGGTATTAACACATTGGCAGCCCCAACTGGTTACAGACACAGATTTCCAATCCAAAACAGGATTATGAGACTGTAACCAAGGGAAACCCAGCACGATAATGTCATGCAGATTATATAGAACCAAAAATTTGCAGCACTCCTGGTGATCAGGTTCAACCCTCATTATCACCTGAGTAGAAAACTGGGGTTTATTCTCAGCCAAAGGGGTAGAATCGATCCCCAGTAGGGGAATAGACTTCTGTAGGGGTATCAAGGGAAACCCACAACGTTTAGCAAAATCATAATCCATCAGGTTAATAGCTGCTCCAGAATCAACGAAAGCCTGAGCAGAAAATGAGGACAGAGAGCATATCAGAGTGACAGTTAATAAAAACTTAGTCTGAACACTACCCAAGACAACTGAGCGTGCAAAACGTCTTCCCCGCTTAGGGCAGACTGAAATAGCATGAGAGGCATCACCACAGTAGAAACATAACCTATTGCGCTTTCGAAACTCATGACGCTGTGCCCCAGACACCACTCCATCACACTGCATGGGCTCAGAAGCTGGCTCACAAGGCAACACCACTCCACGCATACTTCTCTGCTCACGCAAACGTCTGTCAATTTGAATCGCTAATGACATAGAATCATTGAGACCAGAGGGGACAGGGAATCCCACCATAACATCCTTTACATTATCCGACAGACCCTTCTGGAAAAGGGCCGCCAAAGCGTCGTCATTCCATTTGGTCAGGACTGCCCACCTACGGAATCTCTGACAGTATAACTCAGCGTCATCAAGCCCCTGATTTAATGCCAACAAGGCTTTTTCAGCTTGATCAGTGACATTAGGCTCATCGTACAATAACCCCAAAGCCTGAAAAAACGCATCAACATCACTCAAAACAGGATCCCCAGGTATCAGGGAAAAAGCCCAATCCTGAGGATCGCCGCGCAGGAGAGAGATGATAATTTGAACCTGCTGCGCTGCGTTTCCTGAGGACTTAGATTTTAAGGCAAAAAACAATTTACAATTATTTTTGAAATTCTGAAACTTAGCTCGATCCCCTAAAAACAAATCTGGCATGGGGATCCTAGGTTCCACAACAGGCAACCCAGCAAGATAGATAGCAATACTCCGAACCTCAGTGGCAAGCTGATCCACACGGCCAGACAACTGTGCAAACTCCATTGGGAGAAAAGATCCTCCCCAGCACCCAGAGATACAGAGGGAAAAAAAAAAAAAAATGCAACAAACAGAAAAATATCTCTGACAACTCTGACAACCTTTTTTTCTATCACAATATTTTTTCCCTTCTGTGAGTACCATACAATTTTCAATTTTTAGGCCGGTGATACTGTTATGTTTCGGTAGCTGAGGAGTGCAGGTAAAAAAGGCAATACACCAGAGCAGTTGGAATCTATGGGATTGCAGTACCCTGACTAACCACCACAACTAGAGGCAGCCGTGGAGCGTTCCTACGTTGGTCCTAGACGCCTCGTCACAGCCTGAGAAACTAACTACACCTAAAGATAGAAATAGGAAAGCTATCTGCCCCGGAGCAGAACCCCAAAGATAATAGAAAGCCCCCAAACATGTAATGGCAGTTAGACAAGAAGAAATACTGACACAGAAAGAAAATAGAATGAGCAAACGCTGGGGCCCAAACTATCTAAATAGAAAAGGACAGGAAGGGTACTTACTGCAATCCCAGAAAACCCTGAAAAACACCAACTCTACTAATTTCAAAATCACCTGAGATCACACGACCTCTACCACCTAAATTAGCTCTCTGGTGTAACAAAATCAAAACAGTAGCCACTGAAAAAACTGGAAAAAGCAAAAGAACAAAACTCAGTGGCTAAACTAAACTGAGAAGGCAGAAGCCCCGGAGGGGACCCAGAAGGCCCCCAAAGAAGTGCAGGACAAAATGCAAAAATATAGCAACAACACAAAAGAAGAAAAATTCTTATCTGGTAGCAGGAGATGCAGACACGACACAGCAGGCTACAAGGGAAACTGGAATGAAGGATTCAGACCAGAACAATTGATCACCGGCAACCCTGATGGGAAAATGACTCCCTTATATAAGACCAGTCAGTAACACCTGATTCCCAGTCCTCACAATCTTCACTAGTACCGCTTGTAACCACCAGAGGGAGCCTCTGCTCAGAACTCATCTCAAACCCATTCACAACAACTACACATGAAAACAAGACCTCTTAAGAAGGTCCTCAGGTTTGATACTAGTTCTTTACTAAAAAAAAACAAGAAAAAAAGCAAAATTAGCATATACCCTATAGTAAATAATTAAGTAAATAGTAATAGTGAAAGTAAATAGCTTGGGTACTTGAATAACACTATTTTGATCAAAAAACGTAAAATAATCCATCCAACCATGACAAGGTGTACCCGGTTGGGGATGGTGCTATCCTGTCTCTAGTATTAAAACCTTGTGTCAGCCAATCTCAATGTGAATAAGGGCAAAACATGAGCCTCTTCTAAGGCTGGATAAAATGAGCACCTCATTTTTATGGTGTACAGTGAAATTCCTCTTATTCAACATCCACAATTCTCAAACAATTTCTGTATAAAATATATGCCAAACCAGTCGAGGCATGATGTAAAATTAATGTGCTTCCTACAAAAGAACATAAAATCCTAGAATATAGAACAGGACAATTGTAATCTACTTGTTGGCTTGCATTGTATCAAAACATAGAAAACAAGTCCTTGCTCTTTGTGGACTTTTTTATTAAATTGGTAAACACACAGCTAATAAAAGTTGCATGCAATTTACTGGGAGGTTAACAAACGAGTGAGTCTATTTGCTGAGAAATGCACTGCTCTCTTATAAGACAGGTCATGGCACTCCACTAGCAGACATTGTTCATTCCCTTAGAGAACGCCAATTATAACTGGAAAATACAGAAGAAGCCATAAATGTGAATGCATGAATACTGAAGCTTGAATGGAATGATTAAAAGCAGCCTTCACTGGCACCAAGTAACAAAGAAGCAGGTTTACTTGAGGCATAACTACTGAAGGCAACATAGGAGCCTTTACACCATTCATCAGTGGATGAACAATTATCCCATCGCTCAGAATTGTAGGCTCTTCTATTTGTAATCTGTGGACTATTTGGAGAAATTTGGTAAATTATCTATCCTAATTAATATTTGTAACCAATTTTGCCTTAAAAAGAAACTCCATATTTGATAAACATTGCCTTTATAATCAGAAATATATATACGGTATTTAGAAACTATCAACAAGCAGGGTAGGTGCCAAAAAAATGTATGGCAAAAATAACAAGGATGGTTAAGGCTGTGCTCATGTTGCTGATCTACATTTTGATTGTACTCCAGAAAAAGTCCTGATATACATGTCTGAAGGATTACGTTATATGACTGAGGCAACAAAAGTGCCCCTTCGGCCTTCACATGGCAGCTATACAGCCAAAAAGATATATTATTATTATTTATTATTATAGCGCCATTTAATCCATGGCGCTTTACATGTGAGGTGGGGTATACATAAAAAATACAAGTACAGTAATCTTAGACAATACAAGTTACAACTGGTACAGTAGGAGACAGTACCCTGCCCGTGAGGGCTCACAATCTACAAGGGATGGGTGAGGATACAGTAGGCGAGGGTAGAGCTGGTCGTGCAGCGGTTTGGTGGATCTGTGGTTACTGCAGGTTGAAGGCTTGTCGGAAGAGGTGGGTCTTCAGGTTCTTTTTGAAGGTTTCCACGGTAGGTGAGAGTTTGATATGTTGGGGTAGAGAGTTCCAGAGTAGGGGGGATGCGCGGGAGAAATCTTGTATGCGATTGTGGGAAGAGGAGATAAGAGGGGAGTAGAGAAGGAGATCTTGTGAGGATCGGAGGTTGCGTGCAGGTAGGTACCAGGAGACGAGGTCACAGATGTATGGAGGACACAGGTTGTGGATGGCTTTGTATGTCATGATTAGGGTTTTGAACTGGAGTCTTTGTGTAATGGGGAGCCAGTGCAGGGATTGACAGAGGGGAGAGGCCGGGGAATAGGGGGGGGGACAGGTGGATTAGTCGGGCAGCAGAGTTTAGAATAGATTGGAGGGGTGCAAGAGTGTTAGAGGGGAGGCCACAGAGCAGGAGGTTGCAGTAGTCGAGGCGGGAGATGATGAGGGCATGGACTAGGGTTTTTGCAGATTCTTGGTTGAGGAATGTACGGATACGTGAGATATTTTTGAGATATATAGAATAGCTTAGTAGGCAATTCCATACAGTAATACCCAGTAAAAAAGTACAACACGTGGTAAAATGTTAATACACTCGGATCTTATGGTTGAGAGATGCCACTGTATGGCCAACAGGGGCATTTGTTTAATGCATATGTCATGAGCTTTTAAATTGAGGCTTTAGGCGTAATGTTAAAAAAAATGTTTTACAATGGAAGGTAAATAATTGAAAGTTAGAATCAGTGAAAATACAATTTTCCATGTTACATATACAATAAATATACATAAACAGCCAAGTCAATGTTAAAGCCCATAATGTACTTCAGAGGAGCACTAACAATTCTGCTGGTGGAGTAGTAGCGGTGCCTGAATGACACTGCCGGGCATGACTCAAATACGGTACAGTAGACGAGGAGGCAGAAACAAATCACTGATGTGAAGACATGGGGTCAGCGGGTGCACTAGCCGAAGTCGCATGGATCGGGACACATACCGCTGATTGTCCACTCTCCTTTCCCATGGGCAGCACACTACTCAGAGAACACAGGTAAAACAGTGTGGCAATAATTTATTGAACCGCCAACAAACAACAGCATAGAGAACAGTCCCAGCCAAACACCCAAGATGGTGCAAATTACAGAGTCTCACCCTTCCGCTGACCCATCGGGATTAGAGCTGCTTTCCAGATCCATCTACCCCCACCAGTGGCACTCCACTTTGGTGAGCCCCCACAGTGAGGAGGTAACAACAAGTTTAGGAAGTTAACTGATAACAGTGAGGTATGTGGCCAGGTGACCTGATTGTCCCAACCTGGAATCTTCAAGACGTTTCTGGGGATTCAATGATGGTCAATGAAGCTTATCTGTGCTCTTCCAGCTGGGGCCATGGTCCCCTAATCTGACATCCTGTAGTCTCTCTTGGAACAGAGGAAAAAGTCTCCTTATATACCATAGTTCACAATGGTCCTTCAAGCCAGAAAAGTCTGTGTTTTCTTGACTAACCAGAAAAAACACATAAATTCAAAAGTCAACATATAGATAACAGTCAATGACTCATGGCTTACTGATAATAGACGTCTGGTTAATTAATATAAAATGATGTGTTGTCACATTGCTTCCCCATCTTAATTAGCCAGACGTGATAGGATTCTGATCATCCTTCTCCACTTATTCGGGACAGTCTACAGCATGTTTTTAAGCGCAGTCACAAATGTAAGAGGTCTCACCTTCAGGAGAACAAAACTTTGTATCATCCAGTTTCCTTAGAGCATATTCCATGTCTTCCTTGCAAAAAACCCTCCAAATGTAATTGAGGAGAAACGACTCGTATGCATTGTGTCAGCACTAGTGTTGAGCATTCCGATACCGCAAGTATCGGGTATCGGCCGATATTCGCTGTATCGGAATTCCGATACTTAGTTCCGATATTTTTCCAAATATCGTATACCGGAATCGGAAGTTCCCATAATTCTTTGAGAGGCAATGTGATTTTAGTCAGCCAATGAGGAATCTTATGAAGTGTGGGCACATCCTGTAATGCTGCGGTCATCTTAACTAATGGCATGGCTGTGATTGGCTGCTGAAATGATGTCAGAATGCACTATAAAAGGCGCCGCCGCCATTTTAGCATCACTGTGCTGTGAACTCAGTTAGGGACAGAACGCTGTTCTGCTGACTTTGAGGGACAGTTAGATATTGCGATTTTGTGTACTGGGCTTTAGGCAGGCTAGTTTACCAACCGCTGTGTAAAGCTTCCTTTTGCCAGTGTTGTTTTAACAGCTCTGTGCAAGGTGTGTGTGAGAGTGCAGGTGACGCTGCAGTTTGCTCTGCATGCAACGCTGTCTGTAGGCATCTGCACGTGTCACTCACAGACTCTTTTTTTTTTCTTCAGTGTAATTCTTGCTGCTCCATGCAATTTAACTATTAGTGTGACGCGCTTCCATCCGTATCCAATACATTGGTTGCAAACACTATAGAAGTAGACAAAGGAGTAACCTTTCACAGATTGTGAACAGTTGTGTTTCAGTGTTCACTTCAGTCTGTGTTTTTTATTTTTTGAGTGCACATCACGCTCCAGTTACTTGTTCAAGCACTGCTGCTTGTACTCTGCTGAGCGTGTCTCAGTGCCGCATCCTTTTCATTTTTCTCCAATTGGTGCTGCTCCATTATATTTAAAATCTAATCTATTAGTGTGACGCGCTTTTATCCGTATCCAATACATTGGTTGCAAACACTATAGAAGTAGACAAAGGAGTAGCCTTTCACAGATTGTGAACAGTTGTGTTTCAGTGTTCACTTCAGTCTGTGTTTTTTATTTTTTGAGTGCACATCACGCTCCAGTTACTTGTTCAAGCACTGCTGCTTGTACTCTGCTGAGCGTGTCTCAGTGCCGCATCCTTTTCATTTTTCTCCAATTGGTGCTGCTCCATTATATTTGAAAAAAATCTAATCTATTAGTGTGACGCGCTTCCATTCGTATCCAATACATTGGTTGCAAACACTATAGAAGTAGACAAAGGAGTAGCCTTTCACAGATTGTGAACAGTTGTGTTTCAGTGTTCACTTCAGTCTGTGTTTTTTATTTTTTGAGTGCACATCACGCTCCAGTTACTTGTTCAAGCACTGCTGCTTGTACTCTGCTGAGCGTGTCTCAGTGCCTCATCCTTTTCATTTATCTCCAATTGGTTCTGCTCCATTCCATTTAAAATCTAATCTATTAGTGTGACGCGCTTCCATCCGTATCCAATACATTGGTTGCAAACACTATAGAAGTAGACAAAGGAGTAGCCTTTCACAGATTGTGAACAGTTGTGTTTCAGTGTTCACTTCAGTCTGTGTTTTTTATTTTTTGAGTGCACATCACGCTCCAGTTACTTGTTCAAGCACTACTGCTTGTACTCTGCTGAGCGTGTCTCAGTGCCTCATCCTTTTCATTTATCTCCAATTGGTGCTGCTCCATTATATTTGAAAAAAATCTAATCTATTAGTGTGACGCGCTTCCATCCGTATACAATACATTGGTTGCAAACACTATAGAAGTACAGAAAGGAGCCTTTCACAGATAGTGAACAGTTGTCTGCAGTGTTCACTGCAGTCTCTGAGGAATAACCACACTTAGGCCTTATAACTTTTCTGACTTTCTTTATCAATCTACCAAGATGAAGAAGGCAGGGAGTAAGGCACGTGGTCGTGGCCGTGGAGTTTCAGCAGGGAGAGGACGTGGGGATTCTGTGGCTGCTGCCGCACCCAGTGACACAGCATCCACCAGTTTTCCCCGTGAGCGTTCCTTTATGCGCACTTTTGTAGGAGCTCAGCGTACCCCCCTGCTGCGGGAAGAACAAATTGATGCCGTTGTTGGTTGGATGGCAGCCAATGCATCGACTTCAATTCCTTCCACCTCCTCTCAGGACCACAGCACTGTTGAACAACCATCTGTCTCTTCACCGCCTGCCAAATTGCCCAGGCAGTCAGAGAGTTCTGAACTGGAGCCAGCTGAGTCTCTGCTTCTGTTCTCAGAATCTGTTGGCTTGCAAACAGGGGCCCAGCCAAGCAGCATTCTGGAATGTGAAGAAGAGGCAGTATGCAGTGATGGCACAACAGCTGTGTCTCTCTGAATGTGAAGAGGCGGGTGAGCCAGTGCCGATGGTCAGCACACCGCAGAACGCATCTGATGATGATGAGACTCAGGTGCCATTTTCTGTTGAGCATGGTGCTGGCCAGACCACCCAACAGCAGCAGGTGTTGGAAGAGGGTAGTGGAGATGATGAGGTCCAAGACCCAACATGGCGTGAGGAACAGGAAGGTGGTGGTAGCAGCTCTGAGGAAGAGATTGCCCCAACGGTCCAAACAGTAGGGAGAGGTAGGCTGCAGATCGGTTGCCTGTAGCCTCCAGTTTAGCACCCGTTTGTAGCAGTTCTCTTCCAACAGCCAAAACGGGCGCTCCCAGGACTTGCACTGCGTGGTCCTTTTTTGACACACTTGCAGATGATATTTGCTATGTCAAATGCAAGCTGTGTAATCAAAAAGTAAAAAGAGGTAAAAATGTCAGTAACCTTAATACCACAAATATGTGGAAACATGTGCGGTCAAAGCACGTGGTTGAGTTCCAAAGACACACTGGAGATGTAGGCCAACCTACAGCAGCACCTACATCTTCAGCTCGTGTTGGAGCCTCTTCCTCCAGCTCACACACAGCTGGTTCGGCTTCCTCACAGGATCGCCATGGAAGAACCTCTGTCACTGTTGTCCAGAGACCCAGTGTTATTCCACCCACAGCTGCAAGTTCCCTGTCATCCTCACACTCCCAGGCCACAAAACAGCCATCGGTAGCACAGGCATGGGATAAAAGACGGCCATACTCGGCAAACCATCCACGAGCACAGGCTCTGAATGCTGGCATTGCAAAACTCCTGTCCCTTGAAATGCTGTCATTCAGGCTGGTGGAGACTGACAGTTTCCGTAACTTAATGGCATTGGCAGTCCCACAATACAATGTGCCCAGCCGATTTTATTTCAGCAGGCAAGCCGTCCCTGGTCTGCAAAAGCATGTTGAGGGAAAAATTAAACATGCGCTACTAAACGCCGTCAGTAGCAAGGTCCACCTGACCACCGATGCGTGGACCAGTACCCATGGCCAGGGACGATACCTTTCCCTCACTGCCCATTGGGTCAATGTTGTGGAGCCGGGTACAGATCTTGCGAGTGGCGCTGTACGTGTTCTGCCAACTCCAAGGATTGCAGGAATCAAGTCTGTCCACATTGACTCCTCCTCCTACTCCAGTTCCTCAGAATCATCGCTGCAGGAGCCGTCACGGTCTACCTCCACATGGACCCGTGAACGCTTACCTGATGCGACCGATATGAGCACAGCCGTGGCCAAACGTCAACAGGCCGTCCTGAAATTAATTTCCATGGGGAATCGAAGCCACACAGCGCAGGAGCTCTGGAATGCCATCAAGCAGGAGAGCGACGTGTGGTTTTTGCCAGCAAATCTCCAGCCAGGCTTGGTAGTGTGTGACAATGGCCGAAATCTGGTGGCAGCTCTGGGCCTTGGCAACCTCACTCACATACCATGTCTGGCACATGTGCTCAACTTGGTCGTGCAGAGTTTTTTGAGGGACTATCCGGATCTTGATGCACTGCTACACAAGGTCCGCCTAGAGTGCGCTCACTTGCGACGTTCCAGCATGGCCAGATCGCGCATTGCAGCTCTGCAACGCAGATTTCGCCTTCCTGAACATCGCATCATATGTGACGTACCCACCAGGTGGAATTCCACGTTACATATGTTGGAGCGGTTGTGTGAGCAGCAGCCAGCAGTAATGGAGTATCAGCTGCATCAGGCGCAATCAACTCGCAATTTGCGCCGTTCACACTTCACCACTACTGAGTGGGCCTCTATGAAGGACATCTGCCACGTTTTGCGTGCGTTTGATGAGTCAACGCAGATGGCGAGTGCAGATGATGCACTAGTCAGCCTGACTGTCCCCCTTATCTGCCTGCTTCAAAAAACACTGCAAGCACTAAGGGATGAGGTTTTGGAAGAGGTGGAGGATGAGGAGTCACAAATTCCATCACCTTCTGGACAGTCAGCGCAACGTGGTTCCTCACAAAGGGCTGGGCAGGGCTCACTTTGTGAGGAGGATGAGGAGGAGTCAATGGAGGAGGAAGACATCGCTCCAAAGGGAGGTACACAACGCTTAGTCAGTATGTAGAGCGAGGGTGGGGTGATGCAGAGCAGGCAGAGATGACGCCTCTTGCAGGGGACAGCGTTTGTTGGCCAGTTGGGAGTCTGCAGCACATGGTTGATTTCATGCTGCAGTGCCTGAGAAACGACCGCCGCATCGCCCACATTCTCACCACGTCTGATTATTGGGTGTACACCCTCCTAGACCCTCGCTACCGGGACAACTTACAAAGCCTCATCACACCGTTGAACCGGGAGCGTAAAATGCGGGAGTACCAAGACACACTGGTGCAATCCATAATGTTCTCCATTCCAGCCGAGAGCACTGCTGCTGCTACTGCTTTACAAAGCAGCTCTGTGCGTCGAGGCAGTGGAGACAGCTCTGCAACAAGAGGGAGCACAAGCAGCGCCTCTGCACAGGGCAAGACCAGTATGTTCCAAATGTTGCGAAGTTTTGTGGCAGCGCCACAAATGTCTACACCATCCGAGACGGCTCCAGTCAGCAGGAGGCAACGTTTCCGTAAGATGGTGACAGACTACATGTCTTTCCCTCTCAGTGTACTCCCAGATGGCTCTTCCCCATTCAAGTTTTGGGTCTCTAAGCTGGATACATGGCCAGAGCTTAGCCAGTATGCATTGGAGGTGCTGGCTTGCCCTGCTGCCAGTGTATTATCGGAGCGCGTCTTTAGTGCTGCAGGTGGTGTACTAACAGACCGTCGCATGCGACTATCCTCCGATAATGTAGACCGGCTTACTTTTCTGAAAATGAACAAGGCATGGATCTCGCCAGAATTTGTCTGTCCGTTTTCAGATTAAATAACTGGTTCGCAACGTTATCCATGTCTCCTGTTATGTTCATCTTTCTACCACCTGAACTCTACTCCCTGGGCTACAACACTGGCAGTTGCTGCTCAGAAGTGTCGTGTCCACAGACCAATACACAAGCTATAGTGTTACTGGGGTTCAGTAATGTCAGCTGTTCCCCTGCTGTGTGAACGGCAAAAAGTCATGCTGCCTCCACCCTGTTGTCTTCTCATCCCTGGGCTTCAACACCGCCAGTTGTTGCTCGGAAGTGTCATTGGCACGGGTACTCACTCCTGCCCAGACTGGTTACAGCACGCCATCTGTTTCCTGTCAGTGTAAACGTCACTTAGCCTCCAATAAGTTGTCCTGTCGTGTTGCGGTCGGGTTAGCCGACTCTATGGTGCTTGGAGTTTAGGTGCTTCCTATGTGTGCTGCGGGATATGCAAATAAAGGCTGTTTCCGTTGTGACAATAGGACAATCACCCACTGTAGTACTGTGGGATTCGGTAACTGCGGCCGGCTCGCGGCCTGTCAACTTAAATTTCCATGGGTACCTTCTGCTACCCGTCCGGGTTCCAGTACCGTCAGCTGGTTCTCCGCAGTGCCTATGCCCTAGGTGCCTCCATCTCGGTATCCGAGTTCCAGCAATGTCTGCTGGTCCTTGGTAGTGCTTTGGAGCACAGGTACCTCCTGCTTAGTAACCGTGTCCCAGTAACGTCAGCTGGTCCTCGGTTGTGCCATTGGCTCTTTTCCTTCTGCTGCCCCTCCGGGTTCCAGCACAGTCAGCTGGTCCTCGTTACTTGAATTGGCTCTTGTACCTTCTGCTACCCGTCCGGGTTCCAGTACCGTCAACTGGTTCTCCGCAGTGCCTTTGGCCTAGGTGCCTCCATCTCGGTATTCGAGTTCCTGCAACGTCTGCTGGTCCTTGGTAGTGCTTTGGAGCACAGGTACCTCCTGCTTAGTAACCGTGTCCCAGTAACATCAGCTGGTACAAGGTTGTGCTACAAATACAAGATACAGAACAAGAGACACAAGAACAATAAGCAGAAGATCTAAAAGCAGAAGAACATGAAGTATAAGACCAAAATGAAGAGCAAAATATATGCTCTAAATTATAAGCAGAAGAAGACTAAGCAGTGTATGGGGGTGAGTCCGTTCCTCCTCGTGGTGCCACTGGAAAATGCCTGCTGCTGCTGCAGGCTAAACTGAACACGGACAAATACTGTTGTAATTTAAATCTTTTGTGACAGCAAGAACGGAAGAATGAAAAATTCATACTTTGACAGATTACAAGTACAGGATTCTCTGTCACAAATAAGAATATGATGAAGAAGATGAAGTACAATATGAATTAGAATGATAGTTTAATAAGAAGAATATGAGTAATGTTAACAAAAAGATGAATAGCAAGAAGTTTAAGAAGAAGATAAAGAAGGTGAAGATGAAGAATAATTTGATGAAAAAGATGATGCTGCTGAAGATTATGAAGGAGAAAGTGTGTCAAAAGTTAAAAAGGTGAAGAGCATGGAAGTTGTGAAATATACATATTTGCCAAAATAGAAAAAACGTGAACAACATTGTCAATTTCTTCGTCAATCCGAACATCTTTAAAAAAAAAATATTTATGCTATTCCATTTGATTGGGTTAAACATCTATGCCTTTAATGTCTCCTCACCTTCCCCAATACATTCTACATTACTCTTTGTTGTTTTCCTTCATGTACAATTAACCAACAAGGCAAGAATGGTTTTTTTTTAATTCCGATATTTTGTTCCCATAGACTTACATTGGATTTCCGGTATCGGTATCGGGTATCGCCGATATTTTTTGGGTATCGGCGATACCATTCCGATTCCGATACTTTTGGATATTGGAAAGTATCGCTCAACTCTAGTCAGCACATGGCATCCTCCGCATCCCATGGTTCCTGGATTAAATCCCATTCAATCTGTCGAAACTGGCACAGCTCCTGTAGTTGCCGTTTCTTGTTGAGGTTATGCATCCAGTATAGTACTTTTCCCAAGGCAGAGTTGGTGAGGTTGTACACAGTGGCATCTGAAACCTGCTGTGCATGCTTCATCTATAAACACTAGTCCCCTGCAGCATCCTTAGATCCACCAGGCACGGGGTCAGCGGGTGCTCTAGTCCTCTAGCCAAAACCGCATGGACCAGGGCACATGCCACTGAACGCCCGCTTTCCTTTCCCCTGGGCATAACACTACTCAGACAATACATGATGAGGGTGAAACAGTGTGGCAATAATTTATTGAACTGCCAACAAACAACAGGATATAGAACAGTCCCAGACAAATACCCAAGATGGTGCAAAGGATAACAGCACAATATGTCAACTTACAAGACAATATTACAGGCTTATATGAACAAAAGTCTGTGTTCTCTTGACCAATCAGAAAAAAACAAATAAATTCAAAATGCTGTATCGTCACAACTGGCTTTATTGAAAAACAGAGGATTATATGCCAGAAAATAAGACTAACAGTTATTGTAATGATAACAGCAATAATAGATGCAAGGAGAGATAACTGGAGTGTGTCACGCAAGCTGCACTCCAGCTATAGCAATGCAAAGTTCAATACAAACAGTATAAACAAGTTTAACAAACTACTCTCTTCTAACTTACAACCTGACTTCCAATAATCAGTGCTGCTACAGTGCCCTAGCTAAAGTAGCCTGCTCTATACCTTAACACAGGTAAACACTGGTGTCTCACTCACAGCTCTGCAGATTAGAAGGAAGTCTGGTAGATGCTGCTTGGTCCTGATGTAGCTGAATTTTTGTTGTGTTGAGCTCTACTCTCAGGTTAACTGATCTCTCTTCTTCCAGATCCGGGCAGGTCTTGTTCCCACTTTCAATGTTGAGAAATTACTGGTACCACAGTGTTATTTTCTTTCTCAGGTTATAGATGTTCGGGGACAACTACCTGGCTGTGCAGTGCAACTCTTTCCTTTTTTACACGGTCCTGGTGATCAATCTTGCAGTAACCTGGCACTATCTTCTCCCTTGAAGCTATTAGTTCATTTGTCAGTCTCTTATTGATAGGACACAGAAAATAGTTCTGCCTGTGTCCCTCAGATATGAGGCTTCTCAGACTTCCTGCTTCTCAAACCCAACACATAGGAAACTTCAGGGGAGAAAAGACTAGTCCAATTGCACACAACTCAGAGGGGAGCATGGTCTCTTAAAGTCACAGTGTCACTCAGTGCCTAGCAAGGGCAGACCGCTTACAGAGTCACTGTGTACATACATTACATTACTTATCCTGTATTGATCCTGGGTTACATTCTGTACTATACTCCAGAGCTGTACTCACTGTTCTGCAGGTGAATATACTGTGTGCATTCATTACTTATCCTGTACTGATTCGGGGCATCAGTGAAAATTAAAACTTTGCAGAACTTTTCTCTTGTAATCCAAAGCAATCCCTCCATGAAGCCTGTATTATACTCCAATGCAGCGCTCACAATTCTAAAGGATAGGTGATGAATGTTTTATTACTGGGAGTTTGAGGTCTGCAGCCCTCATAATTCACAAAATCATGACCCCTACTGAGTTTACTTGTATGGAACTATTGGTATAGATCAGAGTTGGGCAAAGAGACAGCTGAAGGGCTGAAAACAGTGGCCATGGGCAGCTGCATGCCCTCGATCACCACCTGTCTGTCATTGCTTCTCTTTTCCTGATGCACCTCAAGATGCAGACAGCGGATGGAGCCACCGATCCCTTCTTCTATCAATCATCGTGTGCAACTGAGAGAGCAGACATGATGACATCATTACATCGTGTCTGCTGTATGGAGAGTTGGTGCACTGGAGACAGAGGGAGGTATGTGTTATGCTTTTTCCATAAGTGTATGGGATGTTTGCATGTATAGAAGGCCATGTGGGTGCTCCTACTGTATTTGGGAGGCAATATGGGACTCATACTGTATTTAGGTGACTATTTGGGGACTCATACTGTATTTATGAGGCTATGTGGGGCTCATACTGTATTTAGGAGGCTATGTGGGGGCTCATACATTATTTAGGAGGCAATGTGGGGATCATACTATATTTAGTGGGCTTTGTGGGATCTCATACTGCATATAGGAGGCTATGTAAGGCTCATACTATATATTTGAGGCTATGAGGGGCTCATAATGTATATAAGGGTCTATGTAGGGGGTCAAACTGTATATAAGTGGTTATGTGGGGACTCATACTGTATATAGAGAGGCTATATGGGGCTAATACTGAATATAGGGTGCTAAAACTGTATATAAGGATTATGTGTTGTCTCAAACTATATATAGGGGCTATGTGGGTGAGCATGCTGTATATAGGGAGATATGTGGCTGTGTCAGGGCTCATATTGTATTTAGAGCGACTATACGGAGGCTCACATGGTATATATAAAATGGCTATGTGGGGGATAATACTGTGCATAGGGGTCAACCTACTTAATTCTACTCAATATTAAGTGATAATATTATTATAAAATAATAACTATAATTAATATGATAATATTACTATTGAGCATATAGACATATTGTAGACTGCATAAAGTATGTCTATATGTGCATGTAGCAGAGCTGTGTATGTCTATTTGTGCATGTAAAGAGCTGTGTATGTCTATATTGGCATGTAGCAGATCTGTCTATGTCTATATGGGCATGCAGCAAAGCTGTGTATGTCTATATGTACATGTAGCAGAGCTGTGTATGTATGTATATTTGCATATGTAGCAGAGCTGTGTGTCTATATATGCACATGTAGCAGAGCTGTGTGTATGTATATGTGCATATGTAGCAGAGCTATGTTGTGTGTATAACGCTGCAGAGAGACACTAACAATAGATTGATTTACCTCCCTATTCTACCCTAGTACATTAAATTTAGTGATAATGAACTCTCCAGTTTACATGGCCAGGGAAGTTTTAATTAATGGGAAAAAATGTTTTTACTATTTTCTGATGTCTAAGCCTGGGGAACGTCTTATAGTCCGAAAAATATGGTAATCATTCTGTCAGTTCCATAGAAGTGAACGGATCAGTGTTTACGGATAGTCACAACTGTTTCATTCACATGGGGGGATTTACGACCCTCATTTTTGAGATCTGTAGAGTCCCATGAGTCAAACCAAAAGCAATTATTGATTTATAACTTACTGATGAAAAGGTAATAAATCTACTGTATTTAGTTGGAAAATGACTTGGAAGATGGCAATAGCTTCAGTGCCAGACATAACCTATACACAAAAGTGGAGCTGTTTCTAATAAAAACAAGACCCGATCTTGGGATTACGTCTTTAATTCAATAATTCTGGACATTACAGAAAATTATTCAAACCTGTGAAATGACTTTAGGAGTTTTGTTCATATATAAACTGCGTTGTTTCTTACAGGACTCGAGACCGTTTTCATGTTGTCATAAAATGTTACTTACCGTATGTAATATTAATGCTTCGGGGATACTAGGTTAATGAATAATTGATGTTGGAGTTTGAAGACAATACTAAAACAACATGTTTTGTTCATAATGACAGAAATGAAATGTTTCACTGAAAAATAAATTGAGCTAAAAATGAGTTAATGAGGAACACAGATTTTATAACTTTATTAAAAGGAAATTTGTTAGGAACTCAAATATATATCAGGAAAATGGCCATCCCATGGGAATCCCTATTAGGACATATAAATATCATGCAAAAGAAGAGGGCGGCCTGGCTTATGGTCACCCACTGTGGGTGAACTGTACAGAATAGGACGGTGCTCTTGTTCCCTGCACAGTAGGCGACTGGTAGCTCCACTGTGCAAGGAAAACATTGAAAAGGATGCAGTGTGATTACTTCTTTCTTAGGATCAGTGATGGGTACGGCTCTCGAAGATCAGAAAGTGATGACATACCTAACATTAAGCTATTACTTCCTATGATGGGTGAAAACTTCTTCGAAGAGCATAATGCGATGGTTTTCCTTTTTTTATAATCAACTTTGAAAACCATTTATTATTACGGAGTCTGAATGTTAACCACTAGATGATTGTGCATCATGAAGTAAGGTGGTCCCAAATATTGAAATCTGATGCTAGATGAGACAACCATACTGTATACCTAAATGTTAGAGATGAGCAGATTGAGTCATTGATGATCAATTTCGAGTCGAATTTTCATGAGATTTGGGGTTTCACGCAAATTCAAACTCTTTGCGATTGAATTTGCGAGGGTCACCAAAAAAAAAGTCCGGACGCCATTTTGGTGATAAATAATACTCACTTTCATTTCCCAGGAATTTATAAGGTCGTCTTATTTCTAGGAGTCTTGCAGATGTTCCTGGTGAGTTGGCATATCTTCCTTGACTTAATAGGGGCTCTAATCCCTAAAGATGACAAATGCCATTGCCAGAAAATATGATTTGCTATTAAAGGGTTATTCTCAAGAGAGTAAGTTGTCCCCTATACATATCCATAGGATACGGATCAGTAGGGGCCTATTCACTAGGACACCCAGTATTCCTGACTAAGGGGCTCTGTATCCTAGGAACCGAGCTTTGCAGAGCACAGTGGAGAATAGAGTGGAGACGCATACAGAGGTGTATCTAGGCTTTCTGGCACCCGTGGCAAGAATTCCGTTTGCCACCCCCCCCTGCCAAGCACATATGCAATTTTATTATTATTATTATTTATTTATATAGCGCCATTGATTCCATGGTGCTGTACATGAGAAGGGGTTACATACAGATTACAGGTATCACTTACGCTAAACAAACTAACAATGACAGACTGATATAGAGGGGAGAGGACACTGCCCTTGTGGGCTTATGAGTCGCCCGCCAAGGCCTGTGGGGTACTCGGCACTGAGCCCGCTCACTTCTATGGGGGATGTCACGGAGACACAGCACGGTTCGTGGCCCTGGGCGCTCACTGAAAAGGGGAATATTTACAGGGGATTATAAGGTTTGTAGAAATGTTCGTTACGCCACCTGTGGGACCTGGTCAGGGTGACCAGCGCTGCTATGCAGATCTGCTGAAGGGTTGGTGTTGGGCAGCAAGGTGTTAAGCCTTCCACAGTCAAGGCTGGGGTCCTTCAGGGTAAACGGGGTGTAGGGGTGCAGGATGGAGAAGGGGAGTTCAGCCGCAGGAGTAATAATGGGAACACACACAAAAGTCTCTTTCTGTACCTTTACTGGTGAAATGGCAGGCACGTCCCGGGGTGCTGGCAGGGTGATGGATGCACGTCCAGTTCTTCCCACTGAGTAGGTGTAGGGCCTCCTTACTTCTATAATGTGAGTCTCTGACCTGTATGAAACGAGGCCTAACTCTGTCTTCAACTTTGCACGCCCGGCTGACTTTGTGGTGGGGCTTTCTCTTGGATAGAACAGTGTCTCTGTTTGCAGGGCCCTGCTAAACTCCGTCTTCTTGACCCGGTTACGTATCAGCACTCCTGGGCTCCTGGAACTTAGAGTACTCCAGGATCTCCGGTATCTCCTGCTAGTCGTGTAGATTCTAGCAAGCTCGGACCCGGTGTCCGGTTATCTGAGTTGAGGTAAGCTAACAAAGCTATTTCCACCTCTGTCACTCTCTTATTCCCTTCCACTCGCCTTTCGTCCTACTCGACCCTCACATAAGCACACTCTGGCTGTAGGTTGCTGCTTCTTCTCTTTCTTCACCGCTCTCAAAGCATCGGCACGCTTGCTCACTGAACTGAACTCAGTTCTGACTAGGCTGGAGTGGCTATCTTTTCACTTGTACTAGCCTCCACACGTTGAACTAAGCTTAGAGCTGCAGATTTCAGGTTCTTTCAATAACTACTGTTCTCTCTCTCTCTTACTTCCAAGCTCTGCCTGGAACGGCTATCAGTCTTCTCCGTCTGTCCTGCACCTGGCTTTGCAGACTAACTGATCTGTGCTTGCTCCTAGAGCTCACTCTCTGCTTGCTTCACTCCAAGAGAACTAACAACTCTTTTCTCGTTCTCGTACTGATCTACTCTCCACGTAGACTCAGACTAGACTGCTCTCTCTGAGGTGACTACTAACTGCAGCCCTCAGACTAACTAACTTCCTGTGGCTTCACCATCCTTATATACTCTGAAAAGGCTCCCTCTGGTGGCTCTAGGGATTGGTGAAGGTTGTGTGTATGCATATTGGGTCCTCTAGTGGTCATTACCTTCGGTGCATCCCTCTAAGAAATGAGATTCCAAGCGCAGCTGGGCTCTACATCCCCCCCTGGTTAAGTTCAGCACTCCCGGGCTGAAAGAAAACATTTTTAAGTTATAAAACATTAACTCTTCCCTTACGGGAGGTGAGGACTCTTTAACGTTACAAACAATAAATAACACTTTTAATATTGGTAGAAAATTCAGTGCAAAAATACTATACAGTTCAAGTACACATTATACTTGTGGAGGACCCGCTCCAAACCTCCCACGGTGGTCCTGGGTGGGCTGCAAGGCTTCTCTTTTAGCAGACCTCACTTTCGGCCACACCAAACGGGTTTTGTCTTCTTGAGGTAGTAATAGTTTACATAAAACCAAGATGGGGCACAAAATGCCAACTATATACAAAAAGTGTCTTTGCGCTGTAAGTGTCCTCAGCACCAGTCCTCAGCAAGAACATTATCATAAATCACATGAAATCACACTCAGTACCCAACTGGGGTATACTCTGTAAAACCTTAAAGTGCAACATTTCAACAAAACATCTCTGGTAACTTTCTACAGTACAGTAAACCCTGTCCGGGTCTACTGGTCTTCTTCATCAGGTGTATCTTTGAATAAGGCAGCATCTTCCATACCTGGGGCTGGAAGCACGCAATGAGTCTTGAACCGCAACACCATGATGTCATGGCCTGCTACCGGGGTCTGGGTAGCTACAGTTCTTTTCTTTTCCATCTGGTTTCCTGGAGGCCTGACAGGTGCCTCACTTAAGCTTGAGCTCTGCTGCGTGCACAGACATGGCTCAGCAGGGGGTGAGCTGGCAGCCACCGCGCTCTGCAGCGCATCAGGACGTGGCACTGGTGCGCGGACGGGCGCTGGTGTGGTTGGGGCCTGGAGCACCGAGACGCGGGGCGCATTCCCTGCTTCAGGGACTGGGGCGCTGACTCTGGAGACATTTAGGGCATACCACCCCTTAAGGCCCCAATGCCGGGTGTAGGAGACAATGTCCCCAATTAGCAGGTCCCTGTCCGGGTGTCCCTCAGGCAGATGAGCCTCCACATCCCTGCGGTTCACGAACACTTCCTGATACAGGCCAGGTTCGTGGATAAAACCCCAGCCTCCCTGGAGCTTGAAATCACGTATCACCTCTTGGCGCCGCGGTTCCCGGAGCGTACCTTTGTCTCGCCGGACGTTCTCCTTGTCCGCGAGATCTCTCTCCCGGTACCTCTGGCGAAGCCGCTGCGCCTCACGCTGGTCCCGTTGCTGCTGCGCCTCCTGTTCACGGCGTCTCCATTCATTTTCTCTCTGGGCGGCATACTCCTCATCGTCCAGGAGCTCCATTTCCTCCCAGTCCACTTGGATCTCGCCGGGTTCACTTCCTTCGTCCCTGCCGGGGGACTGCATTCTTCAGCTTCCGGTTCGGCCTCTGGTTCCAGGCCGGGCTGGCATTCCGGTCTGGACAAGGCCTCCGCAGCCTTCTCTCCTCTCGTCGCGTCCTCGGCGGGGTCAGGTACAGCTCTTCCGGGTTCGGCCTCCGGTTCCTTCTCAGCCGCTGGCTCCAGTGGTGGCGCGGGTGGTAGTTGCGCATCCAGAGGGGAGAGCGGTCGGTCCCGTTGCAGCCGCAGCTTCAGGGCCCACCAGCTCCGCTCCATCGCCTCCATCTCAGCGCGGTGTCGGGCCAGCTCCCGCAGCACAGCATCCACCTCCTCCACACGATATGGCTCGCCATCTCCTTCCCGACCTGGGGATGGTTCGGTCACAGGCTGCGCCTCTTCAGGGGAACAGGGTCTGCGCACCTCCATTCCCCCACACAGCGTCTCCTGTCCTTCAGCCATCTCTCTCCAGGCCAGACTGTGTTTTCCATCTGGAACGCTCTGGTCTTTTCCGTGGAGGCGGGACTTTCGCTTTCTCTTCTTTGCACTGAGCATGAAGAAGAGGTAGATCTCCTTTGCGGTGGGGCACGATCTGATGTTGTAGAAGCATTTAGATAGGGTGGCCATAATTTTCGCGCCATAGGGGGGTACGCCCACGAATGCACGCCCCCCTTCTTCACCAGCGCCTCAGGGCACGAACATGGCGGTAAAATGGTGGCAAAATGGCGGCAAAGTCACAAAAATAGCAATACAGTCTTTTTGCACAAAACAGTCCAATTCAGGCACACAGGACTCGCTTATAGCGAGCTTCGGATCCTGTTCGTGACGCCAAAAGATGAGTCGCCCGCCAGGGCCTGTGGGGTACTATGGGGATGTCACGGCGACACAGCTCGGTCCGTGGCCCTGGGCGCTCACTGAAAAGGGGGATATTTACAGGGGATTATAAGGTTTGTAGAAATGTTCGTGAAGCCACCTGTGGGACCTGGTCAGGGTGACCAGCGCTGCTATGCAGATCCGCTGAAGGGTTGGTGTTGGGCAGCAAGGTGTTAAGCCTTCCACAGGCAAGGCTGGGGTCCTTCAGGGTAAACGGGGTGTAGGGGTGCAGGATGGAGAAGGGGAGTTCAGCCGCAGGAGTAATAATGGGAACACACACAAAAGTCTCTTTCTGTACCTTTACTGGTGAAATGGCAGGCACGTCCCGGGGTGCTGGCAGGGTGAAGGATGCACGTCCAGTTTTTCCCACTGAGTAGGTGTAGGGCCTCCTTACTTCTATAATGTGAGTCTCTGACCTGTATGAAACGAGGCCTAACTCTGTCTTCAACTTTGCATGCCCGGCTGACTTTGTGGTGGGGCCTTCTCTTGGATAGAACAGTGTCTCTGTTTGCAGGGCCCTGCTAAACTCCGTCTTCCTGACCCCGGTTACGTATCTGCACTCCTGGGCTCCTGGAACTTAGAGTACTCCAGGATCTCCGGTATCTCCTGCTAGTCGTGTAGATTCTAGCAAGCTCGGACCCGGTGTCCGGTTATCTGAGTTGAGGTAAGCTAACAAAGCTATTTCCACCTCTGTCACTCTCTTATTCCCTTCCACTCGCCTTTCGTCCTACTCGACCCTCACTTAAGCACACTCTGGCTGTAGGTTGCTGCTTCTTCTCTTTCTTCACCGCTCTTAAAGCATCGGCATGCTTGGTCACTGAACTGAACTCAGTTGACTCAGTTCTGACTAGGCTGGAGTGGCTATCTTTCCACTTGTACTAGCCTCCACACGTTGAACTAAGCTTAGAGCTGCAGATTTCAGGTTCTTTCAACAACTGCTGTTCTTTCTCTCTCTCTTACTTCCAAGCTCTGCCTGGAACGGCTATCAGTCTTCTCCGTCTGTCCTGCACCTGGCTTTGCAGACTAACTGATCTGTGCTTGCTCCTAGAGCTCACTCTCTGCTTGCTTCACTCCAAGAGAACTAACAACTCTTTTCTCATTCTCGTACTGATCTACTCTCCACGTAGACTCAGACTAGACTGCTCTCTCTGAGGTGACTACTACTGCAGCCTCAGACTAACTAACTTCCTGTGGCTTCACCATCCTTATATATTCTGAAAAGGCTCCCTCTGGTGGCTCTAGGGATTGGTGAGGTTGTGTGTATGCATATTGGGTCCTCTAGTGGTCATTACCTTCGGTGCATCCCTCTGAGAAATGAGATTCCAAGCGCATCTGGGCTCTACATCCCCCCTGGTTAAGATCAACACTCCCGGACTGAAAGAAAACATTTTTAAGTTATAAAACATTAAGTCTTCCCTTATGGGAGGTGAGGACTCTTTAACGTTACAAACAATAAATAACACTTTTAATATTGGTAGAATATTCAGTGCAAAAATACTATACAGTTCAAGTACACATTATACTTGTGGAGGACCCGCTCCAAACCTCCCACGGTGGTCCTGGGTGGGCTACAAGACTTCTCTTTTAGCAGACCTCACTTTCGGCCACACCAAACGGGTTTTGTCTTCTTGAGGTAGTAATGGTTTACATAAAACCAAGATGGGGCACAAAATGCCAACTATATACAAAAAGTGTCTTTGCACTGTAAGTGTCCTCAGCACCAGTCCTCAGCAAGAACATTATCATAAATCACATGAAATCACACTCAGTACCCAACTGGGGTATACTCTGTAAAACCTTAAAGTGCAACATTTCAACAAAACATCTCTGGTAACTTTCTACAGTACAGTAAACCCTGTCCGGGTCCTACTGGTCTTCTTCATCAGGTGTATCTTTGAATAAGGCAGCATCTTCCATACCTGGGGCTGGAAGCACGCAATGAGTCTTGAACCGCAACACCATGATGTCATGGCCTGCTACCGGGGTCTGGGTAGCTACAGTTCTTTTCTTTTCCATCCGGTTTCCTGGAGGCCTGACAGGTGCCTCACTTAAGCTTGAGCTCTGCTGCGTGCACAGACATGGCTCAGCTTGGGGTGAGCTGGCAGCCGCCGAGCTCGGCAGCGCATCAGGACGTGGCACTGGTGCGCGGACGGGCGGTGGTGTGGTTGGGCCTGGGGCACCAAGACGCGGGGCGCATTCCCTGCTTCAGGGACTGGGGCGCTGACTCTGGAGACATTTAGGGCATACCACCCCTTAAGGCCCCAATGCCGGGTGTAGGTGACAATGTCCCCAATTAGCAGGTCCCTGTCCGGGTGTCCCTCAGGCAGATGAGCCTCCACATCCCTGCGGTTCACAAACACTTCCTGATACAGGCCAGGTTCGTGGATAAAACCCCAGCCTCCCTGGAGCTTGAAATCACGTATCACCCCTTGGCGCCGCGGTTCCCGGAGCGTACATTTGTCTCGCCGGACGTTCTCCTTGTCCGCGAGATCTCTCTCCCGGTACCTCTGGCGAAGCCGCTGCGCCTCACACTGGTCTCGTTGCTGCTGCGCCTCCTTTTCACAGCGTCTCCATTCGTTTTCTCGCTGAGCGGCATACTCCTCATCGTCCAGGAGCTCCATTTCCTCCCAGTCCACTTGGATCTCGCCGGGTTCACTTCCTTCCATCGTCCCTGCCGGGGGACTGCATTCTTCAGCTTCCGGTTCGGCCTCTGGTTCCAGGCCGGGCTGGCATTCCGGTCCGGACAAGGCCTCCGCAGCCTTCTCTCCTCTCGCCGCGTCCTCAGCGTAGTCAGGTACAGCTCTTCCGGGTTCGGCCTCCGGTTCCTTCTCAGCCGCTGGCTCCAGTGGTGGCGCGGGTGGTAGTCGCGCATCCAGGGGGGAGAGCGGTCGGTCCCGCTGCAGCCGCAGCTTCGGGGCCCGCCAGCTCCGCTCCATCGCCTCCATCTCAGCGCGGTGTCGGGCCAGCTCCTGCAGCGCAGCATCCACCTCCTCCACACGATTTGGCTCGCCATCTCCTTCCCGACCTGGGGATGGTTCGGTCACAGGCTGCGCCTCTTCAGGGGAACAGGGTCTGCGCACCTCCATTCCCCCACACAGCGACTCCTGTCCTTCAGCCATCTCTCTCCAGGCCAGACTGTGTTTTCCATCCGGAACGCTCTGGTCTTTTCCATGGAGGCAGGACTTTCGCTTTCTCTTCTTTGCACTGAGCGTGAAGAGGAGGCAGATCTCCTTTGCTGTGGGGCACGATCTGATGTTGTAGAAGCATTTGGATAGGGCGGCCATAATTTTCGCGTCACAGGGGGTACGCCCACGAATGCACGCCCCCCCTTCTTCACCAGCGCCTCAGGGCACGAACATGGCGGTAAAATGGCGGCAAAGTCACAAAAATAGCAATACAGTCTTTTTGCACAAAACAGTCCAATTCAGGCACACAGGACTCGCTTTTAGCGAGCTTCGGATCCTGTTCATGACGCCAAAAGATGAGTCGCCCGCTAGGGCCTGTGGGGTACTCGGCACCGAGCCCGTTCACTTCTATGGGGGATGTAACGGCGACACAGCTCGGTCCGTGGCCCTGGGCGCTCACTGAAAAGGGGGATATTTACAGGGGATTATAAGGTTTGTAGAAATGTTCGTGACGCCACCTGTGGGACCTGGTCAGGGTGACCAGCGCTGCTATGGAGATCCGCTGAAGGGTTGGTGTTGGGCAGCAAGGTGTTAAGCCTTCCACAGGCAAGGCTGGGGTCCTTCAGGGTAAACGAGGTGTAGGGGTGCAGGATGGAGAAGGGGAGTTCAGCCGCAGGAGTAATAATGGGAACACACACAAAAGTCTCTTTCTGTACCTTTACTGGTGAAATGGCAGGCACGTCCCGGGGTGCTGGCAGGGTGAAGGATGCACGTCCAGTTCTTCCCACTGAGTAGGTGTAGGGCCTCCTTACTTCTATAATGTGAGTCTCTGACCTGTATGAAACGAGGTCTAACTCTGTCTTCAACTTTGCACGCCCGGTTGAATTTGTGGTGGGGCCTTCTCTTGGATAGAACAGTGTCTCTGTTTGCAGGGCCCTGCTAAACTCCATCTTCCTGACCCCGGTCACGTATCAGCACTCCTGGCTCCTGGAACTTAGAGTACTCCAGGATCTCCAGTATCTCCTGCTAGTCGTGTAGATTCTAGCAAGCTCGGACCCGGTGTCCGGTTACCTGAGTTGAGGTAAGCTAACAAAGCTATTTCCACCTCTGTCACTCTCTTATTCCCTTCCACTCGCCTTTCGTCCTACTCGACCCTCACATAAGCACACTCTGGCTGTAGGTTGCTGCTTCTTCTCTTTCTTCACCGCTCTCAAAGCGTCGGCACGCTTGCTCACTGAACTGAACTCAGTTGACTCAGTTCTGACTAGGCTGGAGTGGCTATCTTTCCACTTGTACTAGCCTCCACACGTTGAACTAAGCTTAGAGCTGCAGATTTCAGGTTCTTTCAACAACTACTGTTCTCTCTCTCTCTCTCTTACTTCCAAGCTCTGCCTGGAACGGCTATCAGTCTTCTCCGTCTGTCCTGCACCTGGCTTTGCAGACTAACTGATCTGTGCTCGCTCCTAGAGCTCACTCTCTGCTTGCTTCACTCCAAGAGAACTAACAACTCTTTTCTCGTTCTCGTACTGATCTACTCTCCACGTAGACTCAGACTAGACTGCTCTCTCTGAGGTGACTACTGACTGCAGCCCTCAGACTAACTAACTTCCTGTGGCTTCACCATCCTTATATACTCTGAAAAGGCTCCCTCTGGTGGCTCTAGGGATTGGTAAAGATGTGTGTATGCATATTGGGTCCTCTAGTGTTCATTACCTTCGGTGCATCCCTCTGAGAAATGCGATTTCAAGCGCAGCTGGTCTCTACACTTACATTCTACAGGATGGTGGTGAAGGATACAGTAGGTTGGGGGGTTGCAGCAGCTCCAGTGATTTTGAGGCGGTAGCTCCAGTAGTGGTGAGGAGGCAGCGTGGATCACTGCAGGCTGTTAACTTTCCTGAAGAGATGGGTTTTCATGTTCCGTCTGAAGGATTCGAGTGTGTTTGATAGTCGGACGTGTTGGGGTACAGAATTCCAGAGGATGGGGGGATATTCGGGAGAAGTCTTGGAGGCAGTTAGGTGAGGAGCGAATAAGTGTGAAGGAGAAAAGGAGGTCTTGGGAGGATCAGAGATTACGTGAGGGAAGATATCGGGAGATTAGTTCAGAGATATATGGAGGAGACAGGTTATAGATGGCCTTGTAGGTCAGTATTAGTAATTTGAACTGGATACGCTGAGGGAGTGGGAGCTAGTGAAGAGATTTGCAGAGGGGAGAAGAGGAGGAGTAGAGAGGAGAGAGATGAATTAGTCGGGCAGCAGAGTTAAGGATGGACTGGAGAGGTGCGAGGGTGTTAGCAGGGAGGCCAGAGAAAAGGGTGTTGCAGTAGTCGAGGCGGGAGATAATGAGGGCGTGCACAAGCATTTTAGTAGAGTGGGGGTTAAGGAAGGGACGGATTCTGGAAATATTTTTGAACTGGAGGCGGCAGGATGTGGAGAGAGCTTGGATGTGCGGTTTGAAGGACAGTGCAGAGTCAAGGGTTACTCCGAGGCAGCGGACCTCCGGTACAGGGGAAAGTGTGATGTCGTCAATTGTTATAGATAGGTCAGGTAAGGAAGATCTGTGAGTTGGGGGAAAGATGATCAGTTCAGATTTGTCCACATTCAGTTTGAGGAAGCGGGAGGAGAAGAAAGAGGATATGGCTCTTGCACAGTTAGTGAGGTGCCAACGAGCTGCTCTCCCTAATTCTATTAATGCTCAGTGAAAAACTGAGAAAAGCAGAAAAGAATCTTGTCACATGACCATAAGGGTGAAAATCACATATGAGTGAAGTGACCATGTGATAACTGCTGGCACCAGCAAGCAGAGCTGAATCCTGACAGTGAGGATATTACACTCTGCTAGGACTGGCTACAGAGCTTCATTTTATTATTAAACGGCTTGTCCAGGTTTGAGATGAAAGCCTGCATTCACTATAGGTGACTGCAGGCTTCTGAATTCTCACAGCGCATGCACTTCTGTTAGCACCACGCGGAACCCTGCTCTGACAGGCAGGGTCTCTGGCGTGTCACTTCACTCACCCGTGCTGCAGTCAGTTCATCCTTTCCCAATGCTCTGCATGCTTCCAGCTGGGCCTCCAGCCATGTCCTTAGGACACGTGCGCTCCCACCCTCTTAAAGGGCCAGTGCATACACTTGCTATTTCCTCCCCAGCCAATGGCTGTGGGACATTATGCATATATTGCTTCATCCCCATTGGGGAGATGCCTGAGCATCCAACCTGTTCTGCAGTCTAGTTGTGTAAGGTTCACTCTGGTGCAGAGCCTGCCTGTCTGCTGCACTCTGGTGCAGATCCTACCTGTTGCACTCTGATGCAGATCCTGCCTGTTGCACTCTGATGCAGATCCTGCCTGCTGCACTCTGACATGAACTCTGCTGCACTCTGACATGAACTCTGTCTGCTGCACTCTGACATGAACTCTGCTGCACTCTGACATGAACTCTGTCTGCTGCACTCTGATACAAACTCTGCCTGCTGCACTCTCCAGTCTGTCTTACTGGGTCCAACTGCTGTGTGTCCCTCGGTCTGTCCTGGAATGGCACCTAGGGTTCATCGGGAGCCAAGTCTAACCTCACCATCAGAAGCTCTAGTGAACTGTCAGGTGCTCGCTTAGTCATGCCCATCCAGACTCTCAGCAGTCTGTGGCACAGTTCTTCCACAAACCACGTCCGTGACAACTTCACACTTTTAGGCTAAGTGCACACGTTCAGGATTATTCGCGTTTTTTTCGCGTTTTTTCATGGCAAAAAAGCATAAAAACGCATGAATTAAGCATTCTATCATTTAGAATGAATTCTGCAATTTTTGTGCACATGGTACATTTTTTTCCGCGAAAAAAACGCATCGCGGAAAAAGAAGCAACATGTTTATTAATTTGCGGAATTCTAGCATTTTTCCCGCTATATTATTGAGCTAGAAAGTTCAGGGAAAAATCACGGTAAAAACGTGCAAAATCCACGCAAAAAAAACGCGCGTTTTTACAGTGAAAAAAGTCCGGTTTTGCTCAGGAATATTCTGCAAACATTCCTGAAGGTGTGCACTCACCGTCAGGATTCTCCCTGGCACAAGTATGCGATTTGTATACTTCTGGCCACATTCCGACTAGACTTGTCCGACCTCGCTCAATTCATTTTCATTGAGGGAGACCAAGCATGTCTTTTCGGCACGTGACAAAATGTATGCAAATCACCGTTACAAAAGAATCCTGACAGCATGCAGTGCGCACTGTGAGAATTCAGAAGTCTACAGTCAAATAGAATGACTGCAGACTCATCATAAACTTGGATAACCCCCTTAATGCTCCCAACATAAATAAAAATATGAGAATTAGTCAGTATCACTAATAACATTTACATCCAGGTACCTGATGATGTTGTCTCTGGAGTCGTTCTCTTTCTTTTCTTCTTCATCTTTTACAGACGCCATGATGAGTTTTCACATCCACAGCTCATCTCTGCAGACTTCCATCTTCTCCAGTCTTCTGCAGCACATCACCACATGAGGCATTGAATAAATAATTGCCCTTCATTATTTTCCCTGCGCAAAATATAGCGCCCACACTTTCCCTCTTATGGTACATGTCCTCCACACTGCCCTCTCCTTTGTATAATGAGCCACCTCTTCACACCGTCCTCTCTCATTATGTCCCCCCTATACTGCCTGGTCTGTGTACTATTCTCCATCACCACACTCCTCCTTGGCTTCCTGGCTGTAACCTTACACTGTCCCCCCATGTTATCCCCCCACACTAATCAGTCTTTATTCTGTGTCCACTTACACTTTTCTCCCCCACACTCCTCAAATTATTCTCCTCAATAGTCTCCTCACATATTTACCCTCTCACTCTCCATACTGCCTTCTCACACATCCCCCTGACTCCCCATACTGTATCCGCATCCATCCCATTACTATTTCTCCCCATACTGTGTCTGCACCCATCCCACCACCCTCACTCCCATACTGAATCCATATACATTTTCCCCTCGCTCCCTATACTGTATCTGCACCCATCTCCCCATACTATTTCCTCATACATGCCTCCATCTCCCTATTGCTCCTCATATTGTGTTTTCAAATTTCTTCCACTCCCCATATTGTGTCTGCACCTGTCTCTTCCTTGCTCCCCAAAACTTGTGTCCTCAAGTCATCCCTCCCCGTTATACTAAATCTCCTTCACACAGTAAATTTCCCCCTCCAAAGTAAATCTCACCCTCACACGCAGTAAATCTCCCGAGTACAATTAATCACTGTGAGCCGGCATTGCTGCTTCTCCGTCAAGCTGACAGAGAGCTGCTGACTACCAGTTCTGGGGGCGACAAAATGCAGCTTTGGGGGAGACACTTCGGACTGCTGCACTAGGCTGCCTGACTGGGCTTCTCCCTGCCGACTTCTCCTGGGGCACATGCCCCGGCTGCCCCCCACTGGATACGCCTTTGGATACACATGCTCAATCTCTACTTCATTCACTACCTATGGTACAGCCAGAGAAAGCCAAAAGTTGTTGGCTTTTAATCGGCACAGCGATTAAAATAATTATTCTTTATTCCAGGGGTGGGCAATTAATTTTCCCAAGGGGCCACATGAGATGCTGTGACTGATGTGGAGGGCTGAACCAATAGGCTGAAATTCTGATCAATATTAATATTAACATATTAATTAAAATTATTTTATATTAATATTAATTGCTTCCCTTGTTGTGAGAACAGTTTGGGGAAGACTTTTCTATTTCTCATGAATGTATCCAGTGCACAAAGCAAGATCCATAAAGACATATTTCGATGAGTTTGGGGTAGAAGACCTTCAATGGTCGCACAGAGCCCTAACGTCAACCCCATCCATCATCTTTGGATAAACTACAATGGAGATTGTGAAGCGGCATCACCCAAACATCAGGGTCGGACCTCACAAGTGCTCTTCTGGATAAAAGGGCAAAAATCCCACAGACACCTCGAAAGTCTTGTAAAAAACCTTCCCAGAAGAGGAGCTTTTATAGATGCTAAGGGACTGACTCCATATTACTGTCTATGGATTTGGACTGGGAGGTCATAGTTTGTGTGGGGGAGATTGGAAGGTGTCCCAGCATTTTGGCCTTATAGTGTAATAGGCTATGCCAAAATTTCAGTAACAATTTTGGAAAATTTGGGCAAAGGTGTCCTAGCCTGAAGAGTGCAAAGTCTACATAAACCCTTCCAGAAATGGAACAATTTTGGGTGTTCCTTAGGCTGACCTGGTACTTTTATAATTTCTGCATATAATGTCTTTATTGCCTATGGCAACCAATCATAGTGCAGCTTTTATTTCATATTCCGCTATGCAAAAATGAAAGCTGATCTTTGATTGGTTGTGTGAGCAACAAAGACAGACTGTTTTAGATTATTTTTCTAAGTCTGCTCTACATATTTATATTTTCAGCCATTTAGAAACTCGACTTCTGTCACCACATCGTTAAGGGTGCGGATATTCAATAAGTGACTCCAGGCTTTTCAAGTCCATATTACTGATCTGGCATGACATAAGGGTATTCTATTATAAAGGCATTTTAGATCTCAGAAGTACAAATAAGCAGCAGTAATACCGCATGATGCACCCGTTACCATGGTGACTATTTTCTACAGTGAATATTCTATTTTGAATCCCAGATTAAATAGTCATGTGAAATCCACATTGAATGTGGCTAAGTAAAAGTTCCCCGGGCTTCTATGTGCGCAACATTTAAAAGTAGGAACATCTAATCTGTCCTGTAATTACTGGATTTTCTTCTTTGTATACTGTGTTAGATGGAACTTGAGCTTTATGCAGTTTTTGTTGTTAATGCTCTGAAGTTTCCCTTATAATTGATTGCATAACGTCAGGGTTTGTTTGTATTTTTTTATCTAATGAATAAATTGACTAAACTCATTTACGATGCTCGCTTTTTCCAAGGTCGTCTTGAAATGGTTCCTTGCCCAAATACTATTGAATTTATGGAGTCTTTTGGTCACTCAGTCGCCCTCCTGCATGGAAGTATACACATACATTTTCAGCTCTCTTCCCTCATCCCCCTTGTCAGGGACATTGCCATAATTACCAGCATGTAAAGGGATTTTCTGAAAGTATGATCAATTACCAGCACGAGTAGTGTGCTGCCAAAATTGTTTTGCCTTTTTTCCCACCCATACATTGAAAACATGCAGGGCCACCATCAGGGCATTACAGCCCTTATTCGTGTATGGGGCCCGGTGATTAGGGGGGCCAGAGTACGCTGGCAGACGGGTCCGCGCGCTCGGGCCCCCTGATATTTTGTTCAGCCAGCAGGCTTCGCCGCTTTATATTAATAAGCTCCCCGGCAGGCAAATAGAAATGGGCAGGCACTGTAGCTTTAAACTACGGCCCGCCCCTGTGAATCATGGTCCAGCCAGCCTCTGATTCTCACGTGATGTCACACGTTGCTCTGCTCCACTTCCTCATTCCGGAGCAGAGCGAGCAGCGTGTGTGGTGTGCCACGTGGCTGGGAGCAGAAGACGGCGGACCCCGGATGGGTAGAGGCAACGGCATGCGGACCAAATGTGCAGGTGGAGACAGCAGGCGAGCAGGGTGAGTAGTCTCAGGGTAGGCAGGGGGGGCCCAGCGCAGCCACAACATTTCACCAACAGGGCCCAGGGGGACCGCCCTCAGTATTCCAACAGGGCCCTGGCCCAGGGCAGGCAGGGGGGCCCAGCGCAGCTGCAGCATTCCACCAACAGGGCCCAGGGGGGCTGCCCGCAGTGTTCCAACAGGGCCCAGGCCCAGGGCAGGCAGGGGTGCCCAGCGCAGCCACAGCATTCCACCAACAGGGCCCAGGGCAGACAGGGGGGCCACCCGCAGCATTCCAACAGGGTCCCGGCCCAGGGCAGGCGGGGAGGGCCCGCAGCATTCCACCAACAGGACCCAGGGCAGGCAGGGGAGGGCACCAGCAGCACACCAACAGGGCCCAGGGCAGGCAGGGGGGCCCAGCGCAGCCGCAGCATTCCATCAAGAGGGCGCAGGGCAGACAGGGGGCCACCTGCAGCATTCCAACAGGGTCCGGCACAGGGCAGGCAGGGGAGGCCCACAGCCGCAGCATTCCACCAACAGGACCAACGGCAGGCAGGGGGGCCCAGTGACCACAGCCACACCATTCCACCAACAGGGCCCAGGGCAGGCGGGGGGGGGGGCACATTCCAACAGTGCCTACAGCGTAAAAGATAGAATTTAAAAAAAATAAATAATTGTAAAAATATATAAAAAAATCAATATTCCATCATTAAATCAATCTTTGAATAAAAAAATCTAAACACTATAAGTGCACATATTTAGTATCACCACCGCAACGACCCGACCTATAAAATTGTCCCACTAGTTAACCCCTTTAGTGAACACCATTAAAAAAAAGGCAAAAAAACAATGCTTTATACCACCGAAAAAAAGTGGAATAACACGCGATCCAAAAGATGGATATAAATAAACGTGGTACCACTGAAAACAAGCCGACCTACAGCGTCATCACCGGAAAAAATTATAGGTCTCAGAATAAAGCGATGCAAAAATAATTCTTTTTTATATAAAATAGTTTTTATTGTATAAAAGCGCCAAAACTAAAAAAAATATAAATGAGGTATCACTGACTTCCTACTGACCCGAAGAATAAAACTGCCCCCCAAAAAAGAAATTCATTAATTGCTTGTTTTTGTTCATTCTGCCTCCCAAAAATTGGAATAAAAAGCAATCAAAAAATGTCAGTTTCACAAAAAATGGTACCAATAAAAACGTCAACTCTTCCCGCAAAAAACAAGACCTGACCTGACTCTGTGGGCCAAAATATGGAAAAATTATGACTCTCAAAGTGTGGTGATGTTAAAAAAATTTTTTGCAATTAAAAGTGTCTTTTAACGTGTGACAGCTGCCAAACATAAAAACCCACTATAAATAGTAAATCAAACCCCCCTTTATCATGCGCTTAGTTAGGGAAAAATAATAAAAAAATATATATTTATTTCCTTTTTACCATTAGGGCTAGGGTTAGTGCTAGGGTTTGGGCTAGGGTTAGGGTTGGGGCTATAGTCATGGTGGGGGCTATAGTTAGGGTTGGGACTATAGTTATTGTTAGGGTTGGGGCTAAAGTTAGGGGTTGGGGCTAAAGTTAGGGTTGGGGCTAAAGTTTGGGTTGGGATTAGGGTTAGGGTTGTGTTGGAGTTGGAATTGGGGGTTTCCATTGTTTAGGCACATCAGGGGCTCTCCAAACGCGGCATGGATTCTGATCTCAATTCCAGCCAATTCTGCGTTGAAAAAGTCAAACGGTGCTCCTTCCTTTCTGAGCTCTGCCATGCACCCAAACATTGGTTTACCCCCACATATTGGGGTATTGGCATACTCTGGACAAATTGCACAACTGTTGTGGTCCAATTTCTCCTGTTACACTTGAGAAAATAAAAAATTGGTGTGAAAAAATCATTTTTGTGAAAAAAAATAAGATTTTTTATTTTTACGGCTCTGCATTATAAACTTCTGTCAATCACTTGGGGCGTTCAAAGTGCTCACCACACATCTAGATAAGCTCCTTAAGGGGTCCATATTACCGTAGCGTTTACTGACCGTAAAGAGTTATGGAAAGATTACTACTATAAAAGTGAGTAAAATAATTAAATGGGATGATCACCCCTTTACTCTTGACTCCTATTTTTTTATTTATTTTTGTTCTTTTACGTGATCACTTAGAGTTGCATTTTGAGGTGTATTTATGGTCTATAATTTATAGGTTTTTAATAAATAACAATAAAGATAATTTTTTGTAGTGTATAATCAGTGATTATACAGTATATGCTGTAATATAAACTTTCCCTTTATTTGGTGGGCAGGCTGAGGCGGCAGCGGTGGGCAGGCTGAGACGACCATTAAATTCTTCTTGACTGGGTGGTGGTTGCGGCGAAAACACCGGCTGTGTGAGTAAATAACAAGTCCATGTATTCGTTTGTCCACTATTTCAGTACTTGATTATACTTATATATACATTGCTATTGAGGAGTCAAAGGGAGGGAGTGGTAAGGAATGATAGTATAATTATTCCTTCCCCCTTCCCCTTCGACTACCCAATAGCAATGTATATATAAGCTACTGGATGATCATGACCTGCTGGAAAACCAAATGAACAATTATAACATTAGGCAGTAGTGCTCAGGATAATCCAGTAGTTTATAAGTTTTGTTTGGTGTTTGGAAGGGGTGAGGAATTATTGATGCAAGTGAGTATATATGAATGGGAAAAATCTTTATTTTTATGGCAGTGTAATTTTTGAAAGGGGAAAACCAGTCTGCGCTTGCACAGTAGTGAATGGACTGGGCGCCAATCTCCTGACCAGCATCCTCATACATGCTGTGAGGCTGCTGAGTTCAGTTCAGGAGATCCGCGGCCGGTCCATGCAACGTGGTCCAAGTGCAGACCGATATTCACCAACGGTTCCTCTAGTCTGCATGTCTGGGGAGCTGCACCTGTATCCGTGAAGCAAAAGCGCTGCCAGCCTGCCGTGGATCCATCAAGGTGCACACATTTTGTTTAGAGACGGTGTCTCTATGCTTGTTTTTTATTTTTTCCATCACTGGAGTGTTGAGTTAAAAGGACTCTGTCAGCAAAAAATGACTGTTCAAGTCCAGGTGCTTGGTGCTTCACAGTGGGCAATCATTGAAATACATCTTCCCATCTGCTTGGTTTTCCTCTGTCTCCATCCTTCTCTGTTGATATGAAGCCAGAGCTGTCTATTGAAGGAGAGGGGATGACATGGAGGGAAAACAAGCAGGTGGCAAGGTGAATTTAAATGATTGGCCACGATGTGAAACAGAATGTAGGGACTTTTTTGAACAGAACAGTCACTCTCTGCTGACAGAGTCCCTTTAAACCTAAGTTCTCTCTCATACGATCCGACATTCATCAATTTTCAGCACCACTCTGGTATTTTTCAGTACCATCTTGTAAGCGCAGTTTCGGACTGGCTGGAAATCAGAAGCTATGTCTTAAGTAGAGTTGAGTGAATTTCTTCGGGTCCCTGCTTATTCTGCAAGCTGTAGCGCTTACCTATTAAGCTGCAGCAGTAACCCGGATACCTGGAGCGCTCCTGATGATCAGCTGTTTGGCGCCACAGCTGCATGTGTCGCGGCTGTGTGACAGTCACAACACATACATGGAGAGCCTGTGTGTTGAGCTCTCCATGCATGTACTGTGACACATGCAGCTGCGGTGCTGATCAGCCAGCATGCTCCATGTATCCAGGTTCCCGCTGTAGCTTATTCGGTAAGTGCTATAGCTTGACGAATAAGTGGGGACCTGAACAAATTTGCTCATCTCTAGTCATCAGCTCTCAATGCAAGTATATGAGACCTTCAACGATGTTCTCATAGATTAGATCTGGTCATGGTGTTGCGGTATTTATCTATATGGTGTAGTCATGGTGTGATGGTATTTGTCCTTTGTATGTGGTATTTATCGGCCACTATGTGGTGGGAATATCTGATCTGGTCATGGTGTGGTGACATCTCTCCCTTTAATGTGGTACTATGTGGTGGTAATATATGATCTGTTCATGAATTGGTGTTATGTATTTCTTGTATGTGGTTTTATTTGATCACTGTGATGGTAATATGTGGTCTAGTCATGGTGTGGTGGTATTTGTTCCTTGTATGTCGTATTATTGCTCTTGGTATAGAGAATACTGTGATATGTATGGAGATCACTTGTTTTGTGATATCAATAAAGGGAATTCTTTATTTTCAAGAGATTAATTACTTGAACATGATTTAACCTCTCCCTGTCATATGACTATTAGACAGTATCCCTTGTTCTGCTGTGTATGTGGCGCTTCCCACTTACTTCTGTCCACAGACCTTTGCTGGCTCCATGAATCCCTCTTCTGGAACCAGGGCAGAAATCAATCTAAGGGACTCATCATTTTGACAGGCCAAAAAAACGGTCCGCACAATATTCTCGTTCTTGTCACCATTGAGTCAAGAAGTGGAGTTTTTCCAAGAAAGGGCGGAAGGATTTTGGAAGGTTCACGTAGTGGAGGAGGAGCTAGGGTGGAGGCGGAACTGGGGGTGGAGCTTGGGCAGAGTCTCAAGGGGGGCCCCATAAATTCTGCCAGCATGGGGTCCCGAAATTCTTAGTGGCAGCCCTGAAGACATGCATCCACCCTATGGCATTTGAATTGCAAATGATACATATAAATGATATAACTCCCTTCAGTAAACCCTAAATTAATATAGACCTCAAACCAGACCTCCCAAAATAGCTATCCCTTTATACAGATCCTCCCTTTAAACAGACTTTAATGCAAGCATTAATAGACACTTCACTCGAGACCTCATGTATAATACAAAAATTCTAAGCTATACCCTACATCAGACCTCAGACTAGACTCCCTCTTTTTCGATTACATACCATAGACCGGATTCTACAAAATGGATTTATAAAGATCCCAGACCACCCATATATACAAAGCCAAACCAGATTCCCTTCATTTATACAGAACCCAGACCTTCCATCTTAACATACCTAAGACCTAACCCCATCTACACAGACCCCAAACTCCCCCATTTATGCAGATCCCAGACTTCCCCCATTTATGCAGACCATAGACCAAACCATTCTTATGTAAAGACCCCAGATCACACCCCTCTTTTCTATTGACCCCAGATCACACCCCTCTTTTCTACTGACCCCAGATCACACCCCTCTTTTCTACTGACCCCAGACCACACCACTCTTTTCTACTGAACCCAGACCACACCCCTCTTTTCTACTGATCCCAGACCACAGCCCTCTTTTCTGCAGACCCCAGTGTAGACACCTCTTTCCTGCAGACCCCACACCACACCATCTTTTCTATTGACCCTCAGACCACACTCCTCTTTTCTTCTAACCCCAGACCACACCCCTCTTTTCTAATGATGCCAGACCACACCTATTTTTTCTACTGACCCCCAGACCACACTTCTCTTTTCCACTAACCACAGAACACACCCTTCTTTTCTACTGACCCCCAACCAACCCGACCCCACAAACCACATTTCGCTTTTCTACTGACTGTAGACCACATCCCATTTTTCTACTGACCCAGACCACATCCCTCTTTTCTAATTATGCCAGACCACACCTATTTTTTCTACTGACCCCAGACCACACTCCTCTTTTCCACTAACCCCCGACCACCCCCTTTTTTTCTACTGACCCCAGACCAAACCCTCTTTTCTACAGACCCCAGTCCACACTCCTCTTTTCTACTAACCCAAACTACACTCCTCTTTTCTACTAATCCCAGACCCTACCCTTCTTTTTCTGCTGACCCCCAAACCACATTCCTCTTTTCTATTTACTCTACACCGCATCCCATTTTTCTACTTACTCACCACTACCTTTCTCTAGGATACTGGGCACCATTACACAGACACTGAATATAATTTAAAACATGGCTCCTTCTCTTTACTTTTTTTCATGAGTCCTCATGAGGAGTTGGACGGAGCGGAAAAGGGGTATGATGAGGATGCACCCCATGACACAGGCCCTAGAAGCAGAGGTGGCCATGATGGCTTTAGATGGGAGGCTAGGAATTCTGTCATGCTCCGGCCGCCACAGGCGCTTGACACCCTGAACAAACTTCTTGTAATACTTGAGGAGATGCATGGGTACCTCACAGACGTAGCGGAATTGCGCATGCGCCTGTTTGGGAGGGATCAAAGAGAGGGGGAGATGGTGACGCAGTTTATGTATGCCTTACAGGAGCTTTACACCGCTATTGTGCACAAAGACGGCGTAGGCTCCATTGATGTAGTGATGCGAGACCAACCTGTGACAGGCCTATTCTCTCTGAACTACAGATGATGCTGGACAGTTTTTTTTCATCATCTGTAGTTCAGAGAGAATAGATACTTTCATAGACACATGTTTGAATAATGACAATATGGTCATTGTGCCGTATTCTGGAGACATTCTTGCCTAGAAGAAGTGCATCTACAACATCTGAGGAAACATGGCTGGTTTTATATTGTCTTGGATTCATGCAGAGTCCCACAGAATTCTATGGGTGGTACGTTATGGCTCCATGCAACCTAGGTGTCACACTTAGGTATCAGATACTTATAAGAATAAGGAATTTATCTTCATATCTTTAAAAAAATTGAAATTCCAACTGCAGCTTTATCTAAAGCATCTGATAGCTTTCTGTAACCTTAAAGAAGATGAGGAGTAAAGTCCATGAGTCCTGCCCCCAATATCAGGATGTGAGGAGCTGACGTAGTCTTCTTATGCCAAAAAGTCAACACAAAGTCCTCCGCTATTCTCGTTTGTGACATCCATTGCTGCCTATCTAGTTTCCAATCCCCCAAAAAAGGCTAATCGAAAAAGCTCATCCATTAATTCATAGTGAACACCCCAAAAAAAGAAACGGACATAAGAGCAAGTTGTCATGGTTTACTGGGTTCTTGGATCAGGTAGTCGCGGGGTTAACTTGGTTGGCCTCTTTCTGGGTCCTGGGAGGCTTTATATAGCCTCACTGTGAAGCCAGCCTTTGTCGTTTATACTCTGACCTTTGGCTGAGTGTGTCTGACCCTGTGCTTGTGCCAGTGCATTGTGCCTGTGCTTCGTTTTGTCTGTCTGGTTCCGATTTGGCTGTGTCCCTGTTACGAGTTTTGCCTGTCCCTTTTGTACTGCATTGCTCTGTCTGTGTATGACCCCTTGGCTGTGTTCTGGTTATTCTCTGCCTGCTCCTTTTGTACTTCGTCGCCCTCTATGTGTATGACCTGGCTATCCTGACCATCCATTCTGTCTATGCCCCTTGGTAACTTTATTTCGTAGTTACCCTTCTAGGAGTTTTCCTTTACCTCCTAGATCTCTGGAGCTTAGGCCACGCCCCTAGGCAGTCACGTGCCTGCAGGTCCTTCGGCCTGAAACATTCTCTACCTGATACTGCTCTGAGAGACTTGTGGCTGGCTCCGCCCCTTGGCAGTCACATGGTGCGGAAGGTCCTGTGTCCTCAGAAACACTCGTCTTCTCTGCTGCGGTTCTACTATACAGGTATCGTTGGGCACAGTTTGTTCACTCTGGACACACGCACTGGCTCAATGAGCAAGTGCAGTGCGGTGTCCCTGACACAAGTGGTAGAAAAAATGAATATATTCAAATTTTATTAGTACATAAAGACACATACATAACAAAAAATTATTGGTATAACAATAAAATAAGGGACAGGAAATAGCGACACCTACATACCACGTACAGATAAGCTGGTGTATGGAGTTATAAATATATCAAAAAAGCTAAACTCAGTTAATGACTTCTTGGAAAGGAAAAGGGGAAGGGGAAATAATGTGCCCAACATATTATAGCATGATATTGCACAGTAAGATCAATAAAACCTTCTCCATTAATCAAAGTGATTTCTAAAAAAGTTTATATAAAGTGCAAGTGCAATAAAGTGGCCAGAACAGACCTACTTAAAAAACTTCTTAAAAAATGGAAGAAGATTTGTAAAGATCAAACAAATACACACTAAACCCAGTACCAATCACTGATTATATCGGAGTCTGAATGGATATAAAGGCCATATGGCCAACAAAACATGTATTGTAATGAAAAAACCAACGTTATATGGAACGTGGAAAGGGGGACCTGAACGCGTCAGGGTTCAAGTCATGTAAAGCTAGAAAAAAGCCTTTCATCAATCAGAAGCAAAGGAGAGCCAGGCTGAAGTTTGCCAAAGACCATAAGGATTGGACCATAGAGGACTGGAGTAAGGTAAACTTCTCTGATGAGTCTAATCTTCAGCTTTGCCCAACACCTGGTCGTCTAATAGTTAGACGGAGACCTGGAGGAAGAGGCGTACAAGCCACAGTGTCTTGCACCCACTGTGAAATTTAGTGGCGGATCGGTGATCATCTGGGGATGCTTCAGCAAGGCTGGAATTGGGCAGGTTAATCTTTGCGGAGGACGTATGAATCAAGCCGCATACAAGGTTATCCTGGAAAAACAGTTGATTCCTTCTGCTCAGGCAATGTTCTCCAACTCTGACGACTGTTTTTTCCAGCAGGACAACGCACCATGCCACACAGCTAGGTCACTCAATATGTGGATGAAGGACCACCACATCAAATCCCTGTCATGGCCAGCCCAATCTCCAGACCTGAACCCCATTGAAAACCTCTGGAATTTAATCAAGAGGAAGATGGATAGTCACAAGCCATCAAACAAAGAACTGCTGAAATTTTTGTACCAGGAGTGGCATAAGGTCACCCAAAAGCAGTGTGAAAGACTTGTGGAAAGCATGCCAAGACACATGAAAGCTGTGATTAAAAATCATGGTTATTCCACAAGATATTGATTTCTGAACTCTTCCTGAGTTAAAACATTAGTATTGTTGTTTCTAAATGATTATGAACTTGTTTTCTTAGCATTATTTGAGGTCTGCAAGCACTGCATTTTTTTATTATTTTGACCATTTCTCATTTTCTGAAAATAAATACAAAATGTATTGCTTGGAAATTTGGAGACATGTTGTCAGTAGTTTATAGAATAAAAGAGTAATTTACATTTTACTCAAAAATATACCTATAAAGATAAAAATCAGACAAAATGAAAATTTTGCAGTGGTCTCTTAATTTTTGCCAGAGCTGTATTACCTAAGGGGCATTTACGCTGCAAGACAACTGTGAATGAGCTTTGTTCAAAACGCATGCTTCACGATTATCTTGCCCTGTAAACAGGCTGCCTATCTCACAATGAATGGGCAGAATGCTTGTGTATCGGGTGAAAAAATGTTTTGCGCAGCGCAAAAGATCATCGTTCCCTGTGGTGCATTGTCCTGTGTAAAGAGGACTCAAGCAGCCGAGAAGTATGGTAGCCTGTGCGCACTGAACTCCCTAGTATAGATCACTCAGTGCAAAAGATCATCGTTCCCTGTGGTGCATTGTCCTGTGTAAAGAGGACTCAAGCAGCCGAGAAGTATGGCAGCCTGTGCGCACTGAACTCCCTACAGTCATGGCCAAAAGTTTTGAGAATGACACAAATATTAATTTTTACAAAGTCTACTGCTTCACTTTTTCTAATGGCAATTTGCATATACTCCAGAATGTTATAAAGAGTGATCAGCTTAACAGCAATTACTTCCAAAGTCAATATTTGGCTAGAAAATGAACTTTATCCCCCAAAACACATTTCAACATCATTGCAGCCCTGCCTTAAAAGGACCAGCTAACCTCTTTTCAGTGATTGCTCCATTAACACAGGTGTGGGTGTTGATGAGGACATGGCTGGAGATCAATCTGTCATGATTAAGTAAGAATGACACCACTGGACACTTTAAAAGGAGGCTGGTGCTTGGCATCATTGTTTCTTTTCTGTTAACCATGGTTATCTCTAAAGAAACACATGCAGTCTCATTGCAATGCACAAAAATGGCCTAACAGGGAAGAGTATCGCAGCTAGAAAGATTGCACCTCAGTCAACAATCTATGCATCATCAAGAACTTCAAGGAGAGAGGTTCCATTGTTGCCAAAAAGGCTCCAGGGCGCCCAAGAAAGACCAGCAAGCGCCAGGACCATCTCTTAAAAGTGTTTCATTTGCAGGATCGGGCTACCAGCAGTGCAGAGCTTGCTAAGGAATGGCAGCAGCAGGTGTGAGTGCATCTGCACGCACTGTGAGGCGGAGACTCTTGGAGCAAGGCCTGATCTCAAGGAGGGCAGCAAAGAAGCCACTTCTCTCCAGAAAAAACATCATGGACAGACTGATATTCTGCAAAAGGTACAGGCAGTGGACTGCTGAGGACTGGGGTAAAGTTATTTTCTCTGATGAATCCCCTTTTCGATTGTTTGGGACATCAGGAAAACGCCTCATTCAGAGAAGACAAGGTGAGCGCTACCACCAGTCTTGTCTCATGCCAACTGTTAAGCATCCTGAAACCATTCATGTGTGGGGTTGCTTCTCAGCCAAGGAATCGTCTCTCTCAAGTCTTGCCTAAAAACACAGCCTGAATAAAGAATGGTACCAGAATGTCCTCCAAGAGCAACTTCTCCCAACCCTCCAAGAGCAGTTTGGCAATCAACAATGCCTTTTTCAGCATGATGGAGCACCTTGCCATAAAGCAAAGGTGATAACTAAATGGCTCAGGAAACAAAACATAGAGATTTTGGGTCCATGGCCTGGAAACTCCCCAGATCTTAATCCCATTGAGAACTTGTGGTCAATCATCAAGAGACTGGTGGACAAACAAAAACCTAAAAATTCTGACAAAATGAAAGCATTGATTGTGCAAGAATGGAATGCTATCAGTCAGGATTTGGTCCAGAAGTTGATTGAGAGCATGCCAGGGAGAATTGCAGAGGTCCTGAAGAAGAAGGGTCAACACTGCAAATATTGACTTGCTGCATTAACTCATTCTAACTGTCAATATAAGCTTTTGTTACTCATATGTTTGCAATTATATTTCTGTCTGTGATAAAAACATCTGTCAAAACACACATAAAAACCAGAGGGCAGCAGATCATGTGAAAATATAATATTTGTGTCATTCTCAAAACTTTTGGCCATGACTGTAGTATAGATCACTCAGTGCATATTATTTGCCTGTTTAAATAGGCATCCAAATGACCGTAAAAGTGGTCGTATTGTGCCGTTGGTTAGTCTGTGTAAATAGACACTTAGAGTTTTCTTAAACCTGTTATATGTCAACTTAAAGCCTGTGTTCACCTTCACAATCTGACTTCTTTTATTGCCCTATTGGTTTGACTGTTTAAACAGGCATTCAAACAACTGCTGATCAGTAAAAGTTTACCAACTGGTGGTCATATTGTGCCGGTGGTTAGTCTGTGTAAACAAACCTTTAGAGTTTTCTTAAACCTGTTATCTGTCGACTTCAAGCCTCTGTTCACCTTCACAATCTGATTTCTTTATTGCCCTTATACGTTCACAAAGTAATTTTTTTCCAGTTTCTTACAATTTCTTATAGCTTCTATATAGACCAATAGGACGCCATGATAAAGGACAAGTCTGATCCTGCAGTTGTAGGGGTGTGCAGGCGGTCAGTTTGGGCCCTCCATTCCTGTGCATACCTGCTTAATGAAACCAGGTACGTTTTTGTATGTTTTATGTATGCACCATGTGATATGATAATGTAAGGGGAACGACCGACCCGCGGGTACCTGCATGCCGGGTCCGAAACTGTTGAGGCTGCAACCTCTGTTCCCGGGGGGAAGTTTTAGTAAGGTGGACCTTCCCCTTTTTGCCGGAGGGAAGCTCTAGAGAGGCGGAGCTTCCTGCTGACCGAATAAGGAGGGGAGAGACAGGAGAAAAGCAAGTGCAGTAGCAGGGGTATAAAAGAGTAAAGCACGCGCAGCAAGGGAGTTTGGCACCAACGGAGTAAAGCACGCAGTTAGGCGTGCGGCGCGCTCTGCTCTCCCTCCACACACAGGCTGCACCGAGAGGGTCTCCCACCATCTGCAGGAGTACCATTGCGCTGAGGGGAGTAGTGTGCTCAGCATCAGCTTAGAGAGTGACAGTCTGGGTGTTCTGCAGCAGCACTGAGCAGAACTGTGCACACAGGACAGAGCAAAGCCATGTAGAGCAGAGCCGTGCAGAGCAGAGCCGTGTAGAGCAGAGCCATGCAGAGCAGAGTTGTGTAGAACAGAGCAGTGCACAGCTGAGCCGTGTAGAGCAGAGCCATGCAGATCAGAGCCGTGCACACCGAGCAGAGCCAGCCATGCAGTAGCCAGAGAGAGGAGGGCTCCATCATGGGAGCATCAGCAGAGTGCAAACCAGTGCCTGTCGTCGCCCGCCGTCAGCAGCGGGGACCAGAGAGAAAGAGACGTGCAGTGCAAGCCCGGTGACTGCCAGAAAGCAAGGCGCAGAATGCTCCGTATCCGTGAGTAAAGCACATGTGCCCCATAAGAGTGACCTGGGACAGGACAGACACTTGCTTCCTGACAGTGACAGTAAAAATTTGCCGAGCCACATTGGCTCATACAGGTTTGTGACCCATACCGTTGTCAGACACTACAGCAGGGACCAGTGAGTGTTTCGGTCCCAGAGCATCCGTACAGCGTAAGCCTGCGCCAAAGCAACGCCACCGCCACCACTGACAAAGACTGTGAGGAGAGTCGTGCAGGGGCCACTTCGGGCTCAGACAGTGCCGCGGCCCACACTGATCCGGTCACATCAGTATATGGACTAGGGCTCAGCGGAAGTTACCGGAGACTGTCAGCTGCCACCAGAAGATGGGGGCATTGAAGCTCACAGGACCTTCAAGGAAAAGATACCACCCCAGCTGTTGTCGGTGCTATCCATTTCATGGACTTAGGAATTATTGACTCTCGTCAGAACTGCCGTTTTGAGAACCGCTATTCTTGACCTCACCATATCCTTTGCCATTTATACTGTTTACTCCTTGTTTAAACCCTCTACCTCCCTGCGTGGAGTATTCCCCTGTAAATAAACCTGTTAACCCTTGCTCTGCCTCCCTGCTCATCACTGCATCCCGCGTACCTGCTAGAACCTTACAACAACATCTGACTTTATTTTAGTGTATTGAATAATTTATTGATGGTTATACATTCTGCAAGTTATGTATATATATATAGATCTTTGTGTGTTAGGGACATAGATAGGGATATATAGTGATGGAGTTAGGTCTAGCATTAGTAAGGGTTATATAGGATTTAGGACAGTGGAGGGCACTGTAGAGTAGATGTTAGATTAGATAAGATAAGATAAGATAAGATAGAAATAGTTAGCCTGTGGGAAGCTGGCTAGTGGGAGGAGTTAGCTGAGGGTGAGTAGGAAGAATCTGGAAATAAGGGAGTTGAGAGCTGGATGCAGAAAGAAGAGGATTTGAAGTTGAAAAGTGTGCCATGTCTGTCTTTGGGGCACGAATGGATCTGGGCAGCCTGAGGGGATCAGCGGCTAGGCTTTTGGGAAACTCCGTGACGTCTGGGACCTACGGTCCATCAAAGATTGGCAGTGGCATCCTATAATTTCGCCCGAGATGGGGAAAGTGGATGGGGAACACCAGGGAGAAGCTAGACTGGTGACACAGAAAGCTGCGGGGATGGAGACCACGGTATCAGATTCCGCGTTGAAAGGAAAGAACAGGGAGTGCTTAGCAGAAGGAGTATCTATGACATATGAAGACTGTTGTGAATGGGTTTGAGATGAGTTCTGAGCAGAGGCTCCCTCTGGTGGTTACAAGCGGTGCTAGTGAGGATTGTGAGGACTGGGAATCAGGTGTTACTGACTGGTCTTATATAAGGGAGTCATTTTCCCATCAGGGTTGCCGGTGATCAATTGTTCTGGTCTGAATCCTTCATTCCAGTTTCCCTTGTAGCCTGCTGTGTCGTGTCTGCATCTCCTGCTTACAGATAAGACTTTTGCTTCTTTTGTGTTTTTGCTGTGTTTTTGCATTTTGTCCTGCACTTCTTTGGGGGCCTTCAGGGTCCCCTCCGGGGGCTTCTGCCCTCTCAGTTTAGTTCAGCCACTGAGTTTTGTTCTTTTGCTTTTTCCAGTTTTTTCAGTGGCTGCTGTTTTGATTTTGTTACACCAGAGAACTAATTTAGGTGGTAGAGGTCGTGTGATCTCAGGTGATTTTGAAATTAGTAGAGTTGGTGCTTTTCAGGGTTTTCTGGGATTGCAGTAAGTACCCTTCCTATCCTTTTCTATTTAGATAGTTTGGGCCCCAGCGTTTGCTCATACTATTTTCTTTCTGTGTCAGTATTTCCTCTTGTCTAACCGCCATTACATGTTTGGGGGCTTTCTGTTATCTTTGGGGTTCTGCTCCGGGGCAGATAGCTTTCCTATTTCTATCTTTAGGTGTAGTTAGTTTCTCAGGCTGTGACGAGGCGTCTAGGACCAACGTAGGAACGCTCCACGGCTGCCTCTAGTTGTGGTGGTTAGTCAGGGTACTGCAATCTCATAGATTCCAACTGCTCTGGTGTATTGCCTTTTTTACCTGCACTCCTCAGCTACCGAAACATAACAGAAGACTGTTGGACGGTGTCTGTATTGAAGGTGAATGAGTTAAGTAAAGTTTTATTGAAAATGAATATGGACTTTGAGAATATTTGTGTGTTGCTAAGACGGATTGGGACTTTGCACTCTGAGGAGACTTCTGACCCACAGGTGGATGAACAGCACACAACAGAAAGAATCTAATGTTTCTGTAGCGGAGTGTCAGTGTGTGGAGCAGCAGCAGCCCCTCGCCATGACTACTACCCTGGCACCCATTACAACTTGGCATAATCAGCAGGATCATGAAGATTACTTGCATGTAGAAAACGGAGGAACCCCCAGCATGGCTGAGATGGCGGTCATAATTCTAAAATGGCGAATGATGGCGCGGAGGCTGGCGATAGCTTTGCCCATTGTGGTCGTTCTAAGACTGAGTTGGCATGAAAAGCCTGTTTGGCTGGAAAAGTGCCTTGAAACTAGGCCACATTCCCTGGTGAGTGGATTCCTGAAGAAGAGGAGGAGTCTGATGCTGATAGGAGGGAGCAGCCGGAGTCGGCGCCACCCTGGCCTGGCTCCACGTGTCTGGCTGGACGGCGCCATTACGGGAGACAACGGCGGTGGAAACAATAGCACATTCCTGTATCCGGACTTGCAGAGGAGTCATGAGAATCGAATGGGAGTGGAGGAAGTCTCGGGAACGTACTCACCCTGGACGGCTGTGGGGGATGTCGGAGTACGAAGGGGCCCTTGATTTGGACCGGTTCCCCCTGGATGACGAAGATCAGTACTGGCGGCTGCTGGAGACTGAACATCGGGGAAGAGAGGAGCAAGATGGCGCCCGGAAGGAACACGCTGACCCGGAAGAGGTTCCTAGCAGCTGGGCGGCACGGGAGGATGGCTCGGACAACTCAGAGCTGCGAGACTTGAATTGGGAGGACGTGGATTGTGACGACTTCACACTGCCGACAACGGACTCAGAGGCTGTGATGGAGAAGCTCATGCCGAGCCCAGCTGACCAGAAGGGAGCGGAGTAGAACACCGCCAGTTGTGGAGCGGCTGCATCGGGGCTGCCGGTGAGTGTTCCCCAGACACCTGAGCCTGGGCCTGCAGTTGCAGTCACGCTTTCCCACAGCCCTCAACCCCAGACCCTGGAAACCCTGCCCTTGTCAGTGGACATCCAACCGCATGATCCACGACCCCGGTATTCAGTGGACACTCCCTCTTTGGCTGGTCACCCCGCCTCTAGGTCCTCTCCCCAGTGTCAGGAGGGTAAGGGGCCGTTCCCATCTTCCGGGTAGGCGGACTGGATTGCACAGGTTGTAGAGGCGAAGAAGAGGAGGGAACGGGAAATTTGGACCCAGCTGCAGCAGCCAGGAGGAGGCGCCGTGGCCGGCAAAGAGACTGATGGCATCCTGTTCTATACCAATCAGGCCGCAGGGTATGGTTTTATTCAGGACTCAGCACACAACAGAAAGAATCTAATGTTTCTGTAGTTGAGCATCAGGGTGTGCCGCAGCAGCAGCAGCCCCTCGCCATGACTACCACCCTGGCCCCTGTTACACAGTCATACTACATTCCGTCAATCTCTTACTTTTGTCCATGGCACAAATTAAAAAGAATATTACTGTAGCATGTAACTACACAAAGTTTGCTTTTATTCTATTGCATAGAGACACATAGTTCTGTATGGGAGCAATGTAATCAGACAATTTTTTAACTAAAAGGTATATGCAAAGTTATTTTTTTCTTTAGATAAATTGGAACAATAAATAAAATGGGTTGCAAACTTGAACATAGTCATTATTTAAAATTTTGAGACATCATCAGATAAATAAAAATGAGCGTAACTCATATATTTCTTTTTGGCCACTTCATAAATGTCCTTCTCCACATATTCTTTTGCAATGATTATAGAGTTAATGGTACTTGTTTTTATAAGACAGATAACATTTCACTTGTCCAATATTGCCTTATTGTTAGGAGTCTACAGAGTATAAAGAGAAGTGTCAGTCGCACACTTATAGAGCTCCGCTCATTACTCATTTTGTGTGTCCTCGCTGCTGATTTTGACATTGTAGGTCACTCACGCAGCCCTTGTATTCTACACTCTTCTTCTAGCACTCGTCTACTACACTTCTTTCTATGGCTTTCTTTTTGCTTCTTTCCCTGAAGAAAAGTGTCAATTTATAGCAGATGATTAATTATGGCTAGGAGGCTAATTAACAATTTGCAACTTGGAAAATTCTACTCTGTATTGAAATCCAAAAATATATAGGCAGACTCGTTAGGACTGGCATAGCACACCCTTACACTATGCTAGTCTTGATGGAGTTCAAGGCACCAAAATTCATTAAGAGGCACACACCACCTAATTAATTCAGTGTATCTTATAAGTGACGTGCTCCTCCGCGTGCAGAGCCAGAATTGTTTCTTCAGTCGGGAACTGGAGTAGCATTTCTGGCTTACAAAACGATGTCGCTTAATGAACAGGATGGGTGGGATAGACACACTCCGTCCCGCTCCAGCTCTTCCCCAGCTCTGCCTTTTCGGTTAAGCTGATTCAAACTGGCATGCAAACAACAAAAGTCACTAAAATTTTGCACAACTAGAAGATAGGACCATCCCGAATGAGTACACCTTGTCGCGGTGGGATGGCTTTTATGCATTTTGATTAAGAACCTATCTTAATTAAGAACCCTATCTTATTTCTATGTACTATTACTATTGGCTTATTTACTTACTACAGCATATATGCTCATTTTCTTTTTTTCTTGCATTTTGTCTGTGAAATGGCAACAGTGTAAACATGCTCTTATACATTGCACGTATACCAACTTATGCTCCGGCTCATTTCTTTGGTTTTGTTGTAGTTTCTTGTACTTTGTACAAACAGGGGTGTGGCCCCGTTTTTTGAGGTAGGCATTTCATCTACAGTACAGACCAAAAGTTTGGACACACCTTCTCATTCAAAGATTTTTCTGTATTTTCATGACTATGAAAATTGTAGAATCACACTGAAGGCATCAAAACTATGAATTAACACATGTGGAATTATACATTACACCTTACAAAAAAGTGTGAAACAACTGAAAATATGTCTTATATTCTAGGTTCTTCAAAGTAGCCACCTTTTGCTTTGATTACTGCTTTGCACGCAGAAAAGGTGAACGGCTGGACTCTACATGCCTAGTTCCCACCGTGAAGCATGGAGGAGGAGGTGTGATGGTGTGGGGGTGCTTTGCTGGTGACACAATGCAAAATTGGCTGGAATTGAGATCAGACGCCATGTTGCATTTGGAGAGCCCCTAATGCACTTTTAGTCTGTACTGTATATAGCTTTCCATAGGCAGGGTCCAATCAGTTGGCCCTTGGTCCTGCTACATCGAGATCAGTGGACACAAGGTGAGGTTTTCATACTAGAGGATAGGACAGTCCCGACTGGTTACACCTTGTAGAAGTAGGATGGCTTTTATGCTTTTTTGATCAAAATAGTGATAACTAAGTACAGCCTGTCATTTACATGGACTATTACTATTTACTTACTATAGTGTGTGTGCTCATTTTGTTGTTTTTTCTTGGGTTTTGATGGTGAAGATTTAGTATGAAACCTGAGGACCCTCTTAAAAATGAAGGATTTCTAGTTTTCATGTGTAGCTTTCTAATGATGGCCACAGGTAATTCTCTTTCACTTAGTCTTAAAGAGAACCTGTCACTTCTCATAAATATGTATTTTTTACCTGGTGTAAGTGCCATTGTTCTCCAGAACATGGCATTATTTTTGTTTTTGTGTCTCTCTATTCCTGAGATATGTCTTCTCTCTTCCCTTTCTAAAAATGTTATATTTTTAACCAATGGGGAGTGGCCTGGTCCTTAAGAAGACTTTCATATAGAATAGTTGAGAACAATGCCAACTTGTTTAAAGAAAAATAAATTTACAGGAACAAAGAAACACAACTCCAAATTCAAGAGAACAGAGGCAGAGGACTAGAACACCTATTGCAGGTAACAATCTTAACCCCTTTACCCCTGAGGGTTGTTTGCACATTAATGACCGGGCCAATTTTTACAATTCTGACCACTGTCCCATTATGAGGTAATAACTATGGAATGCTTCAACGGAATCTTGTCGATTCTGAGATTGTTTTCTCGTGACCTATTGTACTTCATGATAGTGGTAAAATTTCTTCGATATAACTTGCGTTTATTTACTAAAAAATGGAATTTTCAAATTTTGAATTTTTATGCACTTAAACCAGAGAAAATAGTTACTAAATAACATTTCCCACATGTCTACTTTACAGAAGCATAATTTTGGAAACAAAATTTTTTTTTGTTAGGAAGTTATAAGGGTTAAAAGTTGACCAGCGATTTCTCATTTTTACAACACCATTTCTTTTTTTAGGGACCACATCACATTTTAAGTCACTTTTAGGCTAAGTGCACACGTTTGCAGAATGTTTGCAGAATATTCCTGAGCAAAACCGGACTTTTTTCGCGGCAAAAACGAGCGTTTTTTTGCGCGGATTTTGCGCGTTTTTGGTGCGTTTTTTTGCGCGGTTTTGACGCGTTTTTACCGCGATTTTTTCCTGAACTTTCTAGGTCAATAATAAAGCGGGAAAAACGCTAGAAATCCGCAAAATTAATGGACATGCTGCTAGATTTTCCGTGCTGCGTTTTTTTTGCGGAAAAAAACGCACCATGTGCACAAAAATTGCGGAATTCATTCTAAATGATAGGATGCTTAATACATGCGTTTTTGACGCGTTTTTTCCCGCGAAAAAACGCAAAAAAAATGCAAATATTCCTGAACGTGTGCACTTAGCCTTAGGGGTCTATATGATAGAAAATACCCAAAAGTGACACCATTCTAAAAACTACACCCCTCAAGGTGCTCAAAACCACATTCAAGAAGTTTATTAACTCTTCAGGTGCTTTACAGGAATTTTTGGAATGTTTAAAAAAAATTAACATTTAATCTTTTTTTCACAAAATATTTACTTCAGATCCAATTTTTTTTATTTTACCAAGGGTAACAGGATAAATTGGACCACAAAAGTTGTGCAATTTGTCCTAAGTACGCTGATACCCCATATGTGTGGGGAACCACTGTTTCGGCGCACGGCAGAGCTTGGAAGGGAAGGAGTGCCGTTTGACTTTTCAATGCAAAATTGGCTGGAATTGAGATCAGACGCCATGTTGCATTTGGAGAGCCCCTAAGGCTATGGTTCCACGGTCCGGAACCATAGCGCTTTTGACGGAGCGGAAATTCCGCTCCGTCTAAGCCCCGCCCCCTTTATGACGCGCGATCTTTCCGGAGGTGTTCAGGACACCTCCGGAACACCTCCGGAAAGAGCGCAGGGCTACATAGCCCTGTGTTAATTATGTTGCGGCGACGCACCGTCGCCGCAATACGCGAGGACATGCTGCGGTCTGAAAAGACGCGCCGCATGTCCGTTTACGCAGGTTTGCCACCTGCGTATTGTTACGCATAGTGGAGACGGGATTTCTTGAAATCCCCTCCACTATGCTGTAACATCTGGACGCTGCGTGTTTGGCGCTGCGCCAGCGCACAGCGCCAAACACGCAGCGTTTCCTGACCGTGGAAACTCACCCTAATGCACCTAAACAGTGGAAATCCCCCACAAGTGACACCATTTTGGAAAGAAGACTGCCTAAGGAACTTATCAAGATGTGTGTTGAGCACTTTGAACCCCCAAGTGCTTCACAGAAGTTTATAACGTAGAGCCGTAAAAATAAAAAATCATAATTTTTCCACAAAAATGATCTCGCCCCCAATTTTTTTATTTTCCCAAGGGTAACAGGAGATATTGGACCCCAAAAGTTGTTGTTCAATTTGTCCTGAGTATGCTGATACCCCATATGTGGGGGTAAACCACTGTTTGGGTGCATGGCAGAGCTCGGAAGGGAAGGAGCGCCATTTGACATATTCAGTGCAGAATTGGCTGGACGCCATGTCACGTTTGGAGAGCCCCTGATGTGCCTAAACAGTTGAAATCCCCAACAAATGACATAATTTTCAAAACTAAACCCCTCAATGAACTTATCTAGATGTGGAGTGAGCATTTTGAACCCCCAAGGGCTTCACAGAAGTTTACAATGTAGAGCCATAAAATTCAAAAATCATATTTTTTCCACAAAAATTATCTTTTCACCCCTAATTTTTATTTTCTCAAGGGTAAAAAGACCACAAAAGTTATTATGCAATTTGTCCCGAGTATGCTTATACCCCATATGTGGTGGGTAAACCACTGTTTGGGCGCATGGCAGAGCACGGAAGGGAAGGAGCGGCTTTTGACTTTTTCAACGCAAAATTGGCAGGAATTGAGATCGGACGCCATGTTGCGTTTGGAGAGCCCCTGATGTGCCTGAACAGTGTAAACCCCTCACAAGTGACCCAATTTTGGAAATTAGACCCCCCAGGGAACTTATCTAGATGTGTGGTGAGAACTTTGAACCCCCAGGTGTTTCACTAAAGTTTATAACGCCCAAGTGTGAAAATCAAAAAATCATATTTTTTCCACAAACATGATCTTTTAGACCCCAATTTTTTATTTTCCCAAGCGTAACAGGAGAAATTGGACCACAAAAGCTGTTGTCCAATTTGTCCTGAGTACGCTGATACCTCATATCTGGGAGAAAACTACTGTATGGGCAAACTTCGGGGCTCGGAAGGGAAGTAGTGATGTTTTAGAATGCCGACTTTGATGGAATGGTCTGCGGGTTTCATGTCACGTTTGGAGAGTCCCTGATGTACCTAAACAGTGGAAATCCCCTCAAGTGACCCCATTTTGGAAACAAACACCCCATCAAGGAACATATCTAGACGTGTGGGGAGAACTTTGAATCCCCAAGTGCATCACAGAAGTTTATAACATAGAGACATAAAAATAAAAAATCATATTTTTTTTTCCACAAAAATGATATTTTCGCCCCAATTTTTTATTTTCGCAAGGGTAACAGAAGAAATTGGACCCCAAGAGTTATTGTGCAATTAGTCCTGAGTATGCTGATACCCTATATGTTGGAGTAAACCACTGTTTGGGCGCATGGTAGAGCTCGGAAAGAAAGGAGCACCGTTTGACGTTTTCAATGCAGAATTGGCTGGAATTGAGATTAGATGCCATGTCATGTTTGGAGAGCCCCTGATGTGCCTATACAGCGGAAACCCCCCAATTCGAACTCCTACTCTAACCCCAAGACACCCCTAACCCCAATCCCAACCCTAACCATAACCCTAACCACAAACTTAACCCTAACACACCCCTAACCCTAATCCCAACACTAACCCTAATCCTAACCCTAACGTGAAAATATAAATAAATACATTTTTCTTATTTTATTATTTTTCCCCAACTAAGGGGGTGATAAAGGCGGGTTTGATTTACAATTTATAGCGGGTTTTTATAGCGGGTTTTTATGTTTGGCAGCTGTCACACGCTAAAAGACGATTTTTATTGCAAGAAAATAGCTTTAGCATCACCATATTTTGAAAGCTATAATTTTTTTATATTTTGGCCCACTGAGTCATGTGAGATCTTATTTTTTGCAGGACGAGTTGTCGTTTTTATTGGTACCATTTTTGTGCACATGACATCTTTTGATCGCTTTTTATTACAATTTTTGGGAGTCAGAATGAACAGAAACCAGCAATTCATGAAATTCTTTTTTGGGGGGGGCGTTTATACCGCTCCGCATGTGGTAAAATTGATAAAACAGTTTTATTCTTCGGGTCAGTACGATTACAGCGATACCTCATTTATGTCTTTTTTATGTTTTGGCGCTTTTATACAATAAAAACAATTTTATATAAAAAATAATTATTTTTGCATCGCTTTATTCTGCGAGCTATAACTTTTTTATTTTTTCACTGATGATGCTGTATGGAAGCTTGTTTTTTGCGGGACAAGATGACGTTTTCAGCGGTACCATGGTTATTTATAAACGTCTTTTTGATTGTGTATTATTCCACTTTTTGTTCGGCAGTATGATGAAAATTCAGTTTTTTTGCCTTTTTTTTTTCAAGGGGTTCACTAAAGGGGTTAACTAGTGGGACAGTTTTATAGGGTGGGTCATTACAGATGCGGCGATACTAAATATGTGTACTTTTATTGTTTTTTTTATTTACATAATAATAATGTGTTTAGGGGAAATATATATACAGTATATCTTTTTTAATTTATTTAGGGATTTTTTTTAAATATTTTTACACGTTTATTTTTTTTTACATTTTTACATTGTCCCAGAGTGGGACATCACTATATAGTGTCAGATCGCTGATCTGACACTTTACAGAGCACTGTGTCAGATGAGTGATCTGATAGGCAGTGCCAGAGGCTTGCCGGCACCTGCTTTCAGCAGGCACTGACAAGCCACCTCCCTGCAGGACCCGGAAGGACCCTGCGGCCATCTTGGATCCGGGGGCCTGCAGGGAGGAGGCCCTCGGAACAATGCGATCACATCGCGTTGTTCTTAGGATCTCAGGGAAGTACGCAGGGAGCCCCCTCCCTGCGCGATGCTTCCCTATGCCACCGAACACTGAGATCATGTTTGATCGCAGTATGCTGGGGATTAAAGTGGCGGGCACTTAGTGCCGGGTGTCAGCTGTGAGAATCAGCTGACACCCGGCCGCTATCAGTTGCGCTCCCTCCGTGAGCGCGGCTAATCGCATATGACGTACTATTCCGTCCATGGGAATTAAGTCCTAGGGCACATGGGCGGAATAGTAAGTTAGATGGAAGAAAGGGGTTAAAAATCTAAATTGACCCTTTAACAAGCCTTGTCACATGACTTAGTGTTAGGGTCTGCGGAACGCACCAAATATATGAGGTAGAGAGGTGCGTTCGCAGCCCGGGGTCCACCGTGCAGGCGGAACCTGCTGCTAGTAAAATGGCGAAAGTAGCGAACTCTGTTATCCCGCAGAGTCGCTAAAATAAACGCCGTAGCGCGTTGTGGCAGTAAGTGCGAACTCTGTTAATACCCAGAGCCGCTAACGGAAATGCCACAGCGCTATATGGCGATAGGTGCGAACTCACTTAGCTTCAGTGAGCCGCAAAGTAAAACGCTAGTGCGCTGTCTAGCGTCGAAAGCAAACCCTGTTACGTCACAGGGCCGCTGAGGAAAAGTGCTGTGTCCTGTCAGGCTCTCAGGTACACAGTTAAGTGCTAAGCGTACATAACGCGTGATCATGTGCTAATGTCCTCGCGGGAGTTACCCGCAATCTATGGCGTCTGAACGCCAGACCCTGAATACGGCAATCAAAACTCCTCACCGGTTACGCCGGTAATCTAGGGCATCTAGGACACCGACCCTGGCCAGCTACCATACCAAACTCCTCACCGATTAAGTCGGCATTCTAGTGGCTTATTTCAGCCGGGTCCCTAACCACACATACGCATGATCACACTGGCGCATAGCATACAATGGTTGATATTAGCGCATGGCGGCCCAGGCATGCTACCCTTTTATAGCAACAGCTACAGGACCTTCCAGGAACAAGGACCAATGAGAAGCTGTTACAAACACACGTAGCTACATGACCTTCCTGGCGGACCAATAGGAGCCGCTGCAGCACCTGAACATGTGACCCCTGATCTCCAATGAGAGATCTCACTCTGGGCATGCTCAGATGGGAAAACGCAGGACTTTGTCTCAAAGACGGCTGCTCCAGCACTGGCTATAATAGCAGATCCAGGAAAGGCAGCAGCAAGTCACTGCACAGTAGAGGAGTGGGCAAGACGTCTGGACCGACGTCTCTGCTGAGCAGGCTCCACTGCGGCCGGAGATGAACGGGAGACCGCAGCGGGATGGGTTCGAGACTCCCCTTGTACAGCAGCGGGAACTCGAACCCTAACATTACCCCCCCTCCTAGGGCCCCCCCTTCTCTGGGCCTCGCTGCGTTCAAAGGCAGCGATGAGCTGCGGAGCGTGAACATGCTCGGCAGGCTCCCAGGACCTATCCACAGGCCCATAACCCCACCAAATAAAATTTTTTGCCTCGTACCACCTTGCACCCAACAATGGCATTCACCTCGTAGTCGTCCGAAGACGAACCCGACGTCCCAGCAGATGACTCAGGCAACCGGGAGATGACCACGGGTTTTAGGAGGGATACATGGAAGGTGTCGGAGATACCAAGGCGAGGCGGAAGGGCCAAACGGTAAACCACAGGGTTCACCTGCTCGAGAACCTTGAAGTGACCCAAATAGCGGGGTGCCAATTTAGTAGATTCCACCCGTAGCCTGATGTTTCGGGCGGAGAGCCACACTAGGTCGCCAGGAGAAAATGTCAGAGCGGGACGCTGATGAGCATCGGCAGAAGACCTCATCCTTTCCTTGGAAGCCTGAATGGCATCCTGGGTGCGGTCCCATATGTCCCGTGCTTCCACAGCCCAGTCTGCCACCCTGGAGTCAGCGGAAGCAATGGGCATGGGCACCGGTACCCGCGGATGCTGGCCGTAATTTAAGAGGAATGGGGTCTGTCCGGTGGAGTCAGCCACAGCATTGTTTAGCGCAAACTCCGCCCACGGAAGCAGAGATGCCCAGTCATCCTGCCTGGCAGAGACAAAATGTCGCAAGTAGGTGACCAAGGTCTGGTTGGCCCTTTCTACCAACCCATTCGTCTCGGGATGATATGCAGAGGAGAGGTTCAATTCAATGCAGAGTAGATGACACAACTCTCTCCAGAACCGAGACGCAAATTGGGGACCTCGATCGCTGACAATCTTGTCTGGCATACCGTGTAGACGGAAGATGTGTCTAATAAATAATGCTGCCAAGGCCCGTGCAGAAGGTAACCGTGGTAGCGGCACTAATTGCACCATTTTGGAGAAGTGGTCGGTGATCACCCAAATGATAGTGCAACCCCGAGACTTGGGTAAGCCCACCACAAAGTCCATCCCGACCATCTCCCAGGGCCTGTCTGCCACCGGCAAAGGAAAAAGTAACCCAGCTGGCCGTTGTCGAGGGGACTTGTTCCTGGCGCAGGAGACACACGCCTGAACATACTCCCTGACGTCACGGACCATATGTGGCCACCAGTATGTCCTCACCAATAGCTCAGTTGTCCTCTTTGCCCCAAAGTGTCCACCCACCCTGGACGAGTGTGCCCAAGAGAGTACCTCCGGTCGCAAATTAGTGGGCACAAAAGTCTTGCCCGGAGGCACAGACTCTAGCGAAACCGGGGCTACAGTTCTCAGGCTTTCTTCAGGGACAATAAGCCGAGGCTCCTCATCCTCCTCCTCTGATGACACTAAGGAGCGAGAGAGAGTGTCGGCCCGAACATTCTTCTCACCGGAGAGAAAATGGAGGGTGAAATGGAACCGAGAGAAGAATAAGGACCATCTGGCCTGGCGAGAATTTAGCCGCTGAGCCGTTTGCAAGTATACCAAGTTCTTGTGGTCGGTGAAGACTTGGAAGGGAAAACGAGCTCCCTCCAGAAGATGTCTCCACTCTGAGAAGGCCAATTTCATAGCCAGCAACTCCCTGTCCCCGATGGAATAATTCCTCTCTGCTGGTGTAAAGGTCTTAGAAAAGAAGAAGCAGGGATGCTTCCGACCTTGAGCATCCTTTTGATATAGGACTGCTCCAGCACCAACAGAAGAGGCGTCCACCTCTAAAACAAACGGTTTATCAACATCAGGGCGACGTAATATGGGAGCACTGGCAAAATGCGACTTGATGGAAGAGAACGCCTTGGAGACCTCCTCAGACCACAACTTGGGATTTGCTCCCTTCTTGGTGAGGGCTACCAAGGGAGCTACCAAAGTCGAGAAATGGGGAATGGACTGGCATAATAATTAATGAACCCCATAAAGCGCTGCACCGCTTTAAGAGAATGGGGTTCTTGCCAGTCCATTACAGCCTGTAGTTTGGTAGGATCCATAGCCAATCCCTGGGCAGAGATGATATAGCCCAGAAAAGGTAAGGACTCCTGCTCAAACACACATTTCTCCAGCTTGGCATAGAGGGAGTTTGCCCGTAAGAGGTCGAAGACTTTGTTGACATCCCTCCGGTGAGAGTCTATATCTGGTGAAAAGATGAGAATATCATCCAGATAGACTACCACAGAGGTGGAGAGCATATCCCGGAAGATATCATTGACAAAGTCTTGGAAAACAGCGGGAGCATTACAGAGCCCGAAGGGCATCACCAGGTATTCGTAATGCCCATCCCTGGTATTAAAAGCTGTCTTACACTAGTCCCCCTCACGGATGCGAATTAGGTTATAGGCACCACGTAGATCAAGCTTGGTAAATACTCTTGCTCCTCGGAGCCTATCAAAGAGCTCAGAGATTAGGGGCAATGGGTACTTATTCTTGACGGTGATGGCGTTAAGACCCCTGTAGTCAATGCATGGACATAATTCTCCGTTCTTCTTTTGCACAAAGAAGAACCCTGCCCCTGCTGGTGACACCGACTTCCTAATGAACCCTCTTGCCAGATTCTCCTGAATGTACTGGGACATGGCCTCCGTCTCAGGGAGCGAGAGGGGGTATACTCTCCCCCGAGGAGGTTCTGCTCCAGGCAAGAGATCAATAGGACAGTCGTAGGGGCGATGAGGTGGAAGAGTCTCCGCCGCCTTCTTGGAGAAAACGTCTGCATATGCCCAATAACACTGAGGAAGAGAAGTGAGATCTATGGGTATCTCTGTGGTGGTGACCTGAACGCACTCCCTGATACACCTGCCTCTACATGAATCACCCCAACCCAGTATCCTCCCAGAGGACCACTCAATATGGGGAGAGTGGTAACGGAGCCAAGGTACTCCCAGCAACACCTCGTCTATTCCCTCGGGCAGGACAAGAAAAGAAATACTCTCCTGATGGGACGGGGACATAGATAAAGTGAGAGGGATCGTCTGGTGGGTGATTTGGGAGGGCAGAGTTGATCCATTCACTACTCGCACAGTCACCGGTTGGGCGAGTATCACCAGAGGTATAGTGTGGCGGAGAGCAAATGCAGAGGACATGAAATTCCCCTCGGCTCCGGAATCCACACAGAGCTCAGCGGAGAGCGTGGATGGACCTACTGTAATTGTCCCTTTAAAGGACAACTTGGTGGAAAATGCCGCAGTGTCTAGTGAACCTCCTCCCAAGGTCACTAGATGCGACCGTTTTCCCGACCGCTGTGGACATTTGTTGGCATAGTGTCCTAAGTGCTGGCAGATGTTACAGATCACGGGTACTCGAGCGGCCCGGGACTTAGGTCCCGCTCGAGAAACCTCCAAGGCCTCATGGGAGTCGGGCGCCTGGCTGGAAGATTCCAGAGGTCTGGCGAAGGTGGGAGCCAGCCGGAACCTCTGCCTACACTGGGACCGCTCCAACCTCCGCTCGTGAAAACGGAGGTCGATGCGGGTAGATATGGCGATAAGCTTCTCCAGTGTGGCGGGAATCTCCCTGGTAGCCAAAGCATCTTTAACATGATAAGCCAGTCCTCGCCAGTAGACTGGAATGAGTACTTTATCCGACCAGTCTAGCTCTAAGGCCAGAGTCCGAAACTGGACGGAAAACAGACTGACCAAAGACGAACCCTGTGCCAATGCCAGCAGTTGTAGCGCCGTATCGTGGGTGACCTGAGGTCCTAAAAAGACCTTTTTTAGAGCCTCCAGAAAACGAGGAGCACTCCGCACCACACGGTCGTCACGCTCCCACAGCGGGGTGGCCCACTCCAACGCTCTGCCTGACAGAAGCGAAATTATAAAGCCCACTTGTGCCCGATCCGTGGGGAAACGTGCAGCCAGAAGCTCGAGTTGTATAGAGCACTGACTCACGAATCCCCGACATTGCTTGCTGTCACCAGCAAACTTGTCTGGAAGCGGGAGGTGGGATATTGTGGGGGCAGAGGTGGCAGTGGACACACTGGCTGCAGCCACGCTAGCAGCCTGAACAGCGACTGCGGTAACATCCACAGCTGAGGTTGTGCACTCAAGAGCCGCCAACCTACCCTCCAGCTGCTGGATGTCCCGTAGTAGACGCTGGTCATCCGCCATTTTACCAGCCAGACCCTGGCGCTAATATTATGTTAGGGTCTGCGGAACGCACCAAATATATGAGGTAGAGAGGTGCGTTCGCAGCCCGGGGTCCACCGTGCAGGCGGAACCTGCTGCTAGTAAAATGGCGAAAGTAGCGAACTCTGTTATCCCGCAGAGTCGCTAAAATAAACGCCATAGCGCGTTGTGGCAGTAAGTGCAAACTCTGTTAATACCCAGAGCCGCTAACGGAAATGCCACAGCGCTATATGGCGATAGGTGCGAACTCACTTAGCTTCAGTGAGCCGCAAAGTAAAACGCTAGGGCGCTGTCTAGCGTCGAAAGCAAACCCTGTTACGTCACAGGGCCGCTGAGGAAAAGTTCTGTGTCCTGTCAGGCACCCAGGTACACAGTTAAGTGCTAAGCGCACATAAAGCGTGATCATGTGCTAATGTCCTCGCGGGAGTAACTCGCAATCTATGGCGTCTGAACGCCAGACCCTGAATACGGCAATCAAAACTCCTCACGGTTATGCCGGTAATCTAGGGCATCTAGGACACCGACCCTGGCCAGCTACCATACCAAACTCCTCACTGATTAAGTCGGTATTCTAGTGGCTTATTTCAGCCGGGTCCCTAACCACACATACGCATGATCACACTGGCGCATAGCATACAATGGTTGATATTAGCGCATGGCGGCCCAGCCATGCTACCCTTTTATAGCAACAGCTACAGGACCTTCCAGGAACAAGGACCAATGAGAAGCTGTTACAAACACACGTAGCTACATGACCTTCCTGGCGGACCAATAGGAGCCGCTGCAGCACCTGAACATGTGACCCTGATCTCCAATGAGAGATCTCACTCTGGGCATGCTCAGATGGGAAAACGCAGGACTTTGTCTCAAAGACGGCTGCTCCAGCACTGGCTATAATAGCAGATCCAGGAAAGGCAGCAGCAAGTCACTGCACAGTAGAGGAGTGGGCAAGACGCCTGGACCGACGTCTCTGCTGAGCAGGCTCCACTGCGGCCGGAGATGAACGGGAGACCGCAGCAGGATGGGTTTGAGACTCCCCTTGTGCAGCAGCGGGAACTCGAACCCTAACACTTAGGATAAAAAACTAAACCAGACACTACATTTCCAGACAAGTTTCGGGGTATTCGACCCTCATCAGTGCAAAGTAGGAGGTCTGATTTGGCTGGTTAAGAGACCTCTGACTGGTGATTTAAGGGGGGTGGGGCACTTATCTTTGTGAGAGTGCAAGGCAAGCAATGCTCCTTTGGTAATTGAAATATACAAATTGCCTCTTCAGAGAGGAAGAGGACTAGAACTCTAGTGCCACCTATTAGAAGTCACAATCCTAAAAGCCAATATCAACTTTTTAACGAGCCTAGCCATATGACTTCAGATAAGTTTTCTGAGATGGGATGATGGTGGGACTTTGATATACCTAAATATCTATCAGTCTTGAAGTCATTGTAATTGTATATCCATCCTGTAGTAATGAATGTGTTTCCTGGAGCCTTCAGTTTTACTTCTATATAATACTGTGAAAAGTTGGTTTCTTAACTCATATGGTCACATCTAAGTCTACCATAAGTGGTGTCAGCCTGCCAAAGGCATCACCACCATTAAAGCACCAAAATGTTAACAAGAAAGGAATGGGTCTGAGAGTTATACTTCTCCATACAAGAGTCCAAAGAATGATCTGCTTTTCTGTTTCAGGTGAAGGGGTTGAGTTTGCAAGTACATTTTAGAAAATTCTCAACACTGTAATAGCTCCACTGACTATACTACTTTTCTATAGTGCGAGTAGATGAGATCCTGCTCTCTTCTGTTGCTATCCTAATCATACTCTATTTTTGTTTAAGGGACTTATGTCTTTCCAATCACATTATCAAATAACTTATGAGAGAGCACTGGATCAAGATCACAGTATTAAAACCTAGTAACAAGCGTGAAACAATGCCCTCAAGAACACGTCTTTGTGTCATAAGCGCAGGCTGTTCATTTTAAAGGGAATATGCGAGCAGGTTTTTGCTATAAGAGCAGCATGATTTAGGGGCTGAGACCCTGATTCCAGCGATGTGTCACATACTGAGCTGTGTGTTGCTGATTCCATTATATCAGTGTTTTATCAGCAGGAGATTATCACTACAGGACAAAGTATCATGTGCTTCCTAGTCTTGATGTTCTGTGTAATTCCGCCCCCAGATCTGAAGAAGCGAAAACTGTAAATGTATCATCATGTCAGCATGCAGCCCAGCAAGTGACACATCAATGGAATCAGTGTTTGTGTCCCTACATAATGCTGTTCTCATGTTGCATAGCAAAAACTGCTGACAGATTCCCTTTAATGGTAAATGTGCTTTATATCACCTGTGGTGGAACTGCAGGGAAAATGAACACTTTCACCTAGAATTTCTTACAAGTGATTAATGGGGGTTTACAGCGCAATAATACAGAAACTTGAATGAGGCATTCCCATTTTCCATCTTCCACTCTTTATTAAAAAAACAGGAGAGGTGAACTTTTTCTCAATGCATTCAAGGTCAAAAGAGGTTAAGAATTTGCATTACATTGATTTTACATATAAGGTCAGGACCTTCTTTATTGTTGCTGGAGGCACTGCTCTCTATTGGTAATGAAGCACTATATATCAGTACCACTGAAGGTTCTGAGAAACACATTCATTAATGCAGGACGGACACACAACTGCAATGACTTCAAGCCTGATAGATTTTTTTTTTCAGTTACATTTATTAGATATCAATGCCACACCATCATCCTTTCTCAGAAAATGTTATGCTGGTAATTGCAAAATTCTATAGGACGTTGCTATATAATGAATTTAATCAGCTCCTTTGAGGGTCATTAATGGCTATCATAATGATGTATCACCATTATCATGAAAAAAAAAAGCAAAAACGTCTTTAACGGAACTTTAAATACTGGACTTATAATTACTCTGTATCCTTAACAGTGATGAGGTGTGAACTTGAACACATTTAATCTGCATAAAATGGTATGTTAAGCTGCTTATGAATTAACTAGCAGTCAGGCTTAATGACCAAACGAGAAAAACACATTGGAATCAGATTAGACATGCCTTTTAGGATGATAATTTTTTTATCAGTGTTAGTAATAACAACTAGATGTGTATTTCCTGAAGGAACTACAGATTGTGCTTTGAATTGGTGCCCGGTAGTGTTGAGCGAACATGCTCGGACATGCTCCGTTAACCCTTGAGCATCGGAGTGCTCGGACATGCTCGGAACTCTGCAGAACACCTCATGTATTCGGGCAGGAAGCTCGGATGCATGCCCAGCAAGTTTGGCGCCTGTTTTACAGCCAATAAACTTGCTGGAATGGCATAGCATCATAGTAATGCTATAGCCATCTTTCTAGCAACCGGGTTATTTATAGCTGGTGTGGTAGTTGGTCCTTACAAACGCCTCACAGCTATATTATTGATTTATATGGGAGCCCATTGATTACAATGGGGCCATTAATTCCTATGGCAATTTATTTTTACGCCATTTTTTTACGCACGTTTTGAGGTGGCAAAATTTTTTTTCTACAAAAATGTCCTCAGGGGGTTAACAGTCGGAGGAAAAATATCATTTTTCGATTTTAAAAAATTCCAAGCCCGAGACATACATTTAAGTTCAAAATCAATGCATTCCAATGGGAAGATTTTTTTTTTCAAACGTAAAGGGTTAAAAAGCAAAAAAATCCGATCGACTCCAAAAATACTTAGCACACCTGTCACGGCAGCTAGCTTCAAAACCTTGTTTGAACGGAGTCTGTACACCGAGCGGTTCGGGCTGTATTAATTGCGCAAATCTGGAGAAGAAGAAGAACACGGAAAAAGAATAATGTGAATAACAATATAGTGCTTTTTCCAAAGCACAATAATAATAATACCTTCATATAATAGGACCAAAAGCAATTTTAGAGCTAAAATAATATTGTGATTCATGGATAATGTGAATAGAATGAATAAAAGGTTGTTTGACAAGCTTATCATTGTCCTAAATATTTTTAAATTCTAATTCAGTTTGTATTTATTTTTAGTTACCCTATTCTTTTTGCATTATGAGATTTTTTAAAGCAGGACAGATAGCATCTCTGTGAGATGAAGTATGGAGAATATATCAGCTCTCTTATGTGGTTGTCATATATACTGTAAATGATCTGTCGTCTTCTACTGTATATAGAGTAACTCTGCAGTGTGGTATAGTATACAGATGATCTCTCCTGTGTGGCATAGTATATAGAGTATCTGTCCGGTGTAGTATATAGAGGATATGTCAGATCTTATATGTGGTGTAGTATAAAGAGAATCTTTCCTGTGTGCTGTAGAATATAGTGGATCTGAACAAGATAAAGATGGGTGAACTTGAACAGTAAAGTTTGGGGTCTATACCGAATACCTAGTGTTCGTGCATGGACCCCGAACACAACCGTCTCAAGAAAGTCTGTGTTACTGTTCGAGTTCAGCACCCCGAATGACTGCTGTTTCCCACTCTGTCATCTGTGTGAAAAAACAGAAAATAATAAACAACCATAATACTCACTTTTCTTCTGATTCACTGAAGCCTATGTCACCTGTAAAAGAAGAAAAATAATAAACAACTATATTCCTCACCTGTCCAACATGAAAATAATCCATACTGTTCCATGACGATCAGGATGATTTGGTGAGCAGTCACATCTGTGATGCGACCGCTATCCACACCAGCCATCTCACACTGAGACAGGAGCGACCCCAGTGTGTAGAACTTTCTCCTCACGCAGCGAGTGGTGCAGTAAGTGAGGTCACCAAGGTTCATGAGCTATGAACTACGATGAACTTTCTCAAGGCAGCTCAGCACTACACACTTCAGTGTGAGCTGGCTGGCATGAATAGCGGTCGCATCACTGATGTGACCGCTGTCCAAATTGAGAAAGTTCTCAAGCAGCGTGTGGTGCCATAAATGAGGTCACTGGGGTTCGTCAGCTATGAACTCAGACTTTCACATGGCAGCTCAGTGCTACACACTGCAGGAGCGTGATGACGCTCCTGTCTCAGTGTGAGCCGGCTGGCGGGGAGAGCGGTCATTGATGTGATTGTTCTCCAAATCATCAGGATTGTCGTGGACAGTATGGATTATCTTCACGTCAGAGAGGTGAGGGAAATGGATGTTTATTATTTTTTTTCTTTTCAATGAGACATAGACTCAGTGGATTTGGTGAAGAAGTGAGTATTACAGTTATATATTTACTGTTTTTTCTAGGTGACATGGGTTTCAATGGATTAGGCATAAAGGTCAGTATAACTTTGCTTTTTTATTTTTATTTCAAATAAAGGCGTCTACGTCATTATTTCAATTAAAGGATTTTATTCTAGCTGTGTTTTTTTATAATCTAACTACGGGGTTATTAACCTGTGGGCTTGATGTCAGTGACCATAAAACAGCTGACATCAACCCCACAACTATTACCCCACTTGTCACCACACCAGGTCAAGTGGAAAGAGCCGGGCAAAGCACCAGAATTGGCACATCTAATAGATGTGTCTTGTTTGGGGCGGCTGCAGGCTGCTATTTTTAAGGCTGGGTGAGGGGCAATGTCCATGACCCCTACCAGTCTGAGAATCCCCAGCTGTTTGCTTTAGCTTGGCTAGTTGTCAAAACTGGGGAGGCCTGCTCCTTTTACTTAAATTATTTATTTAAATAATTTAAAAAAATGGCGTGGAACCCCTTTATTCATGATAACCAGCCATGATAAAGCTGACAGCTGAGAGTTGCAGCCCGACAGATGTCAGTTTTGCCTGCACTGGTTATCAAAAATAGAAGAGACCCATTTCATTTGTTTATTTTTATTTATTTATAGCACAGGTGCCAGATGATTAATACTCCCATCAGCAGCGCCTGCTCTCGCTGTTATCAGCGACAGCAGGTGTAGCCTGATCTGATGAGAGTAGTACTCATTCATGTGATCTAGAGGCCACAGGTTTCAGGGTTTCAGTACCTGTAATATTAGAGGTAAATAGGATATTGTTAAATGTAACCTACAAGTAGAAATTGTCCTCAGCAGTACACACTTTACAAAGTATTTTTCCTCATATGCAGTCCTCCACACAGTATTATGGGCACCATATAGTCCTCCACACAGTAATATAGGTACCACACAGTCCTCCATACAGTATTTTGGGCACCACATAGTCCTCCACACAGTAATATGGTACTACACAGTCCTCTATATAGTATTATGGGCCCCACACAGTCCTCCATACAGTATTATGGGCACACATAGTCCTCCATACAGTATAATTGGCCCCATATAGTGCTCCATACTGTATAATGGGTCCAATATATTGCTTCATTCAGTATAATGGGTTTCTTATAATGCTCCATTCAGTATAATGAGCCCCATATATTGCTCCATTCAGTATAATGGGCCCCATATACTGCTCCATTCAGTATAATGGGCCCCATATATTGCTCCTCCATACAGTATTTTGGGCACCACATAGTCCTCCACACAGTAATAGGTACTACACAGTCCTCTATATAGTATTATGGGCCCCACACAGTCCTCCATACAGTATTATGGGCACACATAGTCCTCCATACAGTATAATTGGCCCCATATAGTGCTCCATACTGTATAATGGGTCCAATATATTGCTTCATTCAGTATAATGGGTTTCTTATAATGCTCCATTCAGTATAATGAGCCCCATATATTGCTCCATTCAGTATAATGGGCCCCATATACTGCTCCATTCAGTATAATGGGCCCCATATATTGCTCCATTCAGTATAATGGGCCCCATATATTGCTCCATTCAGTATAAGGGGTCCCATATATTGCTCCATTCAGTATAATGTGCCCCATATATTGCTTCATACAGTATATTGGGCCTCATATATTGCTTCATACAGTATTATGGGTCTCATATATTGCTCCATACTGCATAAAGGGCCCCATATATTGCTACATTCAGTATAATGGGCCCCATATTTTGGTCCATAAAGTATACTTGGCCCCATAAATTGCTCCGGTCTGTATAATGGGCTCATATATTGCTCCATACAGTATAATGGGGCACATATATATTGCTCCATACAATATAATGGGAGCCATATATTGCTCCATACAGTGTAATAGGACCCATATAATGCTCTATACATAAAAAATAAATAATCAAATACTCACCTCTCCATGATCCCTCACTGCTCCGGTCTCTTGTGTGTCTTCTAACCCTCAGCACAGATGGCGCGCTGTAGTGATGTCATTGCGCTCTCTGCGCTTAGACGTCACAGAGGTCAGACGCAGAGGGGGAATGATGGGAGAGGGAGTGTCAGTAGATGCTCCCTCTTCCATCATTGTTTTTAACTGTCGAAAAAGTTGAAAGTACGATGCAGTGGGAGGGGTGAGGTAATGGCGACGTGTTATGCCACTGAGTGAGCCTCCAGCACTTGCCCAGATGCGCCGCATGGTGACGCCGGCCCTGCATCATTGCCCCTGTCCCCTTCCTCTCGTGTCATTCCAGGGTCCCTACTAACATATAGCTGTTCTTTTGGACCCCTGGCTCTATATTCTAAAAGCTGTGCTCTTCAGTTTGCTCTTTCTGTCCATATTGCTCACGTCACCCAGACTTTCCTTCTATATTTTGATCCAGGCTGCCAAGATTACTATTCAGTTACTGACTTGATATCTAAAACTCTTTCCTTTTGTAAGGGGATGTGAGCTTTACGTCGTATGCTGCTATTTGTATTTACATGTATATAATTGCTATGTATCCCACTGTGACGTGTTTTCATATATTTCTTGCTGTTGTATTATTGCTGCATTAAACTATACTAGCTATGAACCAATTCTACGCCCGGGTGGCAAGCATTTTTATTGGTATATGGTCTCCCATCCTGGTATGTGCTTCCCCCCTCCCATCCTGGTATGCATGGCACCCCTCATCCCTATAATGCATGGTAGTATGCATGGCCACCTTATCCCTATAATGGTATGCATGGCCCCTTCATCCCTATTCTGGTATGTATGGTCCCCCTCCCCAATCCTGGTATGCATGGTCCCCTTACCCACCAATCCTGGAATGCATGGCCCCTTCATCCCTATTCTGGTATGTATGGTCCCCTCACCCTCCATCCAATCCTGGTATGCATGGCACCCCATTCCTCATCCTGGTATGCATGGTCCCCTCACCCCCAATCCTGGTATGCATGATACCCCTTCATCCCTATCTTGGAATGCATGGTACCCCCTCATCCCTATCCTGGTATGTATGGTCCACTCACCCCTCAATCCTGGTATGCATGGTCCCCTCACCCCCAAATCCTGGTATGCATGGTCCCCTCACCCCCAATCCTGGTATGCAAGGTCCCCTCACCCCCCAATCCTGGAATGTATGGTCTCCTCACCCCCCAATCCTGGAATGCATGGTCCCCTCACCCCCAATCCTGGAATGCATGGTCCCCTCACCCCCAATCGTGGAATGCATGGTACCCTCACCCTCCAATCCTGGTATGCATGGTCCCCTCACCTCCCAATCCTGGTATGCATGGTCCCCTCACCCCCTAATCCTGGAATGTATGGTCTCCTCACCCCCCAATCCTGGAATGCATGGTCCCCTCACCCCCAATCCTGGAATGCATGGTCCCCTCACCCCTCAATCGTGGAATGCATAGTACCCTCACCCTCCAATCCTTGTATGCATGGTCCCCTCACCCCCCAATCCTGGTATGCATGGCCCCCTCACCCTCCAATTCTGGTATGCATGGTCCTCTCACCCCCTATCCTAGTATGCATGGTCCTCTCACCCCCTATACTGATATACATGGTCCCCTCACCCCCCAATCCTGGTAAGCATGGTACTCCCTCATCCCTATCCTGGTATGTATGGTCTCCTCACCCCCAATCCTAGTATGCATAGTACCCCCTCATCCCTATCATGGTATGCATGATCCCTTCACCCCTCAATTCTGGTATGCATGGTCCCCTCACCCCCCAATCCTGGTATGCATGGTCCCCTCACCCTCTAATCCTGGTATGCATGGTCCCCTCACCCCCAATCCTGGATTGCATGGTCTCCTCACTCCCCAATCCTGGTATGCATGGTCTCCTCACCCCCAATCCTGGTATGCATGGTTCCTCACCCCCCTAACCTGGCATGCATGGTAGTCCTCACCCCCCATTCCTGGTATGCATAGTCTCCCCACCCCCCAATCCTTGAATGCATGGTCGTCTCACCCCCAATCCTTGAATGCATTGTCGTCTCACCCCCCAATCCTGGTATGCATGGTCCCCTCACCCCCTAATCCTGGTATGCATGGTCCCCTCACCCCCAATCCTGGATTGCATGGTCTCCTCACCCCCCCAATCCTGGTATACATGGTCCCCTCACCCCCCCAATCCTGGTATGCATGGTCTCCTCACCCCCCAATCCTTGTATGCATGGTCGTCTCACCCTTCAAACCTGGTATGCAGGGTCCCCTCACCCCCCAATCCTGGTATGGATGGTAGCCCTCAACTCGCAATCCTGGTATGCATGGGCCCCTCACCCCCTTAATCCTGGTATGCATGTCCTCTCACCCCCCCAATCCTGGTATGCATGGTAGCCCTCATCCCCCCAATCCTGGTATGCATGGTCCCCTCATCCCCCCAATCCTGGTATGCATGGTCCCCTCATTCCCCCCAATCCTGGTATGCATGGTACACCACATCCCCCAATCCTGATATTGCCGCGGGGTCTCGCCGTGAGTTCAGGAGAGGGCGGGATTGTGCCACCGAGATCGGCACCATGACCCGCCCTCTCCTCACATCATGGCGAGACCCCGCGGCAATACCAGATCAGTAAGTTAGAAACAACCCAGGGAGTGGAGGGGAATGAATCAATGGCAGGGAAATAGAAAGAGAGTCAGAAACATGAACAACTGATAAAATTGCCTTTATTAACCAAATGGCATAATACTGAAAAAACCATGTAACATGTACAAAGATATAATAAGGCTGCTGTATATACAACAACACATAAATAGCAATATACTAATATAGAACCAATAATGGTTATAATCAGCTATATAAAATGGAAAAGGCTCATGTAAATAAGACCAGGAAAAAATAAAGGACCATATAGATGCAAACGGTGACAAGTGTATAAAATATATAAGGAATTAGTATAAAAATATGGTGCTAAAATAATAAGTAAACCAAAAAATTGAGCTGAATATAATCAAAAATTATATATAATGCATGTGGTTAATAAAAAATATATAGATAGTGTAACATATAAATATAATAGTGCACATATAATGCATGTGGTTAATAACCAATTATAAATAGTGCAGCCAAAATACCATAGACCACCAGCAATAATGCAACCAAAATATACATATAGCAGTGCACATATGACATATCAAACTGTGAAATAAAACGCCATGAGTAACCAGCAAAGTGGCGAGCTCGGTGGTATAGCAAAAACCAGCACCAAAAAAAATGGCCAAAGATTATAATAATTGTACCTGGGAGCCTCAACAGCCTGGATGTACCTGCAAAACGCGCCCCGACGCGCGTTTCGGAAAATAAATTCCTTCGTCAGGGGGGAAAATAAATTCCTTCGTCCCCTGACGAAGGAATTTAATTTATTTTCTGAAACGCGCGTCGGGGCGCGTTTTGCAGGTACATCCAGGCTGTTGAGGCTCCCAGGTACAATTATTATAATCTTTGGCCATTTTTTTGGTGCTGGTTTTTGCTATACCACCGAGCTCGCCACTTTGCTGGTTACTCATGGCGTTTTATTTCACAGTTTGATATGTCATATGTGCACTGCTATATGTATATTTTGGTTGCATTATTGCTGGTGGTCTATGGTATTTTGGCTGCGCTATTTATAATTGGTTATTAACCACATGCATTATATGTGCACTATTATATTTATATGTTACACTATCTATATATTTTTTCTTAACCACATGCATTATATATAATTTTTGATTATATTCAGCTCAATTTTTTGGTTTAATTATTATTTTAGCACCATATTTTTATACTAATTCCTTATATATTTTATACACTTGTCACCGTTTGCATCTATATGGTCCTTTATTTTTTCCTGGTCTTATTTACATGAGCCTTTTCCATTTTATATAGCTGATTTTAACCATTATTGGTTCTATATTAGTATATTGCTATTTATGTGTTGTTGTATATACAGCAGCCTTATTATATCTTTGTACCTTTTTTAATATACATGTTACATGGTTTTTTCAGTATTATGCCATTTGGTTAATAAAGGCAATTTTATCAGTTGTTCATGTTTCTGACTCTCTTTCTATTTCCCTGCCATTGATTCATTCCCCTCCACTCCCTGGGTTGTTTCTATCCTTTCCGGATGGTCTGCCATCGACTTTCCAGGTGATATAAACCACATCTTTTATATATATATATATATTCTTCTAATTTGATCATTGGAATTTTTCGCATATTATATTGTGGGTTGGTTGCTTATATTGCCTGTGTGTCAGATCAGTAAGTTGTTGTGCCGTGATGTCAGGAGAGGGTGGGATTGTGCCGGCGAAATCGGCGCCTGCGAAGTCATCGCTTTCCGGCGCCATTATCGTTGAAGACACACTGCAGTGTGTGTTCCACAAATTGGCGCCGGAAAGTGTGGACTGGGCATGCGACGAAGTCGGCGCCTGCGTAGTCCTCGCTTTCTGGTGCCATTTTCTTGAAGACACACTGCAGTGTATCTTCCACAATATGGCGCCGGAAAGCGCGGACTGGGCATGCACGGATTCCGGCGCCACAACCAGCTCTCTCCTGACATCTCAGCAAGACCACGCGGCAACACCGGATCAGTAAGGTGTTGTGCTGGAGATCGCGGTATGCGTTCAGTGCTTACGCATACCGCAATCTCCTTGGCCACCCTCTTCATCTCCGGGTGCGTTACTCTGTCCAGACTGTGCAGGCGCGTCGCGCTTGCGCAGTCTATAAAGGCTTCAGACAGAGTGACGCTCCCAGCGTTATTTTATAGATGTAAGATAGGGACAGTGCAGTTAGGGAAAGGGGCCATTACATGGGGCACTGAGTACACTGCATAGTAAGGTTTAGCTGTAGGACTTTTAAAAGTTAACAAAAGGAGGGGTTAGCTGGGGAATAAGACAGAGGGCATTCCTGTACATAGTCAGTCAGGTGTAGACCCCAGTGTGTGCCCCGGTTGCCTATGGCCTGGGCTGCTCGACTGCCTCGTCACTTTACAGTATAAGCAGAAGCCCAGCCGTACCTGCACTGTATTAGAAGAATGAGAAAGGAAGAGTAAAGCGCGAAGTATGCACAGCAACGTAGTGGAAAGTGAAGTGTGTAGCAGAAGAAGATAGTCACCGTAAAAGTGCGCGGGCAGGTTAACCTTTGACGTGGTGGACGACCCTGGGGGCAGTATTTCTGAGTCTGAGGCGAAGCAGGCTAAAGGGAGATATCTCGCAGTGACGTTTTCACCGGGCACCTCGTCCTGTTATATCTTTGTGACTTATTCCGTGATGTAGAGGAAGAAGCAGGGAAAGACAGAGAAATGTGCTGTTGGTATTGTGAAGAATGTGCTGGAAGTGTAATGGATGTGCTGTGTCCTGAAGACAATAAACCTGTTTTAAAGTTGCTTTGGACTCTGCCTCCTGTCCTTGGGATGCCAGGAAGAATGGGGGACACAGCAGTGAAGAAGTAGCTGCCAGCACAGTGAGTACAGGTTGTGCTGATATGACGGAGACACAATGTCTGTTCGGGATGAAGAGTTGGGGCAAGCGAAGCCCTGAGAATGGGGCCATGACTACAATCCTGCCAGTATTTTACAAGTGGCGTAGTCGGCAGGATCTCACTGCCCCACATGGTGGCGAAGCCGCAGCGGGGCTGAAGAAGGAAGACAAAGTGGAAGTGATTTAAGTGACCCATAGTCAGCGGGTTGAAGATAGCATTGAAGAGAAAATTATACTGAATGTGACCAAAACACCGGATTTGACAAAAGAAGAAATGGAGAGTGACTTTGTAAACACCAAGATGGAAGCCACCAAGATGGAGAGCTGTGGCGCCAAAATAGACTATTCATGTCTGCAAGGTACACTTCGTGGTGTGACAGCATCTGGATGGCACCAAACAAGAGCTGTCAGCAATGCCAGGTCCGCCTCTGGTGGGAGTGCTGTATACAGATGGACATTCGCCCCTTGCCACCCAATGTACGTAAATGGGTGGGGAGGCAGGAGACGACCCCACCCTGGAACGGCTGTGGTCCTGCAGGAAGTGCTGAGTGCAGCTGTCTGGCATCAGTATGAAACGGGACGTCAGCCACAATGTATCGGTGCGGCTGCAGAGGCATCAGGCGAACAGAATGGCGGTAGCGGCTGGACTAAGAATCTAGGTGCCCCGCCCGTGGTTGGGAAGATCTGCAGGAGCACAAGGCACTCACCCAGAGAGAAGATCCCTGGAACATAACGGTGCCCGTGACAGCGGGGCCTGTGGGGCTGGAGCCAGGCAGCATGCCGGAGAGGCGTCCGCCCACAGCACAGGCCGTTCCAGAGCAACAGAGGAGCGAAACACCGCTGGCCTCCGCCGGGGAACCATCGTGCCCGGAAGCTGTTCCTGCCGTACGGCAGAGTACAGAACATCCATTCACCCTGGGAGCCAGCTTCGACAACAACTGCGAGCAGACGGAGCCCATCCGACTGGAGGAAAAGGAGGAGGAGAGAGCAGCTGCCATGCCTGAGAGCGCCCGTGACATCTGTGGAGAAGAAGGAGCAGAGTCGGTGGAGTCTCCGTCCTTGCGCATGGGACGGTACCTAACGGAGATGAGGGCCAGCCTGAGTGGTCCAGTGAGTGCGTTAGAGGTGAGTGAGCCTCAAGCCCAGTGAGCGGTGGGTCATACAGCCCTAGCCCCATCACCTCCCCGGGGCAGTGCTGACACTAGGCCCAAGACCAACGCCACCTCGCTCCCGCACTCCCGTCAGACTTCTGTGGAAGACACCGGGCCCACGTCATCCGCATGGCCGTCGGTGTGGATCTCCAACATTATAGCATAGAAGAAGGCCATAGAGCCCGAGATATGGGCCCTCCTTCATGAGAGTAGAGAGGCCGCAATGTCTGCGTGCCGCACGTACGGACAGCTCGTTTACACTACAGTAATGTGGAACGTGGCTACGGTTTCATTGAGGAGGACGGCACTAATGACAAAGTCTACATCAATACCACCTCTATTAAACATGGAAGAGCCCTATAAGTTGGGGATTAGATCTCATTTTACAAGGAGGACTGCCCATGGGGCTACTATGCCGTGGCAGTCATCCTGTGCCCGGAGGAAAGCGATCCCACCGGAGTAGACACGAGCAGAGGTAACTGATGACACCTCTGCCCCCTGACCTCACACATCGCTACGGAGACTCTGTGGCTGCAGAGTCCTCTCCAGCCCACACCAGGACCCGGGCATCAAGTGAAAAGACGGCGCGGGATGCACGACACTGAACTCTCCTTGGCCCTTTCCCTTTAAGTGCTAGTTGCACATCTCAGGGACTATTCTGCATCCCCTTAGGGTAGGGAACCCTGCTACACTCTATGAGAGAGCTGAAGACGATCCACGGGACCTGTGGTATAAAAAAAGGTTGCCACAAACTGCCATTTATCTTGTGTTTTTGTTTTATGCGTTGCACCTGTTGCGCCCCTTCTGCTGGATGGCAGAACTACGTTTGAGTACATGATGGGCTCATGGGCAAGGAGCTCAGGCTGCAACTATGGACTGTGTATTGTTGAACAGCCCACTGCGTATAGCATAGAATGTGCTGTACACCAAGGAAGGGGGTGTACCCCTTTAAGTACTGCCCAACTTGTTCGATATGTTGAAAAGAAGGACGGTTGGTGTGCCTGCAAGGACTGTTTCAGAACACCAAAGTGGAGCGTGTAAATAAGTTATGCTCCCCTCAAAGTAAGGGGGAGGGGCACCTGGTCGAAAGAAGTTTTTTTATATGGACACGTGCGTCGTCGTATTAAAGAAAAGTGGACATTACTTTTACTTGCTCCTACCTAATATTGAGAAAATGTCTTATAATCGTTCTCCCTGTGTGGAGTATCCTTTGTAAAAATTTGATATATTAATATATATGTTTTTGCTAAAGGAATGCTAGAATCGTTGTTGCATTGTTGGGGACGACAATGATTTAGGAAGGGGGTATGTAAGGGGGGTGTGAGCTTTACCTCTTTAAAGTCGTATTGTATTTACATGTGTATAATTGCTATTTATCCCACTGTGACGTGTTTTCGTATATTTCTTGCTGTTGTATTATTGCTGCATTATACTATATGTAAGATAGGGACAGTGCAGTTAGGGAAAAGGGCCACTAGATGTGGGCACTGAGTACACTGCATAGTAAGGTTTAGCTGTAGGACATTTAGAAGTTAACAATAGGAGGGTTTAGCTGGGGAATAAGATAGAGGGTTTTCCTGTACATAATCAGTCAGGGGTAGACCCCTGTGTATGCCCAAGTGGCCTATGGCCTGGGCTGCTTGGCTGCCTAATAACTTTATAAGCAGAAGGCCAGCTGTACCTGGAGTGTATTAGAAGAGTCGCGGCTCCTACGTAGGCGCACTGATCTGCCCTGCTGAGGGCAGAGCAGAATACTGCAGTGCACAGGTGCCGGGAAAGGTCAGAGAGGTCCGGTGCCTGCGCACTATAGTACTCTACTCTGCCCTCACCAGGGCAGAGCAGTACGCCTGCGCAGGAGCCGCGACGGGACGGAAAGAAGAGGCTGGCTTCGCTACAAGATGGGAGGCCCCGGACCGCGACTCCCTCCGGACCAGACCTGATGGTGGAACGCCCCTGGGTGAGTATTTTATAACTCGTTTTTCTTCACTTTCAGGTGACATCGGGGGCTTATCTACAGCATTACAGAATGCTGTAGATAAGCCCTGATGGCGGTGGCCCTATCTCATAGGGCAAAAATGGGGTGACAGATTCCCTTTAAGTGTACTTAATGTTTCTTATGTAAATAATCATTGTGTAGTTATAAACATTCAGTGGTATTGCTACATAACCTTATGTATTGCTGCTAATATTTATGGTACTGCCACATTCAAGATGTGTTACCATTATGTATATATATGATTGCCTATGCCTTGTGTTCCTTTGTATACTATGGTATTATGTAATGTGTTTGATGTTCTTTACATATGTATAACTTAGGGAAAGTTAAGTGCATCCTTTTGGGACAATAGAGGAGGGCACTTTAGTATATAGTTTCTATACTGGGATATGTGTAGTTCTGTTGTGGACCAATAGGTGGGGGCATACTAGTGGGCCTTGTTAGGCATAGCTTATAGGTAGTGTAGTGTAGGAGGGGCTGCCGGGTAGTAAGACAGGAGTTTGTAGGAAGTTAGCTCAGACGGGGCCAGCGGGCCCAAGTGTCCACAAGGGCTTTGGCCCGGACAACCGGCAGCCACGCAACGTTTAAGTACAGCAACCCACGTTACCCATGGCCGCTGCATAGTCTCGCAGTGGGCCTGTACAGAGAAGAAAGATGTGGCGTCTTACCGCCTGGGCCAATGCTTTTAGAGCAGAAGTTGGCTGGACCAAGGAAGTGAAGAGAGTTGGAGCTTCGATGAGTTCGGTACAGATGGGGCCACAAAACATAGTGATTGATGAATTCAGTTCTGAGGCAAAGCAGGCTGAAGGGAATGTCATTAAAGCGAGGTCAGGCCTGGAAGGAACTGGGGAGTAGTCTAGGACGGTCCCGTCCGGGCATGTACTGCACAGAAGTGACAGCAAAGCAGGGAAAGATAAGGAAACTAACAAAACACCTGTTGTGCCAACTGTGGATGTAACGTGTGAAGAATTAAGTAAAGAGTATGTTCAAGTTATTCTGGACTGTGTCTTCAGGGTCGGACTGACCCACCGGAGAACCGGAGGATTCTCCGGTGGGCCCAGGCTCTGACACCTGCTGGCATATTGGCCAGCAGCTGCCTAGAGCCCCCACTGCTCCAGGGGCCCCCAGCCAGTGGCATGTCGCTATTAGCGGCACATCAAGCTGCTATGGGGCCCCTGAGTCAAGGGGGACCCTCCCGGTGCCAGGAGCAGCAGCTGGAGACAAGCGCCTGTCCCTGCTGCTAAAGTGAAATGGAAAATTCACGCTTCCCCATGCCCCCATGGGTGTGGAGAGGTGTGAATACCATTTCTCTTTAATAGCAGGCAGTGTTGGCCACAAGCTGCGGCTAACACTGCCCGCTGGTGCTGCTAAATCAGGGCCCCGGAGGTGGGCCCCTAAAGGGAGGCGAACCCTAATTGCGATCCCTGCAGCTTTGGAAGGGAGCAGAGCTGCAGGGATCCGACACTGTCCTCCTTCCTGCTTGCCAGCTCGGCACTTCCTGTCTGACACAGCAGGGCTGTTTCAGAGAGGAAGCTGCGGGGCACAGTGCGGATAGGTGAGTGTGTGTGTGTCTGCCTGCGTGTTTGTGTCGTGCGGTTCTTTGTGTGTGTATGTGAGAGAGTGGTGCGGTGCTGTCTGTGTGTGGTGCTGTATGTGTGATGGTGGTGGGGGGAGGCAGTGATGGTGCTAATGATGGTGGTGGGGGAGGCAGTGATGGTAGTGAGGAGGTAATGATTGTGGTGGGGGAGGCAATGATAATGAGGGGAGGCAATGATGGTGGTGGAGGGAGTTAATGATGGTGGTGGGGGGAGGCAATGATGGTGGTGGGGTGGCAGTCATGGTGGTAATGATGGTGGTGAGAAGGCAATGATGATGATGGGGAGGCAATGATGATGGGAAAGCAATGATGATGGTGGTGAGGAGGCAATGATGATTATAATGGGGAGGCAATGATATTGATGGGGAGGCAATGATAGTGGTGGGGGAAGGCAATGATGATGATGGTGGTGAGGAGGTGATGAAGGTGGTAGGGGGAGGCAATGATGGTGGTGTGGAGGCAATGATGATGGTGGTGAGGAGGCAATGACGGTGGTGGGGAGGCAATGATGGAGGTGTTGGAATGGGCAATGATGTGGGAGTTGGGGGAGAAAGCAGTGATGGTTGTGGTGTAAAGGACAATGATGGTAGTGGTGGAAAGGACAATGGTAGTGGGGGAGGAGGCAATGATGGAGGTGGTGATGAGGATAATGGTGGAGGGGGGCTGCATTATACCCTTTGAGGGGGCTGCATTATACTCTTTGAGTGGGGATGCATTATACCCTATGAGGGAGCTACATTATATTTTGTGGGAGGCTGCATTATATTCTGTGTGGGGGCTGCATTATGCCATATGAGGGTGCTACATTATATTCTATGGGGGGCTGCATTATAACTTATGAGGGGGTTGCATTATATTTTGTGGGATGCTGTATTATACCCTATAAGGGGGCTACTTTATATTCTATGAGGGGGCTACCCCAATCCGTGCTACATAATTAAGACGTGTACTACCTTATATTATACCCTGAAATTAGCGTGTTTTACCAGACAATTTGTGGTCTTGTATTTATTTCTATGTAGCTACATTGTGGGCTCCAAGAATGATTTTATCTGGTGGCCCCAAGGTGCTCCAGTCCGTCGCTGTGTGTCTCCATTACTGGGGGTCGCCTGGAAGAGGGACCGTCAATGTCTGGGAGGTGCCCAAGAGAAGTGGAATCTGGAGATGCAGGTACGCCAGAGGGAAGAACACAGTTTCATGTAGGAGAAGGACTGGACATGGATGTTGCGGTAATCCAGGTCACGACTACAATCCTGTCCCTTTCTTACATCACAACAATAACAAACATGTTTGGTTGTTCGGGGAGAAGGTGGCTAAGACAACAAATAATATATGTGTGAATAAAATACATTCTCTAGTTATTATTTTTTTGTATTTCAGTATTAAGAAGCAGACAGCTGGCTCATTAGTATATCTGGATTTATCTGTAAACTAGTGATCAAATTAGCAAAAATGCTGCAAACTTAATATGGCTTACCAACATTGTATTGTCATGGAAATATATATGTATTCCATATATTCAATGTATATTCATATATATGCATTCACAGTTAGATAGATCTCACTTGCTAAAAATCCTGTGCTCACACATATCTATGCAAAAGCTGATGCCAGCTATATGGATGCCAGCTATAATCAGTCGTTTTAAACGACCCTGGCCTTCATAAGAAACAAGAACAGAAAGTCTTAATAGATATCTATTGTTTTCTTTACTAGTCATGCAAGAAAGCTAGGGCAAAGAACAAAAACAATAAATCTGCAACTTCAGCCCTTTTACCATAATTATCATAATTATCATACTTACACTAGAACAGCCAATAATCTAGCAGCTTCTAATTGTATGTTAATTGACTAACCAGCCCCTTTTTGTAAACGTATAAAAGCTTGAATGAATAATAAATGTGGGGTCTTTGACGAACTGTTATACTGATACTTCCGTGTGGACAGTCATCATTTCGTTCTGAGCGCTCAAAAAGACATTTAATAGAAAATTGGGAACAGAAGCAGCAAACACTGCAGGATAGATTTATCCTAATTAAATTTCCATAACAGTTGGCGCCTGCACGCGGGGCAGTGGACGAAACACACGGGGACCTGCTGATCGGAAAGACAGAGGTGTTGGCCATGGCCTTGGCTCACGGGACGGAGACTGCGCAGCTCCATAAGTAAGGTATGAAAATCTTGTCATCTTACCTGAAAGTCCCTTGTGTCCAGTCCAGGTCTTACACCTCTTGCCGGTCATGTGTGGTCACCACCGCATTCCCAGGTAGTGTAAAAAGTCCACACCCTTATCCAAAACCCTGGGATATAAGTTGTTTGCTGCTGTGCTGTGTATGTGTTTCATGTTTTATGTGAACCGGGAGAAAAGTTGGAACGGTGACTGTGTTTTTGCTTGCTGATTTCTGGGAGCTGTATAGCAAAAAAACAAATTGCTGGATAAGTTCCCGCAGTAATCCTTCACACATAGGTGGGAGGTCATCCCAGAAAATCCAGGTGTGAGGGGCGGGAGCTTTGATTGGATAAGTCCACGCAGTAATCCTTCACACATCGGTGGGAGGTCATCCCAGATCAATCCAGGTGTGAGGGGCGAGGGCTTTGAATCGGTTAAGTTTCTGCAGTAATCCTTCACACATCGGTGGGAGGTCATCCCAGAAAATCCAGGTGTGAAGGGCAGGAGCTTTGATTGGATAAGTTCTCACAGTAATCGTCCACGCAAGGGGCAGGTCATCCCAGTCAAATCAGACGTGGATGGTGAGAATTTTGATTAAGGCTATTACAGATTACTGTGACCAGTGCACCGGCCAGGGCGAACGGTCTTCAGAAGTAATAGACCTGGAGCATTGGCGTGCTCAGTGCAATTGGTGAGTTATCAGTTACCAGAGCAGCTTGTATGTGTCACAGATCATCTAAAAGAGGGATTCGCATACTCCCTGGTGTTTGTTTCATTTGTACGTCTTCCTGTCTGTATCAGGTATCGCTGCTTTAAATTTACACTCAGAGCAGCGTGCGCTCTGTCACTATTTCATTCACTGCTGGCTGCAGCAGCGAGAAACCCCTTTGACCCCCCTCCTCTGCTAATCACATTGTCACATCTGTTTCCTGGTTTTGATCTTTTTAAGCTAGTTTTTTTTGGCTACAGGCTGTAGCGTGAAAATTCTCAGGCATTCAGACTGAACTGTATTCTTTTTTTTTTTTTGCTATTCTGAGGGATAATCTTTTTTTGATACGTGATTTCAGTGTCTGTAGACGCAGCAAGCAGAGATATAAGGGAGGGGGGAGCAGCACCAACGAAAAGTATTTTTCTTCTTGTTTTTATCATTTTACAATCAGTTTTTCCACCTCTTTTCTGTTTTTAATTAGCTGTTTTAGTAACAAGGGTTTTTTCTTCTTGTCAACCTTGTTGTTTTTTAGAGTTTTACTATTAATACGTTTTTTTTTCCCTCCCTTTTTTGGATCAGCTTTTTGTTTTTTGGATATTTTTTTATTTTTATTTTTATTTATTTTGGTCAATCTTTTTCCTAAGAGTTTAACTAAACTGTATAGGGTTTTCTTTCTGTTTTTCTTTTTAAATCTAACTTTTGTTTTTAAAGTTTTTCTTTTAAGTACATTTTTAAATAATTTTGGAGAGGTTTTTCTAATCAATTTATTTTAGAGTTTTATTCTCCAACCATTTTTTAAAAGAAAAGAAAAAAAAAAAGCACAACATCTAGTAGCGTGCTTTAGACCAAGGTCACTCCACAGATCAGGAAATTGCAGGCTGAGGGAGAGAACACAAACAGCTGCGCAGCGGCTTCACTCACCCCTCCCATCAGGCATTCAGCGAAGACAAGAATCTCGCACACAGAACCAGAATGCAACAGTTTTCAGATTTTTAATCACCTTTGTTGAATAGGTTTTTGGAATAGACACAGTACGTGAGAATCGAAGGGCTAGGCATGTGAATAGAAGGTCAGAGTACGTGAGAAGCAAATGGACGGGCAGACTTTACGCTGCACAATGAAATGTTTTTTTGTTTTTGTTTGAAAGGCACAGGAAAGTTTGTTTATAGATTACCGTCTGCTATAAAAGAGCAGTGGTGCATCGTGTAGAAGGTACAGCAAGTTAATTTGAACGGACCAGGAAGTGATTTTTTATGTGAATAAGATTGAAAAGGTGTTAAATCGTCTGTGAGAAAATGATCACTGACATGTCACAAGAGCAGAATTCAGAGTCACACACATCACATGTCCATCATGTGGAGACACGGGACAGGTGTAGGCTGCTCTCATTGAATAAGGAGCCTTGTACAGGGAAAAACGCTCCCCGCCTCTCTCCACAGGGAGAAGGCATTTTTGTTTCAACGGTCCCCTCTCAAGAATCACAGGGGGGACACCCTCTCCTCTTTCTTCTCTCAGTCCCTTTCTCCTTCTTCTTCAGACTTTTCTCCTCTTTCCTCGCTGCCATCCCTCTCTATCCTTCTTTCCCTATCATTCCTTCTTTCCCCTCCCTCACATCTCTGACACATCCATTTTCTTCCTCTTCCTCTTCTTCACCCTCTCCTCCTTCATTTTCTCCTCTCTCCCCTCCACCTCTCTCTCCCCTCCATCTCTCCCCCCCCCCCTCCTCTTTCCCTCTCTCCTCCCACACCACACCCACCTGCTCGTGCTCGCTCTCCTCCTTCCTCCTCCTCTCAGGCACATCCCACCGCTCCTCACTCACACCTCCCTTCTCTTCCTCTTTTTTCTACTTCGTTATCAACTGGGTCAACGCCCAATCAAAGCAATGTGGTGTCCCTGTATTCAGTGCCTCCAGCACAGGGCACCCTGTCTATCCCAAGCACAGTACAAACATTGCCAGTCATTATATCAGGAGAAGAAAGTGCAAATCTCCCTACACAAAACGCTGCAGGTAGCCCCCAGACACAACAGCTAGCAGAGCCCACAGCCATGGCTTCACAGGGGGGAAGTGTAGCTACAGACACAAATGAGGAACCTCAGTGCCGAGCAGGGCTGCCAGCATGGAACCATGACACTGATCCACCGCAGCCTCAGCAAGGAAGAGGGAAATCCCCATGCAGCAAGACAACTTTTAAGCCCAAATCTCACCCAGTATATGCACCAAGCACACCATGTCACTTCTCATCTGATGAAGATGAAGAACAACGTCACACATGCTGCCCAATACTAGGGAAGAAAACCCACAAACACCAAGAGAGCAGGGACAGGTAGAGGCACCATCCTATGAGCCCTTCATTCCAAGCCAGGTGATCAGTATGCTGCCAGACCCAGGGATACACCCCATGCCATTTTGCCAAAAAATGCAGCAGATCCAGCGAACGTATGCAGCACCTGGATTGATCTCTGGACCGTAATGGAAATAAAAGCAGGTGATGCATTCTGGCCAATTATGAGAGAACACTTCAAGCTTCCAGCAGAGTTAGATGCGTATGCCTGGGAGACAGGACCAAAGCTAATTGGCAGCTCAGAGAATGGGCCAAAAGCAGACTGACAGGACAAACTCTCAGCCTACATGACATGAGTCAAGACAAGACAGAGTCTGTGGAGAAGTTCCATGACAGAGTGATGCAAGTGTTTCAAGATTTGGGCCTCATTACCCATGATCAGACACACAGACGGATGTTGGCACAGGCTTTTGTGCATGGACTGAGAGAACCAATCAGGAAACCACTGGTAGTAGCCAGGCCTGAGTACACGTCAATAGCAATGGATACCCTGCTCGCAGTAGCAAAAAGGATTGAGTCCCGCCGGGACAGAAGGGATGTCCAGTGTTACAACTGTGGCGAGTTTGGTCATTTCCGGAACCGGTGCAGAACACTGACTTCGCCCAGAGAAGAAGAAACACAGAAAGCAGTGAAGAACCCGTCCATAGGACAGGAGCACGCCAAGTCCACAGGGAACCCCACCAGTGGGACCAATATCCTGAGATGGATGGCGTAGTCAGATCTTTTCTTGTGGAACTCCGCAACCTCACCTATCTATCAGAATCTTCTGCGTCCTGCATGGGAATTGATGGTCAAGTCAGAATTTCCAGATTATGAAGCCCCTGAGCGTGTGGACTCAGCCAGAACACTCCATCATGTCCCAGTTTGTTGTGTCAAAGACCTGCACCCTCAACCTATTGGGAGTGGACCTACTGCAGAAGCTGAAAGCGACCAGAGTGTTCCAGGAAGATGGGACCATGACACTTTCTTCACCCCTGACCCAAGAAGAAACAGGAACTCAACAACCACACTGCAGACCTATCACAGGAGGTGCTGGACATAGTACCAGAAAAGCCACTCCATCACCCAGAGTCAAGATGTCTCTGACCAACTGAAGGTCTAAGTGAACTCGCCTAAGAAGACGGCTGAGAACTTTGACATTGGCCAGGATATTCAACTCAAGAAGGACCCTACTCGCTTCATGGAATGGCAACACCTCATCCGCTCCAACGCCAGAGGTTCATCTTTTGCAACACCAGGAGGTGCCCCCTGCAATCAACCAGTTCACCCAGGCCCTAGACCGGCAAAAGGCCACTCAGCTCTTCAACTTGTGCACAAATACTGACCTACGAGCTGGAGAAAAAGAAACTATGATGGCCCGTGCTGAGAAAAAAGCAGCCGGTGAAGGAGACGTCCCAACAAGAAGACCCCCTGTGACCAGAGCAGGTGCTAACACAGTGACTGCCTTGGTGAAGAACAAGAAAGCCAGCTGGTCGTCATCTCTCATGATGTGGATCCTAGTAGGCGGCTTGTTTTCCCGCCAGCTCTGTGCCGGGAGATGGGAGTCCCCTGCCGCATAGTGAAGGACAGGGCCAAACTGGGCTGCCTCACCCATTGGAATCAATCCCAGCTTTCCACAGTGAAGAAAAAGACTGTAAACCCCACTGAGTTCAGAATGGTGCAAGGCCTGGAGGCCGTGAAAGAGGCTACGGTATTTGAAACCCCAACAGTGCTGAACCGTCACACTCTGCTCTCAAAAGTCCCAGTCACCGCAACGGTATTCACGGTGATCAACCTGGCCAGTGCCTTCTTCAGTGTTTCCCCTCCACCTGGAGGCCTGCCTTCATGCACCAGTGCAGTGCATATGGACAGTGTAGCCTCAAGGTGCTCAGAACGAGCCCTTCAAGTTTCACCAAGACAATGTCCTCCATCCTCGTCAACTGGATTGCAGAATATGCAAGAGTCACTCTTCTACAACACGTGGATGACCTTCTCTTTTGTGTGGTTGACATCGATACCTGCATAGTCCATTCCTTGTCTCTCCTACTCTACCTGGAAGAACAAAGTCCAGTGATGTCAGAAGCAAGTTACATCCCTGGGACACTGTATTGCCCACCAGACAAAACACCTGTCAAATGACTGGAAGACCACTGTGGAGAAGATGGCTCCCCCAACAACTCCGAAAATGCTGCAGGCCTTCCCTGGTCTAGTGTCGTATTGCAGAACGTGGATCCCTGATGCCTCAGTCCTAATGCAGCCTCTGTGCGCTTGCATCAACGCAACCCCGCTCCTTCTATCGACGCAGCCTTCAACTCATTCAGGAGATTGGAAGAATTCCACAGTCTCAGCGCCAATACCAGGCCTACCTGACTACGAGAAGTCTGTCCGTCTACCTGATGGAAGAAAGAAGGTCATGCTACTGGAGTCCTGGCACGGATTCATGGGGGAAAACAGAGACTTTTAGGCTGCCTCTCAGCCCGCTTGGATCCAGTTGCAAGAGGAGCACCCTCCTGCCTGATGGCAGTAACTGAGCACACACCTTCCTGGACAAGGTTGCTGACATCACTCTTGGACAGCCACTGGAAACTCTCATCCACACGACATCTTGGCAATCCTCAATCAAGCTCAACCAACAATAATCTCCCCACCGCCAGGCATCTTTGTGGCGCCTCTATCGCCTTTGTCTCATAATGTTACCGTCTCCAGACCTACAGTCCTCATCCCGGCCACTCTACTCCCACTCCCAAGGGGGGATACAATATGGACTTTCCAGAACAAAAATTACAGAATTTATCCTCTACTTGGATGGCTCCAGATTTGCAGATGATGAAGAAGTTTCCACACAGGAAGTGCAGTGACCAGCAATCAAGAAATCCTGTGGTCCAGAAGTCTGTCACCTAGCCTGTCAGCCCAGGAAGCAGAACTGATAGCGCTGACGAAGGCCTGCCAGATGGCAAAAGGCAAGACTGCAAACATCTACACCGACTACAGGTACTCGCATGGCATAGCACACACTTTGGGCCCATCTGGGCTACAAGGGACTTCATCACAGCAAACGGGACAACCGTGAAGCATCATGGAGCCTTCAGGGACCTGCTGGGTGTACTCCAACTTCCAAAATGGTGGCAATTTGAAAAAATCAAAAGCGCATGGAAAACTGAGAACAGAAGAGGCGTGAGGCAATAACATGGCGGACATGGCAGCCAAAGAAGCGGCCAAAGGAAGACAACATGGAGAAGTGGGAGAGGTCGTAGAGCCGGACGGCTACTACATGACGACTGAAGACAAGAAACCTGACAAAAAGACGTTCTGGGATCTGCTCAAGAAGTTGCAAGACCAAGCTCCAAAAGGAGAAGAGCTGAATGCGACAAAAGCAACACGTGAAGAAGGAAGGCTATCTACAATGGACTTTTAAACCCTGCCTACCACGAAGTATGTACCCTGTGGTGGTTCAAAGGGCGCATGGACCCACCCACAGATCAAAGAAACAGATGAATGATCTGATTGGTGCTTACTGGTTCGCTTCAGGGATCTCCACCCTAACAGCCAAATTCACCAGCAGCTATCTGACCTGCGGCAAATGCAAGCCTGGACGTATGGAAGAATGTCCCCCTCACCTCATCTGGCAAGACCACTCTACCAGCTTCAGAGGATCCAGATAGACCACATCCAGATATCGCCAAGTGAAGGATTCAAATACGCCATTGTGGTCAAGATGGACAGAAGCCTTCCAAGTCAACAAAGACTACTGCAAAGAAGCTACTTTCGGAAAATAGTGTGCAGATACGGGGTTCCAGAAATGATAGAAAGTGATCAGGGACCCGCATTCACAGCAAATCTGACACAAGAGATCTGGTTAGCAGTAGGATCAGATTTAGGCCTACACACTCCTTACCACCCCCAGAGCAGCAGGAAGGTAGAAAGACTGAACGGAACACTTAAGAATAGGATGCTTTGAAAATTGCCCAAGAGACACACAAACCATGGCATGAGACACACCCCCAATTGCACTGTTTAGCGTAAGGCACACTCCCAGAGACCCAGAAAAGCTGTCACCATGCAAAATTTTGTTTGGGACTAGTCGCAAGTTAGGTGCATTTTTTCCCCCAGCAGCAGAATATGCAAAATGATATCTTGTTTGCTTATGTAATTGAATTGGTCAAAAACTAATGTCCATTCTCGAGTTTTTCTCTTCACTGCCAGATTTGATGGTCCTGTCCAAGAGCTCCAGATGACACCAACCTCTGTGTAACTAGAGGGAAAGCCTGCTTGGATCCACGTATCGCATTGCAAGGAAGCTCCCGTACCAGGAGAGACACCTAAGCCATGAAGGATGTCGTGGATGCTCTGACTGACCAGACAGATGACCTACCTGATGAAGAATACTCACGTTTTTTCTGAACATGCAGTTAAATAAAGAGACTATGATTGCAAACACATGAACCCCTGCTAGGGACAGTCCTCCTGACCGCCCATTTGCGAAAAGTCTGTATCGGTAGGGGAGGCATGTACTAGGCATATCTCAACCCGCCGGCAGCACAAAAGAGTTGCAGTGCTTTGGGACAGGAGCAGGTTTTTAGGGCAAGTGGTATCTAAGGGGGGACTGTCATGGAAATATATATGTATTCCATATATTCAATGTATATTCATACATATGCATTCACAGTTAGATAGATCTCACTTGCTAAAAATCATGTGCTCACACATATCTATGCAAAAACTGATGCCAGCTATAATCAGTTTTAAACGACCTTGGCCTTCATAAGAAACAAGAACAGAAAGTCTTAATAGATATCTATTGTTTTCTTTACAAGTCATGCAAGAAAGCTAGGGCAAAGAACAAAAACAATAAATCTGCAACTTCAGCCCTTATCATATACCATAATTATCATACTTACACTAGAACAGCCAATAATCTAGCAGCTTTTAATTGCATGTTAATTGACTAACCAGCCCCTTTTTGTAAACGTATAAAAGCTTGAATGAATAATAAATGTGGGGTCTTTGACGAACTGTTATACTGACACTTCCGTGTGGACAGTCCTCATTTCGTTCTGAGCGCTCAAAAAGACATTTAATAGAAAATTGGGAACAGCACCAGCAAACACTTCAGGATAGATTTATCCTAATTAAATTTCCATAACAGTATACATAAAACATACTTTACAGAGCTATACATTTTTCAAATAACTTCTCTATACACCTCCAGACACCAGTCCAGTACCACACACTGCAAAAAATATTATACTTGTGCTCTTTCTGGATCTTAGTTCAGTGGGTGATCCTATCAGTGACTGGCAGTCCATTTTGTATAAATGCATTTAGGACCACCCACTGGACCAAAAATCCCAGACAGACCAGGGAATAAAATTATTAAAATACAGGTGATATTGAATCTTTGCGCATGAAGCTACTTATCAATCTACTCTGCTCTATAACATGGTGCCCATGGAGGTAAAGACCGTGGTCGCAGGGGTTGCCGTTGCGATCGGGACCTGTGGGTCATCAGAAACTTCAACTGGATATGCGTGATATCATTGATTAAATAGAATCATAGAATGTTAGAATTGGAAGGAACCTCAAGTGTCATCGCGTCCAACCCCATGCTCAATGCAGGATTCACCAAACCAACTCAGACAGATGTCTGTCCAGCCTCTGTTTGAAGACTTCCATTGAAGAAGTACATGCCCCCAGTGATAACAACTCACATAGGGAGAAGTGCTCACCCCCAGTGATAACAACTCATATAGGGAGAAGTACTCGCCCCCAGTGATAACAACTCATATAGGGAGTACTCACCCCAGTGATAACAACTCATATAGGGAGAAGTACTCACCCCCAGTGATAACAACTCATATAGTGAGAAGAAGTCTTGCCCCCTGTGATAATAACTCATATAGGGAGAAGAAATGCTCACCCCCAGTGATAACAACTCATGTAGGGAGAAGAAGTATACGCCCTCAGTGATAACAACTTGTACAGGGAGAAGAAGTACTCACCCCCAGTGATAACAACGCACACAGGGAGAAGAAGTGCTCGCCCCCAGTGATCACAACTCATATAGGGAGAAGAAGTGCTCATCCCCAGTGATAACAAATCATATAGGGAGAAAGTGCTCTCCCTCAGTGATAACTATCTGATAACACCTACTAGGACTTATCTAAATTTAACTCATTAGATGCTAGTTAGATTGGTAATATATATGCCATGGAGAGGTGAAATAAAAAAAAAGTTTTATTGAGCTCTACAGCCACAATTAATTACATTGTGAATCCAGATCAACATGAAAAATTTGGTAAAAGGTCCTCTTTAAAATATGTAATAAGAGCACTGTACAATATCTGAATAAAGCTGATATAGAAAGATAAAATATATTGTGTACATCCATACATGCAAGGGCCTGTATCCAAATTGTATCTAGACTTTTTTTCTACCAAGTTTGTTGCCTTAGCCATATATTTACAGTAAATACTGTCACCAAGGCCATGTGGCTTGATGAGAGCCCCTTGGCATGAAGCTGTCATGCTGTAACTGTCTTCGGAAAGGGAGAGTGCCCTCAAACTGTCCCTGGAACTGGGACCTTATTGATCCCTGTCTCGGGGTTACTCTTGAAGGTAGAGAGGCCCGGGTCTCCAACCTTACTATGCTCCTGTTAAACCCTAATCTGTCCCCTCCCCCACAACATCAGCCATGTGACAGAAATGTAAGATAAACAAGACACAAAAACAAAACAAGGATGACAGAAAACCTCTATCATACAAAAGCACAACCCAACAATAGGTAGGAGGATAGGGACAGGGAGGAATAAATTAAATGGGAATAGGGACCAGGAGATAACACATGCACTACAGCCAACTACAGATCACTCCACTCCAATCACTTAGTTTTAGCACTCAGCACAGGAAGAAGAATCTTTCACCGGCAGGGACTAAACGCTCAGAGCTCTTATATATAAGGGAGTAAATGATAAGCAGTTGCAGCTGAAAATAACCACTCTGTATGGTCTCAGCCAACATGGAAAGAGTCCTTAACCCTCTCAGCATCTGAAGTAACAAAATTAATTTACAATAGGACATGCATCACAGCATCTCTAAAGAAGATCTGCGATTCATTACCCAACGCGACCAGCCTAACTCCAGGTCTTCCAGGGGGCTGTGACATCCTCATGACAGCAACATATAGGACACCCACTAGACCTCCTTTAGCTCATCCCTGACCTACATGTTACAGTGTAAATACCCACATTTATCTGTCTGACCTTAAATGATCTAGTGGATAAAGTATTTTGAGAGTATAGAGTAATCCTTAGTAAGTTAAATGGGATTATTCATTATATCAATCCATGGCAGAAATAACGGTTACTGAGTCATGAGATCTAATAAGGCAGACTCTTCTTTGCATCCTAGCCTTTAAAGATTCTGGGAATTAGGAGGTCAATCCAAACCAAAGCTCAAAACATTAAATATTAATTTAAGACATCGAGCTGTTTATTTAAATGGTCATTGTCATGCCAACAAATTTTGTATATGTAAACAGTATAAAAAAATATAAGAAACTCTGTAATATATATTTTCATAAAAATCTTTTCTACTCTCTGTACTGTATTTGTCACTTCTTTCCTCCCCCTGTATCCTAGGCTCATTATTCACTCTGAGGAAAGGCTAAAATTAGTCTTGCTCAAGATAGTCAATGAACTGGTCTGCCAGCTCACTGATGGATCATTTTACAACCGCCTGTTGAAGAAAGTAGAAAGAAAGGCAGTGATAAAGAGAGGCAGAAAGACTTTGCTACTGCTGGATTCACAGCTACACTTCTCAGTTGTCACATATACTGGTCTCTATGCTGCTGCTTTTGAGAAGGTGCTACATAAAAATGGGAAAGCAGGAATCCCTCATGTCTGTATATACAGTGTATGTGTAACGAATGGAAGCGGAGGCAGAGGTGGTGAAGTTCACATTCATTTTTATTTTTTAATGTGGAACCTCGAGACCGCGGTCCGGGGGCTCCGAAGGGGGCGTAACTAGTGAGCCCCGGGTACCCGTAGTAAGGCCCCTCGAACAGGACCAGAATGGAATACCCGGAGGACACAGGTGCTACCTCCAGTTAGACCCCGGACACGTGGCAGCTGTCCCAGAGGGACCAAAAGGGTAACAGGTATTTACAGAGTACGTGGAGGGTTCTTGACGGAGAAGGGTAAGGTCCTGGTCCAGAACGGATGGTAGTAGGCTGGCTCCAGTGACCTTGTCACGGTCCACGGGTACAGATGGCTGATGGCGGAACGGGATGACACTTGCGCCAGTAATAGCCGAGATTGTCCAGGTTAGCCAGATACGGGTTAGCAATGATCTGAGGAGACAAACAGTATCAGCGAAGCACAGAGACTGCAGACGCAGCGCAGACAGATCAGGAACAGAACCGGATGTAGCAATGATAGAACACGTTGCTCCGGCACTCCCCTAATGGTGGAGTGACCAGATATAGTACTGAGTGCGCAGCCATTGGTTAATTAGCTATTTCAAAAAATGCACGCTGCCCCTTTAAGAGAGACGGTGGACGCGGCCTCGCGTCCTAAGCAGACTATCTGGAGGCCTGCCAGCAGCGTGCCAGGAAGTGGAGGAGGACACAGGACGCCGAGGAGCAGATGGGACAGGAGACCCCAGCCCGCGCGCAGACTGCTGCAGAGGGACAGCTAGAGGAACAGGTGAGTGAGCAGAACGGAGTGCAGAGCCAGCGCTGGGACCGAGTGTAACAGTATCCCCCTCTTTACTCCCCCTCTTTTTCAAGCCTGCGTGAAATCTTTTAAGAAGAAGAGGAGCCTGGATGTTCTCTTTAGGCTCCCAAGATCTCTCCTCAGGACCAAAACCTTTCCAGTCCACCAGGTAATAGATCCTACCTCTTACTCTCTTAGAGGCCAAGATATGTTTTACCTCAAAAACATCATCCTCAGAGACCGGATCAGGAGTGGTACCCGGGTCCTTAAAGAAGGAGCTCAACACTACTGGTTTGAGGAGGGAAACATGAAAGGAGTTAGGTACTCGTAGAGAATTAGGCAATTTCAGTTTATAAGAGACCGGGTTGATTTGTCTCAAGACTTCAAAGGGACCAATGAAACGGGGACCCAATTTGTACGATGGTAACTTCAGACGGTTGTACTTGGAGGAGAGCCATACCTTGTCTCCTGGACGAAAGATGGGAGCCTCCAAACGTCTTTTGTCCACATGCGTTTTCATACGTTGAGAAGCTTTCTCCAAAGCCGACCTGGTCTCTCTCCAAATGTCCGAGAAATTCTTAGACAAGGTATCGACTGCCGGAACATCAGACAATCCTGAGACAGGAAGAGGAATTCCAGGTTGCTGTACAAACACAATCTGAAAGGGAGACTTTCCAGAAAATTCACTTGGTTGTTGTAGGAGAATTCCGCCCAGGGCAGTAATTCTACCCAGTCATTATGATGAGCGTTGACGAAGTGACGCAGGTATCCAGCCAGGATTTGATTGATCCTCTCCACTTGCCCATTAGACTGGGGATGATATGCAGAAGAAAAATCTAGTTCAATTTTTACCATTTTACAGAGTCCTCTCCAGAACTTAGAGGTGAACTGGGAGGCCCCTGTCGGACACGATGTGGAGAGGAAATCCATGTAGACGGAAGATGTGCTGAATGAAGTGAGTGGCCAGTTCTGGAGAGACGGAGGCCAGATAGCGGAACGAAGTGGGCCATTTTAGAGAAGCGGTCCACCACAACCCATACCACTGAGCAGCCAGAAGAAATGGGAAGATCCGTGATGAAATCCATCGCGATGTGCTGCCAGGGAGCGGACGGAATCGGAAGAGGCAGAAGCCTGCCGGCTGGTAGATGTTTAACAGTTTTGTTACGGGCACATGAAGGACAGGCTGCGACGAACTCCTGGATATCCTTGCCCATGGTAGGCCACCAGTAGTAACGGGAGATGAATTGCTGCGTCTTTCTCTGACCAGCATGGCCAGCCAACTTAGAAGAATGACCCCAGCGCAGAACACGACTACGATCAGAGGCGGACACGAAAGTCTTCCCAGGAGGAAGCCGGGCCAGATCAGTGGAGGCAACAGAGACTAACTTAGAAGGTTCAATAATGTGCTGAGGTTCCTCCTCAAGTTCAGGAGGCAAGAAGGCTCTAGAGAGTGCGTCTGCCTTGATGTTCTTGTCAGCTGGACGGAAATGAAGTACAAAATTGAAACGGGCAAAAAATAATGCCCAACGGGCCTGACGGGGATTCGGTCTTAAAGCAGATTGGAGATGGGCAAGGTTTTTATGGTCGGTGAATATGATTACCTGGTGATGAGCTCCTTCAAGAAGATGTCTCCATTCTTGCAGAGCCAATTTGATGGCCAACAGTTCGCGATCACCGACAGAGTAGTTCCTTTCTGCAGGAGAAAAAACCTTCGAAAAAAAACCACACGAGATCATCCGCCCGGTAGACACTTCTGGGTCAGAACTGCTCCTGCACCTATGGAAGAAGCGTCAATCTCAAGAAAAAATTGCTCACTTGAATTAGGACGATGGAGAACGGGTGCGGAAGCGAAGGCTTTTTTGAGAGAAACAAAGGCCTCTTCTGCCTCGGAGGACCATTCCTTAGAGTTTACACCTTTCCGGGTTAAGGCTGTGATTGGAGCCACTCGGGTGGAAAAGTGTGGAATAAATTGCCGGTAGTAATTGGCAAACCCGAGGAACCTTTGTATGGCTTTTAGCCCAGACGGACGAGGCCAGTTGAGAACTGCAGATAACTTCTCCGGATCCATCTTTAATCCTGTGGAAGATACAATGTACCCAAGGAAAGGCAAAGAAGACTGCTCAAAGAGGCATTTCTCATATTTGGCATATAGCCTGTTCTATCTCAGTCTTTGTAAGACCAGGCGTACTTGCCTCCGGTGTGACGTCAAGTCAGCAGAAAAAATCAAAATATCGTCCAGGTAAACCACGACACAAGTATAGAGCAAGTCCCTGAAAATGTCATTAACAAATTCCTGAAAAACCGCAGGTGCATTGCTTAGGCCGAATGGCATTACCAGGTATTCATAGTGGCCGTCACGGGTGTTGAAGGCTGTTTTCCATTCGTCCCCCTCTCTGACTCGGATCAGGTTGTAGGCCCCTCTGAGGTCCAATTTGGTGAAGATCTTGGCCCCTCGGAGACGATCAAACAGCTCTGAAATAAGAGGTAATGGATACCTGTTTTTTACCGTGATTTGATTTAGACCCCGATAGTCAATGCAGGGCCGCAAGGATCCATCCTTTTTCTTCACAAAGAAGAATCCAGCTTCTGCCGGTGACGATGATTTTCGGATAAATCCTCTAGCCAGATTCTCTTGGATGTAGTCCGACATGGCCTGAGTCTCTGCCTGTGAAAGGGGATAAACTCTCCCGCGAGGAGGAGATGCTCCAGGAAGAAGCTCTATCTGACAGTCATACGACCTGTGTGGAGGTAGTCTCTCAGCCTCCTTTTTCCCAAAGACGTCAGAGAAGGACCAATAGACGGAAGGCAACCCTGGCAGGGTATCAGGCTGGACTGGAGGCGAAACAGGTTGAATCCGGGTTAAGCAACGATTCATGCAGGTATCTCCCCAACGCAGAACTTCTCCAGTTTTCCAATTAAGGACCGGTTCATGCATCTGGAGCCAAGGTAAACCTAAAAGCATGAGATGGGATAAACCAGGATATACATAAAATGCATTCGTTCAGTATGCATTAGACCTACCTGGAGTTCCACCAACTCGGTTTGAAACTGGACGGGCTCGGTCAGCGGTTTGCCATCCACGGCGGACACCTGTAACGGATCAGGAAGACGCTGGACTGGTAAGCGGTAATGATCCACAACCGCCTGCTGGATGAAGTTCCCTGCAGCTCCAGAATCCAGTAGACAATGTTCGGAGAATTTTATTGCTCCATAGGACACGGAGACTGAGATGTGTAAAGAGGGAGAGGACTGTTCTCTACCTAGGTTGGCCCCTCCTACCGGACCTAGGTACTGGAGTTTCCCGACTTTTTAGGACAGAAATGGATCAAATGTTCAGAACTACCGCAGTAGTAACAACTTCCCTCCTTGCGACGTGCCTCCCGGCGGCGGGTGGCCAAACTTACATGGTCCACCTTCATGGCCTCGGAGGCGGAGGACGAAGTACCTGTTTTGTACAAACTAGAGTCCAGGTGATAGGACCTTTTGTCCCGCTTGATCTCCATGGAGCGCTCCTGAAAACGCAGGTCAATTCGGGTTGCCAAGGATATTAGCTCTCCCAAGAGGGAAGGTCTGTCCCGTCCCGCCAGCTCATCCTTGATTCTTCCGGATAGGCCTTCCCAGAAGTTAGCAACCAGGGCCTCATTGTTCCATGATAATTCAGACGAGAGGGTGCGGAATTTAACAGCATACTGAGCTACCGTGAGAGTACCTTGGCGCAGGCGGAGCAGAGCTGAGGCAGTCGAAGTGGTGCGACCAGGTTCATCGAAAGTCCTGCGAAAAGCCTCTAGGAAAGATTGAAGATCGTTAACCAGCGGATCCCCTCTCTCCCATAGCGGGTTTAGCCAGGCGAGGGCCTCTCCTCCCAGGTGTGACATGATGAAGCCCACCTTTGCATGGTCAGAAGCAAACATATGCCCCAAGATTTCGAAGTGTAGAGTGCACTGATTGAGGAAACCCCGACACAGAGTAGGGTCACCCTGGAAACGGGTAGGAGCCGCCAGACGGGGACCTTGACTTGCCATGGGAACTGGTACCTGATTATTGGTAGAAGAGTCAGGTGCAGACGAGGACCCTAAGGAATCCATGCGGGTAGACAAGCTGCGTAGATAAGTCGTGATCTTGTCCTGTTGAACTCCCAAACGGGTCACCTCCTGGCACAGATCCGTGGTCGGAGATCTCTGGGATCCAGCGGGTTCCATGGCCGGAGCAATCTGTAACGAATGGAAGCGGAGGCAGAGGTGGTGAAGTTCACATTCGTTTTTATTTTTTAATGTGGAACCTCGAGACCGCGGTCCGGGGGGGCTCCGAAGGGGGCGTAACTAGTGAGCCCCGGGTACCCGTAGTAAGGCCCCTCGAACAGGACCAGAATGGAATACCCGGAGGACACAGGTGCTACCTCCAGTTAGACCCCGGACACGTGGCAGCTGTCCCAGAGGGACCAAAAGGGTAACAGGTATTTACAGAGTCCGTGGAGGGTTCTTGATGGAGAAGGGTAAGGTCCTGGTCCAGAACGGATGGTAGTAGGCTGGCTCCAGTGACCTTGTCACGGTCCAGGGTACAGATGGCTGATGGCGGAACGGGATGACACTTGCGCCAGTAATAGCTGAGATTGTCCAGGTTAGCCAGATACGGGTTAGCAATGATCTGAGGAGACAAACAGTATCAGCGAAGCATAGAGACTGCAGACGCAGCGCAGACAGATCAGGAACAGAACCGGATGTAGCAATGATAGAACACGTTGCTCCAGCACTCCCCTAATGGTGGAGTGACCAGATATAGTACTGAGTGCGCAGCCATTGGTTAATTAGCTATTTCAAAAAATGCACGCTGCCCCTTTAAGAGAACGGTGGGCGCGGCCTCGCGTCCTAAGCAGACTATCTGGAGGCCTGCCAGCAGCGTGCCAGGAAGTGGAGGAGGACACAGGACGCCGAGGAGCAGATGGGACAGGAGACCCCAGCCCGCGCGCAGACTGCTGCAGAGGGACAGCTAGAGGAACAGGTGAGTGAGCAGAACGGAGTGCAGAGCCAGCGCTGGGACCGAGTGTAACAGTATGTAAGACATCATAGCAGTTAACCTCCTACCACTACCTTAGAGACAGCTGAGTATTAGAGACAGAGCTTGCAGAGGGGTAAAATGCAAATTATGGCTCACATAATTGCCAGATTTGGAGCTTTGAAGGCATGTTGAGAATTGGGTAGCTCACATATTGCTTTTAATAACGTGATAATGTTCTTGTGTTGTTATAACTGTTTTCTAATGTTTTGCTAAATAGTGTAGCCAAATTCCTTCCAGCAAAAGGTTGGTTATTTTTGCATGAGTTGTTTATTGGAGTTGGGTATTTGTTTACCTACCTGCATTTTTTTTAAGACAAGACACGAAAAAAAAAATAATCGGTGGACATTGCACCAGTGGTTATCTAATAACATCACAAAATATTGAAAACTGAGCTTTCTCCTAAAATTCTTACATCTTAATCATTACTTGACAGGTTTTTGTTTTTATTTCTATCTGATTATGTCCACATCTAGAAATACCAGATATAGAAGTTGAAGACTTTTTAAATTTTTTATTCTTACTTTCTCAGAGACGGTAAAACCGGAGGCATCTCTGCAGGCGATTGCTGTCATAACAGAGACTCCAGCATTAATCTCAAGAGTCTCTTCAATTCATAGATGCTGCAAATAATTACGCTACTTGACTGCTGGTGCTGGGTGCTACATGTCTTTGTTAATACTTCTTCTAATTGTGATGCTTTTTGTGTGCCTAAGTGACTAACAGGTGCTTTCATCACTGCCACCGACATCTCATTAACACTAATCTTAAGAAAACAAACACCCACACTGGTTTGCTGTCATTTTTGAAGGAGCGATGGACAGTGTTAGCTATCTACTGTTTAAGAAATATATATATTTACGTATATATATATATATATATATATATATATATATATATATATTTCTTAAACGGTGGATAGTGACAAAGTCACTGGTAAAGTGCTGCAGGGGGGAGAATGTGTCACTACGCTTAATGGCGTCAGTGATCTAAAACCCAGAGTTTTATCCTCCAGCAGACTAAGTGTCATGAGGGGTTAAGCTAATTTACATAATGGGATGGCTAATTTATATAATGTGCTGGCTTTTATGTTGACATCCATAGAGCAGGTGGGAGGATGTCCACCTTATCTCTACCCCAGAGTGCGGTTTGGGGCTTAAATAACTGGGCTCTAGAGGCAATCTTCGTTCAGCAGGACTGGAGAGAGGATCTCCAGTGGCTTGTGTCCTGAGGAGGAAAGATTGAACCTGTGTTGTTCTAGAGCAGGCAGTCCCCGCAATGTATGGACTGTGTACAGCATTTTTGTTTTCTTTGTTGTTTTCGCCTTGTTTTTCCTCTTCTTGTTGGTTTATGCCACCATATAATAAACCAACCGAAGATTTAAAGAGACAGTGTTCCTGTTTTCTACATCCGTGTACCTCTGAGTGAGTTGAACTGCTACTATATTTGTATACATATATATGTAAAAGATGAGAATGTCCCAATGAAGAACACATGTAATGTTGTAGCACTACAGATATTTAAAGCTTTGCTGGAAGAGAGGACATGTGGTTGATGGGGAACTCAGCAGTGGGACAGCCTGTGGTCAAATCATTGTCAGGCACCTTTCTAGCATAAAATAGCATTTTACCTTTTATCATGAAAAATGTAATAAAAACATAAAATCATCATTACAACTATTTATATTAATATCAATAGTAGTATTTAAAAGCATAAATGTACCAAAAAATAAAACTTCTAAGTAGATATTCACATTACGATGAATGATTAATCTTATTCTTTTGATCAATTCTCCATCTCTCTTCTACAGGATTCTGATTTTGGCCAGAATCATATATTCGATTTTAGTCCTGTCCCTGGAGGTGGGGATAATTTTTGGGGTGAATGTAAGTCGCAGCAGTAGGTTGAGCAGTGGCTAGTACAGTGTTCCAACTGACCCAAGCAGTTCTAAGCAGAGAACAAACACATAAAAATAAGAAGGAAATCTATTATCCTTTACCGCTTGTCAATATAAGCTGCATTATAAACAATCTATTATTTATTTTATAAATACAAATACAACTAAGAGTTTGGGGTGGTCTGATGTCATTAGTGGTTTCATGATGGCAGCAGGGACAATGCCAGTTCTTACTGCCATCACTAAACCATGCACTCAGTAATTGTAGAAAGCAAAATCTTCTATTAGTTTAACATTTTTCTTTTGTGTCTCTTTGGGATAAATGCGTAGCAGTTCTCCTAAGAGAGGAAGAGGACGGAAATGCTAGTGCCACCTTTTAGAAGTAGCAATCCTAAAATGTCAATTTCAACTTTGACTCCATTTGCAGAAATGTGCTTCAGGGTGTTTGCCCCTCATCAGTGCAAAGCAGTATATCTGATTCAGGTGGGTGAGAGGCCTCTAATTGAGGATTTATGTGGGGAACTTTTCCTTTGCAGAGTGCCAAGCTGGCATAAGCAAAATTATAGGCCATATAATGCTCCTCTGGGAATTTAATCATGCAAATAGCCTTTTCTAAGAAGAAGAGGATGCAAACTCTATTGCCACCTATCATAAGTAGCAATCCTAAACATCAATATTGACCCTTTAAAGAGCACATGTCTTATGATAATAATAACAAAAAAGAACTTGGCACTCAACTTTTGTGAAACGAAAATTTTTTTTATTGCAGTCAAAAACAACGTTTCGGTCCTATTCGGACCTTCATCAAAGTACTGCAGAAAATAAAAATTGGTATAATATATTATTGACAAATCATTAGATGAAATAGTAATGTAACCAGAGAGGAAAAACAAAACAGAATATGTAATATAGAAAAATATTTGAAATATGAACATAATATGATCAAAAGTCTAAGTATAAATGAGATACTAACATGAAAAAAATTATCAAAGAACGCCTACCCGACTGCTTGTAGAATGGTACTCTTATAGGTAGGTAAAGTAATGTCCAGAATACTCTTTACATGATCTACAGGAGATCTATGAACTAATAAAGTATGTTAGATTCATCAGCAAGGACAAAAGCAAAAGAGCAAAAAAATAGCAAAAAAATACATGTTGGAATGCAAATACCATACCTATGGTGGAAATGAGATTCGTATCAGTATTAATTAAGATCCCAAATATACCTGTATATAAGAAAATGTGTCTCAGATAGGGCGGTATGTGCCATAAAGTACATTTCTTATATATACAATATATATTACCTGATATATATTTCTTGATATATATTTTTTTCTATTAGTAGGTATAGCCAGTATCCACTGGAAAAACAAGCAACCGGATGTCAGGACTGGATTATGACACCCGAATAGCTGTGGAAATATGATAAAAACTGAATGCAATGATGATATATTAGAGATACAAAAGTGATCGCTATAGGGTAGAGAGATGCTTCCTAGCTGTGATGCTGTTATACTAAAGATGCAAAAAAAGATCACTATGAAAAATCTAGGTGGCGCGGTGCATCCTGGATTGTGACCCTAATAGGATCGTGAAATGTAACAATCACTAGAATACCGTTACTCTGTTAGGAGATGTAGATTGGATCACTAAATGTGACCGTTATAATAGTTAAATTGGATAGTGATCCAAAAAGGATCGTGAAAGTATAGCAAACACTGAAATAACGCTACTATGTTAGGAGGTGCGAATTTAGTCGCTAACATAAAAATATCTTACCAATATCTTACCCGCCTCTAGCACATATAATGGCGGTTATTTTGAATCAGAGGCCCACTTGAACAAGCGGCGGACACCGCGTTCAGTGAGGACCTGTCTCTCTAATCTCATCTCCATTGGTAAGATATTTTTATGTTAGCGACTAAATTCGCACCTCCTAACATAGTAGCGTTATTTCAGTGTTTGCTATACTTTCACGATCCTTTTTGGATCACTATCCAATTTAACTATTATAACGGTCACAATTAGTGATCCAATCTACATCTCCTAACAGAGTAACGGTATTCTAGTGATTGTTACATTTCACGATCCTATTAGGGTCACAATCCAGGACGCACCGCGCCACCTAGATTTTTCATAGTGATCTTTTTTTGCATCTTTAGTATAACAGCATCACAGCTAGGAAGCATCTCTCTACCCTATAGCGATCACTTTTGTATCTCTAATATATCATCATTGCATTCAGTTTTTATCATATTTCTACAGCTATTCGGGTGTCATAATCCAGTCCTGACATCCGGTTGCTTGTTTTTCCAGTGGATACTGGCTATACCTACTAATAGAAAAAAATATATATCAAGAAATATATATCAGGTAATATATATTGTATATATAAGAAATGTACTTTATGGCACATACCGCCCTATCTGAGACACATTTTCTTATATACAGGTATATTTGGGATCTTAATTAATACTGATACGAATCTCATTTCCACCATAGGTATGGTATTTGCATTCCAACATGTATTTTTTTGCTATTTTTTTGCTCTTTTGCTTTTGTCCTTGCTGATGAATCTAACATACTTTATTAGTTCATAGATCTCCTGTAGATCATGTAAAGAGTATTCTGGACATTACTTTACCTACCTATAAGAGTACCATTCTACAAGCAGTCGGGTAGGCGTTCTTTGATAATTTTTTTCATGTTAGTATCTCATTTATACTTAGACTTTTGATCATATTATGTTCATATTTCAAATATTTTTCTATATTACATATTCTGTTTTGTTTTTCCTCTCTGGTTACATTACTATTTCATCTAATGATTTGTCAATAATATATTATACCAATTTTTATTTTCTGCAGTACTTTGATGAAGGTCCGAATAGGACCGAAACGTTGTTTTTGACTGCAATAAAAAATTTTTTCGTTTCACAAAAGTTGAGTGCCAAGTTCTTTTTTGATATTGCACTGGGTTGGGTTCCTACTTGAGCACCTTCACAGTAGTGCCACGCTATATTATTCTATTATGATAATAATAAGTCAAACCATGAAACTCCATTTACAGTCACATGTTTCAGGATATTTGCCCCTCATCAGTACAAAGCATGAGATCTGATTTGACTGGGTGAGACGCATCTGACAAGGAATCAAAAGTGAAATGTTTCTCCTTGTGAAGGGTACCTACCAAGTCAGTGTAAGGAGACTTATAGGCCATGCTCCTTTGGGAATTTAATTATGCAAATAGCCTTTTCTAAGAGGAAGAGGATACCTACTCTAGTGCAACCCATTAAAAGTAGCAATCCTAAATATCAATACTGACCCTTTAAAGGGCCATGCCACATGACTTTTGAAACATGTCTGGAAAAAATAGGCATTTGAGAGTGCCAATGACTTGAGGATACAAATCGTACTGATACTATATAATCATTGCTATTACTAATATAACTGGCTGTTCCAGGGATGGATGAATCATATATAGAATTTATTACACAACCATTTGACATTAAATACTCATCGCATATTTCCTTTACATGGGCCACGTTATTAGTCCGGCTATGTTTGAAGTCACAGTAACAAGTCAATAATCAGGCAGTCTGCAGAACGTAACCTTGCTGAAATAACCGCCTTTGTTCCGATGACTCCAGGCTATACGGAATGCAGTCTAAGGGAAAATGAAAACTTTTTATTGCTCCCAATGAAACCTACAATTGCTCAATTTATCAGTATCCACTGGATAAGAACCTATGGCACGTGGATTGTTCCTTTGTAATCACCTACACTGCCTTTTAGTGCCGGCTCAATTTCATGGTTGGGAAGAATCTCTACATCAAAGGGACTCGGCTCCTTCCTTCGCTCTTAAAATGCGGCTCTGCGGTTCTGAGCAGCCAAGGAAAATAGGTTAATCTGAGAAATCTTTGCTGTCCTCTAATGTTTGCCATCCTTAACTGTGAGGCCACTTAAATACCATCACAATGATGACAGCTCTGTGGGCTTAATATTGGACTGCTTTGTCTGCCAGACAGAAAAGCTTGGATAGTAAATTAAATGGTATCATTTTTTTTGGTATTTAAAGGACACCTGTCACCAGTTTGAAGAAATCATTTAAAAGCAAAAAACAAAGCACCCTCCGGACTTTGTGCTGCTACATACAGGATATTACGAGTCCGTGTGGTTCAGAAGCCTACACAGAAATCTTAGCACCCCATGTCTCATTCATTGATGTGATACGTTCAATTAAAAAAGTAAGTCCTGCCTAATTTGACAACATACTAGCATGCTATTTACTTCTTTTTAATTCAGCGCCGAACGCTCCCTCCTGTTTCAGCAGTCGACAACTTTCTCTGAGAGCCAGATTGCCAAGTCAACCTGATGCATGTGTGTGACTTCACTCACTTGGCCATTAACCCATCCCAGGCGGCAAGTCATCACCTGAAACTTGTGATGTTCCTCTCCAGTGTCCCTCCTGCTTTCCCTGAATAAGAACCCTGTAACAAACGTAGTTCTGCTGAGTTAGCTCTGTTGTTCCACTCTGCACTTGGACTCTGTTACAAATTAAATTCTGTGTCATCTCTGATTCTTCCCCCTGCCAGTTCAGCACTGAGACTCAGTACTACTGTACCTCATCCCTGTTTCTGAGTCAACTATGCTATACAGTTTAGCTAGTTCTGCCCAAACTCTGTGACTAACTCAGCTCTGCGCTGTGTCAACTCTGCTTTAGCCCGATGTCTGCTCCTCTTCAAACTCTGCTCAACTACATCGCTGATTTCACCCTAATTTGTTTTGGATTATATCTCTGCTATGTCCCTTGCTGTTATTATAACTCTGCTTCATCGGTTCCTGTTGTTCCACTTCTGATCCTCCTCCTCCTGTTGACATCCAGCCACTACAGCCTCCATAGTTCCATCTGTATCACCTAGCTCCACCTATAATAATTGTCTGTGTGGTGTAACAGGTGCTCATCAGGACCCAGGTGCTTGGTGGATCCACCTCACCAGGTGAGGCATAACACTTTATATGGTTTTCACACATCTGTGTCACAATTCCAGCCCCCTAGTATTCATGTATATGCTATAATAGCACTTTGGCACAACAGGAATGGCAGACTACACTTGAAAATGCAGAATTTATGGGGTCATGTAATAGTATACACATACCTCCATATGTGTATACTATTACATGACCCCAGAAATTCTGCATTTTCAAGTGTAGGCTCCCATTCCTGTTTTGCCAAAGTCCTACAAGCAGGACAATTACATTATTTAAGCTCCCTTTTTATGCAGTTAAATGATTGCCATAACATTTTTTTGCTGGTTTACCTCATTAAATAATGCATTTCCGGCTGCCTGCAACCACAACTAAGCAGGACTTGGCACCTGTTCACACTGCCAAAAGTACCAATACTTGGTTTTAAAACAACAGTGTCACTGTGCTTGATTGGCCAGCAAACTCGCCTGACCTTAACCCCATAGAGAATCTATGGGGTATTGTCAAGAGGAAGATGAGAGATACCAGACCACAAAAATCCAAACTGAAGGCAACTATCAAAGCAACTTGGGCATCCATAACACCTCAGCAGTGCCACAGACTGATCACCTCCATGCCATGCCACATTGATGCAGTAATTGATGCAAAAGGAGCCCTGACCAAGTATTGAGTGCATTTACTGAATATACATTTCAGTAGGCCAACATTTTGGATTTTAAAATCCTTTTTCAAGCTGGTGTTATAAAGTATTCTAATTTACTGAGATAATGACTTTTGGGTTTTTATTGGCTGTAAGCCATAATCATCAACATTAACAGAAATAAACACTTGAAATAGATCACTCTGTAATGACTGTATAACATATATGAACTTCACCTTTTACAGGTCCTTCTCAAAAAATTAGCATATAGTGCAAAATTTCATTATTTTCCATAATGTAATGATTACAATTAAACTTTCATATATTTTAGAATCATTACACACCAACTGAAATTTGTCAGGTCTTTTATTGTTTTAATACTGATGATTTTGGCATACAACTCCTGATAACCCAAAAAACCTGTCTCAAAAAATTAACATATTTCAACCGTCCAATAAAATAAAAATGTTTTTTAAAAACAAACAAAAAAACCATCAAATAATAAAGTTCAGTTATGCACTCAATACTTGGTCGGGAATCCTTTTGCAGAAATGACTGCTTCAATGCGGCGTGGCATGGAGGCAATCAGCCTGTGACACTGCTGAGGTGTTATGGAGGCCCAGGATGCTTCGATAGCGGCCTTAAGCTCATCCAGAGTGTTGGGTCTTGCGTCTCTCAACTTTCTCTTCACAATATCCCACAGATTCTCTATGGGGTTCAGGTCAGGAGAGTTGGCAGGCCAATTGAGCACAGTAATACCATGGTCAGTAAACCATTTACCAGTGGTTTTGGCACTGTGAGCAGGTGCCAGGTCGTGCTGAAAAATGAAATCTTCATCTCCATAAAGCATTTCAGCCGATGGAAGCATGAAGTGCTCCAAAATCTCATGATAGCTAGCTGCATTGACCCTGCCCTTGATGAAACACAGTGGACCAACACCAGCAGCTGACATGGCACCCCACACCATCACTGACTGTGGGTACTTGACACTGGACTTCAGGCATTTTGGCATTTCCTTCTCCCCAGTCTTCCTCCAGACTCTGGCACCTTGATTTCCGAATGACATGCAAAATTTGCTTTCATCAGAAAAAAGTACTTGGGACCACTTAGCAACAGTCCAGTGCTGATTCTCTGTAGCCCAGGTCAGGCGCTTCTGCCGCTGTTTATGGTTCAAAATTGGCTTTACCTGGGGAATGCGGCACCTGTAGCCCATTTCCTGCACACGCCTGTGCACGGTGGCTCTGGATGTTTCTACACCAGACTCAGTCCACTGCTTCCTCAGGTCCCCCAAGGTCTGGAATCGGTCCTTCTCCACAATCTTCCTCAGGGTCCGGTCACCTCTTCTCGTTGTACAGCGTTTTCTGCCACATTGTTTCCTTCCAACAGACTTCCCATTGAGGTGCCTTGATACAGCACTCTGGGAACAGCCTATTTGTTGAGAAATTTCTTTCTGGGTCTTACCCTCTTGCTTGAGGTGTCAATGATGGCCTTCTTGACATCAGTAAGGTCGCTAGTCTTACCCATGATGGGGGTTTTGAGTAATGAACCAGGCAGGGAGTTTTTAAAAGCCTCAGGAATCTTTTGCATGTGTTTAGAGTTAATTAGTTGATTCAGAAGATTAGGGTAATAGGTCGTTTAGAGAACCTTTTCTTGATATGCTAATTTTTTGAGACAGGTTTTTTGGGTTATCAGGAGTTGTATGCCAAAATCATCAGTATTAAAACAATAAAAGACCTGACAAATTTCAGTTGGTGTGTAATGAATCTAAAATATATGAAAGTTTAATTGTAATCATTACATTATGGAAAATAATGAAATTTAGCACTATATGCTAATTTTTTGAGAAGGACCTGTATATTGAAGAACTGAAATAAATTAACTTTTTGATGATATTCTGTAAATCTTATTTAAAGAAAAAGCCATCTTCTGATGACACATTCTCTTCAGTGGTCAACATATATGACCTATCCATGGGATAAGTGGTAAATGTATGATTGCAGATGGTCACCCGGGCTCACTGCCATACATTAATACCGGGGATCGGTTGAATTCTCAGCAGCCGAACTCCCATTTATCATTCATCCATCCACTACATTTATTATCCATCTTTTTTTGTTATAGGACAACCCCTTGAACTCTAGGTCTCCCCAGGTTACTTGGCCCTTTAAATATTTTCTAAGTTCATACTTAATTTAACTTGTTTTTAAATATATTCTTTAAAGTTTTTCTATAAAAGGAGCTCAACTTTAACATAGAACCATTCTATTTTTTTGTTTCCTCCCGATCCATAGACCCAAAGTGTTTAATTCACAGCGCAGGGCGCAGAGTACGGCATTTTATAGCATGCAATTACCGGGACTAGCCGGATAAAATATATATTTCTTACGTTACTTACTATAAGAGCTTTCTGGTTCTAAATCTATATATATTTTTAAAGTAATGGAACAGTGAGTAAGAAATTGGATAAGAAGCACTTGCTCATGTGGGAGTCACTTGCCTCCTGCTGTTTGATCACGTATATAAGAAATGGCTGTGCCCCTTTCACTTAAAGACATAGCACACAACATGGCTGCTAATGTTTTACCAGTCAATATGGCTCGTTCGCTGCAGCGCTCAGTATTCTTAATGGAGTGTGAAAGCTAAAGACACAGTTCCCAATGCAGACACAGGCACTATGCTTATTATCTTTGGTAATTCATCACTATTCGGGAAATAATGGTCCTCTCTATTAAAGGGAAGCTATCATCAGAAATCAGGTTTTTATATTACATGTATTATTTTTTTAATTTTTGGCATTTTCTTTTTCCCCCACAGCTGACCCAGTTCCCTCTCCCTTCACAATAATCACTGGACATGTTCATTAGATGCTTCAATACAAAATATAATGCCTGATACCATTAAAGAGAATCTGTCACCAGGTTTTTGCCACCAGCCTAATGTAGGGACAAAGACCCTGATTCCAGTGTTGTGTCACTTACTGTGCTGCTTGTTGTATGTATAAAACTATTGTTTCATCAGCAGGAGATGAGGACTACTAAAACTGCTGCCAGGTAGTCCTGCATATTTATGAGCCCTGTATAACCCCGCCCCCAACACTGATTGGCAGCTTTCTGTTTATAGTGAGAAAAC